>BPTQ01000001.1:108682366-108974400 GCA_019973895.1 Chrysanthemum seticuspe
GATCGTGGGAACTAATACCTAACCTCACCATCCTTATAACTCCATACATAAAGTAAAATGGTCGGTCTTTTGGTACAGTTCATTCTTCCTTGAAACCAATTGAAAAATCATTTGGAAAAACAATCAAGGTACTTGTGATACGAGATCAAAGCATTTTGTACCTTAATAGTTTTGATCATTTAGAAAACCTCCCCCTCAACATGTGCATATGATTTATAAATTGTTTAGCACATGGAGGTAAGAGGACTTTGAAATATTTGATTTAATCACAATTTTCATAGAAAAAAGCCATTTGATTTTCTTTGGTAAATTCTCCCCCTCAATATGTGCATAGGATATTTGAAATCATTTTATCACATAGAGGCAAGAGTTCTTTTGGAGTACATCCACGATCACAAAAGCCATTAAGAAACCATTGAAATGCTCCCCCTCAATATGTGCTTCGAGATTCGAAAGCGTTTAGCACATATGAGAGAGCAGCCTGCACATTTGAATCAAATCGATCATAATATATCAGATTTCATTATTAAATCACAAATTCTCCCCCGATCAAAAATATCAAACCCTTTGAGATTTTGGATCCCAAGTGATTTAATAAGGTTTATAAAACATTGGAGAATATGTGGCCAGGTTTAAATACTCATCATGTTTTTAGATAAATCCTCCTCCTCAACATGTGCATCGTGTATTTGAAATCGTTTGGCACATGGAGGCAGGAGTGCCTATAAAGGACTAAAACCGACTCCATTAAAACAGATTTGAGATTTAAATCACGATCTCTCCCCCAATCAGAAATATCAAACCATTTGAGATTTGTGATCCCATCTGATTTAAATCATTTAGAAAAGTTTGGGGAAAGACGTGGCAAGATTTAATTTTTGAAATCGACTGATAAGAATCAATTTAAGACATTAAAGATTGTTAGTGTCAGGTATGATAGTTTTTAAACGATCTTTAAGTCAAATAAAACAATTTCACAATCAAACAAGAACAGAAAAAATTTCATTTTGAAAGATCTTTGAGTTTTAAAGAAAATCATACCATGACATAACATTAAATCTTTAGATCACCACTTATTTTGTACAATCCGGACTTTTATGAAGCAATATTGTTTGAAAATAATTTATTTTAAATCACTCTCCCCCTCAATCGATTACCGTAGTCGTTGATCGAGTGACTTAGATTTTGATAAACATGAAGTCTGGTGATTTTCAAAATTTAGTCCATTATATTTTCAAAACCAATATTTTTCCATTTTTCAAAACAATATTATTTGAAAATTGTATTTAAAAAATGATATCATCACTATTATCATGCACAAAGATACGTTAGGTGGTTGAGAAGCTTCTGTTGTTGCTGTAGGGCTGGAAGAAAACCGTCTGCTGATGCAGTGAGACTTCTTACGTTGCATTTTAATGCCAACTGAGGTCAAATTAAGCTCCGTTTCTTCAATCACTTAGAAGAAAACCATCTGCTGATGCAGTGACACCTCTTACGTTGCATTTATGGCAACTCTACATTGAAGTCCAATTAAGCTCCGTTTCTTCATTTGTCAACCGAAGATATAGTTACCCTTTCCTTTCGGCATCCAATCGTCTTCAATTGTGGGATCCAGATCGGGAACATTCTTATCAACCATGATATCTGCATACGTTAGTGAACATACATGCAAATATATGGTGGTCGACAACACCCAAACAGCAATCGACTAATGAAAGTCAGTTCAACATATCAATCAGTTCATATTTGGTATGGGAATAATGTGTTAATCAATCTATAATCATCTAATCTTAACAATCACATCCTAGAAACCTAGTCCTTCAACATAGGCAATTAGATTTTTTCAAATAAGCACGTAGGATGAATAAGAAAGTCCGTTAGAAGATGTAAAATTGAGAAACATTCTCCCCCTCAATCAATGACTTATTTTCTGAAAAGATTGAAAGCGCAGAAGTCATTGATTGAGTTTTCAATTACTACGAAAAACTCTGAAACTGATTGATTTAATAGCAACTCATTTTACCAACATTTTTGAAAACAACAAATATTTTTCTGAATAATTTTAGACGGAAAAACATTTGTGTAGGAACAGCAGTCCTTTGACATACTTTCCTCATTTTGTTTTAGGATAAGTGCATGATATATTTGAAAATTGGTTTAGCGTAGCACTTTCCTCTCTTTGAAGAACGGGTTGCTATCTGAAATAATTGCAAACCATAGTTTAAGCACGGGTTACAGTCTGACGTAACTGTAAGCCATATTTTGAGACATGTATTGGAAAAGAATATTTACACCTCCTGTTCGAACTTCATCTATGATCCCGTGCCATTATTGAATGACATTTCTAAGACCACAGATGTTATCGATACCAGAAGACATGTCTTAGAAAAACAATATTTTTGGTCTTTTTCAAATTTTCTGATTTTTATGGCTTTTTGAAGATTTTATATTTTTCTATTTTCTTTTGTTGGTTTTATATTTTTGTATTTTGTTTTTGATAAATATTTACAAAGATAAAGTAGATGATATAGTATAAGAAGATGATGATACGAGTACCGAGATAAGAATATCGAACAGCCCCGTTGTAGAAGATAGAAGTCATCATCTCTTAAACATTCACCACCAAAGCTTCCAAGGGCTCTTGAATAGAAAGAAATTGAACCATCTGAAAGTGAGACTTTGGCAGCTTCCCCCCAAACCGAAAATCCATTAGATGAGCAGATTCGAAGCTCTATTTCAAGCTTGCCTTAGCTAGGTGCACAGAGAAGCACACCATTATCATAAAACCCTCTGCTCCTTTTAAGACCGATAATCGAGATTCTTCATTTGGGGTTATATCATCAAGAAGAAGAACAACAACGTATCATCCCACTCATAAATAATCTTCTCAAATTTCATAGCCACTAAAGTCTGACGCAATCCATTCCAAAAAGGTGTCAAGAGACCACTTCCCCCACGTAGTTGAATTGATGCAGTCAGTCTCTTAGACTAGAGCTCACGAACCCGAATACACATACCCGAAGACAAAGAAACTTATACCATCGAAGTAGCAGATTAAGTCCAATATCCAAAGAATAACCCCGATGTATACTTTTCTCTCCCCCTGAAGAAAGTGTATGAAGCTCAAGAACCCGAAATACCCGAATGCCCAAAGAGAGAATAACCGATAACATTGAAGAAGCAGGCCGAATCACTGATTATCTCTGCAGGTGACAATCTCTGTGGATGTCAACACCAGAATAAGTGATTATATCTCTGAATCACTGATTAAGCCCTAAAGTAAAACAGCTGAGCATCCCTAATGTACACAATCTCTCTCCCCTAATGATTATGAAAACATCAAAATCATCACACACTTGTGTACCTCTTTCATCTTCAGAAACTAACTCTTCCATCTCTTCCCCCACATAGATGGAATAAGAACACTAAACGCCTTGATGAGTAAAACCTTGAGTTTCTTTGCGGTCATGACATATGTTTTCCCGGGATATCTTCAATCACTTAGAAGAATTAAGTTCATCAAGTTTACTCGCCATGAGTCAAACCTTGAGTTTCTCTGCGGTAATAACATTTGTCTTCCCGGGATATCTTCAATTACTTAGAAGTATTAAGTTCATCAAGTTTACTCGCGTTTAGATACGTGTCTCCTTCCCCCTTGCTGGTTTTGACACTTCAGAATCAGCAACATATTATCAGCCCAAATACTTTAAATTTGTTGAGAAGAACATCATTAGCTCAGATAAATCTTGTGAGAATCAACATGCTGAAGAAACGATGTAAGCAAATCTAATTGGGGATTAAATCTGACATTTCACCCTCCCCCAATTAGTGCTCTCCCCTAAACCGACAATCTGTTTGATAAATGCCCAGATTAAGAAGAAGTCTTTAGATAATCAAATGCAACTCATCTTTAGTCTTCTAACATGTAGCAGAGAATGTAGAACCGACTGTAGACTCGACCTTCTTCAAGATTGTCCGAATGGGGAATAGAGTGTTAACATCTTCAACTCACACCAAAAAGCATCCCACCAAAAAGCATCCCAATTAACTTACATCTTGCAAATCCCCTTAACTAAAATCCCTCCCAATCAAACAAGAAAAGAAATATGTTCATCAAGGAAATCAGCAATCAGGCCGCAACGAACACACAAGATGGTAACACCAAACTACCAATCACATCAAACAAGAATAGTGAGATTGTTCGGAATCATCATGTTGATGTATACGTGAAGCATTAACCGGAAGCACTTTGTCGATAAACTCATCAATCCGAGTGAAGATGTCAACCAACGACTCTTAGAAGAAACTCCATGTAAAGATGACCCGAAAAGAAGAAGCTCGGTTCTTACATGAGTTTGGAGCCGTTTGACCATTTATTCTCATAAGTCAATCAACCATGCAGAATTATCACACTTCTTATCCCCCTCAAGAATTGCATACGGAGATGCCATTCTTGATTAAACAAGTGAACATCATCCAAATGTAGGCTATTCACACTTCTCCCCCGCAAAATTAGCAAAGGATGTCGCCATCGTCATTTTAGTTGAGAAAGTGGGATCAGAAAACAATCAATGGTAGCCCGGTTCACTTGATGACTGAAGCACATGGAAAAAGTATGAAGCATGTTGATGAGAATGGTCATAATAAGAAGATTTCTCTTCTTCAGAAGATAAAGCGCACTGAAACGTACACTTTTCTTTTCTTTAGAGAACGAGGCATGAACTGTTATGTTCATACGTCATAATCTCTCTCTTTTCAATCTCTTGGCAAAACATGTAATCAATCCCATTATCATTCAGTAGGCTTTTTGTCGTGACAGCTGATGGAGAAAACCCAATATGATGAATTTGACCCTGAAGTAAACTAACCCGAACTCGTGACTTAAACTTGCACATATCTAACAAAGAGCGGTGCCGATTTCCATTAGCATCTCTAAGTACTCTCTATGTACTCTATACTCTTCAACCAACCAACCATCAAGTATAAGACGTACATTACCTCTTGAAAATCCACAATTGAATGTGACAGTGAGCACTACAACGTAACTCCTTTAAGTGATAGTTATTTTGAGATGATATGAGCCCAATTCCCCCAAGTGGTAAAAAGAAAAGGTAAAATTCACCCAACAATAACTAGATTTCCAAGTCTTCATTTTTGATAATAAGCTTGAACAAGGATCATGAAGAATCTTCATCCAACCATCCCCGATACCTTCAGATACTAAGTACACTCGCCCGTGATAATTTACTTCAACCTCAAATAAATAATACTGAATTAACGCCGTTGTCACATCTTCTGAACTTCTCAAATCTAGCCTTCTTTGACATTTAAGTGAACTTTGATAATGGTTTCATCCCGACCATGGTTAAGAGCACGTAACCCCGTAAAACCATGTAATAACCAAACTGCCATGACTAATATCCAAACACTCATCCAATTCATGAAGTACACCCTTTTACCTCTTCTTTGAAACAGAAACCGTAGCACCAGCATTAAAAAAAACCCCGAAATACGCTTTCCTTTCTCCAAGATGGTTCCATCATCACGGGATTTTACAATTCTATAGTTTAAACCGAGAAATAGTTTCTTTCGCGGGATTTTACAAGACTAAGAATAAACCGTAAGATAGATCCGGAAATGCACTTTACTATTACCAGGATGTTTCCATTGTCACGGGATTTTACAAGTCTATGATTTAAACCGAGAAATAAATTCTTTCGCGGGATTTTACAGAATCAAGACAAAACCGTAAACAATGTCAGCTTGAATGTGTTATGACAACTTTGGTTTAGGTGAATATCTGTTTTAGGGGAACATGCAGCGGTTCATCAGCGGTTCATTATCCAACATCAACAACATCATCAACAATCCAGTAAACATTTCAGTAAATACATCGTTCATGTAATCTGTCGGCTATTGCAGTGACCACTTGGTGAAGTAAACCCGATATGTCAAACTTGATCATGAAGTGAACTTCCCCAGATTTGTTACTTAAACTTATACTAATCCTTGTGAAGAAGAAACGGTGTACCCAAAGTACAAAACCTCTTGACGTATCCTCAACTGCGTGAGACACCAAAGTGATAGTTACATTGTGGGTTAAGTGAGAAAGAATCACAACCGTAACTAAATTGCCAAGTCTTTATCACACTCTATTAATGCCCAAACAAGTCATATTCGCGGAAGGGTAGAAAGAAAGAAGACGAAACAAGTAAACGTGCCCGGAAAACCTCACTTCAAATTCAAATAAGAAATATCGAATATAAACCACCCCATAGTCTACATTGTTCAATTAACAGGTCACGCCGTGAAATAATAATCTCCGTGAAAGCATATAACCAAAATGTCAGCCCACACAACACAACAAATTTCAATATCAACTCTCATCATATGAACAAGATAATAACACCCGATCTAGATAAGTGTGCAACGGCTCATGACCAAGTCTCATATCATTCAAATCGCGCAATCATAATTGATCCGTCCCATGCCCAAACTGTCATGAGACAGGATACACCTTATCTATACTCAAAATGCATTCGGAATTTGACACACAAATTGATATCTCATTTGCCCAAATAATTCTCGTATCAATCGTTAAGTTCCAAAAATCCCACATTCAAACAAGATAATCATCTAAGCCAGGCCCAATTTGTATCACATGACCTCCGGCCCATTCACAAATGCAAGCCCACATTCAAAAAGCTGGATTACCCGATCTGAAAGAGTTATACCCGGTCCATGAGACAATTAATAACATGTATTAAAAACTTGTCAAACCCTAATATTTCTCATATTACACAAAACCTAATCACATCACAAAAAATATCCGCCCCCCTCTTCCTAGTTTCTCTCTCTACTCAACTTAGATCTAACATCAATTCATCATAAAAAAATAACTTATCTCATCTCAACAATTATCAAGTGAAATTGTAATCACAGTTATACCCTATCAATGAAACGTATATGATATACGAATCAAAAAGTCATCATCCATTATCATACCAACCCGAACAAACAATATATCATATTCATCCATACATGTACAAGTCTCGACGACCACAACAGTTACGGCTTCTAGATCATTTAAAAATGGTCTCGGGTAGGTATTTCTTGATGTGTTTTCATGTAATAAACGAACAAAGGATGAGAGAATAGCAATTATGTTATTACTCTTTTTTCTTGTAAGTTCGGATAAAAAAAATGAAGTGGAGCTTCGATAAAGTTGATCGATGATGATTGTTAAACTTTCGTTTTATTGACCTTTCAAGAGTCATGATCCGTCTTTGAATATATCGAAAGTAACAACTGAGATCAATTAGTATTTATCAAATAAGTATGTGTCCTGGAGGAGTAGAGATTGTGGTAAGAGGAGGATGTGATATGTGATTGAGTCGGAGTTGGTGATTGGGAATGTGTCGATTAGGTTTAGAAGATGGAGATAGATCAGGTTTGATATGTTGCTGTGAAAATGTTAACGTTACTGGATTTGTGATGATATGCTAAAGACCACGATTGATGGTCTTGGTAATTAAGTTAGGTCAAGGTCAAAAAGTCCATTCTTCTTCATCCTTTCTGTGTAAGTCGCTAGCACTAATATCAAGTCGCTAGGTCTGTTATCAAGTCGCTAGCTGAATTTTTGAGCCAAGTTGCTAAGACAACTCGCTACCAGTTTGACTCAAACATCAAACCGCCACCTTATATTAGAACAAGTCGCTACGACTTGCAGATACAAGTCGCTATGTTTAATGAAACAAGTCGCTTCTGTTTTTCTTGACATAAGTCGCCAGCAAGATTTATAACATTTTCCGATGAGTTTTCCGACAAAGTTTTCCGACCAGATTCATAATAACCCAGAAAAATGACATAAAAATGCATTCTTTTTACCTGTTTTGACTTCAAGAATCTGATGGGTTGACCACAAAGTGTTCACAGATAAAATGATAACAAAGAAAGGTGTCGAAAGATGATATTTGAACATAACTGTTTAGGCACAAAAAAAATGACACAGGACAGAAAATAGACCGAGACATTTAGATAAAGACCAAATACATGATACTTACAAAGTTGTTTGAAAACTGAAAACTGATATTACTTTAAAAGTAGGAAAACAAAATTCGACACACAAAATTGTTACCCAATCAGTTTTAAAACAAGTATCAAAGACCAACAAACAAAGTAACCATGGAACTAAACCACACAAATCAACACAACACAAAAAACCTTAGCTCTGGTACCATTTGTAGGATCGAATATATTATTGTGTTGATGATTCGGGTGGTCTTGGATGATCAACATACATGGTAGCCATTAGAGAGAGAAAGTAGAGAGATGGGTGTTTTTCTTGGTAGAGACTTGTAGCACAAATAATGAAATATTAGATTGAAAGCACCACCCCTTCCATGGATGGAAGGGGTATTTATAGTTACAGACAACTCGACCTCCTATCGGCCTGTGGATCAGGTATACGGTGGGTAAAGACCCGTCCTTCCTCCACGGTGTTACACTACGCTAAACTAAACTAATAACTAACTAATAATCTGATAAATAACAAAACTAACGACAAGTCTACGAGCTAACTTATGCTAAACTATAATTGGGGTGGCCGACTCTTTAACATGGAATTTGAAATTCCTAACATGAATGCACTAGTGGTACTACATTCTTTGGAGGTGATACTGGAACTACAGTTACATCAATGCGTTTATTAGCATCTAAGAAGGGCGGTCTACCAAGCACAGACTTAGAAGCATTAGTGGGCCTAGAGATATTCCGATTCTTAGGATTCCTTAAACGAGACAAGATAGCTCTAGCAACACATTTGTCATGACAATCAGAAAGCATACTTTACGACAAATCACACAAGAAGCATAAGACTGAATATCAAAAGTACTTAAAGGTTTAGCATTCTTTACAACACTTTTTCCATTACATTTGTTAGATGCAATTTCTAAAATGGATGCAACATGAGTTTTATTCAAAGTCCTATGGTGTTCTTCTACTTCAACATTTTTTATTGATCTTTTCTTAGGTCGCAACTTCCTATTCTTCCTTGTATTGCTCCTAGGCTGTGAAATGCGGACATTTGGAAAAGAGGCAACTATTCCTGTTTCAGTAGAGGGAAGCACATTAGTATCTTGTGTTTTGTCAGTAGGCAATCTGGGTTTACGTTTGCTAAGTGTTACAGGTGCAATTTTCTTAATGATGCTAGGCTGAACATGTTCATACTTTCCTAACATTTCCCTTAACTTAATGATAGTGTGCACCAAATCTTGATTTTCAGAACGAAGATTTCCCGAAAAATTCATGACTTCTTTAGTGTGTGCAAGATAATGATCAAGTTCGTTTGATGCTTCATTTCGAGTCTGTTTGAGTAAATAAAATATGACACCATATTCATTTTTAACCTTTGCAAGTTCATGTTCATATTTTGAGATTTGACATTTCAAAGACACGTTTTGATCATCCAGTTGCTCAATTTTTGGATTAAACGTTTTTTATTTCAACTGGTGAATTTTGTTTTGCAAAGCAAGTTCACGATTTTGACAATCTTTTTGACACCATTGAAGACGACGTTTTGCATTTGAAAGCTCGCTAATTAATCGTTCATTATCAACTTTTAAAGACTCGATCTGATGCACATTATCCGTATTCTCAACAATTACAACAGAATCAACAGTATCAGCAGAGATATAATCAGATGCATATGGCAAAGAATGCAATAACACAACATTATAGACATCAGCACAGATAACATCTTCCAAGAGTCGATCAACAACTTTTCGTAACATTTTCTTTTTACGTTTGGTGTTAGAAATAGATGTTTCTGTTTTCTCGAAAACGACTTTCATCAATCCAAGTTCCTTATGAAAGTCCCGTTCCCAATACAATGCATAGTTTTTCAAATTTTTAACATTGGGTAAAAGTCTTTTCTGAAAAATGTCTCTTTTTTCTCGCGCGAGAGGCGATTGAAAATGTTCAACTTTTATTTCAGAATGAAATTCAATCTCATGTTCTAAAAGTTTGAGGTCAGCCATGAAAAGGTCAAAATATCTAAAATTTGACGATTTTCAGGTTTTGAATTTACTTCACTGATGGAAGGTAAAGGACCATAAATTTGTGCATAATTTGGTTTGGGATTAACATTAGAAGACTCAACGTTTTTTTGATAATCCTTGGTGTGTTAGAAGAATCCTTTGGTGGGACGAAAGTGACTGCTTGTGAATCAGTAAAAGGTTTGTTGTAAATAACTTTTTTCTAGTTTTGATCGACTCTCGTCTTCTGCATCTAATTCCTCTTGACGATGATATTCAACAACACTCATAACAGAATTATCAATTTTATATTCTGCACTGGAAACTTCAGGATTTGGTTTGAATGTTTTGGTTGAAAGCTTAGGTTTGTAATCAGCAAGATTCGGTCCATATCCATTTGGATTGGGTTTTAAAGTAAACTTTTGAATAGCTGTGACTGACTCACCATGTTTGTAAACAACATTTCGAAACTCTTTAAGTTTGTTCTGCAAGCCGATAATTTCTTCAAGATGGTCATCTATTCGTTTGATTGAATGCTTTTTGTATTCAGAGAACAGTTTTTGACAATTTAACAACTCAGCCTTAGCTTTTTGATTATCCAAGGTGTGAGCGTTAATTTTCTGTTTATGTTCATGTTTCAGTTGTTCTATTTCAGACAACAAAGCATTCTTCAAAGCGGCTAGATCACGCATCTGTCATTCTAAATATTGTTCGTTTTGATGAGATTTTGCAAAAGCGGCTTCAAAACCTTTTTCATGGTTTTCTTGAGTTTTGAAAAAATTGAGTTGCATTTTTAAGCATTCAAGATCCTTGGTTAACAGTGCATTTTTACTTTTTAATTGCTGATTTAATTCACGACATTTTTGCATTCGGGATTGTTGGTCTTTAAGTAACAGATCAACATCTGGACTAGGCAAAGGTTCAACGTGTTCAACGTGAGACACAACATGATCATTATGCAGATCCTCAAGTATAACCACGGAGTCAATTTGAGTATCAAAGGAAACCATAAGGTCATCTTGATCATCAAATGTAACTACGGGGTCTAGTTGAAAATCGTCAGAATGAGATGTGGACGACTCATTTTAAACATTCTGAGCCTTTCCGGATTCAGATGTTGGCGGAGATATTAGATCAGAGATAAATATGGTTTGTTCAGGTACCTGAGACAAGCCATCAGTGTCATACACTGGGCCTGTATCACTCATGTGTAGAGCTTGCATTTGTGCCATCAATATCACTGCTGCATTAGCCTGCAAGTCTTCCTTGTCATCATCAGAGTCTGCATCTGCCATAAAGCTCTGTTCCTTGTTGTTAAGAGTTCCACCAGCTTCATCCTTAAGAGCCAAGAGCAAAGCCTCTTTGAAATAAGCACTGCCTCTTGTCCTCGGCTTAGGACATGCATTAGTCAGATGACCCTTTTCATTGCAGTTATAACAACGAAGACCATTAACCCCATTCTGAGCATTCTCCTGTTCAACCACTTGAGCTCTCTGTTGTTGTGGAGCACCTTGGTTATTCCTTCCAATAGCATTAAACCCTTGACCACCTCCCATCTGACGATCATAACCACGATTCTGAACTTCAACACGCCCATTGTTCACAACAGCTTGATTCCTTGTGTTGGATGAGGAACGAATGCGATTGTTGGATTTGTTTGTATACCGACCGAAGGCTTTAGCAATCATAACAAATCCTTGTTGCAATTCATCGAAAGCAGCAGAGTCCTCATCAGCTTGACTGTAAAGTGCTTAAGCATTGTTGTTGTTGTATGGAACGAATTGAGTTTGTTGAGGTTGTTGCTGTGACTGATCATATGGTGTGATGGTTGCAGTTGGTTGAGGGGCTGGTTGCTGAGTTGTTTGAGGAGGAAGATTAGTTTGAGCCCACAAAGCAAGTTGTTGATTATCAGGAATTGACTGTGAAGTCGGGAGTCCACGGATAGTCCTTTCTTTGTCAACTTCTTTTTGGTGAGGCTTCAAATAGTTGTACAACAATCCGTATGTAGCATGATGAAGGTTCTTAGCTTGACGGAGAAAAATGACATACTTCTCCCATTCCGGACCAAGACTACTTAGGAACTTAGTGTTGACAGCAATTCGAGGCATGATGATGTTGTGTTTGTCCAAGTCATTAATGATGTCTGAAAAGCGATGATGATATGACTCTAATGTCTCTCCTGGTTCAATCATGAAGTGTTCATAAGCCAAGTAGATTTTGGATTCCATGTCTTCCTGATTGAGTGTTGTGCCTTCCATTAGAAGATGAATATGTTCCCACATTGCTTTAGCTATCTTTTGAGCATCAACACTTCGAAGGATCGGATTGGGTAGTCCCAAAAGAATGTATTGCATTGCTAGTTCATCGGCTTCAAAGTGTAGAAGTTCATCACCAGTGAGGTCAGAGATAGTTGCAATGTTGGAGACAACATCTCTTTGTGGATTGGCATCTGGATCTGCGGGTGTAATAATAGTAGGCATCTGAAATGGACCTTCCATAATGACCTTCTTTAAAAACTTTCCATGTGGCTTCTTTAGATCACAAAACCTAAAGAAACTTATCACCCATTGATCATAATTTCCGGGAGTGAGCATTGGAGGTCTATCAAGTGAGCCAGCTTCATGAATTGATTGTTGGCTACTTAAGGCTTCATACATCTTGCCAAACCATGTCGGTTCCTTCATAGTATTCCTGGATGGATATTGATTGTAGAAGTTTGTATAAGGTTGTACTTGAAGACTAGGTGGTGGTTGAACCATTTGTTGTGGTGGAATTGCTCCAAGTTGTGGAGTATGTTGTTGATTAAATTGTTGTTGATAAATTTGTTGTTGATGATTAAATTGTTGATGTTGTGGACTTAGTTGTTGTTGTTGTTGTTGATGATAAGTGTAGGGAAAATAGTTAGAGTATGGTGGTTGTGACATGTTGAAAACTTGTGTTGTTAAATGGATCTTTGTAGTCGAATGAACCGTTGTTGATGAAGAGTCCTTAGGCGTAGAAATAACAGAAAAACCAAGTACCACTTATGCGTAAAAACACCAAAGTTACACGTAACAGCGATAGTTACGCGTAGGATTAGCTTACGCGTAAGTAAGGAGAAAACACTAAAGTTATGCGTAAACAAGAAGTTAGGCGTAGAAAACTTAGGCGTAGGATTAACTTATGCGTAAGACAAAGCTTAGGCGTAAGATAAATCTTATGCGTAAAAAATTCTACGCGTAAGCTTATGCTTATGCGTAATTTTAGGGTTTTGCCCAAATGATCTTTTACACTATCACAGTGTAAAAGATATCCTAAGTCGACGCGTTTTTAGGCTTATCCAAGCAAGAAAACACGGAGTAAACCACGAAAACTGAAGATCAAACCAAGGAAAAGTTACGCGTAAGATTAGGGTTTCACTTACGCGTAAAAGTTAGCCAAAAGTGATTTCTGCCACTTGATGTTTCCAAACCAGATTTTTGTGATGAAATAGCTTCAATATCACCAAAATAACACAAAAGTGTGAAACTTGATGATCCAAAGCTCAAAAACATGTTATGCGTAGAACAATACCCACGTACAAAACCTAGCTTAAAAACAATGATCCACGCGTAAAGTTTGAAACTTTTTTGCCAAAAACAGATAGTTTAACACCTAAAAACATTGAAAGGACAAGAATCTTGGATTAAAAAGTGTAAAAAATCAGTTTTTAAGCGTGAGAAAGATGGAACCTGTTTTACGCGTATGACCAAAACAAAAAAACTTCAAAAACAAATATGTTCACCCAACTATTTGGCGAATGATACCACTGTTAGGTCACCATATTAGTAACACAAGCATCAATATAAGAAATAGAGAAGGAGAATGATCGGTTGAACAATAATCAAACACACACACACGTATGAATAAGGTCGGTTATGCATAGAGAGTGAATGAGAGAATAAATTGAACAACTAACCCTCAAGTGAGGGTTATTACAAGGTATTTATAGGAGAGGGAGCTAGGGAAACACTCCTAGTCCCTTCCTTTCTCTTATGGACTTGGGCCTAGGCTTATGGGCCTTCTACATAAGCCTAAGCTTAATAACAAACATAAAGGCCATATTAAGCTAACTATTACATAAGAATCACTAACACTTGAATTAAGGTTTAGGAGTGATTCCAACACCCAGGGGGGTTGATCATTCTCTAGGGGAATAGAGATGCTAGGAACAAATGTATGACGAGAAGGTAAGGTTGAGGGAGATTCTTTTTAGTATTTTTATAAATTTTTTAAAGCAAATAAATATCTCGGGATATAGGAGTGGTACTTCTACGAATTTTAACTACTTTTAATTAAACTAATTAACTACTTGAACAATGAAAAAGTAAAGATAGGTAATGCTAATGTAGGCGTGCTCTTATGATGATTCAAAATGTGTTTACTTATGATCTTACTCCCTAGTTATCTCTTATTGGTCGGTTGAATTGTCACATCCTCATCTTAATTGGTGCGTTGTATTCCGTTTGGTTATAGGGCGGTGATAAATTCCCCAATTCTTTGAATCGTAACTCTCCTCTAGACTATCTGGGATCGCCAAGTACCTAAGTATCTCCCCCAAATACTCTATTATCCTAAAGTTACAACTCACGCAATAAACATAACGATGGCCTAGGTGCACTCCTAAGCTTTTTGCTATTTAGGACGTTCAAGCTCGCAACAATTAAAGAAGAAGCCAATTTTTCTTATTCTAGCGTCTACCAATACGGACAAAAGACAACCTAACAATAATTAACAACTAGGTTTCATAGATCTAAGCAAACACAATGATAATTTAGCTACTCATGGTAAATAAGCAAGCATACATACAAACAATTAAACATGGGGTAGACATAATGATAATATGGATTAAAAAACTTATCGTGTGATGTAAAGAAGGGTATGGAACCCGAAAATACTGTCCAAGTCGGACTACAATCGAATTACGGTTTGCTCTCCAAAGTTCTACCTCCCTAAATGCAGAAAAATCGAATTATATATATATAGATTTACAAGTGCGACGGCGTCACCGTTTGCTGGTGACGCCGTTAGGTCGCCGTCATTAGGGTTTCGTTTGGGCCAAGTCATCGTTGGGACGACGTCAGCTCATGAGTGTGACACCGTCTGTCTTCAATAGGGATGTCGTCTGGGATTTTTTCCTTGGTCGTCTGGTGTAAAACAAAGGGTGACGTTCTCCAGAATTAACATGTGACGTCGTCAGGATTTGGAACCAGAAAAATCACCTGAGCCGTCGCTTGGCCTTTTATCAAAATCTTCAACAAGTGACGGCTTCGCCCTTTGAGATGGGACGCCTTCAGGCTTTAAGAATAGCTTGAGTCTTGACTTTGTTGTTTTATTCATGTTTTCGCTCTTTTTCTTCCAAATATGCTTCATTCCAGCATTTTGCTTCAAAAAGACCTAAAATGTGAAAATGAACGATTTTAAGTAGTAACGGATATAAAATGTGTCGATTTAGGGCTTAAATGACCTCCTAAAAATGTATGTTTTAAATCCTTATCACTAGTTCTATCTCACTTTGTAAACCAACACAGAAAAACTCATTGATTGTTCTTTTAACAAATCAACTCTACACATCAATCTATCATAAGCATTTATAAATTGATTCACATGACCTGTTTGTTTCAATTTCTTAATATCAGCCAAAGGATCATCATAATGCACACCAAATCTTGCTAAAGTTGCTTCTCTATACATAGGACATTTCGCATTTTCAGAAGTCTCATTAATTATCTATGCCACATAAGTGCAATATCATAAAGATGGATAGAGATCATGTTTACCTTATTCTCATTAGGCACATTATCTACCCTAAAGAACTGTTCACACTTAAACATCCAATTCCTGACATCATCACCACCAAATATTAAGAATTCTATCTTTGTAACTCTACTAAACTGCACATTTTGCCTTTGATTATCACCTAGATTCCTAGCCACCAGACCTTGAGGATCATTGACAGTTACAATCCTCATCTTTGCTATCATTTTCTCCATCTCCTCCCTCATAAGCCTAGCTATGGTCTCCCTTAACCCATCTTCTTCACTACTGGTACTAGAACGAGTTTAACTAGGCATGGTAGTTTAAAATGAAACAAGAATAGATAACTTGTAACTGACTGTAACTAACTAACAAGAACTGACTCAAGAACATGTTTTTGCGATTGGGAAATGGATAAGAGAATCATTTTGTACATTTTTTTTATTGGGAAGTGAAAGAAATGGGAGTGGTGATTTATGGTGGTTGAAGGTGGTTTTCATAGAAGGTTGGTGGATCGTAACAGAATTATGGTGGTTAAATCTAGCCAGAAACCTGGTTCTGATACCACTTGTAATGATTGTTAAAGAAATCAGTAAATGAAATGAAGAAAGATCAAGTCAATCAACAAGAATTCTCAAGAAATGAAGAACAAGAACTCAAACTAAAGACCAAAAGGGATTTGTTATAGAAGATGAATTATACAAAGATAGGAGTTTGTATACAGATGGATAACTACTTGTAACTTAATCTAAATGATGTATTTATACAGTGATTAATGAAATGAAATTGAAAACATTAAGGAGGGAAAAGTTGTTATGAAGCGTTCTTGATGTTTGACTTTTTTGTTTAACTTCACTTGTTGACTTTCTTTTACTTTCCATATTTGACACATAACAATTATTTTGATTTTTTGCCTAGGGCGTTGACCCTAACAGTATGCCATCAACTTGTTAGTATATGTTTATCAAATCTCTATGATTGATGATTTTATAGGTTTCAAGTTCGAAAACAAAAAAAATAATATAATTAACTTTACATAAGTTTTGTATAAAGTATAGCATCCAACTTGTTTATAAAGGTGGTCAAGAATAATGAACTTAACTTAATTATCGATACTATGTTGGAGTTCAAGGCACGGAAGTATGCAATGACGGGTGTAGGGTTGTAATAAAATAAACAAAACAAACATGGGAGATTTTTGTTCGTGTACGTTCGTCAAATTTTAACCAGAATAACAAATGAACATGAACATCTTAACAGAAAAGGTATACAATTTGAGGTGTGTCTGATTAGTGAGTGGCTGTAGATTTGCATTAGTGAATTGTGGTTGTTGCCCTCCTGACTTGTTTCTGGGTTTTCTCGCACCATTATTTCAAGGTAAGCTACCATTGTTGGTGTTACATGAATTTTGTTAGCACGGTCTTTGGGTGTCTAGTGAGGATGACCGTGCAACAAGTTGTGTTATGAAGTTGTCATTGAGTGATGTTTGTCGTGAGCTGTTTACAGTGGCTAACGACGGACTTCCTTGAAATGAGAGTCTGCTCATGGGTGTTGATTATGACATGACGTTGTGATTGTATAGAGTTATAGTTGCCCAAACCTCATCTGTGTGCGTGATATCGATGGTGCTGATTGAACCAGAGACATCAAGTCGGGGTGGTGGTGGTAACATTGTTTGTTGGTTTTGTGAATCTGACATTTTTGTAAAACAAAATTTTTTCAATGTGAAACCAGAGCTTTTGCCGAGATAAGATGGTAAAATGAAAGTTATTATTATGAAAATTTTGATAAGATGAAGGTTTTTGTGTTTTGTAATGAAAAATAGTTTAGATATGTG
The DNA here is from genome assembly GCA_019973895.1 of Chrysanthemum seticuspe. Taxonomy (NCBI): domain Eukaryota; kingdom Viridiplantae; phylum Streptophyta; class Magnoliopsida; order Asterales; family Asteraceae; genus Chrysanthemum; species Chrysanthemum seticuspe. The sequence goes on from BPTQ01000001.1 coordinate 108,700,013, forward strand.
AATTTTAATGCCAAGAAATGAAGATTTTCGCGGTAAAAAACTTTGTTTGTGTTTTTTTGGCAAAAATAACGAAATTTCATGGTAAAACAGAGTTTTTTGGTGACAGTAAAATGAAAATAGGCGCTTGGTTATGTTGTATATAACACGAATGACGCCATTACGTATGGTATGTATGGAGTGTGATTTGGGTGAGGATAATCATATGTTCAGTTTCCCACGTTCGGCAAGGACCCCAAGGTATGATCGAGGATCAAGAGTTGGGGTAATGCTCACATAAGACTATAGTGTATTTAAACGTGTGAAGGTTGATTAGCTTTAGTTGATTCCTGCTTGGTCTATTTTGTGGGAATGGACCGTTATTTATAAAGATGCATTTAGGGTTTTGTACCACCCATGAATGCGACCTAATAGTTAAGATGGTTCACATGGTAAACATCCAAAGGAAGAAACAAGAATGACACGTAGCGTGACATTCTTGGCTTTGCTAGTTGAATAGAATGTTCCATCCCTGATTGTACTTATCGACGTGATACTTGTAGCACTACCTCTATGCTATTGAGGTAGTGACACGTGTTGTTTGTTATAATAGCCCTTCGGGATAAGATCCCAACCCAACCTTTTCTTGGATGTGTTTATCCAGGCTTCGTTTGCTCGCTGTCAGGTCTGGAAGTAGGGGTGTCAAATGGGTCGACCCGACACGAACCCGATAAGGTCTTATAGGGTCGGGTTGATTCGGGTTCAACATAGCTTATCGGGTTTATCGGGTCAACCCGATAGCCTTATAGGGTCGGGTTAGGGTCATAATTAGTTCATTATCGGGTTATCGGGTTGACCCGATATACCCGATAAGCTATAATGTCCCAAAAAAAAAATTGTTGTTTTTTGAGCTAAATTCCTTCTTTCAGTTTGCTCCTACATGATGCTTTAGTATTTGCAAGCTTGGTAGACAAAGTATGATATATTACATCTTTGCATTTAAGTTCTAGTGCCCTGCATGATGCATCCAGTAGCTTAATCTTTTCTTTTTTGTAAATCTGCTGCTACATGATGTAAAAACAACTTGTAATATGCTTTTTTGTTTCGTACTGTAATATGTTGGGTAAATACTAGTAGTTAAGTAGTATTTTAATACTACATGAAATTCAAATCTGCAAAAAAAAATGATGAAACAAATCTGCAAAAAAAATAGATGCAATAAATTGAGGGATGAGCTTAGCATGTAACCCGATAACCCGATAACCCGCAACCCGATAGACCCGAACCCGATAGACCCGATACCTTATAGGGTTGGGTTGGGGGTTAGTTTTTAATTTTTCAAAACCCGATAGACCCGACCCGATAAACCCCAAACCCGACCCGATAACCCGTTTGACACCCTTATCTGGAAGCTTGCTTCCCAGTAAAAACGTGATGGGTTTTACTCTTGTGGCATGTCTTGGGCCTTTGTCGAGTGTATGGGTTTTAGGCATTTGGGATGAAACCCTTATCTGCTATCAAGTCCCCCAGTCCATTATTATATTGAATTTATGAGATATAATAATGGATTTTGATGTTTATGTCTTTTCTAGAATGATGTGATGCTTTCCAAGGCTATGATTTTTGGAAAGCCTAGCCTATAAGTGTGCAGTTGTTGCTTGTACGTTTCGTCCAGGCTTCAGAGGAATTAAATGCGAGGATGGCATGGGTTTTTGACTTAGATGTTTTTGTAGCCTTCAACCTTCTCTATCTTCCTTCGTTGACGTGATAATCATTCTAAATGTTGTAAATGCGCGCGTTTCACTTTTTTGGAAACTACGATAATGTCCTTTCAACTGCCTTCCCTTATTTCTGGGGTTAGTGGGTCCCTTTCTTAGCACGCGTGCCTCTGTTTGAGCTGGCTAAGTGTTGGACATGCCTTGTGACCCCCAGAATATTTGGGATCTATAAATCGACCATGCCTTTTCAAATTTCTTTTCTACATTTTCTTTACAATCGTCTAACTCGTCTTGTTGAGCTTGCGTCAATTTCTTCAAAAATTATTTGAAAAAAAAATGTTTATTGTTTTTGTGTTTTATCATTTGATGTGCAATGAATCCTTCCAATCCTTTCTTTAACTCGCGTTTCTTTGATGAAGAAGGGGCAATCACCAGTTCTCTAGGTCTATAACCGTGTTCTTTTACTTTTTTATTTTTATTTTGTTGGTTCATTTCTTTTTGGTCGTTTACCCTTTGATCATATCTCTAAGGCTACTCCCCAAGGTCCACCTCCCACTGTAGGGATTAGTGATTCCTCAGTAACTGTCTATAGGTCTGAGTCTTTTAGAAGTATGTATCCCTAGATTGTAGAATTCCATCCTCGTATTCCTAAGAAGGAAGATCATACCAATGTGCCACAGGAACCATATACCACAGCCCTATACCTTGATTATGATAGGTTCGGTAATCTTAGGTTCCATTTGCACCTTTTTGTCAAGCAACTGTTCATATTCTACAACATTTTTTTTTATCAAAGTTGCATCCGAGTGGGGTTCAGAGGATTACAAATTTCTTGCTTGCCATCTATAGTGTAAATATGCCGACATCTGTGGATGTATTTCGTTCCTTCTTTTTTTTTGAAACCATGTGGTTCCTGGTATACTATAGAGAAGAGGAGGACTAGGAAAAGATTTAAACCATGTGGTGCTTGGATGTGTTTATTTAGGATTGGTTTGCTCGATGTCAGGCATGTGAACTTGCTTCCCCAGCAAACTTTGATAGGTTATACTCTTGTGGTTTGTCTTGGGGGCCTGTGTTGAGTGTATTGGTTTTAGCCATTTGGGCTGAAACCCCTATACGCTATCAAACGTTTATGTCTTACATTTGGTTAAAGTGAGTGTAACCTGTTGGTGCAGATGATGGCTAAGACCACTTTTATGTTTTAATCACGATAAATATATATTAGGAGACACGTAAAATCGTTGGTGATAGCTTAAAACCAAACGTACAAACACCAGACCTGGCACGCCACAACTAGCGTGTCTGAGTATGTGTTGTGTGCATTTGTTTTTTCAAATTCAGCTTTTCTCTTACCCGAAAAAGTTTGGTCTTTCAATACAGGTTCGTACATGATAGTTAAGATGTTCTATAAACTCGCAACAAGATTTGAACTTAGAGAGATGACTAAAATACCTCATCCCATTTTATAAAATGCTAACTCAAAAACCTTTTATAAAACCCAGCTCAAAGCGATTAGCCAACACTAAATGTTTTATTAAACAAGGAGGTTCATGTTTTTACAAAACCGTCAAATGAAAACATATAAATGGCTATAATCTTTACGTACGTCTTACTGATGTGCTTACCGTGTGGAAGTTTTAAAAATTTATAAACACGATTTATCCGTTTAATACCAAAAACACATACGAGCAAGTATACTCGTTCGCGATAGCAAAGGTAGGTAAGTCGAGATTGTCCCAAGAGATTTTGTGTTTGAATTTGTTAAAAAGATTTGTAACAAGAAAGCTTTGTCAAGGCTTTTTCCAAAAGTGATGTTATAGTGAAATTCAATAATAAGAAAGATATATACTTGTGTGTAGTCTATATGCAATCATAAGTAGTGTTCATGAAGGCTTGGTGTAAACTCTTGATGTGATGCACAAATCATAAGCAAATGATTTCCAACCATGGTTTATGTTTGCAAAAATCATTCTAAGAACAAAAACATATAGGTAGTCCTTTCGGTCCTTATCCTAATGATTATCCTTTTAGAAAATCCATTTGTTTGTAAAATGTTCTTATTAAACTCGTTCTTACGAATCTTTCGACCTTTCGTGATGAAAATGTTTCTAGTCTTGTTTTAATAAGTAAACATGGTGGTTGTCAATCACCATATCCCCATACTAGTTTGTCACTTAACTTTTTGGAATAAAACACAAGAGAAATCCTTTCGGTCCTTTTTCTTAAAACATGTTTTACCGACAAATCAAACCACGACTAGTATCTTTCCAACAAACTCATTCAAACAAGATCATATATACATGCATCACAAATAAGAACACTAGTATGATTTCCTACATCCCAACACACAAGTATATCCAAAAACTACTCCATGATAATAATAACAAAACACAAGAAATAACAAAGTAATTCCAATAACTCAAGAGAATAGAAATCCATAACAAAGTTCATAGAATACCTAAACTTTTGCGATTACAAGAACTAGAAATCGTGGCTTATAGCAACCACACACCTTCAATCACTTAGCTTAACCTTATAACTCGGAATAACCAAAAAAATGGATGAGAATTGCTCTCTTCAACCTCCTGGACGTTTTACAGTGAATATGAAACTTTTGGGATGAATAAAATGGTTGGTAATAGTTTTGGTGTAAACTATTACACTTTGGGTTGTGTCACACTAGTACACTAAGTCTAGGTTCAATATATAGCCAAAGAGACTTTACTAACTGGCCAAAAACATTCCCAACAAGTTAATATCAAGAAATGATCGGCCTCCAATGATTATGGAGAGTTAAGGCAACATTAAATGCGTTTTTCTGTAACTTCAGACCATGCAACCGGATCGGTTACACTGAAACCGGATCGGTTGCCTTTTGACCATTGCCCAACCGGATCGGTTACGGGCTACGACCGAACGGTTGGGTACTCCAGTTTTGACTTTTGTTGACTTTCTTGGTCCATGCCTCATTTTTTGCTCTCGCTGATGATTTCCAAGGCGAAACTTGATCTTTCCTTGCTGTAGATACTTAGAAATCATTGCGCTTCCTAATCATTGAGTCAAAAAGCTTCCTTGCTCGACTTCCTTCCTTGGGAATCCACCAAATGTGCATAAAAACTTCATTTCTTCATCATTTGTTATACCTGGCTACATATACATACACAATACGCATCTTTTGCACTTTTGCAACAGTTATGAGTAAATATAGCCGATTATCATGCACAAAACCAACAATAACGCTACTAAAAACATGTTCATTTTAGGCGTTATCAAATTCCCCCACACTTAAGTTCTACTCGCCCTCGAGTAGGTCTAACATTTTCAAAAATCGATTTCAATGGTCTTGATACCGTGGTTCCGAAAATTTAACAATCATCCCAAAAGAGATAATCATTAATTTGCTTTTAATATGTGAAAAACTTTTAAAATGAACCAAACACTTTAGATAACATAACTAGAACACCTCACGAATGATTTTAAGAATTCACTCAACACTCATATATTGGTGGGTATATGTAAATCACTCAATGCCTAGTCATGATCAATGCTTTTTACCATAAGCTTGTACAAGTATCAAAACAAAGAAAATAAATTCATCAAAGAGGGCTTTTATTCGGGTTATATCGTTAAGGCTTCTGGTTTACAAAAGGTATGGATAAGGCATGGGATGGTTTATGAAATTGGTGTTAAAAGAAAAATAAAGTCAAGTCTAAACCTCCATGTTGCCAGCCATCATACAAACCACAATCCCGAAAATGATTATATCTTCTTCCTCTTCACATATCGATCTCTAAATATATGTATAACTCAATTTAGCTCATTGGCTAATCAATATTCTTCATATAGCTCATTGGCTATAACCATTTTTTTTTAAAGTTCCCCCACACTTAGTGTAAGCATACACCCCAAAAAAAATACAAATGAGAAATACGTCTCCTTCATCTTTGTTGGAGAATGGTACACACTATAGACAAAGTGTAGCTTCTTCATAATCATCAAAAACAATCCAACACTCCAAGCAACTAGCAACAAACCGATAGACATAACTTGGGTTTGCTAAGGTTTAAAGGTGTAAAATATTTTTGTATTTTTCTGGATTTAACAAATGAAAAGATTGGCTCGAAAGGTGTAACTAAGGGCCCGTTTGGTTCGGCGGAATCCTAAGGATTCTGGTGGAATTGGAATTCAATTACATTTCATAACGTGTTTGGTTGAAAAATTTAAAGAACTTGGAATCTGAATTCCATTCCTTAATGTGTTTGGTTGGCAAATGGAATGGAATGAAATTCCTTCAAAATCCCATATATATGGAATTCAACATTCCATGGCACTATGAGAAGGATTGTTTTCAATTCCATGGAATTCATATTATCTTTATCATTGTCATTATTATTATTATTATTATTATTATTATTATTATTATTGATATTATTATTATTATTATTATTATTATTATTATTATTATTATTATTATTATTATTATTATTATTATTATTATTTATTTATTTTTTTTTTTTTATAAGACATCACTTCATTAGAAAACCAAAAGGAATTACAAGAAATTGGTGGGAAGCCGAGACACTAGTTGGGCTCCCACACCTTTCTGAATACAAAAGCTTAGTCTGTGAAAAATAAAAGCCCCACTCTTGACACTATTCGAATGGCTAATAGCAACAGTCTTGATACGTGAAAGTGTATCCAAAGCTTCCGTGTCAAGCTCCCCGAATGTAGAGAAGGCAAATGGAATGAACTTGTAGCCATTTCCTTCACATTTGGACACATATTTCTTTTTCATCTTCTCCACAGCGTTATGTAAGGCCACCCCGGGAGCCCACGCAGTCGCATCAATACCCGCAAAAGGAGAGATTCCAGTCACATCCAAACACGCGTCCTTACCTTGGATCCAGTTGAATAATAGCAGGTCTGCCGGACGCAGCTCTTTCCCATCCCTCGAAAGAAACCCCAATGGGGCCTCCTTTTTCACCATAATCCCAACCTTGGAACATATGTCGACAAGAATATCACGCACCAGATTATGTCTGAATTTCACCCCCACTTCACTGGAACAGTGAACTGCATGGTCTCCCCATTGGTCCATTCGATGCTTGCAGCTCGGGCAAGAGCTACCTTAAGAGAACATAGGTATGGTAAGCCTGTAACACAATACCGAACGTAATTATTATTGTTATTATTATTATTTTTTATAAACAACCACGTTATTAAGATTTAAAAATTATTATTTATTTAAAATTGAATATAGATTATTATTTATTTAAAAAAATTTATTATTATTATATTTATAAATTATTATTTATTTAAAATTAAATATAATTTATTTATAGCTTAATTTATTAATTTATACTTAAAAAATACAATTGTATTTTATATAAAAAATATTTATTTAATATATTTGTTTATATAATATTATTTAAAAAGTTATTATTATAATTTGATAAGTAATTTATTTATTAAATAATATTTAGTTTATTAATCTTAAACTAAAATTAAATTTTACATATATTAATATAATTGTTTTTTCTGATTTCATTCTTCCAACCAAACATGCGCTAGTATTTGCAAATTTCAATTCCGCCAGATTTTAAATCCTAAGGATTTCAATTTCTAACATTCCATTCCTTCACATTCCAATTCATTAAACAGATTCCAATTCCGTCAAAAATATTATGCGAACCAAACGAGCCCTAAGATTGTCTAGTGCTAAAGATGAGCACTAACAAATGGGTCCATATAAGGTGGTTAACTAACCAATGTGGTTAGCTAATATATCATTAGATATAAAATGGAAGGCCATTTGGGTTAAATTCTACGATGCCTCTTATCACTTGAACATATTTTTACCACTCAAGAGTGATTTTAACTGTAATGCATAACTAGTACAAGTTCTAGAATCGACATAATCACCGGTACACTCATAGCAAATATAAAACAAAAGATGTGTTTTATACAGAAAGAAACCTCACAATTAAGTGGAAAAAGGCTATAATGCGAGCTAGAAAATGCTATCGAATCCAAAATGAATTACTTCCGTAATTTGGTTCAAATCGAAAGTTTTTCAAAAACCTCATTTTACCATTGAAATACCCAAGTTGTTTTTAATATATATCAAAAATGTGTGAAAACAACTAGACAATCAAGGGTGAATTCCTGCTAATTACTTGCATCCAAAAGTTTATCTAAAAATAAGACTAAAAAACTAAAAATTTAAAAATGGTATCATTTTTCCTATTTTCTTCCCTCCCCCATACTTAAGTTTTGCATTGTCCTCAATGTAATAAAAATAAACTTCAAAGTAAAGAAAATGGGAAAAAGAAATAGTCAAAAGATACCAAGGATAAAATATGCAATACGCATATTAGGTCATAAGCAAGCATGTGAGTTATCCAACTCCATATATTTGACCATCAATAAGCTTCCGACAAATCCATCCTGCAAACAAAACTGCAATACACAATACACAAAACAAAACAAAACAATCCAAATGCTACTAAAAATACGAAAAATAAACAAAGACAAAGTATGATAATCCTCCTAGAGAAAATAGTTTAAGAGATAGAGATGATATTGTTTAACACATGATAACCATTGTTTTTGAAACCATAAAATCAAGAATGATCCACGATCATTCGTCGTCCTCACTCATCTCATCACCTTCCTCATCATCATCATCCTCGTCATCGTCATCACTCTCGGTTACATAGTTCTCGTCCACAAGCTCCGAACGAACTCTCCTCTTCTTCTTCTTTCCTCCAACTCCTGATGACGATCCTCCAACATCATAGTTCGATCCACCAACCTCGGGTAATCTACCATATGCGGGCACTCGGTCAGGAAATGGTGCATAACCAGGATATGGGTAAGGATAAGGTCTAGGATAAAAAGTGTAGGGGAAAGGATATGGTGGAACATTGGGTGGATTGTAGGGTGGATTGAATAATCATTGATGTAATTGTTTCTCAACATCATCGAGTCTCTCCAAACTTCCCTACACTGAATTTCATTCAAATGTTGGTTCCACTCTCCCCAACCTGAGTCAAAACTACTGGACGTACCTGTTTGCACGTTCCCCATCGGTATATTGCCCATTGGCACATTTCCTTGCTGCTGTGGTGGTTGTTGTTGTGCTTGTTGCGGTTCAATCCATGCTCCTAATGTTTTCAATTTCTTATTCAAAGCATTCCCGAAACCACTTGCACTCCAAATTTCACTAAACTTTGGCTCCCCACACTTAGCCAACTCACTACTATTGTAATACCCAAGATTTCTTGCCAACCTTGTCACAAAATGTTGTAACATATTGGATTTCACAAACACATCATATCATAAAAGGTATGGGGCGTATGGTTTAAGAGTTTAGAGAGAGAAAGTAGAATGGGAGCCTTTCTAGAGAGAGAAAGTAAACAAAAGAGAAAATGTTAGATTAGAATGAAAGGTCCAACCCTCTACCTTGGGAGGTAGAGGGTATTTATATTTATAAACAATATGTCCTCCTATCGGACTGTAGATCAGGCATACAGTGGGTAAAGACCCGTCCTTCCTCCACGGTGTTACACTAAACTATTCTACGCTACAAACTAACTAATAAACTACTAAATAACGTAAATAACTATAAGTCTACGAGCTAACATATGCTAAATCATAATTGGGGTGACCGACACTTTAACATGGAATTTCCAATTCCTAACAATCTCCCCCTAAGGGAGGTCACCCCATGAAATACATTTTGCATCCTAGCATTCTTTCTTTGACTTTGTTCTTGAGCTCGTAGACTTTAATTCTTCAACTTCCGCATCATTATGCTTTAGCAGTGACTCTTCGTAGTCCGATTATATTGTACTTTGAGTGGAGACCTTTAACTGATCCACATCATTGATGATCGTCGAGCTTTCTTTGAGATCATCAGCCACATCAAATCTCTCTGGATCATCCATAGTTGTGTTGCCTTCATGTGATTTTGTGACTTTTGGACCGACATGCTCACACTTTCTGGATCATGACATCTTTCCATCAGAATAGTGGAAGATTTACTGGTTCATGATATTTGCAGCAGCGTAGTAGAAGCATAGTATAGAAATATCAGAGCCAGGTTCTGTAGATATGCACAAGTCATGATTTCTTCAATTAAGTGTGGATGCTGTGAGCATGCGGCTTTGGATTGACTCCTTAATTCTGATCAGCTGCAACCGTTCAAATGTACCTGCAAACAACAGTTAGCAATAAAACACATGAAAGTGTCTTTGATCACTTTCATTGAATTGAGGTACACGGCCCACGGTTTCCCGTTGATCAGTACAAGTACTGCCTGTGATCAGGTAGGATTCCTAAGAATCTCCTTGACAGGGTTTCGCAGCTGTTCTAGCTATTCTCAAACCGGAACGTCTCAAACAAGACAACATGGAGTGAGTGAACCAGTGAATTAAGATTCACTGATTGATGAAAGATTGATTTGAAAACAATCGTGTACTGCTTAGAAGAAAGAGTTTTGCAATACGACGAAGGTTTTATGAGAAAGATCAATTTTCAATCAGAAATACCTTTCGTATTTGAAAAGAGTACACATTCAATGTGCTAGAGAAAAGAAGATATTCGCACATCGAACGGTTTTTCCAAAAGTATTTTTTCAATCAGAGATACTTTTTTTGTTTGAAAATATGAATACACATTCGACGTGCTAGAGAAAAGAAGGTTTGCACATCGAATGGTTTTTCTAAAAGTATTCGTCAATTCCAATCCTGGACCAAGGTTGATTCATGATTGAATCGCCCCATCGTTTCTATCCAGTTGTCACAAGCTTGATCTTTTGCAAGATCTCACAAGTCACCCACCAAGAGCTTGTTTGATGTTGGCTCTAGAAGGATTTCCATCATCATCGTGAATACTTTTACATATCACTCAGATGTTCTGGCAATACCACAAGGATAAATCGTAGGACTCTTAATATATTCTTACTTTCCACATTGTGTGAAACAGCAAGTCTTCATTAATTTTGTGTCCTGATGAGATATTGTGGATGATCTCTTGGCTCTAGACTCAGTCGTGCATTTTTGGTTCCCTATGCCAGAGACTAGGGAGAGGGTCTCCTTCTTCAATATCAACAATCTCTAAGAGAAAGTCAATAGATTATGTAGGTTCCCCGTGAGAATGAAACAAGCCCTTTTAGGAGGAACTTGAGTAGCTTGGGAAGTTGTAGTGCAGTGTGTCACTGGGTCCATGACGTCTTGTCTTCAATACCGACGTTACCTTGGTAACCACCAGTAGCATATGTATTGAACCCGGTTTCTGCCCTAAGGTTGAATTAATGGAGGGCTATTTCTTTTCACTCTTTTCTCATTTCATTTCTTTTCCATTCTTCAACCCCTTCAGTGCTTACCGAGACTTCATTACTAGAACCTTGTTGGGTTTATTCCAGTACTAGCTCTGTCTCAGTCCGCAATCTTCCCATATCTCACTTTTCTCCTTTTTTCATCATACCTAAGGACTTTACACTATCTAGTGGATTGTCCCTGGGTAGATCCCTCCGGCTCTGGCAGATCATGGGAACTAATACCTAACCTCACCAACCTTATAACTCCATACATAAAGTAAAATGGTCGGTCTTTTGGTACAGTTCATTCTTCCGTGAACCCAATTGAAAAATCATTTGAAAATCAATCAAGGTACTTGTGATATAATATCAAAGCATTTTGTACCTTAATTGTTTTGATCATTTAGAAATGCTCCCCCTCAACATGTGCATAAGATTTTGAAATTGTTTAGCACATGAAGGCAAGAGTTCTTTGAAGTATATTTTTTATCACAATTTCCATGGAAAAAGCCATTTGATTTTCTTTGGTAAATTCTCCCCCTCAATATGTGCGTAGGATATTTGAAATCATTTTATCACATAGAGGCAGGAGTTCTTTAAAGTACTTCCACGATCACAATATGCCATAGAGAAAACCTTTAAAACTCAATCAAGGTACTTATGATAAAACATTGAAACCTTTGTACCTTGATCGTTTATTTTCTTTTGAAATGCTCCCCCTCAATATGTGCTTCAATTAATGAAAACGTTTAGCACATATGGGAGAGCGGCCTGCACTTTGAGTCAAAACGATCACTTGTAATCAGATTTCATATTTAAATCACATTTTCTCCCCCGATCAAAAATATCAAATCCTTTGAGATTTTGGATCCCAAGTGATTTAAATGGGTTTAGAAAACATGGGAGAATATGTGGCCTTGTTTAAATACTCTTCTGGTTTTTGGTTAAATGCCCCTCCACACTCATGTGCATTATGTATTTGAAATCGTTTGGCACATGAAGGCAGCAGTGCCTTTAAAGGACTAAAACCAATTCCATTTAAAATAGACAAGAGATTTAACTCACGATCTCTCCCCTGGTCAAAAATTTCAAACCAATTGAGATTTGTGATCCCAGTTGATTTAAATTATTTGGAAAATTTTAGGGAAAGACGTGGAAAGATTTGATTTTGAAAAATGACTGATAAGGAACAGTTTTTTGACTTTAAAGATTGTTAGTGTCAGGTATGATAGTTTTTTAAGAGATCTTTACGTAAAATAAAACAATTTCACAATCAAACAAGAACAGAAAAAATTTAATTTTGTAAGATCTTGATTCTAAAGAAAAAATCATACCATGACATAACATTAAATCTTTAGATCACCACTTATTTTGTACAAACCGGACTTTTTGATGAAATATCGTTTGAAAATATTTAATTTGAAATCACTTAAGATTTGACAAAATAAAGTCCGGTTGATTTCTAAACTTTGAATCCGATTTATTTTCAAAACAATATTATTAAAAGTTTTAGAAAAATGGTATCATCACTATTATCCCTGCACAAAGATACGTTAGGTGGTTGAGAAGCTTATGTTGTTGCTGTAGGGCTTGGAAGAAAAACCGTCTGCTGATGCAGTGAGACTTCTTACGTTGCATTTTAATGCCAACTGAGGTCAAATTAAGCTCCGTTTCTTCATTTGCTGATGAAGAAAACCATCTGCTGATGCAGTGAGACCTCTTACGTTGCATTTTTCCATGCCAACTCTCCATAGAAGTCCAATTAAGCTCCGTTTCTTCATTTGTCAACCCAAGATATCGTTACCCTTTCCTTTCGGCATCCAATCATCTTCATTTGTTGGATCCGGATCGGGAACATTCTTATATACCAATATACCTGCATATGTTAGTGAACACACATACACATATATGGTGGTCGACATCACCCAAACAGCAATCGACTAACAAAAGTCAATGCAACATATCAATCAGATCATACAAAAGTATGGGAATCATGTGTTTATCAAACTCTAATCATCTAATCCTAACAATCATATCCTGGGCACCTAGTCCTTCAACGTAGGTTAACAACATTTTTCAGTTAAGCATTTAGGATAATTAGATAAGTCCGATAGATGATATAAATTTGAAAAACATTCTCCCCCTCAATCAATGACTCATTTTATGAAAAATTTTAAAGCGCGGAAGTCATTGATTGAGTTTGCAAATTTATGAAAACTCCGATACTGATTGATTTTCAAGCAACTCGTTTACCACCATTAAGTTAAAACAAATATTTTTCTGAAGAATTTTTAGACGAAAAAATATTTGAGTAGGAACAGCAGTCCTTCGACATACTTTCCTCATTTTGTTTTTAGGATAAGTGCTCAAAATATTTGAAAATTGGTTTAGCGCAGCACTTTCCTTCCTTGAAGAGCGGGTTGCTATCGGAAATAATAGCAAACCATAGTTTTAAGCACGGGTCACAGTCTGAAATAACTGTAAGCCATTTGATTTGTGACATGTTTTGAAAGGAAATATTTACACCTTCTGCTCGAACTTCATCTATGGTCCCGTGCCATTATTGAATGTGTAAGATATTAGTTTTCACATACACATCAAACCATAACAACAAGGTGGCGTATAAGTGGAATTCTAGAGAGAGAAAGTTAGAGGTTTAGGGAACTTTAGTGAGAGAAAGAAAATTCTTATTATAAGCTCCAACTCTCTACCTTGGGAGGTAGAGAGTATTTATAGTCTTACATAAAACGCCACACAACGGGCTGTGGATCAGGCATACAGTGGGTAAAGACCCGTCCGTCTTCCACGGTGTTACTTAACTAAATACTACTTAGCTTAAAACAACTACGACTACGAGCTTTCTAACGATTACATATACTTGAGGTGACCGACTCTTTAATACCTGGAATTTCTAATTCCTAACAATCTCCCCCTAAGGGAGGTCACCTCAATCATGTACTAAAATTACATTGAATACAAACAGATATTACATTAAAAATTGATCTTGCATTCTTGATGTAGTGCTTTGCTCCGAAGCTCGTAGTCATTGGTTCTTCTCATTGCATGTTTGGTTAATCCAAGTAGAGGTCTTTTACTGATCCATGTGATAATAGTTTTGAGCCAGCATTTGAGATCATCAGCTATCAAGAATCTCTGAGACATCCGTTGTGGTGTTGGTATTATGTGATGTTGTGACTTTCGGACCGACATGCTCACATTCTGGATCATGATATCTTCTCATCAGAGTAGCGGAAGCTTTCGTTGATTCATGATATTGGCAGCAGCGTAGTAGAAGCATGGAGTGAAAATATCAGAGTCATTGATGCACTTATCATGATTTCTTGAGAGATGAATGTATTGTGTGAGCATGCGGCTATGGATTGACCGCTTCATTCTGATTAGCTGCAAACATCGGGCGTACCTGCATACAACAGTTAGCAATAAAGCGTACAAAAGTGTCTTTGACCACTTTAGTTGAATTGAGGTACACGGCCCACGGTTCCCCGTTGATCAGTACATGTACTGCCTGTGATCAGGTATAATTCCGAAGAATTTCCTTGACAGGGTTTCGCAGCTGCTCTAGCTGTTCTCAAACCGGAACGTCTCAAAGAAGACAACACGGAGTGAGTGAACCAGCGAATTTAAGTCCACTGATTGATGAAAAGAGATTTGAAAAACAATCGTATATTGCACAATAGAAATTGTTTTTGCAATATAACGAAGGTTTTATTGAAAATCAATTATCAATCATAAAAACACCTTTTGATTTGAAATATCCGTACACGGTCGATTTGCAAAAGAAAAGAGTTTTTAAGCACAAAGACCGGTTTTTCAAAGGTATCCGTCAATCCATAACCTGAACCAGGATTGATTCAAGAGATTGAATCGCCCCATTGTTTCTGTTCAGTTGTCACATGGTTGATCTATATAATAGATCTCACCTGCCACCTACCAGGAGCTTGTTTGATGTTGGCTCCAGAAGGTTTTCCATCTTCATTGTGAATATGTTTACACATCACTCAGATGTTTTGGCAATACCACAAGGATAATGCGTAGGACTCAAGATATAATCTCTCTTTTCAAATTGTGTGAAACAGAGAGTCTTCATTGAAAGTGTCCTAATGAGATTTATTGATGATCTCGTGGCTCTAGACTCAATTTTGTGCATATTTGGATCCTGTGCCGGAGACTAGGGAGTGGGTCTCCTTTTTCAATATCAACGATCTCTAAGAGAAAGTCGATAGATAATGTTGGTTCCCCGTGAGAATGAAACAAGTCCATTTAAGAGGAACTTGAGTGGTTAGGAAAGTTGAAGTGCCGTGCGTCACTGGGTCCATGACGTCTTGTCTTCAATACCGATGTTACCATCAGTAGCATATGAATTGAACCCGGTTTCTGCCCTAAAGTTGAATATATGGAGGGCTATTTGTTTTCACCCTTTTCTCATTCAATTCTTTTTAATTCTTCAACCCCTTCAGTGCTTACCGAGACTTCATAGCTAGAACCTTGTTGGGTTTATTTAAGTACTAGCTCAGTCTCAGTCCGCACTCTTCCCATATCTCATTTTTCTCCTTTTATCATCATACCTAAGAACTCTACACTAACTAGTGGATAGTCCCTGGGTAGATCCCTCCGGTTCTGGTGGATCATGGGAACACATACCTAACCTTATCATCCTTATATCACCGTACATAAAGTAAAGTTGGTCGGTCTATTTGGTATTGTTCATCTGCCATTAGAACCAATTGAAAACCATTTGAAAATCAATCCAGATACTTGTGATATATTATCAAAACATTTTGTACCTGAATTGTTTTTGATATTTTTAGAAAAAGTGCTCCCCCTCAACATGTGCATGAATTGTTTGAAATCGTTTTGCACACGGAGGCAAGAGGAAGAAATTACTTCTTTGATTACCATTTTCTAAAAGATATCACCATCACTTCCTTGATCAAATCAAGTAGATAAAGCATTTCCGGGAAGGATGAGGTTTCCATAAGTTTGCTCCCCCTCAATATGTGCTTATGGAACCTGCACATTGAGATAAATGATCACGTTTCAAATCATAGGTTTAAGATAGATGCTCCCCCTCAACATGTGCATGGAAAATTTGAAATCGTTTGTCACATGTGGGAAGGATAGCATGTACATCCTTATAAAACCATTCACCGAATTATCAGTTTAAATCCAATTTAAATCACACATTCTACCCCGATCACAATTATCAAATCATTTGAGATTTGTGATCTCTTATTGATTTAAATTGATTTTGAAAGATTTTAAGGGGAATTGTGACTTGATTATGAAAGCGTTTTAACTGATAAGGATCGGATTTTTAGACTTTAAAACTCCATTGATAAAACATGCATGTACATCTTTTAAAAACAATTTAATGCCAAATAACTTTTTAATTTAATTGAAATCATTCTCCCCCTCAATCAATGACATAGGTTGTTGATTGAGAGATAGAGATTTTGACAAATAATTCCTGATGATTATCAAAAATAGAGACCGAGTTATTTTTCAAAGCAGTTAGTTTTCAGCAGATAAATGTTTATAGAATCAGAGCATGGAATTTGAAAACATGGTAAAGCATGGCTCTGTTCTTTCTTTGAAAAGCGGGTTACTGCCTGAAATGACAATAAACCATCTTTTCTCTTTCTCCCAAAAATAATTTTTTGATTTTTTGATTTTTTTTTTTTTTTTTTTTTTTTAACATTCGAACAACATCTAAAGTCCCGTATCATTCTTTGAATGATATCTCAAAGACCGTAGATATTGTCGAACCGAGAAAAAGCATAACAAATTGACAATATTTTTTGAAGATTTTTCGAATTTTTCAGATTTTTATGGATTTTGAAGGTTTTATAATTTTGTATTTTGTTTTTAGAATAGATATATACAAGAGATAGATGAAGATAGACCTTTACTCCTCGTCTTCCTCCTGAAGACGTTTGAGTGTTTCTGGTTGAAGGCTTTTCAAGCCAAGACGTGGAAGAATAAACTCAAAACGTTCTCTTGGAAGAGCTTTGGTGAAGATGTCTGCTAACTGATATTCAGACCTCACAAAATAGAGTTCCACCACACCTTTTTCCACTTGTTCCCTAATGAAATGATGTCGAATGTCGATATGCTTTGCTCTTGAGTGTTGAACATTGTTGCATGAGAGAGCAATAACACTTTTATTATCACAGTACAGAGGGATTTTGTTGAATTCAAAGCCATAGTCAGATAATTGAGATCTCATCCAAAAGATTTGAGCACAACAGGATGACATGGCTATGTATTCAGCCTCTGTAGAGGAAATAGAAGTACTCATTTGCTTCTTTGAAGACCAGCTCACAAGCTTATCACCCAAAAATTGAGCACCTCCAGATGTACTTCGACGAGTATCTTGACACCCTGCATGATCAGCATCTGCATAGGCTGTTAGTGACATGCCAGTGTCCTTCGGGTACCAAAGACCCATATTGATGGTTCCTTGGAGATACCGAAAGACCCGTTTAACAGCTTCAAGGTGCTTTTTAGTAGGCTTAGCCTGGTATCTAGCACACATGCAAACAGCGAACAAGATGTCTGGTCTACTAGCTGTAAGGTACATCAGGGATCCAATCATACTACGATATTTTGTTTGGTCAATCATGATCCCTGAGTGGTCCTCATCTAGTTTGGTTCGATCAATCATGGAGTGTCAACAGGGTCACTTGAATTAAATCCAAATTTCTTTAAGATCTCAGTTGCATATTTAGATTGATTTATGAAAATGCCTCCGGGACTTTGCGAAATTTGTAATCCCAAGAAAAATGACATTTGTCCCATCATTGACATTTGAAATTTTGAACTCATTTCATTTGAAAAACGATCACATTCCATTGGGTCTGTCGAGGCAAAAATAATATCATCAACATAAATTTGAACATGAATTAAATGTTTGCCTGACTTCCTGGTGAACAATGTTGGATCAACTGCTCCTTTGTTAAATCCGGTTGATAGAAGAAACTTTGACAGTGTATCATACCATGCCCTTGGAGCTTGCTTTAAACCGTAAAGGGCCTTCTTCAAACGATAAACGTGAGTAGGATGCTCTTGATTTACAAATCCTTCAGGTTGGCTGACGTAGACGACTTCTTTAAGGTCTCCGTTCAGGAATGCCGTCTTCACATCCATCTGATAGACTACCATGTTCTTACTAGCAGCATTAGCCAGAAAGATTCTGATTGCCTCGATTCGAGCAACTGGAGCAAAAGATTCTTCAAAGTCAATACCCTCCCCTTGACGGTATCCTTTAGCAACTAATCGAGCCTTGTTCTTCAACACATCACCATGCTCATCAAGTTTCACTTTGAAGATCCAATTAAGAGCAATAATCATAGCACAGTCTGGAGCAGGTACTAACTCCCATACATCAAGTCGATCAAACTCATGAATTTCATCTTGCATTGCATTGAACCAGCTATCTTCATTCATGGCGGTTTTAACATCTTTTGGTTCGATCTTAGATAGTATGGAGTTGAAGAAGCACCATAAGGCATCGGTAGCAAGTTGTTTTCGTGTTGATACAGGACGAGAGGGATTTCCAATGATGTTGTCTAGTGGATGATCGTGAGTGCATTTTCTAAGGTGTTCATGTGGCAGTTGTTGAGGGACTGAGGTAGCAGAGTCGATGTCTCCTGAAGAAGATGGTTCTGATGATGATTCAGGAGCAAATATGTTTTCAAATGGAGCATCTTCAGGAGTAGCAAAGGGATTAACTTCATCATTGATGCCATAAACAGTTCCATGATGTACATTTGAAGAATGATGATTTGTTGATGAGACTGAAGGATCAGCAGTAGGCGCTTCTTGACTTAAAGATATTGAGACTGAGGGATTGACTTCATTCACAGGAATATGAGCAGCCTCTGTTGTAGGGATTGACACCTCATTAGTACTTGGATCATAAAGTTCATCAAACATAGGATCAAACAATTTCTTTAAATCATCTTCAGATGGAGGTACATATGGAGTTTCTTGAGAAGAGTTTGGAACAAGGGATGAACCAATGGGACTGTTTTGAAGTGCGGGTCCTGAACTGGATTGTCCAGGAGCCATTTGACCGGTCAGCTCATCAAACGTAACGTGAATTGTTTCCATGATATTTCGGGTTCTTCTGTTGTAGATTCGGTATCCCTTTTTGTTTGGTGCATATCCTACAAATACTCCAATGTCTGCTTTAGCTCTAAGTTTGCCTAAGTCTTGACCCTCATTAGTTGGATAACATAATGCACCAAACACACGAAGGAAAGAGAGATTAGGTTTTCTGTTGTGGACAAGTTCATATGGAGTTTTTCCATGAACAGTGTGAATCAGGGAACGATTTTGTGTGTAGCATGCAGTGGCAATAGCTTCAGCCCAGAGAAACATTGGAACCTTTGAGTAAATCAACATTGTTCTAGCGGCTTCTACAAGAGTTCGATTTCGTCTTTCAACTACACCGTTCTATTGAGGAGTTCGCGGAACACTTCTTTGATGGCTGATTCCAACGCTTTCATAAAATTCACTAAGTTGTTTGTTGACAAACTCAGTTCCATTGTCTGTTCTGATAATTCTGACGGTTTTGTTAAGTCGAACCTGCAGCTGTTTGATGAGTTTGATGATGATATCAGGAGTTTCATCCTTTGTCCTTAAGAACTTGACCCAGGTGAATCTAGAGTAATCATCAACCACAACTAACACATATTTCTTCCCAAAGATATTCTGCACCCTCATTGGTCCACATAAATCCATATGAATCATATGAAGAACTTCTGTGACAGAGTTAGTAGGTTTGGGTTTATGGGCATACTTCTTGCTTTTTCCCAATTGACATGCTGAACAAAGATGATCCTTTTCGTACTTGAGTCTAGGTAAACCTACAACTAAGTCCTTTATGGTGAGATCATTGATGGTGCCGAAGTTCAGGTGATTGAGACGACGATGCCATAACCATGACTTTGTTTTAGAAGCCTTTGACAGCAAGCAAATTGGAGAAGACTTCATCATATCTTCGGTAGAGATGGTGTATAGATTTGAACCACGTGATCCTCTTAAAAGTTCCTTACCATCAAGTTCTCTAACAAAGCAGGTATGTTTTCTGAAGGCTACTTCTAGATCTGAATCGCAGAATTGACCAACAGAGAACAAGTTGTGACCCAGACCTTCTACATAGTAAACCCTGGAGATAACACTTTTGCCAACAACATAGTCTCCATAACCCATAATAGCACCGAAATGATCATTCCCGAATCTAACTGTCCCGATGAATTTGCTCACGAAGTTCATGAGCCGTGACCGGTCGCCAGTCATATGCTTGGAACAGCCTGAGTCCAGGTACCGCAGAACGATTTGAACGATCTGCAGTTGAACACAGACAAGAATGGATAACTGGATAATTGGGATCCCCATGCAAGAATGGGTTCCATTTGGTTAGTAACAATGGTTGGAACACCCACATCAGAAATAGAAGCATTCATATCAGGAAATAAGGCAATGGAATCATTGTGAATAGATGCAGTACTAGTGTCTGTATTAGCCCTGTTCACAGTGTGCTCACTTCTTAAGGGAATAGTTCTACCAGTAGGCATCCATTTTCTAGTAGGCATTGTCTGATTAGTCTTATGACCAACAGGTAACCAATAATAGCCTATCTTACTAAATGTTCTTCCTGTGGGTTTCCACTGTTTTCTAACTTTCTTTCGTTTTTGCCTTTTAGCCTTCTTAGCATGAATTTTAGCATTAACAATATTAACTGGACAATTAACATCATTAGGCAAAACATTAACACCACATTCATGATTAGAAACAGAGTTCAAGCATACATCAATACAAGGTTTGCAAATAGTATCAGAATTCGAATTAATTACCGTACGCCTATGGCTAATACTAGAATCAACACGATTCGTTTTATTCGGTTCAAACTTAAAGTTCCTAGATTGTTCTTCTACTCTTTTTTCCAGTGCACATTCTTAGCTTGCGAGGTCCTATCATTCCTTGTATTGTCTTGAGACTTTGACCTGCTCCCTTTAATGTCACTGATTACTCCTGTAGAGGGAATGGGAACATTAGTTGGTTTTACTATTCTTTGCATCACCTGTTTAGATGTGCTGGGATCTGAACTACATGCAGGCACACTAAGGTTCACTTTCTTAAAACTAGAAGTGCTGGGATTTGTACTCCTAGAAGGCACACTTGAGTTCTCTTTCATAGCATTGACAGATCTGGATTCTGAACTACTTAAAGGCACACTAAGGTTCACATTCAAGACATTGGGCATCGAATGAATATCATACTTGGCATTAGGCATCGAACATGGAATCAAAGGATTAACTCTCTCACCTAAGGACTTTGGGCATATTGTGATCAAGCATTCTAGGATTTCTTGAGATCGTTTGGCATATAAGCATGCATGTCCAATTGCATTATCAAGAGGTTTCTCTAACTTATCCTCTTCAACAATCTCACGCAGACATTCTAGGCAATCCTTAAGGGATGAGAAGTATGTTTGAAAGCAAGTTTGTTGTTCCTGAGATGAGGAGGGACATATTTCACAGACAAAGCATATTTATTACAAGAGTGAACCTTTGATACACCATTCTCCCCATTGGTCATTGGCATTTTCCCTTTTACCTGACTCTTCAGATTCTCAATTTCCTTTTGCAATGAAGCTATTTGTTCGTTATTTTTGTTACGAGTGACCTTTATTGATTCAAATAACTCATTGAAATGACGTTTAACCTTTTCATTTTCTTCTAGAAAACTTTCGTTTTCCTTTTGTAATGCATTTACTAGGTTTTGAAGATGAAACGTTTGAGAATTCTGAGAATCTAAAGGAGGAGGCATTTGGGAGCCTGTCATATTGTTCGTTTGACCCTTTAATTGAGAGATTTGGGCTTTCAACTTTCTGATCGTGTTGCAATGAGCTTGAATCTGTTCATCACGTTTGTTAATTAGAAAAACTGCATCAAACTCTGGAGCATCTGAGGATGTCTTGATATTTGAAGTTTTGACATTTTCTTTAAGATGTTGATATTTTAGTTGTAAATTAAAATGCTCAACTTCTAGTTTAGAAAAATGTTTAACCAAATTGTCGTGATCATCCAGTTCAATTTTCTCGTTTAGTTCAGAATTAGTTTTTTCAAGCTCAATGACACGATCATGGGAGACTTTCAGGGCAACCGATAATTCATGAAATTTGGAAGCATTAATAGAATAATTTGTAGCAGTGAAAAACACATCTTGAGCAATACATTCAGAAATCAGGTTCTCATTTAGTGTATGCAAGTTCTTCCTCTCAATCTCATTATATTTTAGTGCTCGCTCATAGTCATTAACTTCAACTATCATTGCATCAAATTCCTTTTCCATTCCCTTAATATCAGTTTCTATCCCCTTTTTAAGACTCTCAAAGTGATCTTTTAGAAGTTTAAAGAAAGGCATGACCTCAGTTAAATAACATTGTTTCATTTGCTCAAAACCCCTTTCCCCTTCAGTAATCCCAGTGGGTGTGATCCTTTTCTTACAAGTTTTCTCAAAATCAACAAATAGTTGAAGAATAACATATTGACTGATTAAGATCTTGCTTTTAGTAGCAATCGTTCTAGGAACTAGATGCATTGGCGTATTGGGAGGATACACAGTTGCTTTAGGCATTTTCCTAAGGGGAGGATTTGTTTCAACAATATTTTCTGCTTTCTGCTTATCTAAGTCCATTTTCCAGAACACTTGTTCGGGAGTCAACAATGTTTGAGGCTTAAACATGTTCAGGGAGATCCAATTCTCCTTTTTGTAGTCATGGGGAGTGATAATTACTTTCTTCTCTTAGCTTTTAGGATCATTTAGTTTCTTATTCATCTTCTCCCTAGTGATTTCATCTAATTTCTTATCTTCCTATGTGCACTCAGAGCAACTAGGTTTTTGTCTAGGTTTAAGAATCTCATTGCCATCATAGATCACACTTTGAGCTGCTTTTGCTATCTTCCCGTACTCAGGGTTGGGTTTATCTATGTTAGGTCACCATTTTATCACAACAAT
The DNA here is from genome assembly GCA_019973895.1 of Chrysanthemum seticuspe. Classification (NCBI taxonomy): domain Eukaryota; kingdom Viridiplantae; phylum Streptophyta; class Magnoliopsida; order Asterales; family Asteraceae; genus Chrysanthemum; species Chrysanthemum seticuspe. The sequence continues at coordinate 108,723,077 of BPTQ01000001.1, forward strand.
ATGTATTTCTAGAGAGAGAAAGTTTTAGAGAGAGAAAGTGGAAGGAACTAATGAATGATTAATGAAAATGATAATTGCAATTAGAACCAACAACCCTCTCCCTTCTAGGGAGGGGGTATTTATAGTGTTTACATAAGTAGGGGTGTTTCCCCTTGGTTCTAGAAGAACCTTCTATCACAGCTCATGGGCTTACTACATGAGCTGTGAAATCAATTACAAACATTTATAAACCATATTTATTAACGACCTATTACAAATGAAATGACCTACACTTGATAATTAAAACATGTTCCTAACAATCTCCCCCTAAGGGTTGGTCATCATTTGTTGTCTTGCTTAGGTCGTTTGACGTCTTGAACTTCTTTGTCGTTCATGGCTTGTGACGTCTTTGATTCTTTGCATCTTTGTTCTTTGTTCTTGTTGTTGTGATCAGTTGTGAAATCTGTCTTTATCAACATCTTTAACTTTGATCTTTATCTCATAACTTTGCAGATTCTTTGACTTTGATGTAGAATCTTTCTGAAATTTTCTTTGCTTTTTTGAGAGAACTTTCAATTAGTGTTGATGTTGGTAGAAGCATGTGAAAAGTCTGCACGATCTTTTCTACCCGTGAGCATCCATAAGAAGAAAAACATAAAACATGGGTTAGAAATAATCCAGCGCTTACAAGTTTGAACTTCAAGAGTGTTAACAGCATAGTGTGAAAACACATCTCTAATTCTCACAAAGGCTGTTCCTGAACTGGAGTCCCACAAGTGAGATAACGTGATGTACCGAAATACACCTACAGTTCAGATGAGTCGCTGAGGTACACCGAAGCATCACCCCACGACTGTAGACCATTTGAGACACACTAAGCGTAACCCACAAGGAGTTACCGAAGTGACCTGCTGTCAGGGCTGTTTGATGTTGACCCTGGCAGGAATTTCCATTCAATCACTGAGGATCACAATTGTGAATCCCCTCATAAATGTTCTGGTAGATTGCTAAGATCTGCGTAGGACTCTGGAAAAATGTCACTTGTGTCCTTATTGTTTGAACAACAAGTGATGAAATATATAAGTGTTCCTAAGAGATCTTTTGATGAATCTCATGGCTCTAGACTCGATTAGTGCGTTTTGATTTTCCTGAGCGGAGACTAGGGAGAGGGTCTCCTTCTTCAATACCAACAATCTCTAAGAGAGAGTCGATAGATTACGTAGGGTTCCCTGTGAGAATGAAACAAGCTCTTTTGAGAGAACTTGAGTGGCTTAGAAGGTTTAGTGCATTGCGTCACTGGGTCCATGACGACTTATCTTCAATACCGGTGTCATCTTGTGACAACCAGTAGCATATGAATTGAACCCGGTGTCTGCCCTAAGTTGAATAATTTGGAGGGCTATTTCTTTTCACCCTTTTCTTTAACTTTTCTTTTTAATTCTTCAACTCCTTCTTTCTCCGATTCTCATTTTCTCCTTTTTCAATCATACCTTAGGACTTTTAAATACTAACTATTTGTGGTGTCCTTGGGTAGATCCCTCCGGCTCTGGCGGATCATAGGACGTTTATTCCTAAACTTAGTCACCTTTTCACTTCATGACTATCCTATGTTGCCACAAAACCTTTTCTAGAAAAATCTCTCAAGATGTTTATGATGAAAAAACATGTTTTGTTAACACCTTGAGAGTTTTTGGTTTTTCAGAAATACTCCCCCTCCACATGTGCTTATGATTTTTGACTGAAATCTGCACAGTGAGGTTAGAGCTCGCACTTTTGAATTGATCGACTCTTGATAGACAATTCCCCGCGAGACACGGTTACGTTGTATAGTTAAAGAGTTCCATTATCAGCTTTTAGGTGACAACTAGCTCTAATAACTATCTTGAAGATGTAAACACTCCTTGAAAAGGAGGTTAGACCCGTCAAAGTTCATGTCAATCAAGAGTGTCTCGAATTGGTACATTCTACTAAGACAAGTTTTGTTGGAAACAAGTCTTTTTGATTACTGACATTTCAAAGTTCGCCAATTCATTGGTGATATCTGAGTCGAGCACGTTATGAGATTCCATAACTTCCTGATCAATCAATTTTAATCACATTTCTCCCCCTCAAAAAATAGCATATGAATGTTGTTTTTGAAAAACATGTTGATTAAAATATGCTTTTTGAGGCATTGAAAATTCATTTGGGAAGAAATGGATTTCAAGAACATTTGATTTCGAACAAAGATTTTGCAAGACAGTTAAGAAGCTTTCGCTCCTTTAATGAGGATTGAGGCACTGAAACGTACCACAGGGTCCTTTCGTGGAATTAGATTTTGTTTTCATTGAACAAAAGTACTCCCCCTCAAATACGGAAATATATTTGAGAGATAGCCTTCTTGAGCCGAATTTGAATAGATTAATACACGTTGTAAAAACATATTATCAGATTTGTTGTACTTATGAAAATTCGAACTCAAGGTTTAACTGAAAAACAGAATCACTGAATGTTTATGTAAAAATTTCAAAGTCACAATTAAATCTTTTTGGATTTTGAAAGATTTTATATTTTTGTATTTTGTTTTTGAAATATGTATTTACAAAGAAAGATGTTTTCGGTGTTTGACGTTTTAAGAACGATTGAGAAAAGATTCCAGATCTTCTGGAGTCAAACACCGCATACCAATTTGATGGACAAGCTCAGTAAACCTTGCGGGTGGCAAAGCTTTAGTGAACAAATCTGCCAATTGGTATTGAGTACCTACAAAGTATAATTCAATTGTACCCTTTTCGACATGCTCTTTGATGAAATGATATCGGAGAGCGATATGCTTTGACTTGGAATGCTGAACCGTGTTGCAGGAGATGGCAATAGCACTCTTGGAGTCACAGTACATTGGTATCTTGTTGAATACAAAGCCGTAGTCCATCAGTTGTGATCTCATCCAAATTATCTGAGCACAGCATGCTGACATGGCAACGTATTCTGCTTCTGTTGATGACATGGATGTACAGTCTTGTTTCTTTGACTGCCAAGACACAAGTTTATCTCCGAGAAACTGAACACCACCAGATGTACTTTTGCGTGTATCTAAACACCCTGCGTGATCAGCATCTGAAAAAGCGATTAGTGCAAAACCAGAATCCTTCGGATACCAGATTCCCAAGTGAATGGTTCCCTTTACGTAGCGAAGGATTCTTTTAGCCTCATTGAGGTGTCTTTCAGTTGGTCTCGACTGATAACGGGAGCACAGATATACAGCAAATACAATATCAGGTCTGCTGGCTGTTAGATACATGAGAGACCCAATAATACTTCGGTATTTTGTAGGGTCAATCACTTTCCCATGTAAATCAGCGTCCAGCTTTGGTGACGTTGCAGACATAGGTGTGTTATAAGTATCACAACTGGTCATTCCATGTTTCTTTAAGATTTCAAGAGCATATTTGGACTGATTTAAAAATATGCCACGGGGAGATTGATGAACCTGAAGTCCTAAGAAGAACTTTAGTTCACCCATCATGGACATTTCAAAATTTTGTTTCATTAATTTTGCAAAAGCGTTTGAGTACTTTTTATGTGTTGAACCAAAAATGATATCATCAACGTAAATTTGAACAATTAAAATATCCTTCCCGTGACGCTGAATGAAAAATGTTGGATCAACAGTTCCTTTGGTAAACTGATTAGCAAGAAGAAATTTTGACAGTTTGTCGTACCAGGCCCTTGGGGCTTGTTTAAGACCATAAAGAGCCTTTTTGAGCTTGTACACGTAGTTAGGATGTTCTGAATCAACGAATCCTTCCGGTTGACCCACATAAACTTCTTCACGGAGTTGACCATTTAGAAACGCCGTTTTCACATCCATCTGATAAACCGTGATATTCTTGTGTGCAGCATATGCCAGAAATATCCGTACAGCTTCAAGCCTAGCTACTGGTGCAAACGATTCTTCATAATCGATTCCTTCTTCTTGAGAATACCCTTTAGCCACAAGACGAGATTTGTTGCGAATAACATTGCCTTCAGCATCCAGTTTGTTTTTCCAGATCCATTTGAGTCCAATGACATAAATCCCATCTGGTCTTGGAACAAGTTCCCAGACTTCGAGACGTTTGAACTGATTCAACTCTTCTTGCATTGATTCAATCCAATTGTCATATGTCATAGCGTCTTTAATGTTTCGTGGTTCATCTTGACAAACGGTGAGTGCATAAACACAAGTTTCAGCATCAGTATGAAGTCGTTGTCTCGTCATGACTGGGTTAGAAGGATCGCCAATCACATTTACTAAGGGATGATCTTTCGTCCATTTATGTGTCGAAGGGTGGTGATTGAATGTAGCATGCATATTAGACGGATCCAAATTGCGTGAAGATGACTCGCCAATGTCAGGAATGGTTGGAGCCGGAGCAAATGGATTGAAGAAAGCATTGCCATCATAATCTGCGGGTGCGGGTACTTCTTGATTTTGTGTTTCATCAGATGTGTTAGTGTTGGATGCAATGTGTTCTTCTGTTGATTGAGAATCATTCAGCGGTGCATCTGGTGCAACGGTTGTTGTTGTTGGAGCAGGTGTATCGGTTATTGGATTATGATCAGGGTGTGCAGCGGAAACAGTCGATACATCTGGAGCACTACTTTCGGGAATCTCATCAAACAGAGGAGCAAACAAAGTTTCCAATTGTTGACGAGTGAATTCCATAGGTGGAACAGCTGATGAAGAAGGAAAGTTTAGACGGTTGGATGCGGGTCCTAAGCGATTTTGCTCAGAAGCCATATCTGTAAGCTCATCAAAGTTGACATGAACGGTTTCCATCATTTGTCGAGTTCGACGATTCCAAACTCTAAATCCTTTCGAATTTTCACAGTAACCAATGAACACTCCAATGTCAGCTTTCGGCTGAAGTTTACCAATATCATCACGATCATTTTTCGGATAACACAGTGCACCGAAAACATGAAAGTATCTGATATCTGGTTTGCGGTTGTGAACAATCTCATATGGAGTTTTATTATGGCGTGTATGAATGATGGAACGGTTTTGAGTAAAACATGCAGTTGAAACAGCTTCAGCCCATAAGAAATCCGGTAATTGTGAGAGAATCAACATCGTTCGGGCAGCCTCCACTAACATTCGGTTTCGTCTTTCAACAACACCATTTTGTTCAGGAGTACGAGCAATCGAGGTCTGATGTGTGATTCCAACTTTCTCAAAATAAGCACGAAGTGTTTGATTTTTGAATTCAGTTCCATTGTCTGTTCTTATAATGCGGACAGTGTTTTTGAGTTGAACCTGAATCTTTGTGAGAAAGGTGATAATCATTGTTGGAGCTTGATCTTTAGTGCGGAGAAAATAAACCCAAGTCCATCGTGAATAATCATCGACAATAACCAAAATGTAGCGTTTGCCATTCACACTTTGTACACGCATGGGACCACATAAATCCATATGAAGCAAGTGAAGAACATGTTGAGAACTTGGTTATGGTTTTGAGGGAAAGTTAGATCTTTTGCTCTTGCCTTGTTCACAAGCCGAACATAAGTGATCTTTGGTGTATCGGAACCTTGGAAGACCATCGACTAACTTATGACGAGCGAGTTCAGTCATGGTTTTGAAGATTAAATGAGAAAGCCTTTTGTGCCATAACCATGATTTTGTCGAAGCTGCTTTTGAGAGAAGACAAATCGGTGAAGATGCAATCATATCGGACATAGGAATCGTATAAAGATTTGTGCTCCGATTGCCAGTGAGTAAATCATGACCTTCCAAATCACGTACATAACATGTTTTGGAGCGAAACGCAACTTCCAAATCATCATCACAGAATTGTCCAACTGAGAAAAGGTTGTGTCCAAGACCTTCAACATAATAAACCCGACTGATCTCTATGTTTCCATTAACATAATCTCCATATCCCATTATTGCAGCAAAATGATCATTCCCGAATCTGACAGTACCGATGAACTTTGAAACAAAATTTACTAAGAGCTTTAGATTTCCTGTCATATGCCGGGTACATCCGCTATCAACAATCCACAGAACAAGTTGAATCACCTGCAACACACGAAGATAAAGAGGGTGGTATGATAGAAGCAGTGGAACCCAAAGAGTTAGTGGGTTCCATTATGTTAGTGTTACACACATTTGCACATTTAGGAATCCATTTAAAACTTGAGGTACGCTGCAACCATTGTTGCCATAACCAATTATTTTTCGCTTTGGTCTTAGTGAAGTCACTAGGTGAGTACACTGTCTTAGGAGATGTTTTTGCAGTAATGGGTGTGTCTACAGATTTCTCAGAAGCTACACTGTGCACCTTTCCTAAATTCGATTTCGCAACTATAGTGGACCTAGAGGAAGAGCCAGTAATAGATTTCTTAGAACGAGCTAACAGAGAATTTGCAACACATTTTCCATGATTACCAGACATCATACTCTTACGACAAAAAACACAGGAAGCATTAACGTTTGAAACGTTTACAGACTTATCATTCGTTACACTGACATTAGAATTACAATTTGCCAAATTTGAATCTAAAGCAGATGCAACATGATTTTTATTCGATTTCCTAAGAAGAACTTCTACTTCTGATGTCGGACGAGTGCTCTTTCTATGTTGCGAGATCCTAGTATTTTCTTGTTGTCTCTTATTCTCGGATCTTCTAACATTAGTAGACGCAACTATTCCTGTAGAAGTGGAAGAAAGCAAATTAGTTCCCTGAGTTTTATCAATTATATACATGCCAGGAGCAATCACTTTTGTTTTACTAGACTTGCTAGTTTCTTGTTTAGCTAACTTTTCTTTAAGCTCAATGATGATGTGTTTTTGATCCTGAATTATGGAATTTAATCTTCCTTGGTCACCCAACATTTGTCGAGTATATTCAACATGGTGATCAAGTTCTTTTGACGCTTCAGAACGAACAGTTTTGAGAGAATCAAAAATCGTTTTATATTCCTGTTTGACTTGTGCAATCTCTTGTTCATATTTGAAAATTTGACACTTTAACGATGCGTTTTCATCATCAAGACATTCGACTTTTGAAATTCGCGACTGATCCAAAGACACCTTTTCCATGTGATTTTGTAAAGCAATTTCTTATTCAATTGTCTTAGACTGACACCATTGAATTCTTCGTTTAAGTTCAGAAATCTCCATTGAAAGTTTAGATTGGACATCATCATTTTGTGAAAACATTTTTTCATTTTCCTCTTTTAATTTCTCAATTTCATGTCTTAACATCTGATTGTCCATTTCCAACGTTTGAACCATATTGAGATTCTCAGCAGTTAACACAGTATCATTCACAAAAGCAAATTCACAATATATAACCACAGAAGCAATATTAGCAGAAAGAGCATCTTCTAACAATTGATCAAAGGCATTTTGAAGATCTTGGTTTTTGCATTGTTCTTGTGAAACAGAGTTTTCAAGTGTGTTAAAAGCTTCAATCATTGAAGTCACCTCTTGTTGAAGTTCCCTTTCCCAGTGTGTTGCACACAGACGCAAATGTGCGACATGAGGTGAGATTTGGGTTTGAAACATTTGTCGTTGCTCTCTTGCATAAGCAGATTGAAAATTAGATGCTTTTAACTCAGAATTTTTCTCAATTGCCGTTTCTAAAAACGAAATATCTTCCATAAATGTTTGAAAGTACCGTAATACTAAACAAGATTTAGGAGTTTTTGGCAATGAGTTGCTTTTGCAAGAGGACGGTAAAGGACCATTTATTTGTGCAATATTGTGAACGGGGCCTTCTACACAAGATGCCTCAGTTAATTCATAAAGATTATACGATGGTGTTGAAATGACATTTAGTTTGTAAGACGCATTTTCTCTTGTGTAATCATATGGTAAAATTCCATTTTGTCGCATGTTTAAGCGACTTCGATCATCTTGTGCCCATTGTTCCTCACAATCAAATACAACAAGTTGCATGCTTGGATCTAAAAGACATTGAGCACTATACAATTTGGGCATGTCCTTGAGAGCTGTGTGAAGAAAACGTGGGTGATTATACCCAAGAGCAAAACGTTTTGAGTCATCAGGACTCGGAAGTAAAGTTGACATTTCAATCTGTTTTACTGAGTGACCAATCTTATATACAACAGTACCAAAATCTTTTAACCGTCTTTCCAATCGAAGAATTTCCTCGATTTGATCATCAATGCGTTTCTTAGATTTCTTCTTGAATTCAGAAAAATTTGACCGACTTTTTGAAAAATCTTGTTTAGTATTTGAAAGTTCCGTTTGAAGATTTTCAATGTTTTTCTGAAGTTCAGACTTTTCTTGTTCAATTTTAGAAATCTTTTCGTTATTTGACGCAACAATTTCATGCATTTGATGTTGAAGATTTTGTTCGTTAACGTAAGATTTTTGAAAGGCCACTTCAAAACTTGTTTCTCGAATGGTTTTTGTTTCAAAATCATTTATTCGTTTTCGACAACTCTCAAGTTCAGCAGTCAAGGAAGTAATCTCAGCCCTAAGGTTTTGGTTTATCTCATTACATTTTTCAGTTTTGGCTTGCAATGGCAGAAGTAATGAGGTCAGATATTCTGAATCTGGACCATGAATTGCTTCACTCTGTTCAATATGCTCATTATTTTCATCATCACTTAGGTCATCAAATGTAACCACGGGGTTAATTTGATCAACTTCATTATGATTAAATAATGATTCATGTTGAACAGATTGCTGCTCATCAGATGCAGATGCAGACACAATTTCATTTATGAGGCATATATCAGTGTCAGGTACCTGAGATAGACCGTCTGTGTCATAGACCGGTCCATTCGCTGTTTGACTGATATGATGTTCTTGCATATTTGCCATCAAAACAACTGCAGCATTTGCTTCCAAATCTTCATATTCATCATCTGAAAGAGTATCTGCCATAAAACCTTGCTGAGTTTCACTGAGTTCTCCTCCTGCTTCATCCTTGTATGCCATCAGCATGACTGATATGATGTTCTTGCATATTTGCCATCAAAACAACTGCAGCATTTGCTTCCAAATCTTCATATTCATCATCTGAAAGAGTATCTGCCATAAAACCTTGCTGAGTTTCACTGAGTTCTCCTCCTGCTTCATCCTTGTATGCCATCAGCATGACTTGCTTATAGTAATCTCCTCCTCTTGTTCGTGGTTCAGGACAAGCATTAGCAAGATGTCCTTGCTTTTTGCAATTATAGCAACGAATAGTAGATCCTGAAGCCGGTGAATTCCCTGTTTCCACAACTTGAATATTTCTCTTGAAGTTATTATTACCCGATCCCCCTGCTGATGTTTGACCATTTCCAGAATTACCAGAATACCCACTTGTAATCATACGACGACCACTAGTTCTGTTCTGAACCTCAACTTTGCCACCTTGGATAACTGCGTGACTTTTGGGATTTGATGATGAACGAAGACGATTGTTTGACTGAGTAGAGAACTTGGAGAAGGATTTAGCAATAAAGGCCATTCCATGATTTAACGCTTCAAATGCATCAACTTGATCATCATTGATTTGAGCAGAGTATGCAGTGTTAGTATCTCCTTCAGGTGTGAGTTGATGAGAAGGTGTAGGTGGAGCATAACTAAAGTGACGTTGTTGTTGATCAAAAGCATGATTTGACTTTGGGTAAGGAGTTGGATAACCATGTGCCATGAGAGCAATCTGATCAGCAATTGGTGGTTGAGGGAAACCATGTGTGCCACGGGCTTCTTTATCTTTGAGAACTTCATATTGATGATGTTTCAGATAATCATACAATAACCCATGCTTGACATCATGAAGATCCTTGACTTGTCGAACAAAAGTAACATACTTGTGCCAATCCGGTCCTAAGGAGTTCAGAAACTTGGTGTTAATAGCAATGGTTGGAAGATCAATCTTATGTCGATGCAAATCATTGACCACATTTGGGAAACGATGATAATATGATTCAAGTGATTCCCCAGGCTCAATGGTAAACACATCAAAGTTGTGATATAGCTTAGACTCCATGTCGACCTTATTCAGTTCAGTGCCTTCCATTAAAAGATGAATTTGTTCCCACATAGCTTTTGCAGTTGTCTGTGCATCAATACTTTTGTAAATCGGATTAGGAATTCCAAGAAGTATTTGTTGCATAGCAAGCTCATCGGCTTCAAGATGAAGTAGTTGTTCTGGTGTTAAACGACTAAGTGGAACAATTGTGATAGTATCAGGTCTCGGTGGAACAGCTGTAGGATCTCCGGGAACAGTTTCAGTTGGCATTTGAAACGGTCCTTCTAATATCACCTTCTTTAGATACTTGCCATGAGGTTTCTTGAGTTCCATGTACCCAGCTTCATGAATCGATTGTTGACTTGTAACAGCTTCACACATTTGAGAGAACCAAGTTTGTTGTTGAGGGATTTGTGGAACCATTGACGTTCGTTGTATACCTTGTTGAAGATGTTGTGGAGTATATTGTTGATTAAATTGTTGCTGATAAATTGCTTGTTGTTGATTCCATTGTTGATGTTGTGGACTGAGTTGTTGTTGTTGTTGTTGATTATAAGGGTAAGGAAAGTAGTTAGATGATGGTGGTTGAGACATATTTGTTGATTGATGTTGATCGTGAAAGATAATTAAGGTTGAGGTTGATTAGACTTAGGTAGATGAGTAGAAGTAAACCAAACTTGCAGAAATCCAAACTTTCGGGCAAGAAACTCGCCAAATTTCAAACTCGCCAAATTTCAAACTCGCCAAATTTCAAACTCGCCAAATTTCAAACTCGCCAAATTTCAAACTCGCCAAATTTCGAACTCGCCAAATTTCAAACTCGCCAAATTTCAAACTCACCAAATTTCAAACTCGCCAAATTTCAGAACTTGCCAAATTTTGAAACTTGCCAAATTTTGAAACTTGCCAAATACTGAAACTCGCCAAATATTGAAACTCGCCAAATTTTGAAACTCGCCAAATTTAGAAACTAGTCAAACTGCAAACTCGCAGAAATTCAACTAGAAACTCGCCAGAATGCGTGGCTAACTCGCCAAAACTCATAAAAAACGCGCAGAAACTCGCAGAAACACGTATTTAGTCCAAAAAATCCATAAATTTCAATCTAAAACACGTTTTTAAGTACGAATTTCTATTAAATCTAATCAATATTAACCTAAACTATCCCTTGGCTCTTGATACCACTTGTTAGGTCACCATCTTATCACATGAATATGTATTTCTAGAGAGAGAAAGTTTTAGTGAGAGAAAGTGGAAGGAACTAATGAATGATTAATGAAAATGATAATTGCAATTAGAACCAACAACCCTCTCCCTTCTAGGGAGGGGGTATTTATAGTGTTTACATAAGTAGGGGTGTTTCCCCTTGGTTCTAGAAGAACCTTCTATCACAGCTCATGGGCTTACTACATGAGCTGTGAAATCAATTACAAACATTTATAAACCATATTTATTAACGACCTATTACAAATGAAATGACCTACACTTGATAATTAAAACATGTTCCTAACAATCTATAATGGGAACACTATGCTTATCGCTTAGAACTCTATGCTTAGTGATCATGTGAGCAGTCTGAATGGTGTTCCCTTGTATGTACAACTTGTTTTCAAGTTTGTTTTTCAAGGTTTTCAGATTAGAAAAATCTCTCAAGAGTTTTGATTCCTTTGCATTAAATTCTTGCTTAAGCATTTTCACATTTTCTTGAAATTCTTGTTTTTGCTTAGCAGTTTTAGAAAGCTTTTCTTGCAAGGAATTTAATTCTTGTTTTAATACTTCTTCTCTAAAATTACTTTTTATAATGATTGTACGCACTTGGTTATCCATTTCCTGCTCACGTGTGGTCAACTCAAATTTTGCACGTTGTTCATAAATAGCAACACGTTCTTTATAGGCATTTAGTTCAGAAATTTCAGAATCATCAGGGGCACATGCAGTGTATTCATCAAAAACATAGACATTGTTGACTGCAGAAGATGCATCACTTGGTACAACTTCACTTTCACTTTGTTTCACATATTGATCATATGGGACAACATTGATATTACCCATATTTACAATATTTGATTCAATAGTTTCAGTTGATTGTACTTTGTTATGCATCTTTTGCACATCAGCATCATCGTATAGTTTTAATACCTCTGAGATGAGTTTGTCTTTGGATGAGCCAGCTTGTGGTGAAGAAGAGACCTTGGGAGAAACCATTGGAGAAATGCTAGCCATAAAAACTGTGTGTGCAGTAGGTCCATCATCCACATCAGAGTCGTATGCATCACAATCAGCGACTTGAAAGGCATTCTGATGATTGTGACCTATCTCCAGAATAGGCTGCTCATCCACATCTGCATCATAGGTCTTGGCATTGCCCTCAGCTAGAAACAACAATTCCTCTTCATCCAAAGCAGCACCATTGTCCTGAGCTTGTACAAGCAGCATCTTATCTCTGAAGTAATCAGCATTCTGTGGACGCTTTGGAGATGTGCAGTTCCTTGCAATGTGTCCCTCACCACCACAGTTATAACATTTGATCGGCTTAGCTTGACCTTGATTACCATTCCTTCCTCGATTCTGATTACCAACATAACCTCTACCAGCTCCACCTCTTCCCTGATCATACTGTCTTTCCTGAACTGGTTGCACCACGATCCTCCCATCTTTAACAGTAGCTTGATTGTGTGGGTTAGATGCTGTTCTGAGGTTGTTGTTGGTTTGTGGGAGAGAATTCATGTTTTGACTAATCAGAAGAGCTAGTTGATTAATGATGTTACCCACGTGTGCATCAGCATCAGCTTGTTTGGACATAGGATCAGGAATGATTTTGTGATTACCATTACCCATGGGTATGACTTTTGAGGCTTTGGTTGTGATTCTGATGTTTGAGTAGAAGGCAGTTGTGTCATTAGACGAGCTTGTCTCTCCCTGGTTGGTTTTGAATTGATTAAGAATCATTTTTTCAAACATAGCATGTCTCTCATTCTGAAGGAGGAAGGCATAGAGTTGCTCATAGTTTGTATTCTTCAATTCTTTAGTGAGCTTCATAGAGGTGACAAACTTGTGCCATTCGGGATTCATGTTGTTCACAAATTTTGAGTTCAGCTGAATGTTAGGCATAGTCATTCTGATGTTCCTCATATCATTCACCAACTTATGAAATCTCACATAGTACTCATAGACAATCTCATCTGGTTTCATCTTGAAGTGTTCAAATTTGTCATAGAGTTGTGATTCTCTGTCTTCCATAGTTAATTCAGAACCTGAGAGAAGCATCTTGACATTATCCCATACTGCCTTTGCTTCGGTGTTGTGATTGATCAGCTTGTAGATGTCTTTAGGAAGACCTTGAAGAACAATGTTAGAAGCCCTGATATCAGCATCGAATCTCTTTTTCTCCTTATCATCAAGCTCATCATACATCTTTGGTCTGTCCATTCCGTAAATCAGAGTTCCATCTTCAGCAGTATCAAGTACATCTCTAGTCGTCTCAACTCGATACGGTCCTTCATCAATGGATTTGAGAATGTTGACACCATTTTCCTTTCCAAGACAGTACAATCTGATTCGTTGAGCCCAAGAATCGTAGTCAGTTCTGTCAAGCATGGGTGGACGAGTATCTGAACCAGCTGCTTGAACATCCTCGGCAACAGTGGAGATGATAGTAGAAACGTTGGTAGACATGTTAATAGATTATACGGGATTTTATAACTCTATGATTAAACCGGGAAATAGATTCTTTCACGGGATTTTACTAAATCAAGAGAAAACCGTAAAAAAATCACCCAAGTCGCTAGAAGATAATGAACCAAGTCGCTAACACCTAATTCGCTATACCACCAAGTCGCTAAAGTCCCAAGTCGCTAAACAAAGGCAAGTCGCTAAATAGTAACTCGCTAAACCTCAAGTCGCTAGCAAAATTTTGGCAGCAATTCGCTAAGATTCAAGTCGCTAAAGAATCAAGTCGCTAAATAGCAACTCGCTACTCACCAAGTCGCTAACACCAAGTCGCTACCCGTAGTGGAGAGTCCACTACTTGTACTGTAAGTCGCTAAGCCTAAGTCGCTAGCTCCAAAAACTTCAACTCACTACAAAAATGTAAAGCAAGTCGCTACAAGGAAAAATAATCCGTAGATCAAGTCGCTAGCAAGAAAACTTCACAAACATCACTTTTCAATCCAAAAACAACCCAACCAAGATGATTCAAGCTTACCAAATGAAATCCTAAACACTTGTGATGATTCTAAACGTAAAAGTACTAACAAAATCCAAGCTTTAACACAAGAAATCAACCAAATGATGCACAAACCAATAAACTTTTTCAAACTCAAAAACCACCTAAAAACCACTAGAAATCCAAAGATGTGCAAGATATGATCTAACCATGGCTCTTGATACCAATTGAAGGATATTAGTTTTCACTTACACATCAAACGAAAACACCAAGTTGACGTATAAATGGAATTCTAGAGAGAGAAAGTTAGAGGTTTAGGGAACTTAGTGAGAGAAAGTGAAAGATATTATTATGAGCTCCAACTCTCTACCTTGGGAGGTAGAGAGTATTTATAGTCTTACATAAAACGCCACACAACGGGCTATGGATCAGGCATACAGTGGGTAAAGACCCGTCCGTCCTCCACGGTGTTACATAACTAACTACTACTTAGCTTGAAATAACTACGACTACGAGCTTTCTAACGATTACATATACTTGAGGTGACCGACTCTTTAATACCTGGAATTTCTAATTCCTAACACATTGTGGTGTTGGTATTATGTGATGTTGTGACTTTTGAACCGACATGCTCACATTCTGGATCATGATATCTTCTCATCAGAGTAACGGAAGCTTTTGTTGATTCATGATATTGGCAGCAGCGTAGTAGAAGCATGGAGTGAAAATATCAGAGTCATTGATGCACTAATCATGATTTCTTTTGAGATGAATGTGTTAAGTGAGCATGCGGCTATGGATGGACCGCTTTATTCTGATCAGCTGCAAACGTCGGGTGTACCTGCATAAAACAGTTAGCAATAAAGCGCACGAAAGTGTCTTTGATCACTTTCGTTGAATTGAGGTACACGGCCCACGGTTCCCCGTTGATCAGTACAAGTACTGCCTGTGATCAGGTATAATTCTGAAGAATTTCCTTGACAGGGTTTCGCAGCTGCTCTAGCTGTTCTCAAATCGGAACATCTCAAAGAAGACAACACGGAGTGAGTGAACCAGCGAAGTAAAAATTCACTGATTGATGAAAAGATATTTGAAAGACAATCATGTATTGCTCAATAGAAATTGTTTTTGCAATACAATGAGGGTTTTAATGAAAATCAATTATCAATCATAAAACACCTTTTGATTTGAAATATTCGAACACGGTCAATGTGCTAAAGAAAAGAGTTTTTAAACACAATGATCGGTTTTTCAAAGGTATCCATCAATCCAAAACCTGAACCAGGATTGATTCAAAAGATTGAATCGCCCCATTGTTTCTGTTCAGTTGTCACATGGTTGATCTATTGAATAGATCTCGCATGCCACCCACCAGGAGCTTGTTTGATGTTGGCTTCAGAGGGCTTTCCATCTTCAATGTGAATATGTTTACATATCACTCAGATGTTCTGGCAATACCACAAGGATAATGCGTAGGACTCAAGATATAATCTCTCTTTCCACATTGTGTGAAACAGAGAGTCTTCATTGAAAGTGTCCTAATGAGAGTTATTGATGATCTCGTGGCTCTAGACTCAATTAGTGCATATTTGGATCCTGTATCGGAGACTAGGGAGAGGGTCTCCTTCTTCAATATCAACAATCTCTAAGAGAAAGTCGATAGATAATGTAGGTTCCCCGTGAGAATGAAACAAGCCCTTTTAAAAGGAACTTGAGTGGTTTGGGAAGAATGAAGTGCAGTGCATCACTGGGTCCATGATGTCTTGTCTTCAATACCGGTGTTACCTTGGTAACTGCCAGTAGCAAATGAATTGAACCCGGTTTCTGCCCTAAGGTTGAATCAATGGAGGGCTATTTGTTTTCACCCTTTTCTCATTCAATTCTTTTTAATTCTTCAACCCCTTCAGTGCTTACCGATACTTTATAGCTAGAACCTTGTTGGGTTTATTCCAGTACTAGTTCAGTCTCAGTCCACACTCTTCCCATATCTCATTTTTCTCCTTTATTCATCATACCTAAGAACTCTACACTAACTAGTGGATAGTCCCTGGGTAGATCCCTCCGGTTCTGGCGGATCATGGGAACAAATACCTAACCTTATCATCCTTATATCACCATACATAAAGTAAAGTTGGTCGGTCTATTTGGTATTGTTCGTCTGCCATGGGAAACAATTGAAAACCATTTGAAAATCAATCCAGATACTTGTGATATATTATCAAAGTATTTTGTACCTGAATTGTTTTTGATATTTTTAGAACAAGAGCTCCCCCTCAACATGTGCATCAAATGTTTGAAATCGTTTTGCACACGGAGGCAAGAGGAAGAATTAACTTCTTTGATTACCATTTTCTAAAAGATATCAACATCACTTGCCTAATCAAGTCAAGTAGATAAAGCATTTTTGGGAAGGATGAGGTTTTCATAAGTTTGCTCCCCCTCAGTATGTGCCTCGAGATTTGAAAAGAGTTTTGCACATACTAGAGGGAACCTGCACATTGAGATAAGTGATCACGTTTCAAATCATAGGTTTAAGATAGATGCTCCCCCTCAACATGTGCATGGAAAATTTGAAATTGTTTGTCACATGTGGGAAGGATAGCATGTACGTCCTTATAAAACCATTTACCGAATTATCAGTTTAAATCTAATTTAAATCACACATTCTCCCCCGATCACAATTATCAAATCATTTGAGATTTGTGATCTCTTATTGATTTAAATTGATTTTGAAAGCTTTTAAGGGGAATTGTGACTTGATTATGAAAGCGTTTTAACTGATAAGGATCGGATTTTAAGACTTTAAACTCCATTGATAAAACATGCATGTATATCTTTTGAAAACAATTGAATGCCAAATAACTTTTTAATTTAATTGAAATCATTCTCCCCCTCAATCATTGACATAGGTTGTTGATTGAGAGATTGATATTTTGACAAATAAGTCCAGATGATTATCAAAAATAGAGACTGAGTTATTTTTCAACGCAGTTAGTTTTCAGCAGATAAATGTTTATAGAATCAGAGCATGGAATTTTGAAAAACATGATAAAGAATGGCTCTGTTCTTTCTTTAAAAAGCGGGTTACTGCCTAAAATGACAATAAACCATTTTTTCTCTTTCTCTCATTTTTTTTAAGAATTCGAACAACATCTAAAGTCCCGTGTCGTTCTTTGAATGACAGCACAAAGACCGTAGATATTGTCGAACCGAGAAAGAAAAAAAACATAACAAATTGACAATATTTTTTGAAGATTTTTCAAATTTTTCAGATTTTTATGGATTTTGAAGGTTTTATATTTTTCTATTTGATTTTTGAAGGTTTTATAATTTTGTATTTTGATTTTCGAATAGATATATACAAGAAATAGATGAAGGGAACCTTTTACTCCTCGTCTTCCTCCTGAAGGCGTTTGAGTGTTTCTGGTTAAAGGCTTTTCAAGCCAAGTCGTGGAAGAATAAACTCGAAACGTTCTCTTGGAAGAGCTTTGGTGAATATGTCTGCTAACTGGTATTCAGACCTCACAAAATAGAGTTCCACCACACCTTTTTCCACTTGCTCCCTGATGAAATGATGTCGAATGTCGATATGCTGAGCTCTTGAGTGTTGAACGTTATTTCATGAAAGAGCAATAGCACTTTTATTATCACAGTACAGAGGGATTTTGTTGAATACAAAGCCATAGTCAGTTAATTGAGATCTCATCCAAAGGATTTGAGCACAACAAGATGACATGGCTATGTATTCTGCTTCTGTAGAGGAAATAGAAGTACTCATTTGCTTCTTTGAAGACCAGCTCACAAGCTTATCACCCAAAAACTGAGCACCTCCAGACGTACTTCGACGAGTATCTTGACATCCTGCATGATCAGCATCTGCATAGGTTGTTAGTGACATACCGGTGTCCTTCGGGTACCAGAGTCCCATATTGATGGTTCCTTGGAGATACCGAAAGACCCGTTTAACCGCTTCAAGGTGCCTTTTAGTAGGCTTAGACTGATATCTAGCACACATGCAAACAGCCAACAAGATGTCTGGTCTACTAGCAGTGAGGTACATCAGGGATCCAATCATACTACGATATTTCGTTTGGTCAATCATGATCCCTTAGTGGTCCTCATCTAGTTTGGTTCGATCAATCATGGGAGTGTCAACAGGGTCACTTGAATCAAATCCAAATTTCTTTAAGATCTCAGTTGCATATTTAGATTGATTTATAAAAATGCCTCCGGGACTTTGTGAAATTTGTAATCCCAAGAAAAATGACATTTGTCCCATCATTGACATTTGAAATTTTGAACTCATTTCATTTGAAAAACGGTCACACTCATTGGGGTCAGTCGAGGCAAAGATGATATCATCAACATAAATTTGAACATGAATTAAATGTTTGCCTGACTTCCTGGTGAACAATGTTGGATCAACTGCTCCTTTGCTAAATCCGGTAGATAGAAGAAACTTTGATAGTGTATCATACCATGCCCTTAGAGCTTGTTTTAAACCGTAAAGAGCCCTCTTCAAACGATAAACGTGAGTAGGATGCTCTTGATTCACAAATCCTTCAGGTTGGCTGACATAGACGACTTCTTTAAGATCTCCGTTCAAGAATGCCGTCTTCACGTCCATCTGATAGACTACCATTTTCTTACTAGCAGCATTAGCCAAAAAGATTCTGATTGCCTCGATTCGAGCAACAGGAACAAAAGATTCTTCAAAGTCTATACCCTCCTCTTGACGGTATCCTTTAGCAACTAATCGAGCCTTGTTCTTCAACACATCACCATGCTCATCAAGTTTTACTTTGAAGATCCATTTTAGAGCAATAATCATAGCACAATCTGGAGCAGGTACTAACTCCCATACATCAAGTCGATCAAACTCATGAATTTCATCTTGCATGGCATTGAACCAGCTATCTTCATTCATGGCGGTTTTAACATCTTTTGGTTCGATCTTAGAGAGTACGGAGTTGAAGAAGCACCATAAGGCATCAGTTGTAAGTTGTTTCCGTGTGGATACTGGACGAGAGGGATTTCCAATGATGTTGTCTAATGGATGATCGTGAGTCCATTTTCTGAGGTGTTCATGTGGTAGTTGTTGAGGGACTGAAGTAGCAGAGTCGATGTCTCCTGAAGAAGATGGTTCTGATGAAGATTCAGGAGCAAATATGTTTTCAAATGTAGCATCTTCAGGAGTAGCAAAGGGATTAACTTCATCATTGATGCCAGAAACAGTTCCATGATGTACATTTGAAGAATGATGATTTGTTGATGAGACTAAAGGATCAGCAACATGTGCTTCTTGACTTAATGATATTGAGACTGAAGGATTGACTTCAATCACAGGAATATGATCAGCCTCTGTTGTAGGAATCGACACCTCATTAGTAGTTGGATCATAAAGTTCATCAAACATAGGATAAAAAAATTTCTTTAAATCATCTTCAGATGGAGGTACATATGGAGTTTCTTGAGAAGAGTTTGGAACAAGGGATGAACCAATGGGACTGTTTTGAAGTGCGGGTCCTGAACTGGATTGTCCAGGAGCCGTTTGACCGGTCAGCTCAACAAACGTAACGTGAATTGTTTCCATGATATTTCGGGATCTTTTATTGTAGATTCGATATCCCTTTTTGTTTGGTGCATACCCTAAAAAAACTCCAATGTCTGCTTTAGCTCTCAGTTTGCCTAAGTCTTGACCCTCATTAGTTGGATAACACAATGCACCAAACACACGAAGGAAAGAGAGATTAGGTTTTCTGTTGTGGACCAGTTGATATGGAGTTTTTCCATGAACAGTGTGAATCAGGGAACGATTTTGTGTGTAGCATGCAGAAACATTGGAAGAAGATGCATTGTTCTAGCGGCTTCCACAAGAGTTCGATTTCGTCTTTCAACTACACCGTTCTGTTGAGGAGTTCGTGGGACACTTCTTTGATGGCTGATTCCAATGCTTTCATAAAATTCACTAAGTTGTTTGTTAACAAACTCAGTACCATTGTCTGTTCGGATAATTCTAACAGTTTTGTTAAGTCGAACCTGCAGCTGTTTGATGAGTTTGATGATGATATTAGGAGTTTCATCCTTTGTCCTTAAGAACTTGACCCATGTGAATCTAGAGTAATCATCAACCACAACTAACACATATTTCTTCCCAAAGATATTCTGCACTCTCATTGGTCCACATAAATCCATATGAAGGGTATGAAGAACTTCTGTAATTGAGTTTGTAGGTTTGGGTTTATGGGCATACTTTTTGCTTTTTACCAATTGGAACGCTGAACAAAGATGATCATTTTCATACTTTAGTCTAGGTAAACCTACAACTAAGTCCTTTCTGGAGAGATCATTGATGGTGCCGAAGTTCAAGTGATTGAGACGACGATGCCATAACCATGACTTTGTTTTCGAAGCCTTTGACAACAAGCAGATTGGAGAAGACTTCATCATATCATCGATAGAGATGGTGTAAAGATTTGAACCACGAGTTCCTCTTAACAGTTCCTTACCATCAAGTTCTCTAACAAAACAAGTATGTTTTCTAAAGGCTACTTCTAGATCAGAATCACAGAATTGACCAAGAGAGAACAGATTATGACCAAGACCTTTCACATAGTATACTCTATAGATAACACTATTACCAACAATATAATCACCATAACCCATAATTGCACCGAAATGATCATTACCGAATCTAACTGTCCCGATGAATTTGCTCACGAAGTTCATGAGCCGTGACCGGTCGCTAGTCATATGCTTGGAACAGCCTGAGTCCAGGTACCACAAAACGATTTGAACGATCTGCAGTTGAACACAGACAAGAATGGATAACTGGATAATTGGGATCCCCATGCAAGAATGGGTTCCATTTGGTTAGTAACAATGGTTGGAACACCCACATCAGAAATAGAAGCATTCATATCAAAAATTAAGGCAATGGAATCATTATGAATAGATGCAGTACTAGTGTCTGTATTAGCCCTATTCAAAGTGTGCTCACTTCTTAAGGGAATAGTTCTACCAGTAGGCATCCATTTTCTAGTGGGCATTGTCTGATTAGTCTTATGACCAACAGGTATCCAATGATAGACTCACTTACTAAATGTTCTTCCTGTGGGTTTCCACTGTTTTCTAACTTTCTTTCGCCTTTGCCTTTTTGCCTTCTTAGCATGATAATTTTCATTGACAAGATTCACTGGGGATTTGACAGTAATAGACAAAGTATTCATACCATATTCATGATTAGCAACAGAATTCAAGCAGACATCATTACAAGGTTTGCAAATAGTATCAGAATTCGACTTAATTACAGTACGCCTATGGCTAATACTAGAATCAACATGATTCGTTTTATTCGTCTCAAACTTAAAGTTCCTAGGTTGGTCTTCTACTATTTTCCAATGCACATTCTTAGCTTGCGAGGTCCTATCATTCCTTGTATTGTCTTGAGACTTTGACCTGCTTGCTTTAATGTCACTGATTACTCCTGTAGAGGGAATGGGAACATTAGTTGGTTTTGCTGCTATTTGCTTCACCTGTTTAGATGTGCTGGGATCTGAACTGCATGCATGCACACTAAGATTAACTTTTTTAACACTTGAATTGCTGGGATTTGAACACCTAGAGGGCACACTCGAGTTCACATTCTTAGCACTAACAGATTTGGAATCTGAACTGCTTGAAGGCACATTAGGGTTCACATTCATAACATTTGTCATTGAATGACTTGCATGCTTGGCACTAGGCATAGAACATTGTATCAAGGGATTGACTTGCTCACCTAAGGTTTTAGGGCATATTGTAATTAGGCATTCTAGAAGTTCATGAGATCGTTTGGCATATAAGCATGCATGGCCAATTGCATTATCATCTGGTTTTTCTAACTTATCCTCTTCTACAATCTCACGGAGACATTCTAGGTTGTCCTTAAGATGTGAGAAATATGTTTGAATAGCAAGTTTGTTATTCCTAAGATGAGGAGGAACATATTTCACAGACAAAGCATATTTATTACAGACATGTACCTTTGATACACCATTCTCCCAATTGGTCATTGGCATTTTCCCTTTTACCTGACTCTTTAGATTCTCAATTTCTTTTTGTAACGAGGCTACCGTTTCGTTATTTTTGTTACGAGTGACCTTTATAGATTCAAATAACTCATTGAAATGACATTTAACCTTTTCATTTTCTTCTAGAAAACTTTCGTTTTCCTTTTGTAATGCATTTACTAAGTTTTGAAGATGAAACGTTTGAGAATTCTGAGAATCTAGAGGAGGAGGCATTTGGGAGCCTGTCATATTGTTCGTTTGACCCTTTAATTGAGAGATTTGGGCTTTCAACTTTCTGATCGTGTTGCAATGAGCTTGAATTTGTTCATCACGTTTGTTAATTTGAAAAACTGCATCAAACTCTGGAGCATCTGAGGATGTCTTGATATTTGAAGTTTTGACATTTTCTTTAAGATGTTGATATTTTAGTTGTAAATTTAAATGCTCAACTTCTAGTTTAGAAAATTGTTTAACCAAATTGTTGTGATCATTCAGTTCAATTTTCTCATTTAGTTCAGAATTAGTTTTTTCAAGCTCAATGACACGATCATGGGAGACTTTCAGGGCAACAGATAGTTCATGAAATTTGGAAGCATTAATAGAACAATTTGTAGTAGTGAAAAACATATCTTGAGCAACACATTCAGTAATAAGAGTCTCATTTAATGTATGCAAGTTCTTCCTCTCAATCTCATTATATTTTAGTGCTCGCTCATAGTCACTAACCTCAACTATCATTGCATCAAACTCCTTTTCCATTTCTTTAATGTCTAAGTTCATTCCCTTTTTAAGACTTTCAAAATGATCTTTTAGCAGTTTAAAGAAAGGCATGACTTCAGTTAAATAACATTCTTTCGTTTGCTCAAAGCCCCTTTCTCCTTCATTAATACCAGTGGGTGTGATCCTTTTCTTGCAAGTTTTCTCAAAATCAACAAATAGTTGAAAGATAACATATTGGCTAATTAAGGTCTTGCTTTTAGTGGCAATTGTTCTAGGAAGAAGATGCATTGGTGTATTAGGAGGATACATAGTCGCTCTAGGCATTTTCCTAAGGGGAGGATTTGTTACAACTAGATACTCTACTTTTTGCTTATCTAAATCCTTTTTCCAGAACACTTGTTCGGGTGTTAACAATGTCTGAGGCTTAAACATGTTCAAGGAAATCCAATTTTCCTTCTTGTAATCATGGGGTGTGATCTTTATTTTCTTCTCTTTACATTTAGGATCATCTAATTTCTTGTTCATCTTTTCCCTAGTGACTTCATCTGATTTCTTATCTTCCTCAGTGCACTCAACGCAACTAGGTTTCTGTCTAGGTTTAAGGATTTCCTTGCCATCATAAAGAACCGTATGAGCATTTCTAGCCTTTTTAATGACATCTGGATTTGGTTCCTCAACAAGGGGAATGCTATGCTTATCGCTTAAGACTCTATGCTTAGTGATCATGTGAGCAGTCTGAATTGTGTTCCCTTGTATGTACAACTTGTTTTCAAGTTTGTTTTTCAAAGTTTTCAGATTAGAAAAATCTTTCAAGAGTTTTGATTCCTTTGCATTAAATTCTTGCTTAAGCATTTTCACATTTTCTTGAAGTTCTTGTTTTTGCTTAGCAGTTTTAGAAAGCTTTTCTTGCAAGGAATTTAACTCTTGTTTTAATACTTCTTCTCCAAAATTACTTTTTCTAATGATTGTACGCACTTGGTCATCCATTTCCTGCTCACGAGTGGTCAACTCAAATTTTGCACGTTGTTCATAAATAGCAACACGTTCTTTATAGGCATTTAGTTCAGAAATTACAGAATCATCAGAGGCACATGCAGTGAATTCATCAAAAACATAATCATTATTGACAGAAGAAGATGCATCACTTGGTACAATCTCACTTTCACTTTGTATCACATATTGATCATATGGGACAACATTGATATTACCCATATTTTCAACATCTGATTCAATAAACACAGTTGATTGTACTTCGTTATGTATCTTTTGCTCATCAACTGCATCGTATAATTTTAATACCTCAGAGATGAGTTTGTCTTTTGATGGACGAGCTTGTGGTGATGAAGAGACTTTAGGAGAGACCATTGGAGAAATGCTAGCCATGAAGATGGTTTGTGTAGTGGGTTCTTCATCAACATCAGAGTCATATGCATCACAATCAGCTACTTGAAAGGCATTCTGATGATTATGGCCTATCTCCTGAATTGGTTGCTCATCCACATCTGCATCATATGTCTTAGCATTTCCCTCAGCCAAGAACAACAACTCCTCTTCATCCAAAGCTGCCCCATTATCCTGAGCTTGCACAAGCAACATCTTATCCCTGAAGTACTCAGCATTCTGAGGGCGTTTTGGTGATGTGCAGTTCCTTGCAATGTGTCCCTCACCTCCACAATTTTAACATTTGATTGGCTTTGCTTGACCCTGATTTCCATTCCTTCCTCTGTTCTGATTTGCAGCATAACCTCTTCCAGCTCCACCTCTTGCTTGTTCGTACTGTCGTTCTTGAACTGGCTGCACCATAACCTTCCCATCTCTAACAGTGGCTTGATTATGTGGATTGGAAGCAGTTATGAGATTGTTGTTGGTGTGTGGAAGAGAGTTCATGTTTTGACTAATCAGAAGAGCTAGTTGATTAATGAAGTTTCCCACGTGTGCATCAGCATCAGCTTGTTTGAACATAGGGTCAGGAATGAGTTTGTGATTACCATTACCCATGGGTATGACTTGTGAGGCTTTGGTTGTGATTCCGATGTTTGAGTAGAAGGCAGTTGAGTCATTTGAAGAGCTTGTCTCTCCCTGGTTGGTTTTGAACTGATTAAGAATCCTTTTTTCAAACATAGCATGTCTCACATTCTGAAGGAGGAAGGCATAGAGTTGCTCATAGTTTGTATTCTTCAATCCTTTGGTAAGCTTTACAGAAGTAACAAATTTGTGCCATTCGGGATTCATGTTGTTTACAAACTTTGAGTTCAGCTGAATGTTAGGCATAGTCATTCTGATGTTCCTCATGTCATTCACCAGCTTATGAAATCTCACATAGTACTCATAAACACTCTCATCTGGTTTCATCTTGAAGTGTTCAAATTCATCATAGAGTTGTGATTCTCTGTCTTCCATAGTTAGCTCAGAACCAGAAAGAAGCATCTTGACATTATCCCATATAGCTTTTGCCTCGGTGTTGTGATTGATAAGCTTGTAGATGTCCTTTGGTAGACCTTGCAGTATAATGTTGGAAGCTCGGATATCTGCATCGAATCTCTTTTTCTCCTTATCGTCAAGCTCATCATACATCTTTGGTCTGTCCATTCCGTAAATCAAAGTTCCATCTTCAGCAGTATCAAGTACATCTCTAGTAGTTTCAACTCGGTAAGGTCCTTCATCAATGGATTTGAGAATGTTAACCCCATTTTCTTTTCCAAGACTGTACAATCTGATTCGTTGAGCCCAAGAGTCATAGTCAGTTCTGTCAAGCATGGGTGGACGAGTATCTGAGCCAGCTGCTTGAACATCCTCGGCAACAGTGGAGATGATTGTAGGAACATTGGTAGACATGATGACAAGTTAAACGGGATTTTATAACTTTATGATTAAACCGGGAAATAGATTCTTTCACGGGATTTTACTGAATCAAGAGAAAACCGTATTTAAAGGAAATCACACAAGTCGCTTGGAAAATTGTGAACCAAGTCGCTAAGTGCTAAGTCGCTAAAGTTCCAAGTCGTTATATAACAACTCGCTACAATCCAAGTCGCTAACAAAATTTTGGCAGCAATTCACTAAGTACCAAGTCGCTAAATATTCAAGTCGCTAAATAGCAACTCGCTAGGTACCAACTCGCTAACACCAAGTCGCTAACAATATAAAGTACAAGTCGCTAACTTAAACCAAGTCGCTACTCGTAGTGGGGAATCCACTAACTGTACTTTTTGTCGGCTTGTCTCAATAGACAAGTCGCTAGCTCAACTCGCTAAGGCGTTAAACAACAACTCGCTACCAAATTGTAAAGCAAGTCGCTACCAAGAATACCTTTCCGTGGCTCAAGTCGCTAGCATGAAAAACACATAAACACCACTTTTCAATCCAAAAACAACCCAACCACTATGATTCAAACCTTCTAAATCAAAACCTAAACACTTGAGATGATTCTAAACACAAAAGTACTACCAAAATCCAAACTTTAACACTAGAAATCAACCAAATGATGCAAAAACCACTAAACTTTTTCAAACTCAAAAACCACCTAAAAACCACTAGAAATCCAAAGATATGTAAGATATGATCTAACCATGGCTCTTGATACCAATTGTAAGATATTGGATTTCACATACACATCAAACCATTAATACAAGTAGGCGTACAAGAGTGTTTTAGAGAGAGAAAGTTAGAGGTTTAGGGAACTTAGTGAGAGAAAGTGAAAGATATTATTATGAGCTCCAACTCTCTACCTTGGGAGGTAGAGAGTATTTATAGTCTTAAATAAAATGCCACACAACGGGCTGTGGATCAGGCATACAGTGGGTAAAGACCCGTCCATCCTCCACGGTGTTACTTAACTAAATACTACTTAACATAAAAGAACTACGACTACGAGCTTTCTAACGATTATATATATTTGAGGTGACCGACTCTTTAATACCTGAAATTTCTAATTCCTAACAAAATAGTTGATCTCAAGAGAAAAGTGAGAGAAGTGATCTCAACCGTTAGATCACCCCCTCTTCCCCTCCCTTTTTTCACACCAAACTACAAGGACCTAATTGTATTTTCTTTCATTCTTAAAGGGAAGCTTTTGTAAATTGGAACATATCATATATAATTCATATTTTTTTTTTCATTTGTTCTTTTTCTTCTTTCTCTAGATCCAGAACCTGGACATTCTCTTAGTTTCAATTTCACGAAGTTCATGAAATCACGACCATGAAGATTCACGAAATCATCTCATCACAAATTCATATCGTGTTATCATATTCAATAAGGTCGGTAACAGATTTCGTGTTATCAGATTCAATCGTGTTATAATATTCAATATCATTTCGTCATAATTTATCAGATTGAAGATCAAATTAAGGTATATAACTGAATTTGATTATAGATTTGTTATTTTTGCTACTTAAAATCAATTATAAAGCTTATATATTGATTGTTGTTGTTCAATCAGAATGATGTGTTGTTCATATTGAGTTAGTTTATTGTTTTTATGTAATTTGATTTGTTAAACACTATCTTCGTTTATAGATGTAACGATTTTCAGAGTTTATTAAAATCATTCAATGTATATAATAGTTATTTTGAAACTAAATTGAGAAATAAATACATGGAAAAGATGTTTACAAAAGAATGCACACCAAGTGTTTGATAAAATGTCTGAATGGGATTTTATAACTGCGATGCACTAATTTTACACTCTGATGCCCTAATTCTTGTGAATATATTCTAGTTACACTATGATGCCTTATATAATTTAGGCAAGAGGATTTTAGATTTGGATGAAAACACTCGCTAAGACAATTGTATGGACATCAGGTTTGTTGCTAATGTATGTATCACCACGTTAACAAACCATGTGCTACGACGTTAGGTTACAGGTTTCAAGTGGAAAGTTGAAAGTTGTTTGTCTGAGTAGCATAAGTCAAATAAGGACACATGATATGGAATAATGTTCTTTGACAAATTTGACCTTTTTTCAGCAACTTATTTAAATCAAATATTTACTTAGTTGAAATAGGTTTCCTATTCACACTTGTTCCTGTGCAGGTGCTTGTTAATTAACTGAAAGGTGTTGCCCCTGCTATACGTAATTCAATATCAGATTTGAGTGAGAAAGTGAATAGTATCTCCACTAATCTTCCTCAAGTTACAAATTACCATGGAGGATCTACCTCACTTGTATGACAAAGCACTAGAAGGACTATGGTAGTTACGTTGTACCTTATTTGCTTTTTTATGATGATTAGCAAAAAATTTAAATGCCCATTCGAGTACTAAATTGCACATTTGATGTATGAGTATCAGAAGTGAAATGAAGACACATTAGGTAGAGCTTCGTTTGATTTATGTCTGAAATTCATTCACTTGGCCAAACTGGTGCACTAAAGTGACTCAAACAGATGCACTTAAGTTCAAGAAACCTGTGCATTTTTCGTGTGTAATTGTCGTGTTTTATGGATGTTTATTACAAATTGCATATAGTTTACTGATCTTCTACTTGTATGTTTAACAGTGTCTGGAGTGGATGCTAAAGTGCATAACCAAGTACCAAACGACATGGAATGTTAATAAATAAACGTTATCCCACTTTTGAAACTAGCGCAAAGGCATTGGTTTTGAATACATGTAACATGATAAGTATATACTACCATTTACATCTTGTGTTGTAAACTCCCTATAGTAAAGAAGATATAAAATCTATGTATTGTATATATTAGTATTGTGTTCAGAAATATGAATTGACTTTAGATTCAAGATTTCATTATAATAAAGTCCCATATTCTATATTTTTGGTTTTAATATAAAGATGTTTCTTTATCACATTCATTGCTTTGGAATGTTGTTATCAGTTGATGATGTAACATGTAGTATCTCCGTAGAGTCTTTCTTTGAAGGCTCGTCAACTTGAATCTTTGCTTGGTCGTTAATTGTGTTTGTCTTATCATTGTTTGGAGCCGCATCTTCGTTAATTTCATGAACCTAAAAGTATTGCACTTTTTTTGCTTTTATGATACAAACGGATACACTAATTACATCAAACGAATGAACTAAAGTTCCTCAAATAGATGCACTAAAGTGCCTCAAACAGATGCACTAAAGTAATATATGAGAATGAACACATCCATTAATGTAAATAATAAAAAAAATGCACTGAATGTAATGGAGATGAATGGATAAAGCTGTATATTAAAAAGAATATATTTCTTGTGTGATTGGGAGTAAAAAATATCAAACAACAAACATAGTTGAACAAAAAATATCAATAAACATACAAATAAGTAGTCATGTTATAAACGAATTAATCATATTATAAACTTAACTTGCCAATCAGAATAAGAGATGCATTTTGTATTGATAAGTGATGTTACAATAAGAATACAACGTCTCCTAAGATATAATAAGCTAAACAAAAACTGAAAAAATAATATTTTTACAAGCTAAGGAATGACTATCTTCAAATTCTTGCAAATTCTAAAACATCCAGAGAAGCCTCTCCGATCATTTACCTTTCGACGCCTATAAAGTTATCACCTTGTAACAAACCATCAACGTTCAACCAAGAACAAATGTCATATTCTCGACTGACAAAATCATCTTCGTCATTAAATTCATCCATTCCATGAAGTTGCAGATGGGGAAAGGTCAAATGTTTATTTCTAAATAGAACCTGAATTAGTTGAACAATCATTATGAATTGAACAATCATTATGTAATATTCCATACAGATGCTTTATTTTTTAATACATATGCCCTAAAATGTTCACAAATTAGTATATATAGCCAAACACCGCTTAATAATTATCATGAAATATTTCATACAGATGCCTTATTTTCTAATATAGACGAACTAAAAATTGTATAGAAATTATTATATTTCCAAGCACCCCAATGTTTACTACATCGCTGGATAATATTTATGCAATTTTTAAAAATTATAACGTATAATGTTGATGCACTAATGTATAACACAGATGCAATAAGATGTTAACCTTTGGCAGTCTTGACGTGAGTCCACCAACGCCCATTGTTAAAGACTATAACGTGAGCATTATAGTCTTAGTATTCAACTCCCTTCTAATAACGTAATTAAAAAGAAAAGAACATGTCAAGATATCTCAGAAACAGTTGTAACTTAAAGTTGAGCATAAGGCAAGTTGATTGAAATACCTTCAAATTTAAATCTCATCAATGGAATCTTTGTGTCCTTAACAAAGTGTATACTCGACACCTCTACACTATTTTCAATCATGTTGTGTAGACCTATGAAAAAATCCTCCTGCATAACGTAAAATAATAATTGTTATCAGAATGTTGCATTTCCATGTTTTCTTTCCTAAGTGTATGCCAATAAATGAATTAAACATATGAGATGACGAGGCACTGTCAAAATGGCAAACCACGGGCCAACACAAAGAGCATCAATGTCGTATTCTACATTATATACCTACGCAAGTTTTGAAGAAAATTTAGAGCCAAATAAAATCTTGCTGCAACCAAAAATGAAAAAAATAAGTAACATAAAGAGAAACTCACGCCAAGACCATAAAGTCCAATAAATTCACAAAACTCTTTCATAACATATTGAGATGCATCAAGAGAAATTCCACCAAGCATACAAATAGACGTCCAAGTATTTCCATTGATGCACTAAACATACAAATGGATGCCCTACTATGACAACCAATGTACTAAACATACAAAAGGATACACTATAAAACTACACGGATTCCCTAATATCTTTGACGATGCACTAATCATACTCACCGATGCCCTAATATGTTCATCGATGCACTAAACATACAAGTATATGTTGAAGTATTTCTAGCGATGCATTAAACATACAAATGGATGCCCTACTATTACCAACGATGCACTAAACATACACTCTAATACCTTAATATGTCTGATGATGCACTAATCTTACTCACTAATGCAATCATATTCACTAATGCTCTAAGATGTTCAATGATGCAGTAATCATACTTATTGATACCCTAATATGTCCATCGATGCACTAAATATACAAATAGATGTCCAAGTATTTCCAAGAATGCACTAAACATACAAATATATGCTGAAGTATTTCTAGCAACCATAAACACAAATGCACTAATACAATCTGATGCCCTAACTTGTAATTCTTATGCTGCAAATATACACACAGATGCTCTCAGATGTCATATATTTCAATATTAAGCTCGTACATTGAAAATTAGTGCATCACAGCTTTAAAATCTTATTCAGACATTTTATCAAACACCTGGTGTGTAACTTTAATAAATACATTTTATATGCATTTTTTCATCAAATTTGTTCCAAATCTTGTAGAAAACATGATGATATAATTATAAACTTTCAACAAAACTTAAAAAATCATTACATCATAGTTAAAAACTTACAGATTATATACAATTAAAAGTTACATAACAAAGATTAAAAAAATCTGTAATTAAAAACTTACAAGTGTCTAAATCTCTGGTTCAATTTCAATGTTCTTATGATGTACGAAGGATGTATGACGGATGGTATGGTGTGCGGATCATGTGGCGATGGAGCTGATGGTGGCGATATGGAGTGGTGGAGATGGAGATGATGGTGGTGATGAAGATGGTTGCGATGGAGATGGTGGCGATGGAGATGATGGTGGCGAAGGAGATGGTGGCGACGGAAGATGGTGGTGGTGGTGACGGTGAGTCTGTGGGTTTAAACTGTAATGTCTGATTAATTGTGAAAGGGAAAGCAGATTCTTGTATTTTAGTTTGTTTTTTTCATTTGTTTACCCTAAACTTGCGATTGTTTACATAATCTACCCTGTAACTTTTTTTCTCACTTTTCTCTCTAATTACACTTTTCTCTAGAACCGGACTCTCTCTCTCTGTCTCTCTCTCTCTCTCTATATATATATATATATATATATATATATATATATATATATATATATATATATATATATATATATATATGAGAATATATTAGCTACAATTTATTGTAGCCAATTGGCTACAATTTTGTGCTATATATGTGGGTCTCTGATTCTTTTTGTGGGTCCTGATTCTTTTCTGTGGGTCCCTGATTTCATGCTAGTGTATTTTTTATGAAGGATTGTAGCCAAGTTATCCTATATATATATATATATATATATATATAAAGAGTAGGGATCCAGTGAGAAGTAAATTAAAATAAGAAGTGGTGAGAAGTGACCAAAACTACGCATTTGAGATGCAACGACTTGCATTAGATGTATTTCTATTCATATAGATGCAACATCTTGAGTTTCGAAAGTTAATTTGATGTATAGAAGGTGCAAATTGATTTTCATGATTTTAGCACGTGCAGAGGAACAAAAAACAAGAGAAATCATGAAATGCATCTAATATACGTATATGCATATGATTATAAGCTAGAAAACACACTATGGTGTGTTATAATGCATCTAAGATTATAGGGATGCATCTATTTTAGGTCGGTGCATCTCAAATTTTCGGCTATAGTTGTTCTTATTCTTTCTTATTTTAAGTAATCTTCTTATTTGATCATATATATATATATATATATATATATATATATATATATATATATATATATATATATATATATATATATATATATATATATATATATATATATATAGAGAGAGAGAGAGAGAGAGAGAGAGAGAGAGTAGGGATCCGGTGAGAAGTAAGTTACAATAAGAGGTGGTGAGAAGTGACCAAAACTACACATTTGAGGTGCAACGACTTGAATTAGATCTATTTCTATTCATATAGATGCAACATCTTGAGTTTCAAAAGTTAATTTGATGTATAGATGGTGCAAATTGATTTTCATGATTTCGGCACATGCAGAGGAATAAAAAACAAGAGAAATCATGCAATGCCTCTAATATACGTATATGCATCTGATTAAAAGATAGAAAACACACTATGGTGTGTTATAATGCATCTAAGATTATAGGGTTGCATCTAATTTAGGTCGGTGCATCTCGGATTTGCGGTTATAGTTCTTCTTATTCATTCTTATTTTAAGTAATCTTCTTATTTGATCCTAACTCTCTCTCTCTCTCTCTCTCTCTCTCTCTCTCTCTCTCTCTATATATATATATATATATATATATATATATATATATATATATATATATATATATATATATATATATATATATATATATATATATATATATATATATATATATATATACTAGCTTTCAAATCCTGCCCGATGGGTGGGCATGACTTATAAATATCGTTGAATTATTTTTATATAGCGAAAGAAAGGTAGTAAAATTACATTTTAAAACATAGGTAATATCAAAGGAACTTTAATATGAATTTAAGCAATTCAATATTATTTAATATAGTAAAATTACATTTTAAATCATCTGTGTTTTTTAAAGGAGCAGCAGACTTATGAATATCATTGAGAAAAATAAGTTAACGATAAATATGCTATAAACATACCCACTTTTTTATTGAATGGATTAAGAATGAAAAGAAATAAATGGTTATCGAATATGAGAGGAAAAAAAGTTTTAAAGTAGTATGCAAGAACAAAGTATCTAAGGATAGCCCGCCTGACCATGTTTTAATATTTATAAGTGTCTCGTTTACCTATGGTCCACCGTATGCACTCACGGGCAATGTACCCGATCGTGTGTAGTGTAGTAATCGGTAAAACCGAGGTCGTCCCAAGAGTTATGTGAGCGGATTCTAATTAAGTCTAGGTGTCACTGGTTTTAATTGTTTTAAGGTTTGAAATGATTATTAAACTAATAAACAAAAAATGAAAGAAAGTAAATAAAGGTAAAGTTGTGATCAATATGGGTAAAGTGTGCTAACCTAGTTACTCATTCTATCATGTTATGTTCACGTCTAACTACTTTCAATTGATTCAAGTGGGGGTTTAGGTCGCTAGGACAACATTTGGTCAGTTCGTTCTAACCTATCAGCAAAGGCTTCCACTGGAGATAAGGCTACTACCCTTGAAAGTCCAGTTGTTTTTAGTCCCCTAAGCCAAGTCATTAAGTTCCGCTACATGCAAGATTCGTAACAATGAGTGCCCGGGCGCTAGCATCTTAGACACTCATCCCTAACTTCTTAAGTTCATCCAAACGGCATGTGATCATTTTATCAGTTCGCACAAGCGAAGAAGGGTTGTCAGTTGGTCAATTCTTACCCTTCCCACTAAGTCTACCTACTTAGGATCAGTTGGTCAATTCTCCTAAGCAACTAGACATTACCGCCATTCAAAACTACCAAAACTAGGGTAGCTACCAACAAACTATGCATGCATACACTAGAAACAATTATATGGAAGCATGTAAACGTAAACAAAACAATTAAGGAATCATAACTAGGCTAGCACCAAAGGTGCTTAGCCAATCATATTAAAAGAAACAACCAATTCAATGTTTGACATAATGAAATACATGAATCGAAAGTAAAAGAAAAAATAATCACTAATGCTTATCGTTAGGGAGTAATTTCTCCTTTGGAGATGGCTCCGTATGCTCCTAAAGATCTGCCTTTGGACCCTACTCACGTTCTCTACTTTTTGGTGTGGAGTGAATGATGTGAAATACATAAATTAGGGCTTGTATTTATAGGCGAGATCTAGTTACGACGTAACTTAAGTTGACAGTTACGCCGTAACCTTAATATTTCCATAATAATGCTCTCGTAAAGCTGGTTACGGCGTAACACATGGGATGAGTTACGCCGTATCTTTAATACAGGTGACGAATGACATGATTACACCGTAATCATTGGAAGGAGTTACGACGTAGCTGATAGCGGCGTGGAACATCTTTTGACCTAATTGGTTACAACGTAATCCTTAGTTGGGAGTTACGCCGTAATCTGTTGCTGAGTTGCCCTTCTGAGTCACGCATTAGCTACGGCGTAATGTGAGAGTGGAGTTACGCCGTAGCTTCTTCACAGTGGGCATACTATCATAAATCTCTTATACAATCTCCAAATCCGCGTCTCTTTAGCTCCAATGCTCGTAATTTACCTGAAAGTGAAATATAAAGGAAAAAAAGCGTAAATCCATATAAATGATATAAAATACGAGCATTATTGGGGGAAATTGACACTTAATATTCAGAACTATTTGATGTTATCAAATATCCTCCCACTTGAACTCTACTTGCCCTCAAGTAGACCTTATTAGAAAAATTCCTAAAAAGATATCTCTCATTACCTGGAAAATATAAGTTTAAAAATTCCTTATGCTAGAATAAATTAAAGCCGAACACCTCACGAAATGGGAACAAAACACTCAAAATCTCTCAACTAGTCTAAGTGTCAATTTCGGGATGATCACTCGAAGCACAATCATAGCATGTATTCTGTAACATATTGGTTTTCACAAACACACAATCAATCACACAAGAGGTTCGAATGAGATGAGTTTTAGAGAGAGAAAGAGTAGAGAGGGTGTTCTCTGGAGAGAGAAAGTAAACAAAAAGAGAAAAAGTTAGATTGAATGAGAAGCACCACCCATTCCAAGGATGAAAGAGGTATTTATAGTTACAAGCTAAACGTCCTCCTGTCGGACTGTGGATCAGGTCTATAGTGGGTAAAGACCCGTCCTTCCTCCACGGTGTTGCACTAAACTAACTAACTAAGCTAATAAACTACTAAATAACGTAAATAACGATATGTCTACGAGCTAACATATGCTAGACTATAATTGGGGTGACCGACACTTCCTTATGGAATTTCCAATTCCTAACATATTCTATCATAAGCTTGGCGGTTACACAAATCTCCACCACTAGAGTTAAGGACTAAACAATTCTTGAAGGCAATATGGGTAGACACGACATGGGTTAAGGGTTAATTGTCATTACTAACATGTCATGGTAACATGGACAAAATCAATGATACATGACCAAATCCATGGCCAAGACACCAAAGATTGCTTGCTTCATCACCTAGACACGCTTCATGACTAAAGGGTAGGATAAGACATGGGATATAATTGGTGTAAAGTAAAAAATAATCAAGCAAATATTTTAAACCTATAACCAATTCATCACCACTTACCGTTCATACAAAGTTCAAGTTTTAAGGCTATGAAACCGGATCATGATATACCAAGTAGATGTGCCATTAGCGGACGTCATGATAGGTACATTACCTGTTCTTCAACTGTTGGTGCAATAATTACCAACTTCATTCTTCAAATGTGACAGAGGTGGCCTCCTCGATACTAAGTCTTTGATGAGCTCATAGTGCTTATAACTTTGCACTTTACAATAAACAAATCACTACAACTACTACTTTTTTTTAACATCATAACCAAACATAACATCCCCCCCACTTGAGATGAACATAACCTGAGAATCTGGGGGGTCTTCAATGATTTGCAAATATATGTCTTTGGCAAAATCGTGATTTCCGAACCTCCCTACTTGAACCTTGAACTTAGGCAAACAATGACTTCCCGATCACAAATTAAGACTACACGGTAGGCTAAGGTGAATGGGTGTATCGAAACATATATATTGGGTGAACAAAATGAAAGGAATGGCTCAGACGGGTGTATCTAGGGGTATCTTGCACTAAAGGTGAGTGCAACAAAAGGGTTTAACATGGGGGTCGAGAAGTCGAGGTGACTAATCGATAGACACACAAAGATAGGTTGTTTGGGTGATAATCCTATAATATTGCCTTCTTAAACTGAATATTCCAAATACATTAAGCGAACTCAACATACCTCGTCTATGGTCTCGAAATGATGTAAAAGCCAAGTTCTAAAGTTTACAAGCTACCGGCACACTCATAATTTGGTGGATTTGGGTAAATATTATGAAACGGATAAGGCTAATCTCACCATATAATATCAAGGGTTATAATGTGCTCGGCTAAGGTCTAATCTAGTTAGGTTAAGAAAAAACATGTCAGAATTTTAAAAATGGCATAATTTTTGAAAATAAACTAGAAAAACGAGGGCAATAAAGTTCAAGAGATAATTCTACTCCCTTCCCCCACTTGAAATGTACAAAGTACCTTTTGTACTAAACGTTTAATAAAGGTGAAGAGAAAGTAGAATTAGAGCGAGAACTTCCCTGAAATTCGCTCCTAAAAGAAAGAAGGCCCACGAAAAGAATCGTGCCTTCGCTTAAGCATCCACGAGCAAACTTCATTCCCTGAAATCACACTACCAACAAGCATAATTCTAAAAAGAAAAAGAAAAATAAAAATAAATCTAACTCACTTTCTTAGGAATCACGGTTGCATTTAGCGTATGCAACAAGCTTTTTAAACCACTTGGTGTCCCAAGTGGACGAGTGTAGTCTAGTGAGGGCTTACAGGGAACATACCCACAAAGTTCATTTAAAAACTAATACAAGGTTATTGTATTTTAATAGAAAGAATTGAAACAGAAAGATAGTTACGTCGTAACTCATTAAAGGAGTTACACCGTAATTATGGCAAAACCTGGAAGTCGCTACTGGAGGGTAGCTATGGCGTAACTAGAGCAATGGATTACGCTGTAATTGGTAATGCTTTGGAGAGAATCGCTACTGATGATGTGTTATGGCGTAATCATGGAAATGAGTTACGCCGTAATTGATGGACAGGTCTGGTCCCGTTTAAGTTACTGATGCAATCTTCTCCGATTCCTGCAAAAATGGTTAAAAACACAAAACCCAAATAGAATAAATAAAAAGGATAATTCGGGTTGTCTCCCGAAAGAGCACTTTTCTTTAATAACGAGTCTTTAAGTTAGACTCTGTTGGAATCACTCCTAAACTATATTTCAAGTGTTTGTAATCAATATGCAATAGTTAGCTTATTTAGGTTTTTATGTTAGTACTTAAGGCAAGGTGATTGTACAATAATTCGTACGACCAGGCCTTCGATGGTGATCGAAGGGTATGAGGGGTGATATGCTTGCGCCAAACTTGTAGCCAATCTGCAATAAGAAATAGTAGACACTTCGCTAAGTGATTGCGCAGGGGTTGGGCCCTGCGAACCACCTCCGGCGTGAGAGTAAGTATATGATATGTGTTGTAATTAATATGGAGTATGTGAAATACTGTGTTGAGTGAACATACCATTGAAATGACTTGTCCAACCTATTTGTAGGTGAAGAAAATAGCTTGGAGAGTGTTAGCACACGTTTAGGAGATCATGGGGGCGTCCCCTGATTTGTGGTAACCGCTAGGGCTTCATCCCCACTATCTCTGCCTTGTCGGGGAAGCTAAGGAAATAGTGGAAACGTGGGGGAAGACCAAGTCAAGGTTCTCCTTTGTCTTGGCGCCTTCAAGAGAAGGCACCGAAGAGCATAGGCCTTCGGCTGGCGAATTCCCAACTGGTAACAATATCAATGATGAATGGTTTTACGCCACCAATGACTTATGAATAAAGACTTGGGTCTTCGTAATGCAAATTCGACTGAGGCAGAAGGGGGGTCCTTCGACCTGATCAGAGGGTACGTCATCAAGCCCCCAGCCGAAAGTGATATGTACGAACAAGAAATACTTCTTACGACTCAGAAATAGAAACGAAACCTCCCTTTCGTCACAAAAAACGAACGAAGATGAAAAGTCTAGCAACCATTGACCGTAATTAATGCTTACATCTATCCTAACTACCCCTTTTTCCTGAGTAAAATAAAACGCCATTTCAAAATTTAAAAAAGGGTTTGAAATCCGGTGGTAAGGGGATAAGTCAGGACACGTGTAGGGCCGAGATTTACCATATGTGAGGGTATATAATGTTAAAAACAATAAAACCCTAACATTATTTTATCTCACGCCCAAGTTTTCACCTACTAAAACCTCTTCCGATCAAGCTTTCGATCAAACAAGGTAAAGTATTCCTTCGTATCTGTTTTCAAATACTTTATTGTAGATTTTAGAAGGATCAATGTCTACAAATAAGAAATTTGTAATCAAACAACAAGGTTGCACATTGACAAGGGAGGAGCTCAAAGCGTTCCTCACTGATTATCCAATTCCCAAAGAGCATAAAGTCATGTTACTTGGTAGAAATCAATGGATTTTTGATGCCCCAGAAAACTATGTAGGCTTATACACACATGCATTCACCACCTCCAACCTTAGGATACCCTTGCACCCTTTGATTTTAGAACTCCTCCAGTACTATGAGGTACACATATCTAGGTTTAACCCTTTTGGCCTAGCCAAGCTTATGACATACATTGTTATGTGTAAAGCTTATGGGTTTGAACCATCATTAACTGTGCTTAGGGGTTTTTTGAATTTATACCCTGGAGGAGATTGGTTGACATTAGCCAAGAGGGGTGAAAGGGATGTGCCTATTCTCATAGATAAGCCATTTACAAACATCAAGAACTGGAAAGGCAAATTCTTTTACATCCAAAACACCATTATCCCACCAACTTTCCCTGCATTGTTAAACCCAAAGTTTCAGTATGATGAAAAAAGGTTCAACGATCCCTTGCCCTATACTGTGAGGAGGAATCCTTTGTATCAGCGCTTAGCTCATCATCCAGCTGATTGCCAAACATTTCCTGAGCCAATTCTTTTCATGGCTAGCCTTGCTGAAAGATGGGAGGGATCTCCTTTGGTACCTGAGATTATTTGTGATGGAGAAAGTATGTATTTTTTTGATTAAAATAAGAGATAAGAACTTATCTTTATGATATTTATCTTATTTGCTCCTTCGTGCAGAAATGTCATTCAGAAACTTTGTGGTGGCTGGTGGTGCAAAGGAGGTCAGCTTCATTCCGAAGAATCCCCAGGAGACGAGCTATGGTGTGGGCTCTCCATCAGTGTCGATAAATAATAATGATGTGGAAGCCCAGCCCATCGAACCTGTTTCCTCTGCTCCTCCGTCAAAGGAACCCATAGATGTTGAAGACCAGCTTGTGGAGAATGTTGCAGAATCTGATGAACCCGTATCGGAAGGACAGTTGGCCATCGTAGGACCCTCCGGCATTGGTGAGAGGGTCCGAAGCAGGAAAGGTACCAGTGCAAAAGCTGCGAAGTCCACTTCGAAGAGGAAGCTTATCCTGCCTACTCCTCCCTCTCGAACTACCCGGTAAAAGAGTGCCCAGGGTAAGGCCGTGGTATTTCCAGACATCGAAGGGCCCAACAGAGATGACATCCATGGTAATGTTTCTTTCTTGTTACAAAAAATGAGATACCAGTAATAATGTATTAACAAGTTTATATATGCTGCAGGACTTCCTGATACGAAGGAGCTGTCCTCTCCCTTAGCTTGTCATCTACTTGTAGACCATGTAATCCCACCCAGCTAGAAGGGGGTGTTGGACAACATGTTTGTGGAAAGGCTCTGCGACCTTCATGACAAGAGTTATGTCCGACAATGTATGCTAGACAACCAACTCAATACTAGGACAAGGGAGCTGCTCCGTGCTGTCACCAAAGCTCAAGAAGAAATGGATGTTATGCTTGCAAGGGAGAAGGCTAGGGATCAGAAGTATGCAGACCTGGAGAAAAAAATGTAAAGATGCATTGGAGGAATTTGACAAGAACCCCTTGGTGCAAGATCTCAAAGCTGATGTTGAAAGGCTCAAAGGTCAACTGGCAGCAAGCAAAGCTGAATGTAGCAGGTTAAATCTTGAAGGCTCAAAGGTTGTAGGATACAAAGAGCAGATATCTGTTCTTTCGTCCAAGTGTGGAGGCCTCGAAGGAGAGAGAGCTAAGCTGATGGACCAAGAGATCAAGCTCAGGGAAAAGGTAGATGGGTTAAACCTTCGTCTGAAGATGCTGAAGAAGGATAGGGTGGACTTGGTAACCAATGTCATCCCCTATATTGCCATGGAAATTTACCATAGTGATGATGTGGGGATTGCAATTGGGAACCTGGTGAATGTGGCCATATTTCATGGCAAGTGTACCACTTTGGAGGAGATAGCTGCGACAGAGGAACCGGTGAAGCTGGAGAAAGTTCCATACTACAGGGTAACTCATGAGAAAGAGTATGATGATGCAGGTAATAACTTAGCTGCTTTAGAGTTCCCTTTCCTTGCCGAAGTGACGAAGGACCCATCGGCCTCTATTAAGGACCTGCTGGCCAAGAAGCCAAGGAAAGTCCAGCCCCCATCTCCTTTGAAGAAGACTCCGTCACCGAAGGCTCCATCCCTAGGTTCAGCTGATCCCACTTATTCCAAAGTTTGATGAAGGTAACCATGTGGTTGTAATTTGATCCCCAAGGTGGTATGTACCCTATTTTAAAACAATTTGTCTGTGTCCTTTCCAGGCTTTGTGTCTGATGAAACAATTAACATTTGGTGTGTGTGATGTAGGCTTCGGCCTAAGACAATGTTTTGCTTAGTTGGATCGTTAAGGCTACGACCTGTTTAGACTAGTTAAACTAGTCATTAATCTACATTAAAGCCACTAGGGCTTGTATTTTGCCATGTGTGATTCTTTTCTTTTCATTTTACTTGCGTAATTTTTTTTTACAACCTAAGGCGTATGGTAGATGCATAGCCTCATTGTGTGTAATTACTTCACCA
This sequence comes from Chrysanthemum seticuspe, assembly GCA_019973895.1. Lineage (NCBI taxonomy): Eukaryota > Viridiplantae > Streptophyta > Magnoliopsida > Asterales > Asteraceae > Chrysanthemum > Chrysanthemum seticuspe. The sequence goes on from BPTQ01000001.1 coordinate 108,764,423, forward strand.
AGAATATAGCAATCGTATAATTTGACTGCTGACAGAGGGTTGCGACCCACTCCATCTTGATCCTTTGGGCAACGGAAGGCTTAAAATACCTTAAGGCCATATAGGAAAGTTAATGTGAAGTTGAGATGGATCTTATGCATATGAGCAAGACATGTTGTTAGACTTTGTACATCCCTTCGACATTGAAACTTATAAAGTGACTTGGTGGACAAATCTTTGTTGTATTGAACGGAACAAGAGATTTGAGGGAAATGCATTATATCATTAAGTGGGTAGGGAGGATTACATCATTTTAAGAAATGAATACTAGACGCCTACCATTAATGCTTCTTTCCCCAAGTGAGAAGAATGCAAATACATTGATTGAAAGCAAAATAAAAAATGTCCTTGGACATTGTAAGTTTCATACATAGAACTTACGAAGGGTAGTGCCATTCCAAGTTCTATCAATAGCGTCTCCATCCAAGGTTTCCAGCTTGTAGGCTCCGTTGCCATATGCTTCCTTAACAACGTAGTGCCCTTCCCATGTAGGTCCTAGTTTACCCTGGTACTCAGGTTTACTTGCGCTGTTGAGTCGGAGGACGTATTCCCCTGGCTTGAAGGTCGAAGGCCAAAACCGACTGTTGTAGTACCTTTCAATCTTTTGCTTATGGATAGCCTCCCTGATTGAGGCTATTTCCCTTTGTTCTTCGAGTAGGTCTAGGTTTCCGTGGAGTCTTTCTTTGTTGTCTGCTGCTTCGAAGTTCATGACCCTTTCTGTTTCGACACTTACTTCCGAAGGGATGACAGCTTCCGTGCCATATGTCAAGCTAAAAGGCGTTTCCCCATGGCTTGACTTTGTGTGCGTTCTGTGAGCCCAAAGTACTTGAGGTAGTTCATCTAACCAACCATAGTGACTATATCCCAGCCTTCGTTCTATGCCTTGGATGATGTCCCTGTTAGTAACTTCCACTTGTCCGTTACCTTGAGGATGGTAGACGGGAAGTGAAAGATTGTTTTATGTTCAGTCCTCTGCAAACCACTGGGAATACCCCTTCGGCGAACTGCTTCCCATTATCTGAGATGATGATGTGGGGTACTCCGAACTGGTAGATAATGTGTTCCCATACAAACTTTTCCATGTGCCTTCCTGTGATGGATGCCAAAGGCTTTGCTTCCACCCATTTCGTGAAGTAATCGATGGCTACGACCAAGAACTTTACTCCTCCTGTAGCAATTGGTAGAGGACCTACTATGTCTATCCCCCATTGGCTGAAGGGCAATGTGGACGTTACAGAGGTTATATCTTGTTTTGGTAGCCTTGGAACCCTTGAGTGAACTTGACAGGCTTCACAGTTCTGAATGAAGTCGACAGCGTCCCTGTGCATCGAAGGCCAGTAATATCCGACCCTCATGATTTTTGAAACAACAGAGCGGGGTCCTGCGTGAAGCCCGCAGGATCCTTTGTGCACTTCTTGAATGATGTTGGCGGCTTGCCTTGGTCCTACACAACGAAGCCATAGGGACAAAAAGGATCTTCGGTATAGATAGTTCCCCATGATTATGTACTGTGGTGCTTTGATGCGGACCTTTCGAGCTAATTTCTGATCCTCAGGCAGTATACCACTTATTAGATATTCTCTAATTGGAGTCATCCAATTTGAGTCTTCCTCTAGTATTACGTCAGACACCTCCTTTCGGACGATGGACCTATCTGCTAACACTTCGACCAGAACCTCTTTAGTTAAATGAGCAAATGCCATTGATGCCAGTTTGGTAAGTGCATCTGCCTTCTTGTTTTGATTTCTCTGAACATGCTCTATATTGTAGGATGTAAACCCTTCGAGCATTTCCTTGGCCTTATCCAGGTATTGCTTGATCACAGGTTGTCTCGCTTCGTAGGAGTCTTTTATCTGATTGGCCACCAGTTGTGAGTCAACGAAAATAGCCAAGTCTTCTACCTCCATGTCCTTAGCCAATCGGAGGCCTGCTAGCAAGGCTTCGTACTCTGCTTCATTGTTAGTAGCATCGAATTCAAAGCGGAGTGCATAAGTGAACTCCTTCCCTTCGGGATCAACAAGCATTAGACCTACGCCAGAGCCGTCGGAGCTGGAGGCTCCGTCAGTATAAAGTTTCCACTCTTTGACCATCTTATTCGGCTTCTTTTCAACAACTTTTGTGTCCTGCTTTGGTTCGGAGGGTGTTTCTGCTAAGAAGTCTGCCAATATTTGCCCTTTGACCGAGTTTCTGCCTTTGTATTCAATTTCGTGCTCTCCTAACTCGATAGCCCACTTAGCTATCCATCCAGATTTCTCCGGCTTCGAAAGTATCTGCTTAATGGGTTTGTTAGTAAGTACGGTTATGGGGTGAGCTTGGAAGTACCTTCGAAGGCGCCTCGTAGCATGGACCAAAGCCAAGATTAGCTTCTCCAATGCTGGATAATTTAGCTCAGCACCCTATAGAACCCTGCTAATGAAGTAGATAGGGATTTGCTTCTTCTCCCTTTCTGCCAATAACAAAGCGCTGATGCTTTCGAAGGAGGCTGCGATATACATAAACAACACTTCGCCTTTGATTGGGGCAGTAAGTGTAGGTAGAATAGCCATGAACTCCTTGAGCTTTTGGAAGGCAACTTCTGCATATGTACTCCACTGAAACGTCTTTTTATCCGTGCATCCTTTGAGTGTCTTGAATAATGGCAAAGATCTGTTTGCACCCTTCGATAAGAACCTGCTGAGGGCTGCTAGCTTTCCGTTCAGACTTTGCACTTACTTTAGGGACTTAAGAGGCTGCAAATCCGTGATGGCCTTAACCTTCGAAGGATTGTGTTGGGATACAGAAGATTAAAGTACTGAAGATTGACAAAGTACTGCAGAAAGACAAAGTACTGCAAGAAGTCAAAGTACTGCTAAGTTAAAGTCAAAGTACTGCTTATTCATCGAAGTACTGTAAAGTTAAAGTCGGTTGTATTAGATTAAAGATAGAAAGTAATGTTTATCTAGAACTTTCTAAGTATTGTTTACTTGACGTACAAGGATAAGAATTGTAAATCGTTTAGGGTTATCCTTGAGCCTATAAAAGGGCCCCTAGATTGATATTAGACGTACGTGACATTATTAGAGTTTTAGAGAAGTTCGATATTATTAGAGTTGTTAAAAAGTCTGCATAATAAGCAGAGTTAGAGTTATTAATAAAATTGTTCAAAGTTAAAGTTATTCTTCTTAGCTTTGTTAAGTAAATTCCGCATACTTAATAAAGTTTGCTCAATGTTTTCATTGTTAATAACTTAGGATTTATCCGAGGTTATTAAACCTTAACAAGCTATTTAAGTTAGTTTGGTTAGAGTACATCGATCCAACAAGTGGTATTAGAGCTTGTGTGGAAACTCTGACTAGGAAGAAACCCTTAAACCCTACAACAACAAAACCTAAAGATGTCGACTGAAGCTGTTCCACCACCATCAATCACCTCACTCAGAATTCCAATCATCAAGAAGGGAGAATACGACCTATGGTGTATGAAGATGAGGCAGTACATTGCTATTACAGACCATGCACTATGGAATGTAATTGTCAATGGTAATGAAGTAGTTCCAGAATCTGTGGAGATTCCTGGACAACCTAAACCACCCAAACCAGTCTTACCAGCAGCTACCATAAGGAATCAAGAGAAGACTCTTAACATACTCTTATCTGCTATACCTGATGGACATCTACTAAAGTTTCATGATGCTAAAGATGCAAAGCAGCTTTGGGCTGCTCTCAAGACAAGATTTGGAGGGAATGAAGCTTCTAAGAAGATGCACAGAAATCTGTTGAAGCAACAGTTTGAAATTTCACTGTTGCTGAAAGAGAGAGTCTTGATGCTGCATATGATAGATTTCAAAATCTCCTCAACATGTTGGAGTTATACAAGGCAGAAGTATCTGTTGAAGATGCCAATCTGAAGTTCTTAAGAAGTTTGCCATCTACATGGCATGTGATAGCTACAATGATCAGAGGACAACCTGGATTGGACACCATGGATTTTGATGATCTATACAATCATCTAAAGGTGTATGATCATGAGATGAATGGCCAATCAAGCTCAAAGTCTCACAGTATTGCATTTGTGTCATCTGAAAAGAGGGGCAGTACTTCTACTAAAAGTACTGCTTCTCCTCCTCAAAGTACTGTTGCTCAAAGTACTGCTGTTTACACTACCCCCACTGCTCAGCAAGCCTCACCAACTATCCACTCAGACGAAGTTGTATGCTTTTTCTTTGCACAGCAAGCTTCTCTACCTGTCACTTATGAAGAAGATCTCTCACAGATTGAAGAGGATGCTCTTGAAGAAATTGATATCAGGTGGCAAGTTTCTATGATCACTGCAAGGATAAAGAAGTTCATGAAGAAGACAGGAAGAGGCATTGACTTCAAGCCAAAACAGGGAATAACTTTTGAAAAATCCAAGATTGAATGCTTAAATTGTCAAAATACTGGACACTTTGCAAGGGAGTGCAGGTTTGCTAAGTGATTGTACAATAATTCGTACGACCAGGCCTTCGATGGTGATCGAAGGGTATGATGGGTAATATGCTTGCGCCAAACTTGTAGTCAATCTGCAATAAGAAATAGTAGACACTTCGTTAAGTGATTGCGCAGGGGTTGGGCCCTGCGAACCACCTCCGGCGTGTGAATAAGTATATGATATGAGTTGTGGATAATATGATGTATGTGAAATACTGTGTTGAGTGAACATACCATTGAAATGACTCGTCCAACCTATTTATAGATGATGAAAATAGCTTGGAGAGTGTTAGCACACGTTTAGGAGATCATGGGGGGCGTCCCCTGATTTATGGTAACCGCTAGGGCTTCATCCCCACTATCTCGGACTTGGTGGGGAAGCTAAGGACATAGTGGGAATGTGGGGGAAGACCCAGTCAAGGTTCTTATTTGTCTTGTGATAAGGTTTTAAAAGGTACCATTTTGAGGGGTCGTTTAAGTCCTTATTTGATCACTTTTGTATCCGTTATTGCTTAATATCGTTCCTTTTCACTTTTTAGGTCTCGTGAAGGCAAAATGCTGGAATGGCACTTATTTGGACAAAAAGGCGCGAATATATGAAGAAAATGGTCAAAGTCAAAATCGAGACACTCACAGTTGCTGAAAGTAGAAGGCGACGGCGTCAGGTGTTAATGGCGACGCCTTCCCAAAATTATTGTGACGATACAGGTCTCAAAACTCGTATTTTCAAGTGACGACGTCTAGCTGTGGAAGAGTAGGCCGTCGCTACTCAGACGGCCTAGATGCAATCCAGACGACGTCAGAAGCTGAAGAGGACGGCGTCACGGACATAAGGTGACGCCGTCGCAAGGTTAACGTGGCCAAGATGAAACTCTAATGGCAGCGACACGACGGCGTCACTAAACATAAGGTGACGCCGTCGCAATTGTAATCTTATATATAGAATCCAAATTTTTCAGTCTTTATGTGGAGAGTCTTTGGAGTAAAAACCTAAAACCGAACCTAAGGTGTCTTGTACAGTATTTTAGGGTTTTAAACCCTATCTTACACCAAGATAAGTCTTTACTTCATTAATTCAATTATGTCTTTGATTATTTGTGTGTATGCTTGCATGTTCTCCATGTCCGGCTAATTTATTTGTGTGTTTGCTTAGGAAGTATGAAACTTAATTATTGAATATTGATTGGTTGTTTCTTATCTTAGTTGATTAATGATCTAGTAATGCGATAGGTCATTCGTTGTGTACTTAATGCTTGATTCATCTTTGTGAACCTTAGAGTATAATTACCTGAGTAATTGTAGGCTAAACCATCCAAAGAGCGCCTTAGAGTAGGAGTCTATAATCTCTAGTCGTTTTGTAGACAAGACCCTTTGGTAAGTTCGAAGAGTTAGGGAGAAACGCATACCCTACAACTTTAGACACACAACGCAACTAGGAATAAGACGTGACACTCAACCATCAATAGGAGATAATTAAGGAGTAATACAAACTAAGTAAACACATCTTTAAACTATCATACGAGCACACATTAATTAGACATAGACTCCCACAACCTTAGTTTAGATAATTAGATAATAGTAGAGTAATCGGTAGAAATACCAACCCCCCAAATCCAATACCCGAGATTCGTACCTTTCCATTTTCATAAAATATAAAAAGATAAAAAATAATCTTCCTCAACCTTAAACCTTAGCGTAGTAACTCCCTACTAGCATTCCTATTCCCCTAGAGAACGATATCAATACCCGTGGCTTACCCTAATTACTAAACTACAACGATTAGGTTCACTGCCTAGGGTGTTATAAAACTTGCTCGAAGAAAAGGAAGTTCCTTTGACCCCGAACGACGCGTGTAGCGTTATCAAGTTTTTGGCGCCGCTGCCGGGGAATAGAATAGCTAGTTAGTAGTCCACCTCGTTTAGGTTTCTTTGCTTGATTCCTATCAAGTAAACTTTTTTCTTATTTTTAGCTTTCTCTTAGTCTATCCCCCTTCTTCGTAACCTTTGTTCGTAACACCCATCACTCTTCATCATGAAGAATGATAACCAACCACCACTCGATAACCAACAACCAACCAACGCTTCACCACCAAACAAATACCCACTGCTTGACCCAGCCTCTGCTAACCAACTGCGAGCCCGTATCATGAGTGAGATTAGAGAGCTTAGGAAATTAAATATGATAATTGAGAATACACTTAAGGAAGCCCTTAAGGAATCTGATCAACCTCTAGATAGTGATTCGACTACAAGTGATTCGGATGATGATCTAGAAAAAGGAAAGTATAAGATGTTAGAATTTATGAAGGGTAGTAAGGAGAAGGGAGAACTTAGGGAGTACTTTGATTCATACCCTAAAAGAAAAGAAACCGCTTATCACCATAATGTGGTTAATTTTCCAAGACCACCTTTCGAGCCTCGTATAAGGAGGGGAAACCCTAAAAACATCAAAATACCGTGTATGATTGGATACTTATACAGGGATCACACCTACATTGATTATAAGGCACCCATGAATATAATGTCTAGGCTCTATTACAATTGGATCATGAGCAAAAAGCTAGAGCCTATGAGGGACCCCTTTCACCCTAAGAAAGCAAGTAACTATGTGGGGAGGGTTAAGGGATTGCACATGTTCATAGGTAACTTCACATATAGATGTGACTTCATGATTCTGGAAAATGTCAAAGGAATCATTGATGGGTTTTTAGGAGATGTGATACTTGGGAAACCATTTATAGAAGAGTCTAAGATGGTTTATGATGAAGAGAAAGGGATAATCGAGTTCTCAAATGAAACCGAGAATGTTAAATATATAATGCCCCACAAAAATAAGAATTTTGAGGGCATGGATAATTTAGATGTAGATAACATTCCGGCATTCGAAGTAGACTGGAAGAACAAAGTTTACTACACTGCTTGTCTTGAACTTGGGCCTGAATATATTCGTGATGAAAGAAGAGTTAAGGAGATTGAATGGGCCTCTAAGATTAGGGCAACGTAGGAGCACGACTACGAGTCTAGCTACAAGACTCTTAAATAAAGAAAAGCGCTTCGTGGGAGGCAACCCATGCTTAATTGTTTGCTTGTTAGTGTCATATATCTTTTATTAATTGTTTATCCTCATGTTTAAATTTGTAAAAATGCTTTATTTTGTTTTTAACCTCGTCTTAATTGCATATAAAGGTATTTTACATAAGGGATAAGTGTAGGGAGGATTACACACGTTTTCAAAAGAAACGTAAACATGAGAATAACAATTAACTAAAAGATATTTATGTTTGTTTCTTCGAGTCAAATGCTTGTATCGAGTCATAATGGATGTTTTTGCAGAAATTTTTCAAGATTCTAAAGATGTAAATTTTCCAGAATTTTTTTCTAGAAAATCGCAGACCAGTTTTTGTCAGGATAACCTGACGGCATCAGGATTGCAACCTGACGGCGTCAGGAAGGAGTAAAAACATCAGATTACTTTTTCTCGTTTTCTGAGCTACTTATAAATTTTTGGAATTTTCCAGGTCTTAATTTTCTTAGAAATTCTGTAAACATCCATTCCACAAGCATTATATCCTAGTTTAAATCGAGTCTTATATATATTATTACCGCCGATTTTACGCGAAGGTTTCGTTTGTTTTCTTCAAGTGTGCAGGTTTAGTTTGTTAAGAAGAAGTTACATAAGATTGGAAGGAGCTTTTCACGCAATAATTCTTCTTGAAAAGAATTTAACCACCACTTTACACGGATCCTACCGAGCTAATCAGGGGAGTATTAGTTTCTTTCGTTTTTAATTACCTTCTTTTATCATAACTTTGATACTTTCGGGGAACATTGGGGACAATGTTCAGTTTAAGTGTAGGGAGGGAAAATAAAACGGGAACTTTGAAACTATACTTATCCTTGATTATTTGCTTTGTCCAATTGTGATTGTGTAATAAACCATGAGAAAATGTCGGTTAGGGTAATTTTGGCACCAAATTTAAAATTTTTCATGACATATAGGAGTGGGCCATTAGTCTTAACAAAAGCGTCTCACGGATAGGAAGTTGCATGACTAGCACAAAAACCCTTACCACCCAAATTCCACCCAAAATGTGAGGATCGCCCTTAGATTAGTAGGAATTAAAGCATTCATCTTTAATGCTTAGAGTGTGAACCGGTAGTATATTAGATTCTAGAACTTGTTTTGTGATGCATTCCGAGATCGCAAGTGAGGCTACACTTGTGTAGTTAGGAATAACTAAATGATAAGAGGCATTAGGATAACCCTTGTTTGATACCTGTAATATAATTACTTCTTCCACTTCGGTTGAGTAATTCCCCCACACCCTTTGCGTTGTACTCATTTTTAGTACACGATACCCCTAGTTAACCCCTCAGAGCCTATCCTTTTCGCGGTTCTCGTGATGTTTCGGTTTTTCCGGAATATCAATGAAGAGCATTGTTTACACCCCACCCCCAAATATACACCCAAATCGCCTTAGCCTACCCCTTATGCGCTCACTTTTAGTGCAATTGTTTGTTATCACCCTAAACCCTTAGTTCAATTATCTAGTTGCTTGCATAAGTTGCTAAGTCGAGTCATATCCTTTGTATACAGTTTTGGGATGATTGGGATTCATGGGAAAAGTTAAAGTTTATTAAATGACGGGAAGGGAACGTTAAATTCAAATTCCCTTTGTTTGCGTAATAATGTACCCCAAGTGTTTTGATCTTTTCAATTCGGGTCAAATTAGTGATTAGAGTAATAAAAACTCAAGTGTAGGGATATGCCTGTAAATCCCTAGTATTTTGATGTTATCATAGAGGATGGTAGAGTAAAAGTGTATAAAAAAAAATCGAAAAAGAGAAAAAGAAAAAAAAAATAGAGTGAAAAAAAAAAAAAAAACATACGGGCTACCATCCTACATCTATCCTTTAATTTTATGTTTGTTTATTTTCGTTACCTAGAGTTTTAGAGTGTCGAGTCTTGGCTTAGCAACGCCATTCTTCATATGCATTTAACATAGAGATTTTTGACTTACCACCACTAAATAGCCTATCCCACCAAACCCTTATTTCCCTACCGTAAGCCTAACGTTACAACCCTTTAAAGACCTCTTTGATAGTCTTTCCTAGGTGCTTACGCCAAAGCGATGGAGGTTTGATCTATTCTCAAGCCTTTGGTAATCTATGTACTAGGACCGGTTAATGAGTGTTTATCTTCCATTTCCTATATTGTTATATTTCATTTATACACCCGAGAGAGATGTGAGTATCCAAAAACCCCATGTGAGGTGCTAGTATGTAATTTCCGTGCTTGTTATGACTTTTGCGGGGCTTATATGTGTTGTGGACCATTTTGAATTAATGCTTCATGACCCCTAACTTATAAATTAATTGGCTAAAAGCACATTTGCTTGAGGACAAGCAAATAACAAGTGTAGGGATATTTGATAAGGTTTTAAAAGGTACCATTTTGAGGGGTCGTTTAAGTCCTTATTTGATCACTTTTGTATCCGTTATTGCTTAATATCGTTCCTTTTCACTTTTTAGGTCTCGTGAAGGCAAAATGCTGGAATGGCACTTATTTGGACGAAAAGGCGCGAATATATGAAGAAAATGGTCAAAGTCAAAATCGAGACACTCACAGTTGCTGAAAGTAGAAGGCGACGGCGTCAGGTGTTAATGGCGACGCCGTCCCAAAAATATTGTGACGATACAGGTCTCAAAACTCGTATTTTCAAGTGACGACGTCTAGCTGTGGAAGAGTAGGCCGTCGCTACTCAGACGGCCTAGATGCAATCCAGACGACGTCAGAAGCTGAAGAGGACGGCGTCACGGACATAAGGTGACGCCGTCGCAAGGTTAACGTGGCCAAGACGAAACCCTAATGGCGGCGACACGACGGCGTCACTAAACATAAGGTGACGCCGTCGCAATTGTAATCTTATATATAGAATCTGAATTTTTCAGTCTTTATGTGGAGAGTCTTTGGAGTAAAAACCTAAAACCGAACCTAAGGTGTCTTGTACAGTATTTTAGGGTTTTAAACCCTATCTTACACCAAGATAAGTCTTTACTTCATTAATTCAATTATGTCTTTGATTATTTGTGTGTATGCTTGCATGTTCTCCATGTCCGGCTAATTTATTTGTGTGTTTGCTTAGGAAGTATGAAACTTAATTATTGAATATTGATTGGTTGTTTCTTATCTTAGTTGATTAATGATCTAGTAATGCGATAGGTCATTCGTTGTGTCCTTAATGCTTGATTCATCTTTGTGAACCTTAGAGTATAATTACCTGAGTAATTGTAGGCTAAACCATCCAAAGAGCGCCTTAGAGTAGGAGTCTATAATCTCTAGTGGTTTTGTAGACAAGACCCTTTGGTAAGTTCGAAGAGTTAGGGAGAAACGCATACCCTACAACTTTAGACACACAACGCAACTAGGAATAAGACGTGACACTCAACCATCAATAGGAGATAATTAAGGAGTAATACATACTAAGTAAACACATCTTTAAACTATCATACGAGCACACATTAATTAGACATAGACTCCCACAACCTTAGTTTAGATAATTAGATAATAGTAGAGTAATCGGTAGAAATACCAACCCCCCAAATCCAATACCCGTGATTCGTACCTTTCCATTTTCATAAAATATAAAAAGATAAAAAATAATCTTCCTCAACCTTAAACCTTAGCGTAGTAACTCCCTACTAGCATTCCTATTCCCCTAGAGAACGATATCAATACCCGTGGCTTACCCTAATTACTACACTACAACGATTAGGTTCATTGCCTAGGGTGTTATAAAACTTGCTCGAAGAAAAGGAAGTTCCTTTGACCCCGAACGACGCGTGTAGCGTTATCATCTTGGCATCTTCAAGGGAAGACACCGAAGGGCATAGGCCTTCGGCTGGTGGATTCCCAACTGGTAACCATGTCAATGATAAATGGTTTTACGCCACCAATGACTTATGAAGAAAGACTTGGGTCTTCGTAATGCAATTTCGACTGAGGCCGAAGGGGGGTCCTTCGACCTGATCGGAGGGTACGTCATCAAGCCCCCCAGTCGAAAGTGATATGTACGAACAAGAAATGGTGCTTACGACTCAGAAATAAAAAAGAAACCTCATCTTCGTCACAAAAAAATGAACGAAGATGAAAAGTCTTGTAATTATTGTCTGAATTAAATGCAAGATTAATCCTAACTACCCCTGTTTCCTCGGTAAAAGTAAACATCCTTTCAAAATTTAAAAATGGTTTGAAATCCGATAGGAAAGGGATAAGTCCGGACACGTGTAGGGATGAGATGCAACATTTGTAGGGTATATAAAATGCAAAAAACAGTAAAACCCTAACAAAGTTTAACTCTCGCCCAAAGTTTTTCACCTACTAAAACTTCTTCCGATCAAGCCTTCGACCAAAAAAGGTAAAGCGCTCCTCTTCTCTGTATTTCGAATACATTGTTGTGTTCTTTAGAAGGTATCATGTCTACCAATAAAAAATTTGTGATAAAACAACAAGACTGCACACTAACCAGGGAGGAGCTTAAAGCGTTCCTCACTGATTATCCCATTCCAAAGGAACATAAAATAATGCTACTGAGTAAAAATCAAGGGATATTTGATGCCCCTGAAAATTATGTAGGCCTGTATACCCATGCTTTTACCACTTCCAACCTTAGGATACCTTTGCATCCTTTGATCTTAGAATTCCTCCGGTATTATGAAGTACACATTTCTAGGTTCAACCCTTTTGGCCTAGCCAAGCTTACAACATACATTGTTATGTGCAAAGCTTATAGGTTTGAACCATCCTTGACTGTGCTTAGGGGTTTTTTGAATCTATACCCGGGAGGAGATTGGTTGACCTTGGCCAAGAGGGGTGAAAGGGATGTGCCCATTTTGATAGATAGACCTTTTACGAACATAAGGAACTGGAAAGGCAAGTTCATTTATATCCAAACTACCATTATCCCTCCTGCATACTCTGCATTGTTAAACCCAGAGTTTCAATATGATGAGAAAAGGTTCACCGATCCATTGCCTTATACTGTGAGAAGAAACCCATTGTATCAGCGTTTGGCTCATCATCTAGTTGACTGCTAGACCTTCCCTGAGCCAATCCTGTTCATGGCTGGCATCGCTGAAAGATGGGAGGGGTCTTCGTTGGTACCTGAGATAATTTGTGATGTAGAAAGTATGTATTTTTTAAATTAACATAAGAAACTAAAACTTATCTCGCTGATATTTATCTTATTTGCTTCTTTGTGCAGAGAGTCGTTCAGGAACTTTGTTGTGGCTTGAGGTGCAAAGGAGGTAAGCTTTCTTCCCAAGAATCCCCAAGAGACAAGCTATGGCGTGGGCTCCCCCTCGGTGTCCATAAACAAAGATGAGGTGGAAGCCCAGCCTATCGAGCCTGTATCCTCTGCTCCTCCGTCAAAGGAACCCGTAGATGTGGAAGATCAACTGGTGGAGAACGTTGCTGACTCTGACGAACCAGTCTCCGAAGGACAACTGGCCATTATAGGACCCTCCGGCATAGGTGAGAGGGTCCGAAGCAGGAAAGGTGGCAGTGCTAAAGCTGTAAAGTCTGATTCGAAAAGGAAGCTCATCCTACCTACTCCTCCCTCTCGAACTACCCGGAAAAAGAGTGCCCAGGGTAAGGCTGTGGAATTTCTAGCCATGGAAGGGCCTAGCAGCGATGATATCCATGGTAATTTTCTTTCCTGCGAAACAAAATTAGGTACCAACAATAATATATTAACGAATGTACATATGTTGCAGGACTTCCTGATACGAAGGAGCTTCCTTCTCCCTTAGCTTGTCACCAACTTGTGAGCCATGTAATCCCACCCAAGTGGAAGGGGGTGATAGATAACATGTCTATAGAAAGGCTCTGCGACCTTCATGATAAAAGCTATGTTCGCCAGTGCATGCTTGACAAACAACTCAATGCTAGGACAAGGGAATTGCTCCGTGCTGTCACCAAAGCTCGAGAAGAAATGGATGTGATGCTAAGGAGGGAGAAGGCTAGGGATCAGAATTATGCAGACCTGGAGAAGAAGTGTGAGGATGCATTGGAGGATTTTGACAAGAACCCCTTGGTGCAAGATCTTAGAGCTGAGAATGAAAAGCTCAAAGGTCAGTTGGCAACGAGCGAGGCTGAGTGCAGCAGGTTAACTGTCGAAGGCTCAATGGTTGTTGGCTATAAGGAGCAGATATCTGTTCTTTCATCCAAGTGTAGGGGCCTCGAACAAGAGAGGGCAAAGTTGCTGGACCAAGAGATCAAGCTCCAAGAAAAGGTGGATGGGTTAAACCTTCATCTGAAGATGCTGAAGAAAGACAGAGTGGATCTGGTAACCAAGGTGATCCCCTATGTTGCTATGGAACTTTACCATAGTGATGATGTGGGGATTGCCATTGGGAATGTGGTAAATGCTGCCATTTTCCATGGCAAGTGTACCACTTTGGAGGAGGTAGCCAAGACTGGGGAACCGGTGGTGCTGGAAAAAATTCCTTACTACAGGGCTACTCATGAAAAAGAGTATGATGATGCAGGTAATCAATTAACTGCCTTAGAGTTCCCTTTCCTTGTAGATGTGACGAAGGACCCAGCGGCCTCGATTGAGGACCTGCTGGCCAAGAAGCCAAGGATAGTCCAGCCTCCATCTTCCTCCAAGAGGACTCCGTCACCCAAGGCTCTCTTTCCAGGTTCAGCTGATCCCACTCACTCCAAGGTTTGATGAAGGCAACCATGTGGTTGTAATTTGATCCCCAGGGTGGTGTGTACCCTGTTTTAAAACAATTGTCTGTGTTCCTTTCCAGGCTTCGTGCCTGATGAAACAATTAACTTGTGGTATGTGTGATGTAGGTTACGGCCTAAGACAATATTTTATTTTGTTGGATCGTTAAGGCTATGGCCTGTTTTAGACTAGTTAAACTAGTCATTAATCTACATTGAAGCCACTAGGGCTCGAATTTTGTCATGTGTGATTCTTCTCTTTTTATTTTTACTTGCGTAAAAAATATTTTTTACAACCTAAGGCGTATGGTAGATGCATAGCCTCATTGTGTGTAGTTACTTCACCAAGAATATTAGCAATCGTATAGTTTAACTGCTGACAGAGGGTCGCGACCCACTCCGTCTTGATCCTTTGGGCAACGAAAGGCTTAAAATACCTTAAGGCCATATAGGAAAGTTAATGTGAAGTTGAGATGGATGTTATGCATATGAGCAAGACATGTTATTTAGTCTTTGTACATCCCTTCGACATTCAAACTTATAAAGCGACTTGGTGGGCAAATCTTTGTTGTATTGAACGAAACAAGAGATTTGAGGGAAATGTGTTATTATCATTAAGCGGGTAGGGAGGATTGCATCATTTTAGGAAATGAATACTAGACGCCTACCATTAATGCTTCTTTCCCTAAGTGAGAAGAATGCAAATACATTGATTGAAAGCAAATAAAATGTGTCCTTAGACATTGTAAGTTTCATACGTAGAACTTACGAAGAGTAGTACCATTCCAGGTTCTATCAATAGCGTCTCCTTCCAAGGTTTCCAACTTGTAGGCTCCGTTGCCATATGCTTCCTTAATAACGTAGGGTCCTTCCCATGTAGGTCCTAGTTTACCCTGGTACTCAGCTTTACTTGCGTTGTTGAGTTGGAGGACATATTCCCCTGGTTTGAAGGTCGAAGGCCGGACCCGCTTGTTATAGTACCTTTCAATCTTTTGCTTGTGGATAACCTCTCTAATTGAGGCTATTTCCCTTCGTTCTTCAAGTAGGTCCAAGTTACTATGGAGTCTTTCTTCGTTATCTGCTGCTTCGAAGTGCTTGACCCTTTCTGTTTTGTTAGGAATTAGAAATTCCAGGTATTAAAGAGTCGGTCACCTCAAGTATATGCAATCGTTAGAAAGCTCGTAGTCGTCGTTATTTCAAGCTAAGTAGTATTTAGTTAAGTATCACCGTGGAGGACGGACGGGTCTTTACCCACTGTATGCCTGATCCACAGCCCGTTGTGTGGCGTTTTATGTAAGACTATAAATACTCTCTACCTCCCAAGGTAGAGAGTTGGAGCTCATAATAATATTTTCTTTCTCTCACTATAGTTCCCAACTCTCTTCCTTTCTCTCACTAGAACTTTCTCTCTCTAACATACTTATACACCTACTTTGATCATGGTTTAGAGTGTTTGTGAAATCCAATATCCTACAATTGGTATCAAGAGCCATGGTTTGATCACTCATCTTTCATGCTCTTTGTTTTGGTGGATTTCATAAGGTTTTTGGTGTATTAAGGGTTTAGGAGAGTTTGATTCATTTGGACAAATTCTAGTGGTAAAGTTTGAATTTTTCTTGTACTTTTGTGTTTAGGATCATCATATGTGGTTATGTTTTGAATTGGAAGGCTTAAATCATTGTGGTTTGGTTGTTTTGGATTGATAAAGTGGTTATTTGTGAAAGAAGGACTAAGCGAGTTGAGTCTCGGACTTGTGTTTCTTCAAAGCGAGTTGCTTTGTTATTTGATGCGAGTTAGTACATGTGACTTAGTTGTTTAGCGAGTTGATATTTATGTGACTTGGGTTCTAAGCGAGTTGTTTCTTTAAGCGACTTGAGATCTAAAGCGACTTAGCTATTTAGCGAGTTGTAACGCTAGCGAGTTGGCTATTTAGCGACTTGATTCATTAAGCGAGTTGACTGTGTTGCGAGTTGATGCTGATGCGACTTGGCTATTAAGCGAGTTGATTACTTAAGCGAGTTGTTAATTAAGCGAGTTGTGTGGTTAGGTACTTATTCATTTAGGCTTGTTACTTCTTGGTGATACATTCTTACGGTTGTTCTTTTGGTTTAGTAAAATCCCGTGAAAGAATCAATTTCCCGGTTTAATCAAAGAATAGTAAAATCCCGTAGAGCTTGAAACATGTCTACAAACGTTCCTACTATCATCTCCACTGTTGCTGAGGATGTTCAAGCAGCTGGTTCAGATACTCGTCCACCCATGCTTGACAGAACTGACTACGACTCTTGGGCTCAACGAATCAGATTGTACTGTCTTGGAAAAGAAAATGGAGTCAACATTCTCAAATCCATTGATGAAGGACCATATCGGGTTGAGACGACTAGAGACTTAATTGATACAGCTGAAGATGGAACAATGATCTATGGAATTGACAGACCAAAGACATATGATGAGCTCGATGATAAGGAGAAAAAGAGATTCGATGCTGATATCAGGGCTTCTAACATCGTACTTCAAGGTCTTCCAAAAGATATCTACAAGCTGATCAATCACAACACCGAAGCAAAGGCAGTATGGGACAATGTCAAGATGCTTCTCTCAGGTTCTGAATTAACCATGGAAGACAGAGAATCACAACTCTATGATGAATTTGAACACTTCAAGATGAAACTGGATGAGAGTGTTTATGAGTACTATGTGAGATTCCACAAGCTTGTTAATGATATGAGGAACATCAGAATGACTATGCCTAACATTCAGCTGAACTCTAAATTTGTGAACAACATGAATCCCGAATGGCACAAGTTTGTCACTTCTGTGAAGCTCACTAAAGGACTGAAGAATACAAACTATGAGCAACTCTATGCCTTCCTCCTTCAGAATGAGAGACATGCTATGTTTGAAAAAAGGATTCTTAATCAGTTCAAAACCAACCAGGGAGAGACAAGCTCTTCTAATGACTCAACTGCCTTCTACTCAAACATCGGAATCACAACCAAAGACTCACAAGTCATACCCATGGGTAATGGTAATCACAAACTCATTCCTGATCCTATGTTCAAACAAGCTGATGCTGATGCACACGTGTGAAACATCATTAATCAACTAGCTCTTCTGATTAGTCAAAACATGAATTCTCTCCCACAAACCAACAACAACATCAGAACAACATCTAACCCACACAATCAAGCTACTGTCAGAGATGGGAGGATAGTGGTGCAACCAGTTCTGGAAAGACAGTATGATCAGGGAAGAGGTGGAGCTGGTAGAGGTTATGTTGGTAATCAGAATCGAGGAAGGAATGGAAATCAAGGTCAAGCTAAGCCGATCAAATGCTACAACTGTGGTGGTGAGGGACACATTGCAAGGAACTGCACATCTCCAAAACGTCCACAGAATGCTGATTACTTCAGAGAGAAGATGCTGCTTGTACAAGCTCAGGATAATGGTGCTGCTTTGGATGAAGAGGAGTTGTTGTTTCTTGCTGAGGGCAATGCCAAGACCTATGATGCTGATGTGGATGAGCAACCAATTCAGGAGATAGGTCACAATCATCAGAATGCCTTTCAAGTCGCTGATTGTGATGCATACGACTCTGATGTGGATGATGGACCTACTGCACACACAATTTTTATGGCTAGCATTACACCAATGGTTTCTCCCAAGGTCTCTTCTTCACCAAAAGCTGGCCCATCCAATGACAAACTCGTCTCAGAGGTATTAAAACTATACGATGATGCTGATGTGCAAAAGATGCATGACGAAGTACAATCATCTGAAACTATTGAATCAAATATTGAAAATATGGGTAATATCAATGTTGTCCAATATGATTGATTGTACAATATTTCGTACGACCAGGCCTTCGATGGTGATCGAAGGATATGAGGGGTGATATGCTTGCGCCAAACTTGTAGTCAATCTGCAATAAGAAATAGTAGACACTTCGTTAAGTGATTGCGCAGGGGTTGGGCCCTGCGAACCACCTCCGGCGTGTGAATAAGTATGTGATATGAGTTATGGATAATATGATGTATGTGAAATACTGTGTGTAGTGAACATACCATTGAAATGACTTGTCCAACCTATTTATAGGTGATTAAAATAGCTTGGAGAGCGTTAGCACACGTTTAGGAGATCATGGGGGCGTCCCCTGATTTATGGTAACCGCTAGGGCTTCATCCCCACTATCTCGGACTTGGCGGGGAAGCTAAGGACATAGTGGGAACGTGGGGGAAGACCAAGTCAAGGTTCTTGTTTGTCTTGGCATCTTCAAGAGAAGACACCGAAGGGCATAGGCCTTCGGCTGGCGGATTCCCAACTGGTAACCATGTCAATGATGAATGGTTTTACGCCACCAATGACTTATAAAGAAAGACTTGGGTCTTCGTAATGCAATTTCGACTGAGGCCGAAGGGGGGTCCTTCGACCTGATCGGAGGGTACGTCATCAAGCCCCCCAGTCGAAAGTGATATGTACGGACGGGAAATATTGCTTACGACTCAGAAATAAAAACGAAACCTCCCCTTCGTCACAAAAATGAACGAAGATGAAAAGTTTTGTTAATAGTAACCGCAATAAATGCATAATTAATCCGAACTAACCCTGTTTCTTCGGTACTAGTAAACATCCTTTCAAAATTTAAAAGGGGTTTGAAATCCGGTAGAAAAGGGATAGCACGGACACGTGTAGGGCTGAGATGCAACATTTGTAGGGTCTATAAAATGCAAAAAACAGTAAAACCCTAACAAAGTAACTCTCGCCCAAAGTTTTTCACCTACTAAAATTCCTTTCGATCAAGCCTTCGATCAAACAAGGTAAAGCGCTCCTTCTTCTTCTGAATTTAAAATATTTTTTTTGTTTTTTAGAAGGTGTCATGTCAACCAACAAAAAATTTGTGATAAAACAACAAGGCTGCACATTAACCATGGAGGAGCTTAAAGCGTTCCTCACTGATTATCCCATTCCAAAAGAACACAAAATAATGCTACCGAGTAAAGATCAAGGGGTATTTGATGCCCCTGAAAATTATGTAGGCTTGTATATCCACGCTTTCACCACTTCCAATCTTAGGATACCATTGCATCCTTTGATTTTAGAATTCCTCCGATATTATGAGGTACACATTTCTAGGTTCAACCCTTTTGGCCTAGCCAAGCTGACAACATACATTGTTATGTGCAAAGCTTATGGGTTTGAACCATCCTTGACTGTGCTTAGGGGTTTTCAGAATCTATACCCGGGGGGAGATTGGTTGACCTTGGCCAAGAGGGGTGAAAGGGATGTGCCCATATTGATAGATAGACCTTTTACGAACATAAGGAACTGGAAAGGCAAGTTCTTTTATATTCAGACTACCATTATCCCTCCTGGATATTCTGCATTGTTAAACCCAGACTTTCAATATTATGAGAAAAGGTTCACCGATCCATTGCCTTATACTGTGAGAAGAAACCCATTGTATCAGCGTTTGGCTCGTCATCCAGCTGACTGCCAGACCTTCCCTGAGCCAATCCTGTTCATGGCTGGCATTGCTGAGAGATGGGAAGGTCCGTTGGTACCTGAGATAATTTGTGATGGAGAAAGTATGTATTTTTTAAATTAACATAAGAAACAGAAACTTATCTTGCTGATATTTATCTTATCTGCTTCTTTGTGCAGAGATGTCGTTCAGGAACTTTGTTGTGGCTGGAGGTGCTAAAGAGGTAAGCTTTCTTCCAAAGAATCCCCAAGAAACAAGCTATGGCGTGGGCTCCCCATCGGTGTCCATAAACAAAGACGAGGTGGAAGCCCATCCTGTCGAGCCTGTATCTTCTGCTCCTCCGTCAAAGGAACCCATAGATGTAGATGATCAGGTGGTGGAGAACATTGCTGACTCAGACGAACCAGTCTCCGAAGGACCCCTGGCCATCGTAGGACCCTCCGGCATAGGTGAGAGGGTTCGAAGTAGGAAAGGTGCTAGTGCTAAGGCTATGAAATCTGATTCAAAAAGAAAGCTTATTCTACCTACTCCTCCCTCTCGAACTACCCGGCAGAAGAGTGCCCAGGGTAAGGCTGTGGTATTTCCAGCCATCGAAGGGCCCAGCGGTGATGACTTCCATGGTAAACTTCTTACCTGTGAAATAAAATTAAATACCAAGGATCATATATTAATGAAACTTACTTTTGTTGTAGGACTTCCTGATACGAAGGAGCTTCCTTCTCCCATAGCTTGTCACCAACTTATGAGCCATGTGATCCCATCCAAGTGGAAGGAGGTGATGAATAACATGTCCATAGAGAGGCTCTGTGATCTTCATGATAAAAGCTATGTTCGCCAGGGCATGCTTGACAACCAACTCAATGCTAGGACAAGGGAATTGCTCCGCGCTGTCACCAAAGCTCGAGAAGAAATGGATACTATGCTGAGGGGGGAGAAGGCTAGAGATCAAAAGTATGCAGACCTGGAGAAGAAGTGTGAGGAAGCATTGGAGGATTTTGATAAGAATCCCTTGGTTCAAGATCTTAGAGCTGAGAATGAAAAGCTCAAAGGTCAATTGGCAACGAGCGAGGCTGAGTGCAGCAGGTTAACTGTCGAAGGCTCTATGGTTGTTGGCTATAAGGAGCAGATATCTGTTCTTTCATCCAAGTGTGGAGGTCTCGAACAAGAGAGGTCAAAGTTGTTGGACCAAGAGATCAAGCTCCGAGAAAAGGTAGATGGCCTGAACCTCCGTCTGAAGATGCTGAAGAAGGACAGGGTGGACCTGGTAACCAAAGTGATCCCCTACATTGCTATGGAACTTTACCATAGCGATGATGTGGGGATTGCCATTGGGAATGTGGTGAATGCTGCCATTTTTCATGGCAAGTGTACCACTTTGGAGGAGGTGGCGAAGACTGGGGAACCAGTGGTGCTGGAGAAAATTCCGTACAGGGCAACTCATGAAAAAGAATATGATGATGCAGGTAATCACTTAACTGCTTTAGAGTTTCCTTTCCTTGCAGATGTGACGAAGGACCCAGCAGCCTCAATTGAGGATCTGCTGGCTAAGAAGCCAAGGAAAGTCCAGCCTCCTTCTCCCTCCAAGAGGACTCCATCACCCCAGGTTCCATCTCCAGGCTCAGCTGATCCCACTCACTCCAAGGTTTAAAGAAGGCAACCATGTGGTTGTAATTTGATCCCCAGGGTGGTATGTACCCTGTTTAAAACAATTGTCTGTGCTCCATTCCAGGCTTCGTTCCTGATGAAACAATTTACTTATTGCATGTTGGTAGTAGGCTACGGCCTAAGCCACTAGGGCTCGAATTTTGCCATGTGTGATTCTTCTCTTTTTACTTTTACTTGCGTAAAAATATTTTTTACAACCTAAGGCGTATGGTAGATGCATAGCCTCATTGTGTGTAGTTACTTCACCACGAATATTAGCAATCGTATTATTTGACTGCTGACAGAGGGTCGCGACCCATTCCGTCTTGATCCTTTGGGCAGCGAAAGGTTTGAAATACCTTAAGGCCATATAGGAAAGTTAATGTGAAGTTGAGATGGATGTTATGCATATGAGCAAGACA
The DNA here is from genome assembly GCA_019973895.1 of Chrysanthemum seticuspe. Lineage (NCBI taxonomy): Eukaryota > Viridiplantae > Streptophyta > Magnoliopsida > Asterales > Asteraceae > Chrysanthemum > Chrysanthemum seticuspe. Next base: position 108,786,190 of record BPTQ01000001.1, read on the forward strand.
TGTTGTTTAGTCTTTGTACATCCCTTCGACATTCAAACTTATAAAGCGACTTGGTGGGCAAATCTTTGTTGTATTGAACGAAACAAGAGATTTGAGGGAAATGTGTTATTATCATTAAGTGGGTAGGGAGGATTACATCATTTTAAGAAATGAATACTAGACGCCTACCATTAATGCTTCTTTCCCCAAGTGAGAAGAATGCAAATACATTGATTGAAAGCAAATAAAATGTGTCCTTAGACATTGTAAGTTTCATACGTAGAACTTACGAAGAGTAGTGCCATTCCAGGTTCTATCAATAACGTCTCCTGCCAAGGTTTCCAGCCTGTAGGCTCAGTTGCCATACGCTTCCTTAATAACGTAGGGTCCTTCCCATGTAGGTCCCAGTTTACCCTGGTACTCAGCTTTACTTGCGCTATTGAGTCGGAGGACATATTCCCCTGGTTTGAATGTCGAAGGCCTAACTCGCTTGTTATAGTACCTTTCAATCTTTTGCTTGTGGATAGCCTCTCTAATGGAGGCTATTTCCCTTCGTTCTTCAAGTAGGTCGAAGTTACTACGGAGTCTTTCTTCGTTATCTGCTGCTTCGAAGTTCATGACCCTTTCTGTTTCGACACTTACTTCTGAAGGGATGACAGCTTCCGTGCCATATTTCAAGCTGAAAGGCGTTTCTCCATGACTTGACTTTGTATGCGTTCTATGTGCCCAGAGTACTTGAGGTAGTTCATCTACCCAACCGTGATGACTGTATCCTAGCCTTCGTTCTATTCCTTGTATGATGTCTCTGTTGGTAACTTCTACTTGACCGTTACCTTGAGGATGGTAAACGAAAGTGAAGGATTGTCTGATATTCAGACCCCTGCAAAATACTGGGAATACCCCTTCGGCAAACTGCTTCCCATTATCTGAAATGATGATGTGAGGTACTCTGAACCGACAGATAATGTGTTCCCACACAAATTTTTCCATGTGTCTTCCTCTGATGGATGCCAAAGGCTTCGCTTCGACTCATTTAGTGAAGTAATCGATGGCTACGACCAAGAACTTTACTCCTCCAGGAGCAACTGGCAGAGGGCCTACGATATCTATCCCCCATTGGCTGAAGGGCCATGCGGATGTTACGGAAGTCATATCTTGCTTTGGTAGCCTTGGGACTTTTGAGTGAACTTGACATGCTTCACACTTCTGAACGATGTCGACAGCGTCTCTGTGCATCGAAGGCCAGTAATATCCGACCCTCATGACTTTGGAGACAACGGAGCGGGGTCTTGCGTGAAGTCCGCAGGATCCTTCATGTACTTCTTGGATGATGTTGGCAGCTTGCCTTGGCCCTACACAACGGAGCCAAGGGGATAGAAAAGATCTTCTGTATAAGTAATTTCCCATGATCCTGTACTGTGGTGCTTTGATGCGCACCTTTCGAGCCAACTTCGGATCCTCCGGCACTATGCCGCTTATTAGATATTCTCTAATTGGAGTCATCCAATTCGAGTCTTCCTCCCGTATTACGTCAGACACCTCCTTTCGAACGATGGACCTATCTGTCAATACTTCGACCAAAACTTCCTTTGTTAAATGAGCAAATGCCATTGATGCCAGTTTTCTAAGTGCATCCGCCTTCTTATTTTGGTTTCTTCGAACATGCTCTATGTTGTAAGATGTGAACCCTTCGAGCATTTCTTTGGCCTTATCCAGATATTGCTTGATCACAGGTTGTCTCGCCTCGTAGGATCCTTTTATCTGGTTGGCCACTAGTTGTGAGTCAACAAAAATAGCCAAGTCTTCTACTTCCATATCTTTGGCCAATCGGAGACCTGCTAACAAGGCTTCGTACTCCGCTTCATTGTTCGTAGCATCGAATTCGAAACGAAGTGCGTAAGTGTATTCCTTCCCTTTGGGATCAACGAGCATGAGACCTGCACCAGAACCATCGGAGCTGGAGGCTCCGTCAGTATAAAGTTTCCACCCTTCGATTGCCTTAGCGGGCTCCTTTTCAACAACCTTTTTGTCATGTTTCATTTCGGAGGGTGTTTCTGCTAAAAAGTCTGCCAATATTTGCCCTTTGACCGAGCTCCTGCCTTTGTATTCAATATCATGTTCTCCTAGCTCGATAGCCCATTTAGCTATCCTTCCAGATTTCTCCGGCTTTGAAAGTATCTGCTTAATTGGCTTGTCGGTAAGTACGGTTATGGGGTGAGCTTGAAAGTACCTTCGAAGGCGTCTCGCAGCATGAACTAAAGCCAAAATTAGCTTCTCCAGTGCTGGGTAATTTAGCTCATCTCCCTGTAGTACCCTACTAACGAAGTATATAGGGATTTGCTTCTTCTCCCTTTCTGCCAATAACACGGCACTGATGCTTTCGAAAGAGGCTGCAATATACATGAACAACACTTCGCCTTTGATTGGGGCCGTAAGTGTAGGTAGAATAGCCATGAATTCCTTGAGCTTTTGAAAGGCTGCTTCTGCATCTATGCTACATTGGAACGTCTTTTTGTCCGTGCATCCTTTGAGTGTTTTGAAGAACGGCAAAGATCTGTCTGCACCCTTAGACAAAAACCTGCTGAGGGCTGCTAGCTTTCCGTTAAGACTTTGCACTTCCTTTAGGGACTTGGGAGGCTGCAAATCTGTGATGGCTTTGACTTTCGAAGGATTGGCCTTAATACCCTGCTTGGTGATCAGATGCCCCAAGAATTGTCCTTCTTCCACACCAAAGGAACACTTCTTGGGATTTAACTTCATATTGATGGCGCGAAGCTGATCGAAGGTTTCCTTGATGTCGGAGAGCATATCTTCCTCCGATCTACTCTTAATGACCATATCATCTACGTAGGCCTCCAGATTCCTACCTATTTGCTTGTGGAAGGCTTTGTCCACCAATCGTTGGTAGGTGGCACCTGCATTTTTCAAACCAAAAGGCATCTTTTTGTAACAATAAACGCCTTTTCCTGTAAAAAAGGTTGTCTTCTCTTCGTCTTCTTCGGCCATTTGTCTCTGATGGTAACCTTTATAAGCGTCTAGGAAACACTTTAGTCGAAACCCTGACAGGGATTCCACCTTCCAATTAATCTCTGGAAGAGGGTAGCAGTCCTTCGGACAGTCTTTGTTAATGTCAGTAAAATCTACGCACATTCTCCATCCTCCGTCATGCTTTTTGACCATCACCGGATTGGCCACCCAAGTTTGATACTTCACCTCTCTGAGTATGCCTGCTGCTACGAGTTCGTCCACTTCTTTGCATGCAGCGGCATTTCTTTCAGGAGCTAGACTTCGACGCTTTTGTTTGATGGGTTCAATATGTTTGAACTCATTGAGCTTGTGTTCAGTGCCGAAGGGCTTTCCGTCTATGGTGAGAGTTCTGGGGACCCCCGTCATGTCAGAATAGGTCCATGCGAAGACATCTGCATTAGCACGAAGTACCTTTTCCAATTCTGCTTTAAAGGAGGTTGGAAGTTGCTTTCCGATTACTACTGTCTGATCGGGGTAGAGATCATTTACCAGGATGCGTTCTTCAACGTTAGCGCAACTGAGAACATCTTTCGAAAGTTCCTCCAAAACCTGTTTGACCCTCTTGCTTTCTATCGTAGACTCCTTCACCTTATAGCTGAAGAAAACCGTTCCAATGCCGAAAGGTGTTTGGAATTTGATCGCGGCATGTATGGTTGAGACAACGATGCCCATCTTCTGCATTGCTGTTCTCCCTATCAATAGGTTGTAGGGAGATTTTGACCTTACGATCGTGAAAACCAGAGTTTCTGTTCTTTTTAGCCTCCCTTCTCCAATCGTAACCTCTAGAGGGACTTCTCCCAAGGGCCATGAGTGTTCCCCTGAGAACCCTACTAAGGGTACCTTTGAATCTACTCTCTTTGACCTTATTGAAGGTTTGAGCTTTAGGAAACATCGTTCGTAGATAACTTCGCAGGAGCTACCGCAGTCAAGGTAGGCTCTGTTTACTTCTCTGTTGGAGATCAAGACTTTGATGACCATGGGGTCATTTGAAAGAACTTTCCCTGTGATTGAAGGGAAAGTGACATCTCCTACTCAGCACAAGGCTTCCTCTGCTTCCTTCCTCTTTGAACCAGAGTCTTCTTTATAAACCATGAGGATGGGTGCTTCGACAGGTGTGGTATCTTTCCCCAACTGTGTGTCAGAGGCTTTTTCTTTGCCTCTCTTTATACCCTTCACCAAATGTCCCAATTGGCCAGACTTCACGGCCTCTTCTATCTGCTTTTTGAGTTCTCGGCAGTGATTGGTGTCGTGACCGTAATCGTCATGGAAATAGCAAAACTTGGAAGTGTCTCTAGGCCTCCCTTTGTTTGCTAAGCGAGGAGGAGGATCAAAGTCCTTCGCAGCCTTTTTGGTAGCGAGTATCTCCCTTGGGGATTTGGACAGATTAGCCAGGAGGCCATGGTTGATGTTTTTGTGGTATGGAGTAAACCTGTCCCTGCTCTTGTGTTTGTTGCTTGACCCTTCCCACGAAGGATGCTTCGGGGCCTTGTTGTGATTTTCCTTGTTTTCGACCGGAGCCCCGTTGGTGGACACTTCTTTTGCTTCGATCCAGGTGTAAGCCTTTTCTACTAATCCTTTATAGGTTGCAGGAAGATCAGTGGAAAGGAATTCAACCAAGCTTCTGTTCCGTAGGCCATGTACGAAACCTGAGATGCGCTGGTCTTCGTGCAAACCCATTATCTGCAAGGTGTCATCAGTGTATATAGTAATGAAAGCCCTGGTGCTCTCGTTCTCCTTCTGCTTGATGTTGTGCACTGTTAGGTGCGTTCTTGTGAAATTTTTCTGTTGGCTGAAGTGTGACCTGAACTTGGCTTTAAGATCATCCAAATTTACAATGCTACCTGGTTTTTGCCTGTTCCACCATATACGAGCAGAGTCTCGTAGGGTGTATGCAAACATGTGACAAGCAACATGCATTACCCACTTCTGCATTCTAATAGCCCCTTCGAACAAGTGTAAAAAGTTATCCGGATCCCCTTTTCCATCATAAGTACCAATATGTGCGGGCATTTTCAACCCATCTGGCAAAGGGTAGTCTTCTATCCACCTTACGAAGGGTGTTGTGGAGCCCATGGGCTCCGAATAGAGGCAGTTATAAGGTGGCATGTATGTAGGGGCAGCATTGTATGGGTTATGATTTGGAGGTATTCCAACAGTATTTTGGTTAACATATTGGGGGTAAGCAGTAGGTATATAAGGTGGGTGACTTCCAACAGGATACGAAGGATATACCATAGCTTGCCCGTAGGGCATGCTTCCGTATGGTTGAGTAAAATTGGGGTTGTTAGCCTGCCCGTTAGGTGGGGGATAAACCCCTTGAGGGTAAGATTGAGCCTGAAAAGGAGGGTACATACCATGAGGAGGAAGATTTCCTCCCCTATTTAATTGAGATGGATTGCCTTCTACGCCAGATGCGTGAGAAGGCTGTAGTGGAACCCCTGCCTCATTTCTTCCCAGATGAGCCGCCAACAGTGGTGGCTAAAATTAACTTCCATAGTATCCCTTCGATGACTTCTTCCATTGGAGCCTTCCATCGTTCCTTCCCTTCTTGTCGGAGCCCATTCCGGAGCATCTTCGAAACCAACCGACCTTCCACTAGGCCTTCGGCGACTTGGAGACCCTACCCTTAACACTGAGCGAGTAGCCCCAGGAGCCGAGGACCTAGTCTCTATTTCTAACTCTTCGTCATACTCATCGCTTGAGTATTCTAACTCCCTATGCATTTCCACATTCCGGTCTTGCCTCCTTCGAGCTCTTAGTAAAGATTCTAATGCTTCGATGTTAGCTTCGACAAACGCTGGACTGATTACTGGTTCAGGGTTAGCCGAGGTTGAAGCATGATTGTTGGGAGTTATTTCAGGGTGAGATCGTGTGGTAAAAGTGGATGCGGTTATATTGGGAAGGTTGCTAGGATCATTGACTGGGATTGGTGTCAAGGTCGAGAAACCCGGAGGGGGTGTATCTTCTCTTCCTTGAGTCATGCCGTAAAACTAGTGAGAGTGATTGACTGGGTGTAAGTTTGGAATAACGAGACCAATAGTAGTGGGTCCCACGGATGGCGCCACCGATTGTACAATATTTCGTACGACCAGGCCTTCGATGGTGATCGAAGGGTATGAGGGGTGATATGCTTGCGCCAAACTTGTAGTCAATCTGCAATAAGAAATAGTAGACACTTCGTTAAGTGATTGCGCAGGGGTTGGGCCCTGCGAACCACCTCCGGCGTGTGAATAAGTATGTGATATGAGTTATGGATAATATGATGTATGTGAAATACTGTGTGTAGTGAACATACCATTGAAATGACTTGTCCAACCTATTTATAGGTGATGAAAATAGCTTGGAGAGCGTTAGCACACGTTTAGGAGATCATGGGGGCGTCCCCTGATTTATGGTAACCGCTAGGGCTTCATCCCCACTATCTCGGACTTGGCGGGGAAGCTAAGGACATAGTGGGAACGTGGGGGAAGACCAAGTCAAGGTTCTTGTTTGTCTTGGCATCTTCAAGAGAAGACACCGAAGGGCATAGGCCTTCGGCTGGCGGATTCCCAACTGGTAACCATGTCAATGATGAATGGTTTTACGCCACCAATGACTTATAAAGAAAGACTTGGGTCTTCGTAATGCAATTTCGACTGAGGCCAAAGGGGGGTCCTTCGACCTGATCGGAGGGTACGTCATCAATGATCAATATGTGAAACAAAGTGAAAGTGAAGTTTTACCAAGTGATGCATCTTCTGCAGTCAACAATGACTATGTTTTTTATGAATTCACTGCTTATGCTTCTGATGATTCTGTAATTTCTGAACTAAATGCCTATAAAGAACGTGTTGCTATTTATGAACAACGTGCAAAATTTGAGTTGACCACTCGTGAGCAGGAAATGGATGACCAAGTGCGTAAAATCATTAGAAAAATTAATTTTAGAGAAGAAGTATTAAAACAAGAGTTAAATTCCTTGCAAGAAAATCTTTCTAAAACTGCTAAGCAAAAACAAGAACTTCAAGAAAATGTGAAAATGCTTAAGCAAGAATTTAATGCAAAGGAATCAAAACTCTTGAAAGACTTTTCTAATCTGAAAACTTTGAAAAACAAACTTGAAAACAAGTTGTACATTCAAGGGAACACCATTCAGACTGCTCACATGATCACTAAGCATAGAGTCTTAAGCGATAAGCATAGCATTCCCCTTGTTGAGGAACCAAATCCAGAGGTCATTAAAAAGGCTAGAAATGCTCATAAGGTTCTTTATGATGGCAATGAAATCCTTAAACCTAGACAGAAACCTAGTTGCGTTGAGTGCACTGAGGAAGATAAGAAATCAGATGAAGTCACTAGGGAAAAGATTAACAAGAAATTAGGTGATCCTAAATGTAAAGAGATGAAAATAAAGATCACACCCCATGATTACAAGAAGGAAAATTGGATTTCCTTGAACATGTTTAAGCCTCAGACATTGTTAACACCCGAACAAGTATTCTGGAAAAAGGATTTAGATAAGCAAAAAACAGAGAATCTTGTAGTAACGAACCCTCCCCTTAGGAAAATGCCTAAAGCGACTGTGTATCCTCCCAACACACCAATGCATCTAGTTCCTAGAACTATTGCTACTAAAAGCAAGACCTTAATCAGTCAATATGTTATTTTTCAACTATTTGTTGATTTTGAGAAAACTTGTAAGAAAAGGATCACACCCACTGGGATAACTGAAGGGGAAAGGGGTTTTGAACAAACAAAAGAATGCTATTTAACTGAGGTCATGCCTATCTTTAAACTTCTAAAAGATCACTTTGAGAGTCTTAAAAAGGGGATAGATACTGATATTAAGGGAATGGAAAAGGAATTTGATGCAGTGATAGTTGAGGTTAGTGACTATGAGCGAGCACTAAAATATAATGAGATTGAGAGGAAGAACTTGCATACACTAAATGAGAACCTGATTTCTGAATGTATTGCTCAAGATGTGTTCTACACTGCTACTAACTGTTCTATTACTGCTTCTCGATTCCATGAACTGTCTGTTGCTTTGAAAGTCTCCCATGATCGTGTCATTGAGATTGAAAAAACTAATTCTGAACTAAATGAGAAAATTGAACTGGATGATCACGACAATTTGGTTAAACATTTTTCTAAACTAGAAGTTGAGCATTTTAATTTACAACTAAAATATCAACATCTTAAAGAAAATGTCAAAACTTCAAATATCAAGACATCCTCAGATGCTCCAGAGTTTGATGCAGTTTTTCAAATTAACAAACGTGATGAACAGATTCAAGCTCATTGCAACACGATCAGAAAGTTGAAAGCCCAAATCTCTCAATTAAAGGGTCAAACGAACAATGTGACTGGTCCCCAAATGCCTCCTCCTTTAGATTCTCAAAATTCTCAAAACTTTCATCTTCAAAACTTAGTAAATGCTTTACAAAAGGAAAATGAGGTTTTTCTTGAAGAAAATGAAAAGGTTAAACGTCATTTCAATGAATTATTTGAATCTATAAAGGTCACTCGTAACAAAAATAATGAAACCGTAGTCTCGTTACAAAAAGAAATTGAGAATCTAAAGAGTCAGGTAAAAGGGAAGATGCCAATGACCAATGGGGAGAATGGTGTATCAAAGGTACATGTCTGTAATAAATATGCTTTGTCTGTGAAATATGTTCCTCCTCATCTTAGGAATAACAAACTTGCTATTCAAACATATTTCTCATACCTTAAGGACAGCCTAGAATGTCTCCGTGAGATTGTAGAAGAGGATAAGTTAGAGAAACCAGATGATAATGCAATTGGCCATGCATGCTTATATGCCAAACGATCTCAAGAACTTCTAGAATGCCTAATTACAATATGCCCTAAAACCTTAGGTGAGCAAGTCAATCCCTTGATACCGTGTTCTATACCTAGTGCCAAGCATGCAAGTCATTCAATGCCAAATGTTATGAATGTGAACCCTAATGTGCCTTCAAGTAGTTCAGATTTCAAATCTGTTAGTGCTAAGAATGTGAACTCGAGTATGCTCTCTAGGTGTTCAAATCCCAGTTATTCAAGTGTTAAAAAAGTTAATCTTAGTGTGCCTGCATGTAGCTCAGATCCCAGCACATCTAAACAGGTGAAGAAAATAGTAGCCAACCAACTAATGTTCCCATTCCCTCTACAGGAGTAATCAGTGACATTGAAGCAAGCAGGTCAAAGTCTCAAGACAATACAAGGAAGGACACGACCTCGCAAGCTAAGAATGTGCATTGGAAGAAAGTAGAAGACCTACCTAGGAACTTTAAGTTTGAGCCAAATAAAACGAATCGTGTTGATTCTAGTATTAGCCATAGGCGTACTGTAATTAATTCGAATTCTGATACTATTTGCAAACCTTGTATTAATGTCTGCTTGAATTCTGTTTCTAATCATGAATGTGGTGTTAATGTTTTTCCTAATGATGTTAATTGTCCAGTTAATATTGTTAATGCTAAAAATCATGCTAAGAAGGCTAAAAGGCAAAAACGAAAGAAAGTTAGAAAACAGTGGAAACCCACAGGAAGAACATTTAGTAAGATAGGCTATCATTGGATACCTGTTGGTCATAAGACTAATCAGACAATGCCCACTAGAAAATGGATGCCTACTGGTAGAACTATTCCCTTAAGAAGTGAGCACACTTTGAATAGGGCTAATACAGACACTAGTACTACATCTATTCATAATGATTCCAATGCCTTAATTTCTGATATGAATGCTTCTATTTCTGATGTGGGTGTTCCAACCATTGTTACTAACCAAATGGATCCCATTCTTGCATGGGGATCCCAATTATCTACTTATCCATTCTTGTCTGTGTTCAACTGCAGATCGTTCAAATCGTTCTGTGGTACCTGGACTCAGGCTGTTCCAAGCATATGACTGGCGACCGGTCGCGGCTCATGAACTTCGTGAGCAAATTCATCGGGACAGTTAGATTCGGGAATGATCATTTCGATGCAATCATGGGTTATGGAGATTATGTTGTTGGCAAAAGTGTTATCTCCAGGGTTTACTATGTAGAAGTTCTTGGTCATAACTTGTTCTCTGTTGGTCAATTCTGCGATTCTGATCTAGAAGTAGCCTTCAGAAAACTTACCTGCTTCGTTAGAGAACTTGATGGTAAGGAACTTTTAAGAGGTTCACGTGGTTCAAATCTATACACCATCTCTATCGAAGATATGATGAAGTCTTCTCCAATTTGCTTGCTGTCAAAGGCTTCTAAAACAAAGTCATGGTTGTGGCATCGTCGTCTCAATCACTTGAACTTCGGCATCATCAATGATCTCACCAGAAAGGACTTAGTTGTAGGTTTACCTAGACTCAAGTATGAAAAGGATCATTTTTGTTCAGCATGTCAATTGGGAAAAAGCAAGAAGTATGCCCATAAACCCAAACCTACTAACTCTGTTACAGAAGTTCTTCATACAATTCATATGGATTTATGGGGACCAATGAGAGTGCAGAATATATTTGGGAAAAAATATGTGTTAGTTGTGGTTGATGATTACTCTAGATTCACCTGGGTCAAGTTCTTAAGGACAAAGGATGAAACTCCTGATATCATCATCAAACTCATCAAACAGCTGCAGGTTCGACTTAACAAAACCGTCAGAATTATCCGAACAGACAATGGAACTGAGTTTGTTAACAAACAACTTAGTGAATTTTATGAAAGCATTGGAATCAGCCATCAAAGAAGTGTTCCACGAACTCCTCAACAGAACGGTGTAGTTGAAAGACGAAATCGAACTCTTGTAGAAGCCGCTAGAACAATGCTGATTTACTCAAAGGTTCCAATGTTTCTCTGGGCTGAAGCTATTGCCACTGCATGCTACACACAAAATCGTTCCCTGATTCACACTGTTCATGAAAAAACTCCATATGAACTTGTCCACAACAGAAAACCTAATATCTCTTTCCTTCGTGTGTTTGGTGCATTGTGTTATCCAACTAATGAGGGTCAAGACTTAGGAAAACTTAGAGCTAAAGCAGACATTGGATTTTTTGTAGGGTATTCACCAAACAAAAAGGGATACCGAATCTACAACAAAAGAACCCGAAATATCATGGAAACAATTCACGTTACGTTTGATGAGCGGACCGGTCAAATGGCTCCTGGACAATCCAGTTCAGGACCCGCACTTCAAAACAGTCCCATTGGTTCATCCCTTGTTCCAAACTCTTCTCAAGAAACTCCATATGTACCTCCATCTGAATATGATTTAAAGAAATTGTTTGATCCTATGTTTGATGAACTTTATGATCCAAGTACTAATGAGGTGTCGGTTCCTACAACAGAGGCTGCTCATATTCCTGTGAATGAAGTCAATCCCTCAATCTCAATATCTTTAAGTCAAGAAGCGCCTGCTGCTGATCCTTCAGTCTCATCAACAAATCATCATTCTTCAAATGTACATCATGGAAATGTTTCTGGCATCAATGATGAAGTTAATCCCTTTGCTACTCCTGAAGATGCTCCATTTGAAAACATATTTGCTCTCGAATCTTCATCAGAACCATCTTCTTCAGGAGACATCGACTCTGGTACTTTAGTCCATCAATAACTACCACATGAACACCTCAGAAAATGGACTCACGATCATCCATTAGACAACATCATTGGAAATCCTTCTCGTCCGGTATCCACTCGTAAACAGCTTGCTACTGATGCCTTATGGTGCTTCTTTAACTCTGTACTCTCAAAGATCGAACCTAAAGATGTTAAAACTGCTATGAATGAAGACAGCTGGTTCAATGCCATGCAACATGAAATTCATGAGTTTGATCGATTAGATGTATGGGAATTAGTACCAGCTCCAGATTGTGCTATGATCATTGCTCTTAAGTGGATCTTCAAAGTAAAGCTTGATGAGCATGGTGATGTTTTGAAAAATAAGGCTAAGTTAGTGGCTAAAGGTTATCGTCAAAAAGAAGGTATAGACTTTGAGGAATCTTTTGCTCCAGTTGCTCGTATCGAGGCGATCAGAATCTTCTTGGCTAATGCTGCTAGCAAGAACATGGTTGTTTATCAGATGGATGTGAAAACCGCATTTCTTAATGGAGATCTGAAAGAAGTGGTTTACGTCAGCCAGCCAGAGGGTTTTGTGAATTCAGAGCATCCTACTCATGTTTATCGCTTGAAAAAGGCCCTATATGGTTTGAAGCAAGCTCCTAGAGCATGGTATGATACGCTGTCAAAGTTTCTTCTATCTACTGGATTCAGCAAAGGAGCAGTTGATCCTACTTTGTTCACCAGAAAGTCAGGCAAACACTTAATTCAAGTTCAAATTTATGTTGATGATATTATTTTTGCCTCGACCGACCCAATGGAATGTGATCGTTTTTCTAATGAAATGGGTTCAAAATTTCAAATGTCAATGATGGGACAAATGTCATTTTTCTTGGGATTACAAATTTCACAAAGTCCCGGAGGCATTTTCATAAATCAATCTAAATATGCAAATGAGATTTTAAAGAAATTTGGATTTGATTCTAGTGACCCTGTTGACACTCCCATGATTGAACGAACCAAGCTGGATGAGGACCACTCAGGGATCATGGTAGATCAAACGAAATATCGTAGTATGATTGGATCCCTGATGTACCTTACAGCTAGTAGACCAGACATCTTGTTCGCTGTGTGCATGTGTGCTAGATACCAGGCTAAGCCTACTAAAAAGCACCTTGAAGCGGTTAAACGGGTCTTTCGGTATCTCCAAGGAACCATCAATATGGGACTTTGGTACCCGAAGGACACTGGTATGTCTCTAACGGCCTATGCAGATGCTGATCATGCAAGTTGTCAAGATACACGTCGAAGTACGTCTGGAGGTGCTCAATTTTTGGGTGATAAGCTTGTGAGCTGGTCTTCAAAGAAGCAAATGAGTACTTCTATTTCCTCTACAGAGGCTGAATACATAGCCATGTCATCTTGTTGTGCTCAAATCTTATGGATGAGATCTCAATTATCTGACTATGGCTTTGAATTCAACAAAATCCCTCTATACTGTGACAATAAAAGTGATATTGCTCTCTCATGCAACAACGTTCAACACTCAAGAGCAAAGCATATCGACATTCGACATCACTTCATCAGGGAACAAGTGGAAAAAGGTGTGGTGAAACTCTATTTTGTGAGGTCTGAATATCAGTTAGCAGACATCTTCACCAAAGCTCTTCCAAGAGAACGTTTTGAGTTTATTCTTCCACGTCTTGGCTTGAAAAGTCTTCAACCAGAAACACTCAAACGTCTTCAGGAGGAAGACGAGGAGTAAAGGTCTATCTTCATCTATCTCTCGTATATATCTATTCGAAAAACAAAATACAAAATTATAAAACCTGTAAAATCCATAAAAATCTGAAAAATTCGAAAAATCTTCAAAAAATATTGTCAATTTGTTATGCTTTTTCTCGGTTCGTCAATATCTACGGTCTTTGTGCTGTCATTCAAAGAATGACACGGGACTTTAGATGTTGTTCGAATTCTTTAAAAAAAAAAAAAAAAAAAAAAAAAAAAAAAAAAAAAAAAAAAAAAATTTTTGGGAGAAAGAGAAACAATGGTTTATTGTCATTTCCGGCAAGTAACCCGCTTTCTTAAAGAAAGAACAGAGCTATTCTTTATCATTTTTTTAAAATTCCATGCTCTGATTCTATAAACATTTATCTGCTGAAAACTAACTGCTTTGAAAAATAACTCAGTCTCTAATTTTGATAATCATCTGGACTTATTTGTCACAATATCAATCTCTCAACCAACAACCTATGTCATTGATTGAGGGGGAGAATGATTTCAATTAAATTAAAAAGTTATTTGGCTTTAAATTGTTTTCAAAAGATATACATGCATGTTTTATCAATGGAGTTTTAAAGTCTTAAAATCCGATCCTTATCAGTTAAAACACTTTCATAATCTAGACACAATTCCCCTTAAAAGCTTTCAAAATCAATTTAAATCTATATGAGATCACAAATCTCAAATGATTTGATAATTGTGATCGGGGGAGAATGTGTGATTTAAATTGGATTTAAACTGATAATTCGGTAAATGGTTTTATAAGAATGTACAAGCTCTCCTTCCCACATGTGACAAACGATTTCAAATTTTCCATGCACATGTTGAGGGGGAGCATCTATCTTAAACCTATGATTTGAAACGTGATCTCTTATCTCAATGTGCAGGTTCCCTCTAGTATGTGCAAAACTCTCTTCAAATCTCGAGGCACATATTGAGGGGGAGAAAACTTATGGAAACCTCATCCTTCCCGGAAATGCTTTATCTACTTGATTTGATCAGGGAAGTGATGTTGATATCTTTTAGAAAATGGTAATCAAAGAAGTAAATTCTTCCTCTTGCCTCCGTGTGCAAAACGATTTCAAACATTTGGTGCACATGTTGAGGGGGAGCACTTGTTCTAAAAATATCAAAAACAATTCAGGTACAAAATGTTTTGATAATATATCACAAGTATCTGGATTGATTTTCAAATGGTTTTCAATTGGTTCAAATGGCAGATGAACAATACCAAATAGACCGACCAAATTTACTTTATGTACGGTGATATAAGGATGATAAGGTTAGGTATTGGTTCCCATGATCCGCCAGAACCGGAGGGATCTACCCAGGGACAATCCACTAGTTAGTGTAGAAGTCCTTAGGTATGATGATAAAAGGAGAAAAATGAGATATGGGAAGAATGCGGACTGAGATAGAGCTAGTACTGGAACAAACCCAACAAAGTTCTAGCTATGAAGTCTCGGTAAGCACTGAAGGGGTTGAAGAATTAAAAGGAATTGAATGAGAAAAGGGTGAAAACAAATAGCCCTCCATATATTCAACCTTAGGGCAGAAACCGGGTTCAATTCATATGCTACTGATGGTAACATTGGTATTGAAGACAAGACGTCATGGACCCAGTGACGCACTGCACTTCAACTTTCCAAACCACTCAAGTTCCTCTTAAAAGGACTTATTTCATTGTCACGGGGAACCGACATTATCTATCGACTTTCTCTTAGAGATTGTTGATATTTAAGAAGGAGACCCTCTCCCTAGTCTCCGGCACAGGATCCAAATATGCACAAATTGAGTCTAGAGCCACGAGATCATCAATAAATCTCATTAGGACACTTTCAATGAAGACTCTCTGTTTCACACAATGTGGAAAGAGAGATTATATCTTGAGTCCTACGCATTATCCTTGTGGTATTGCCAGAACATCTGAGTGATGTGTAAACATATTCACAATGAAGATGGAAAGCCTTCTGGAGCCAACATCAAACAAGCTCCTGGTAGGTGGCATGTGAGATCTATTATATAGATCAACCATGTGACAACTGAACAGAAACAATGGGGCGATTCAATCTCTTGAATCATTCCTGGTTCAGGTTATGGATTGACGGATACCTTTGAAAAACCTGTCTTTGTGCTTAAAAACTCTTTTCTTTAGCAAATCAACCGTGTACGGATATTTCAAATCAAAAGGTGTTTTATGATTGATAATTGACACTACTACAAAAAATCTCACGGAAACCGGTCAAAATAGCCCATAAAGAGTGGTTTTGAAACCACTCTCTGAAGGGGGTATCTCCATGATCGAATCATATAGAAACCGGTTTGGCAACCTCTCTCCATTAAAAGCACCGACACTGGTTTTCTCTTTAAAATCGGTCTCTATTATAGAGTAAACAAACATATTTTTATTAGACATTAACACCGGTTCGCTCACCACCTGTTTTTATGGAAGCATTCAACATATCTTTATATAAAGTAAAAAGACATGTTTTTATCTCAAAACCTGTCTTTTTAGTTAATTTGTTTTATTAAAAAAAATCATTTCTAGAATTTTCCAATTTATTAGAAATTGAAAAATTTTAGAAATTGTTTTTTTTTTTCCTTTTTTTTAACAAAGAAATATATATATAAATGTAGCAAATATATATAAAATGATTAAAATACACCACAAATATCAAAATCATCAAAGTAAATTAAAATAATACGTTAATTCAACTAAACATAAATCCTAGACAGAATCGAAACTAAAACACTAGAATTCAACAAAATATAATGAAAAACACTAGAATTCAACATAATTGAACATCATTATCTGGGATTAATCACGCAACAATGTAATGCTTGCACCAATGATGGCGTGTAACTCTTTATTCTCTAATGGACGCTCGTCACTCCAAGATATGTTGTTCTGAACTAGAGTTCCAGTAAGAAGCAAGTGGTTTTGACAATTAAAGCTGAGCAACTTTTTCCATCTTATACTGCCACAGTTCCAACAAAATATTATGAGAAATCACTTCGTATACTATAACTGAGAATTTAACTAGCTGCAAAACAATGGGTCAGAAAGTCAAACCTTGTATTTGCATAAACATAAATGTACGTTCTAGAAATGTGCATAGTATAATCTTTAATGGCCCAGCACCGTCTCTGTTCTATATTTACTTGTTCAGTACCATATTTCGATGATGAATTTAGCTTAATTGATGGTCTATATCATATCTTGTCCAATAAATTTAGCAAGGCTGTTCATTGTTATGTATATATTGGCTTCATGGTAAGCATAGACAATGAAGCAACTTACCTAAAACAAGACAAGGAAAAGATGGAATCATTTTTTCTTTAATTCCAACAAAATGGAAAAACATGAAGAGCCAAGCTAGAAGAGCATAATGAACTTCAGCAACAAGCAAACCAACATCGTTGTGATATAAAAGCTAAAACCAATAAAGACTAATATCATGTGCTTAGAAGATCACTAAAGCATCCAAGTAAGGATGATGAGACCTGATCGGTTGAACCAGAATAAGTAAAAGAGTCAAGTAAATGCAATGATGGCCTCTCCCCCAAATTAGATTGAGCATTTCGTATTCATTGTGGTAAGCACATATCCACATAGGAAGCTACTCCAAAATCTTGAGGCAAACAAGCTTGGGAACAAAAAGGTTGCTACTTTTCCTTCTTTCCATCACTTAAAAACTCAGGCTCAAATCATCTATCTCTAAAGAAAGTAATGGGATTTCATAGCAGAGGAGCCTTGATGCACCACGGTTATGATTTTTTTTCGAGAATTACTTCTCCTTATTGAGAACTATATGACGTTTAGTGATTCTTACGTTCTTGTTAGCTGAATGCACATTACAATTTCTATCTGTGTGAGTCCCTGATTATTATATGACGTTTAGTGATTATTATGATCATGTTTGCTAATTTCTGATTTACAATTTCTATCAATATAAGTCACAAAAAATACTACTACTGAATAATTAAACAACAAAAGATATTACGAGTTATTATGAAGGTCCTTTGTATTATCAGTTATGTGATGCAGATAAGGTGATTTATTCCACTGCACAAGAATTTAGAAACAAACAGCAACAAAAGGTTGAACGATCTAACCTGCTTGAACTTTTAATTGCCTAAGCCTCATCCAAGACCATATACTGCCACTTCACGCCGGAAGTACTTTTCATACGACACTAGCAGTTGATAACTGGTAAGAAGAATGTGAAATCCAGCCTCCCTGTAGAGCAAAAGTATAATTACCAGTGTCTAACATAAATGAACTGGCAGAAACTCATATTTAAGCAAGTTACATTGGCAAAGAGAATATTAATTGGCAACAAGACTTTAATAGAACCAAAACAAAGATTCTGTAATTCCATAAGATTTTAGTTGAACATGCAACTTGATAAAATATATAGAGCTTCCACAACCTTTTAATCATTTGGGTAACTTAGTATATAGAACAGACTTGCTAAAGCTGTAGTGGTTCTTCTGAAAACAAATATATGCATGTTTCATTTCCTTTCCCTCTTTTGTGTAAATTGTTAATATCAAAACTATATGAGTCCCAACCATATTTTACCACCAGCTTCACCAACCATGTAACCATGTCAAACTTTAACATAATTTTGGTACCTTTGTCGCATATGTAATACCTTATGCTGATACTGTCATGACAGTATAGATAAGAAATAAGGTAAACAACATTAAGAAATGTGTTTTTAGTAAGAACTAAAACCTCAATTTACATTGTATATAATAAGGCATTCTTAATATAGATTTGTACCTGCGATATAGACGTTTTTGGGTTGATAATTTTCTTAAGTATTGTTTGTTCTTGAATGCCACCCCAATAAGGAAGTGCTTTTAAGTCAGGGTAGAATCGACTAATTTTATCCACCAAATTACTCAAGACAGAAGCAAGTGCAACAATCAAGAAAGGCCCCCATATATTTTTCTTCTACAAATAAGTTCAAGCTATGTGGTTATAACTAAATAGCAGATATCAAAAATTTTCAGGTAGTGTACATACTTTCGCCAAATGAGCCAAGAAGGCCATTGCTTGAATAGTCTTCCCAATCCCCATCTCATCATTGAGAATACCATTTAGTCCCTTTAATCAACAAGACCATTAGCTCAACATAACATGAGAGAAAGTGGAGATGAAAAGATGTCTCATCAGAATTGCTTTATTACCTGCTCATAACAATTCACCAGCCACTAGAGACCTTTAAGCTGGTCATCTTTGAGAGAACCTTTGAATAGCGTAGGTGTCTGTACTGAGGATCCCACTGACATAGTTGGCCTGAAACAATTTTGGATAGTCATTTAAAAAAGAAGACCAAATTCCTGAGAGATTGTGACCCTAAGAAGAAGAATATTACGGATTTAACATGTCAATGTCGCTAGATCCAACTACTGAAGCATCTTGTTCAGAGGCATCAGTTCCTGCAGCTTGACGCAACTTCAAACACTCATCGTCAAACACATCAGTAATCATTGTCTGTTTGAAGACTGCATCTTGGGCTGCTCTCACGGCCTCCATTTTCATTTCTGTCTCTTCAGGATCTTCTTCTTCATGCCTAACTCCTAAAGAAGTCAGAATTGTTCCTAGGTCACCTTCTTTATTTTCCTCATCAGCCAAAAACCCAGGTGGTTGGGAAGCTGTTTTATTTTGCATGAAATGACTATACAGTTCTATTTGTGACAATAAGAAATTATGTCTCTGTTTTTACTGCCTAGATTCAAGAAGCTCTTGTTCGCGCTTCAAAGCTTCTACAACTTCCTTTTCTTCCTTTTTTTCTAACTTCAGCCTGATGAGAAGGTGGCATACAGATGAATTATTCTGCACACAAAAATCTAATACTCATCTTACAAGCATGTATTCTTTTACAAAGTAATCAACTGTTTTAATAACATATTTTTCATTTGTTAACATACAACCGTTGAGGGTCACCAGAGGTTATAGCCTTATAGGTATAACTACAAATCATTTTATGAAAATTGCTATTATAAGGCAAATAAAGAGTGATAACAGTTGGAAATTTCCATGATGCAAAAGAGCTTGCATTTGATTTAATAGAGCAAAGCCACAACAAAAGGAAAAAAAACAATAGAAACCAAAAAACCACCCACCCGCTCCTAATAGAATGTCTGTATATATACATAGTAACATGTACGACAGAAGAAGGATTTATATTATAGGAACACACTATAAATTTGGACTAGAGGTGGCAAAACAGACGGGCCGGGCGGGCACGGGCTAAAACGGGCACGGGCTAGAATGGGCACGGGCTTAAACGGGCACGGGCTAAACGGGCACGGGCCAAACGGGCACATGTTATATAAATCGCTTAATAAAATACCTAAAAAGACGAAATAAATTCCTTAAAGGTAATATCTTATTTATTTTTAAAAACTTAAATATATTATGTAAAAAAAAACTCCTTAAAACGATCGTAATGTTCTACAATTGAGAAAAAAATGTGTCCGTTAATGCTCATTTAAGTTTTCAATGGGCTATATGTACCCATTTCAATAAAAAAATAGGGGGCTAAATGTGCCCAAATCTTTTAAATTTTTTCCCATTTAGTCTATTTTTTTGCTTTTGGGCACATTTTGCCACCTCTAATTTGGACCAAGATGATCATATTATGAAATGCATAAACTATCTAAGTTGGTCCTCTTAGTCCTATTTATGATTCAAGAGCAAGAAACTAAGGAGGTGAAAAATAGCCACTATTCTTCTACATGATATATATTTTGTTAACTATGTCCAACAATTATAATGTAAGAAGCTTACCATCTCTTTTGCCTAATCTCTTCCCAGCAGAGCCCAAACATACAATCAGATACTCTTAGTGTCTCCTCAACATTTGTAACTTTTCGCCTATGCTACCGAGCAGTGTCAGCGAACATCTATATTTGTACATCGCCACCAGTCTGTACTTCTATTGTAACATACCCTTTTGCTATATGTAAGCGTAGATCCTTTAACGCCTTCATCTGCACCAGCAGAACCATAATTCGTATTCAATTAACAAATTAACAAAATCCTAATTTTTACTTTGGGCCAAAAACCTTAAGATCCCCATTATTCGGCTTTTTAACAAATAGTATGCAACGATTCAATATAAATATAGCATAATATAAATCGATACATAAAACATATTAAATTACCTGACATTAAGAGAAATCAAATTGATTTGGATGAAGATCCCCAAACTTTTAGGGTTTGTGTTTTAGGAGGAGAAGAATAATGCGTAGATATGTTATTTCTTCTAGTTTTATCAAAATTAAAAATATGTTATTTCAAATTTTGGAATGTGTGATTTTAAATTTTGTGAAAGTAATAAAAAGAGGGGAAAGGCCCGCTTAAAATTTTGCCACATTGAACCGAGTTTGGGAATTCAGAAACTTTTATATTTAACACTTTGAATCTCCATGTAAGTTTTGTTTAAAAAGACGGGGTTTGTCGTAACCGGTCTCTATTTAAATATCTCTTTGGCTCTTTTTTTTACTAGGAGACTTGTTATTTCGACATAACCAGTTTTAATATTATAGAAATTGGTTCATTCTTGAAAACCGATTCTATATCCTCTATGCCCCCTTCTTTTTTAGTTATAGAACCGGGCTTTTATCTAACCAGTCTCTATTGAGGGGTGTTTATAGCCTTTTGTATAGTAGTGTGATGTTCATTAAAACCTTCGTTGTATTGCAAAAACAATTTCTATTGAGCAATACACGATTGTTTTTCAAATCTCTTTTCATCAATCAGTGGACTTAAATTCGCTGGTTCACTCACTCCGTGTTGTCTTCTTTGAGACGTTCCGGTCTGAGAACAGCTAGAGCAGCTGCGAAACCCTGTCAAGGAAATTCTTCGGAATTATACCTGATCACAGGCAGTACATGTACTGATCAACGGGGAACCGTGGGCCGTGTACCTCAATTCATCGAAAGTGTTCAAAGACACTTTCGTGCGATTTATTGCTAACTGTTGTATGCAGGTACGTCCTATGTTTGCAGCTGATCAGAATGAAGTGGTCAATCCATAGCCGCATGCTCACTTAACACATTCATCTCAAAAGAAATCATGATAAGTGCATCAATGACTCTGATATTTTTACTCCATGCTTCTGCTACGCTGCTGCCAATATCATGAATCAACGAAAGCTTCCGCTACTCTGATGAGAAGATATCATGATCCAGAATGTGAGCATGTCGGTCCGAATGTCACAACATCACAATATTCCAACACCACAATGGATGTCTCATAGATTTTTGTTAGCTGATGGTCTCAAAAGCTGGCTCAAATTTATTATCACGTGGATCAGTAAAAGACCTCCACCTGGAGTAACCAAACAAGCAATGTGAAGAATCAATGACTACGAGCTTAGGAGCAAAGTACTACATCAAGAATGCAAGAACAATTGTTAATGTAATATCTGTTTGTATTCAATGTAATTTTAGTACATGATTGAGGTGACCTCCCTTAGGGGGAGATTGTTAGGAATTATAAATTCCAGGTATTAAAGAGTCGGTCACCTCAAGTATATGCAATCGTTAGAAAGCTCGTAGTCGTAGTTATTTCAAGCTAAGTAGTATTTAGTTAAGTATCACCGTGGAGGACGGACGGGTCTTTACCCACTGTATGCCTGATCCACAGCCCGTTGTGTGGCGTTTTATGTAAGACTATAAATACTCTCTACCTCCCAAGGTAGAGAGTTGGAGCTCATAATAATATTTTCTTTCTCTCACTATAGTTCCCAACTCTCTTCCTTTCTCTCACTAGAACTTTCTCTCTCTAACATACTTATACGCCTACTTTGATCATGGTTTAGAGTGTTTGTGAAATCCAATATCCTACATGTTTCGACACTTACTTCCAAAGGGATGACAACTTCCGTGCCATATGTCAAGCTGAAAGGTGTTTCTCCGTGACTTGACTTCGTATGCGTTCTGTGTGCCCAAAGTACTTGAGGTAGTTCATCTACCCAACCGTGATGACTGTATCCCAGCCTTCGTTCTATTCCTTGTATGATGTCTCTGTTGGTAACTTCTACTTGACCGTTACCTTGAGGATGGTAAACGGAAGTGAAAGATTGTTTGATATTCAGACCTCTGCAAAACACTGGGAATACCCCTTCGGCAAACTGCTTCCCATTATCTAAAATGATGATGTGAGGTACTCCGAACCGACAGATAATATGTTCCCACACAAATTTTTCCATGTGTCTTCCTGTGATGGATGCCAAAGGCTTTGCTTCCACCCATTTAGTGAAGTAATCGATGGCTACGACCAAGAACTTTACTCCTCCTGGAGCAACTGGCAGAGGGCCTACAATATCTATCCCCCATTGGCTGAAGGGCTATGCGAACGTTACGGAAGTCATATCTTGCTTTGGTAGCCTTGGGACTCTTGAGTGGACTTGAAAGGCTTCACACTTCTGAATGATGTCGACAGCGTCCCTGTGCATCGAAGGCCAGTAATATCCGACCCTCATGAATTTGGAGACAACAGAACGGGGTCCTGCGTGAAGTCCGCAGGATCCTTCATGCACTTCTTGGATGATGTTGGCAGCTTGCCTTGGTCCTGAACAACGGAGCCAAGGGGACAGAAAAGACCTTCTGTATAAGTAATTACCCATGATTCTGTACTGTGGTGCTTTGATGCGCACCTTTCGAGCCAACTTCTGATCCTCCGACAGTATATCACTTATTAGATATTCTCTAATTGGAGTCATCCAATTCGAGTCTTCCTCCAGTATTACGTCAGACACCTCCTTTCGGACGATGGACCTATCTGCCAATACTTCGACCAAAACTTCCTTAGTTAAATGAGCAAATGCCATTGATGCCAGTTTGCTAAGTGCATCCGCCTTCTTGTTTTGGTTTCTCCGAACATGCTCTATGTTGTAGGATGCGAACCCTTCGAGCATTTCTTTGGCCTTATCCAGGTATTGCTTGATCACAGGTTGTCTTGCCTCGTAGGAGCCTTTTATCTAGTTGGCCACTAGTTGTGAGTCAACAAAAATAGCCAAGTCTTCCACTCCCATATCTTTGGCCAATCGGAGACCTGCTAACAAGGCTTCGTACTTCGCTTCATTGTTCGTAGCATCGAATTCGAAACGGAGTGCATAAGTGTACTCCTTCCCTTTGGGATCAACGAGCATGAGACCTGCGCCAGAACCATCGGAGCTGGAGGCTCCGTCAGTATAAAGTTTCCACCCTTCGATTGCCTTATCAGGCTTCTTTTCAACAGCCTTTGTGTCATGAACCAAGGCCAAAATTAGCTTCTCCAATGCTGGATAATTTAGCTCAGCTCCCTGTAGAACCCTGCTAACGAAGTAGATAGGGATTTGCTTCTTCTCCATTTCTGCCAATAACACGACGCTGATGCTTTCGAAGGAGGCTGCAATATACATGAACAACACTTCGCCTTTGATTGGGGCCGTAAGTGTAGGTAGAATAGCCATGAATTCCTTGAGCTTTTAGAAAGCTGCTTCTGCATCTATGCTTCACTGGAACGTCTTTTTGTCCGTGCATCCTTTGAGTGTTTTGAAGAACGGCAAAGATCTGTCTGCACCCTTCGATAAGAACTTGCTTAGGGCTGCTAGCTTTCCGTTAAGACTTTGCACTTCCTTTAGGGACTTAGGAGGCTGCAAATCCGTGATGGCTTTGACTTTCGAAGGATTGGCCTTAATACCCTGCTTGGTGATCAGATGTCCTAAAAATTGTCCTTCTTCCACACCAAAGGAACACTTCTTGGGATTTAATTTCATATTGATGGCGCGAAGCTGGTCGAAGGTTTCCTTAATGTCGGAGAGCATATCCTCCTCCGACCTACTCTTGATGACCCTATCATCTACGTAGGCCTCCAGATTCCTACCTATCTGCTTATGGAAGGCTTTGTTCACTAATCATTGGTAGGTGGCACCTGCATTTTTCAAACCAAAAGGCATCTTTTTGTAACAATAAACGCCCTTTCCTGTAAAAAAGGTTGTCTTCTCTTCGTCTTCTTCCGCCATTTGTATCTGATGGTAACCTTTATAAGCGTCTAGGAAACACTTTAGCCGAAACCCTGAAAGGATTCCACCTTCCAATCAATCTCTGGCAAGGGGTAGCAGTCCTTCGGACAGGCTTTGTTGATATCTGTGAAGTCTTCGCACATTCTCCATCCTCCGTCATGCTTCTTGACCATCACCAGATTGGCCACCCAAGTTTGATACTTCACTTCTCTGAGTATGCCTGCTGCTACGAGCTCGTCCACTTCTTTGCATGCAGCGACATTTCTTTCAGGAGCCAGGCTTCGACGCTTTTGTTTGTTGGGTTCAATATGTTTGAACTCATTGAGCTTGTGTTCAATGCCGAAGGGCTTTCCGTCTATGGTGAGTGTTCTGGGGACCCCCGTCATGTCAGAATAGGTCCATGCGAAGACATCTGCGTTAGCACGAAGTACCTTTTCCAATTCTGCTTTAAAGGAGGTTGGGAGCTGCTTTCCGATTACCACTGTCTGATCGGGGTAGAGATCATTTACCACAATGCGTTCTTCAGCGTCAGTACAACTGAGAACATCCTTCGAAGGCTCCTCCGAAACCTGTTTGATCCTTTTGCTTACTGCCGTAGACTCCTTCACCTTATACCTGGAGAAAACCGTTCCAATGCCGAAAGGTGTTTGGAATTTGATCGCGGCATGTATGGTTGAGACAACGATGCCCATCTTCTACATTGCTGATCTCCCTATCAATAGGTTGTAGGGAGATTCTGACCTTACGATCGTGAACACCAGAGTTTCTGTTTTTTTTAGCCTCCCTTCTCCGATCGTAACCTCTAGAGGGAGTTCTCCCAAGGGCCATGAGTGCTCCCCTGAGAACCCTACTAAGGGTACCTTCGAATCTACTCTCTTCGACCTTATTGAAGGTTTGAGCTTTAGAAAACATCGTTCGTAGATAACTTCGCAGGAGCTACCACAGTCAAGGTAGGCTCTGTTTACTTCTCTGTTGGAGATCAAGGCTTTGATGACCACGGGGTCATTTGAAAGAACTTTCCCTATGATTGAGGGAAAAGTGACATCTCCTACTCCGCACAAGGCTTCCTCTGTTTCTTTCCTCTTTGAACTAGAGTCCTCTTTGTATACCATGAGGATGGGTGCTTCGACAGGTGTGGTATCTTTCCCCAACTGTGTGTCGGAGGATTTGTCTTTACCTCTTTTTATACCCTTCACCAAATGTCCCAATTGGATGGACTTTACGGCCTCTTCTATCTGCTTCTTGAGTTCTCTGCAGTTGTTGGTGTCGTGTCCGTAGTCGTCATGGAAGTAACAAAATTTGGAAGTATCTCTGGGCCTTCCTTTGTTTGCCAAGCGGGGAGGAGGATCAAAGGCCTTCGCAGCCTTTTCCGTAGCAAGTATCTCCCTTGGAGATTTGGATAGATTAGCCAAGAGCCCATGGTTGATGTTTTTGTGGTATGGTGTGAACCTATCCTTATTTTTGTGTTTGTTCCTGGACCCTTCCCACGAAGAATGCTTCGGAGCTTTGTTGTGGCTTTCTTTATTTTCGACCGGAGCCCCGTTGGTAGATACTTCCTTTGCTTCGATCCAGGTGTAAGCCTTCTCCACTAAACCCTTGTAGGTTGCGGGGAGATCAGTGGAGAGGAATTCAACCAGAATTCTGTTTCGTAGACCGTGCACGAAACCTGAGATGTTTTGGTCCTCGTGCAAGCCCATTATTTGTAAAGTGTCGTCGGTGTATCTGGTAATGAAAGCCCTGGTGCTCTCATTCTCCCTTTGCTTGATGTTGTGCACTGTTAGGTGTGTTCTTGTAAATTTTTCTGTTGGCTGAAATCTGATCTGAACTTGGCCTTGAGATCATCCAAATTCACAATGCTACCTGGTTTTTGCCCGTTCCACCATATACGAGCGGAGTCTCGTAGGGTGTATGTAAACATGTGACAAGCAATAGGCATAAGCCACTTCTGCATTCTGATAGCCCCTTCGAATAAGTGCAAAAAGTTATCCGGATCCCCTTTTCCATCGTAGGTACCAATATGCGCGGGCATTTTCAACCCGTCAGGTAGAGGGTAGCCTTCTATCCATCTTACGAAGGGTGTTGTGGAGCCCATGGGCTCCGAATAAAGGCAGTTATAAGGTGGCATGTAGGTAGGGGCAGCATTGTACGGGTTATGATTTGGAGGTATTCCAACAGGGTTTTGGTTAACATATTGAGGGTAAGCAGTAGGTATATAAGGTGGGTGACTTCCTACAGGGTACAAAGGATATATCATAGGTTGCCCGTAGGGCATACTTCCGTATGGTTTGTTGAAACTGGGGTTACTAGCCTGCCCATTAGGTGGGGGATAAACCCCTTGAGGGTAAGATTGAGCCTGAAAAGTAGGGTACATACCATGAGGAGGAAGATTTCCTCCCCCATTCATTTGAGGTGGATTGCCTTCTACGCCGGATGCGTGAGAAGGCTGCAGTGGAACCCGTGCTTCAGTTCTTCCCAGATGAGCTGCCAAAAGTGGTGGCAAATTAACCTCCGTAGCCTCCCTTCGGTGACTCCTTCCATTGGAGCCTTCTATCGTGCCTTCCGCCTAGTCGGAGCCCTCTCCGGAACGTCTTCAAAACCAACCGACCTTCCACTAGGCCTTCGACTGCTCGGAGACCCTATCCTTAGCACTGAACGAGTAGCCCCAGGAGCCAAGGGCCTAGTCTCCATTTCCAACTCTTCGTCATACTCATCGCTTGAGTATTCTAACTCCCTACGCATCTCCACATTCCGAGCTTGCCTCCTTCGAGTTCTTAGTAAAGATTCTAATGCTTCGATGTTAGCTTCGACAAACGCTGGACTAATTACCGGTTCAGGGTTAGCCGAGGTTGAAGCATGGTTGTTGGGGGTTATTTCGGGGTGAGATCGTGTGGTAAAAGTGGATGCGGTTATATTGGGAAGGTTGTTAGGATCGTTGACTGGGATTGGTGCCAAGGTCGAGAAACCCGAAGGGGGTGTATCTTCTCTTCCTTGAGTCGTGTCGTAAAACTAGTGAGAGTGATTGACTGGGTGTAAGTTTGGAATAACGAGACCAATAGTAGCGGGTCCCACGGATGGCGCCACTGATTGTACAATAATTCGTACGACCAGGCCTTCGATGGTGATCGAAAGGTATGAGGGGTGATATGTTTGCGCCAAACTTGTAGTCAATCTGCAATAAGAAATAGTAGACACTTCGTTAAGTGATTGCGCAGGGGTTGGGCCACCTCCGGCGTGTGAATAAGTATATGATATGAGTTGTGGATAATATGATGTATGTGAAATACTGTGTTGAGTGAACATACCATTGAAATGACTCGTCCAACCTATTTATAGATGATGAAAATAGCTTGGAGAGTGTTAGCACACGTTTAGGATATCATGGGGGGCGTCCCCTGATTTATGGTAACCGCTAGGGCTTCATCCCCACTATCTCGGACTTGGCAGGGAAGCTAAGGACATAGTGGGAATGTGGGGGAAGACCAAGTCAAGGTTCTTATTTGTCTTGGCATCTTCAAGGGAAGACACCGAAGGGATAGGCCTTCGGCTAGCGGATTCCCAACTGGTAACCATGTCAATGATGAATGGTTTTACGCCACCAATGACTTATGAAGAAAGACTTGGGTCTTCGTAATGCGATTTCGACTGAGGCCGAAGGGGGGTCCTTCGACCTGATCGGAGGGTACGTCATCACTAAGTATCAAGCAAACAGGATGACTGAGAAACCAACGCTGGAGCTTAAAGAAATTCCTATTACTGAAACAAAAGCCTTGGTTGCTCAAGAAAGTTTATCAGAGGTTGACTAGAGTGCTGAGTTTGATGATGAACCAGTAACCTATTGTATGGTAGCAGTGGAAGAAGCAGTTGAAGATTCAGTAGAAGAATTGGACTGGAGCACTGCCTTTGATGAGGAATCTGATCATGCTGCTTTGGAATCTGGAGATGGTTTTGGAGGATTTAATTGGAGCTTGGAGAGTGAAGATGATCCTGTTCTACTTGCAGTGGTGGCTACTTCACCAAGTTCACCCCCTATCTCTGAGGTATGCTCAAATTGTCATGACTTTTATCAAAAATTACTTGGCAGTTATGTGATTGAAAGAGATAATTGTGTTAGGGCTAGGTCTGAGGTAGCTGGTTATCAAATTACCTTAGAGTCAATGGAAGCCAAAATATTAACACATGAAAATAATGAAATGGCTTGGGCTGAAAAGTATGAACAACAGGATTACCAGTTAAAACTAAGTGAATGGAAACTAAATTGTAAAATTGCTGAAATTGAGAAATTGACTAAGGAAAGAGATGATTTGTTAGCAAAGTTTGATGCCTGGAAAGCATCTGGTCTGTCACATGTTTCTTATGTTCAAAAACAGAGAAGAACTTACATTAGAACTGGCTTAGGTTTTCGTATGGTCTTTGATAACATAGAAGAGAATCAATCTGGTGATGACCTAGAGGATATAACCACTAGTGATGATGAACTCATTAATTATGTAGACACATCTAGTAATGAGGAATCAGTTAGTGAACCACCTCCTGAATATAAGAAAGACAAGGGTTATCATGCTGTCCCACATCCCACTGGTAGTCATCAACCCATAAGACCTGATGTTTCTCGTTTTGGAGTAGACATTTTAGAGTTTAGGAAAAAGCTTATTGGTCAATCTAGATTTGAAACCCCAAAAGAAACTGT
This sequence comes from Chrysanthemum seticuspe, assembly GCA_019973895.1. Lineage (NCBI taxonomy): Eukaryota > Viridiplantae > Streptophyta > Magnoliopsida > Asterales > Asteraceae > Chrysanthemum > Chrysanthemum seticuspe. Next base: position 108,815,216 of record BPTQ01000001.1, read on the forward strand.
TGAAAACAATGTTCAAAGTCAAGCAGTACCTTCAACTGAAAGTACTGCTCCAAAAGTAGTACCTTCAGGAAAACCTTTTCAAAACAGTACCGCTAAACCTTTTTGGGATAACTTTGGTCAAAACAGGTTCAATAATTCACCTAGAAGGCAAAATAGTTTTGGTCATAGACATAGAAGAAGTCACTTTGGAAGTATGGGTCAAAAACTGTGTTTTGTGTGCTTTAGTCCTACTCATTTAATCAAGGATTGTGAATTTCATTAAGAATACCTTAGAAAATTTCCAAAGCATAGGTCTGCCAATCAAAAACCTAGAGAGCACAAACTAGTCTTGAATAATTCAAATAGGGTCAATCACAGCAATTTCTCACCAGACCATAGGTACCCTCACCAGAGAAGACCTTTTTCTAAACCACCAGTACCTTCACAAGCAGTACCTTCCCAAAGTACTGTTCCATCAAAACAAGGTACTGCTAACACTTCTTGGAACAGGTATCCTAGGAGATCTCATTACTATCAACCTAGAAGGTATTACAATTCACATAGGGGATCTAGATCACAGAAACCAAGTGTTAAAACCGAATGGGTTAAAAGAGAAAGTAATGCTGAGGGCCAAACAGTACGTTCAACAAAAAGTGAATCAGATGTTTTTGTGATACAAGAAAAAGAGAATGAACTTGTAAAAGAGAGTTTTGAAAATCCACATGCTAAAAATCAAAAGATAATTCTGGATCATGTTTTAAAAAATAGTGGGAATTACATACTCAAAGAATTTGAGTTTGTAACTCCACAATGGGAACACAAGTCAGTAATGGCTTGGGTTCCTTAAAGAAACTAACTCTCTAAATCTTTGTGCAGGGCAACCCAGAAGAGGAACTTAAAGATCATTTGATTGTAGATAGTGGTTGCTCTGGAAGTATGACAGGAGACAAGGAGATTCTGTCTGATTTTAGATCTATTAGTGGAGGAAGAGTTGCATTTGGGAATGATCCTAATGGAGGAAGAATTACTGGGTAAGGAACCATCAAAGCAGGGCGTATAGATTTTGAGAATGTTAGATATGTGAAGGAGCTCAAGTTCAACCTATTGTCAGTCTCTCAAATCTGTGATAAAAAGCACCCTGTGTTAGTCACTGACACAAAATGTCTCATCCTTTCCCCTGAATTCAAAACTGTTGATGATAACTTGGTAGTCCTTAGAGTACCAAGAACCAATGTTTGGTGGCAAAAGCAACATCTAAAGAAGCACATCAGTGGCATAGAAGATTGGGCCATGTTAATTTCAAGAATATCAACAAACTGGTCAAAGGTAATTTAGTTAGAGGTTTACCTTCAAAGACTTACAAGAATGATCACTCCTGTTTGGCATGTAAGAAGGGTAAACAACATAAAGTCTCTTGCAAGAAGCTTGAGGAAAGGACTGTTAGAGAACCTTTGGAGCTGTTACACATGGATTTGTTTAGACCTGTTTCTGTGGTAAGTTTAAACAAGAAAAAGTACTACTTGGTTGTAACAGATGATTGCAGTAGATTTAGTTGGGTATTTTTCTTGGGATTTAAAGATGATACTTTTGATGCTATTCAGACTCTAATAATAGCACTTGAAAACCAATTGAGACTCAAGGTTAGAGGTATTAGATGTGACAATGGAACTGAATTCAAGAACAAGCTTATGGATGAATTTTGTGCAAACAAAGGAATCAAGAGGGAGTTCAGTATTGCAAGAACACCACAGCAAAATGGTGTTGCAGAGAGAAAGAATATGACTTTGATTGAAGCAGCCAGAACATTGCTAGCAGATTCACAACTACCTATTCAATTCTGGGCTGAAGCTGTAAGTACTGCTTGCTATGTACTTAACAGAGTATCAGTTACTAAGCCACAGATGAAGACACCTTATGAGTTGTTGATGGGCAACAAACCCAACATTCGATTTATGAAGCCTTTTGGATGCCCTCTTACTATTTTGAATACAATTGATAATCTGGTTAAGTTTGATGGCAAGTCAGAAGAAGGTTATTTATTGGGTTATTGTACCAACAGTAAGGGCTTCAGAGTGTACAATATAGTCACTAAGAAGGTTCAAGACTGTCTTCATGTTGAATTTTTAGAAGATCAAGACAATCAGAAGGGTAAAGGTCCTGATTGGATGTTTGATCTTGAAGTTTTAACTCCTTCTATGAACTATGTACCTGTTAGAGAAGAAAATCAACCTATACATGCTGGAGAAGATTTATAGTATGTTGTTCATGGAGTCCATATTAGACCTGATGTTGTTCCAGATGAAGAATCAATATCTGTTGAACCAAAGAAAAGTACTGCTGAGCCAAAATCCTCATTGCCTGCTGAGGATCAATCTATTCAAGAAGAACTTAATCAGATGCTTCTTTAAGATGTTTTAGCACATTCTTATACTGATGATCAAAGAAGAGCTTATGAAAAGGCAAAGAAAAAGAACAAGACTGCAGAGTACTCTCACAGTACTTTGGACAGTACTTTTGACCAAAGTACTGCTGCACCTGTTACCAGTACTTTGGATGATTTGGATGATCCTACCATGCCTGGATTAGAAGATACTGATGATGAGCTTGAAGATGAAGGTATTTTCTCAGATTCCAATGAAGATGCTGATTTTACTAATTTGGAAGATACTTATGGAGTTCCACAGTCTCCAAACTTAAGAATTCATAAGACTCATCCTACTGATCAAATCATTGATCCTTCTACTTCTGGAGTGATGACTAGACACAAAGCTAAGACTTTTACTAAACCTCATAATGCTTTACTTAGCTTTGTCTATAACAAAACAGAATGAAACATAAGGACCATCAAACATGTCTGTTTACTTGCTTTATCTCTCAAGAAGAACCCAAGAATATTGCTCAAGGATTGACTAAAGAAAGTTGGGTCGAAGCTATGCAAGAAGAACTGCTACAATGCGGACTTCAAGAAGTTTGGGTATTATGTGATGTTCCTGATGGTAAGAAGGTCATTGGTACAAGATGGGTGTTCAGAGTCAAGAGATATGAAAGAGGGAATGTCATCAAAAACAAAGCCAGGTTAGTTGCACAAGGTTATAGACAAGAAGAAGGAGTTGATTATGATGAAGTGTTTGCTCCTGTAGCAAGGATAGAAGCCATTCAAATTTTCCTTGCTTTTGCTTCTTATATGGGATTTCAGGTTTATCAAATGGATGTTAAGAGTGCCTTTTTATATGGCAAGATTACAGAGGAAGTATACGTCAAACAACCTCCTGGTTTTGAAGATCCTAAACATCCAAACAAAGTCTACAAAGTTGTCAAAGCTCTATATGGCTTACATCAGGCAACTAGAGCTTGGTATGAAAGGCTCTCTACCTTTTTATTGCAACATGGTTATAGGAGAGGAGCAATAGATAAGACCTTGTTTATCAAGAGAGATAAGAAGGATATCATGCTAGTTCAAGTGTATGTAGATGATATCATCTTTGGAGCTACCAAACAATCTATGGTCAAGGAGTTTGAGAAGCTGATGCAAAATGAATTTCAAATGAGTTCAATGGGTGAGTTAACTTTCTTTTTGGGACTTCAAATTAAGCAGTCAAAGGAAGGAATTTTCATAAGTCAAGACAAGTATGCATCTGACATACTGAAGAAGTTTAATTTTGATGACATGAAGACTGTTACTACACCTATTAAATCTATCAACTCATTGGGCAAGGATGAAGATGGACAACCAGTTGAAGTCAAGTTATACAGATCCATGATTGGATGTCTTATGTATCTTACTACATCAAGGCCTGATATCATGTTTGCTGTTTGTTTATGTGCAAGATATCAAGTCTCCCCAAAGATCTCTCATATGAATGCAGTGAAGAGAATTTTTAGTTATTTGAAACAACAACCTAATTTGGGGTTGTGGTATCCAAAGGAACTCAATGGATGGCTCAGATATGCTCTCACTTGTACCTACTTGTTGGACGGCTGGGATTAGTCCAAGAAAGCACAAGTTTGGTATTTGCTTGTTTTGCCTCACACAAGAAACACATCAGAAGCACACAAGAAAGGAGTTGAAGACCTAGCTAGTAGTATAAATAGGACATTGTAAGCCATTGTATAAGGCACCCTTTTTCTTAGTTTTAAAAATTTTCAGTTTATGTTTTCAAAGTCAGTTGTAATGTTTACTTTTAATCAATGAAAATCTTTTTTTTATTTGTTGTGATTCATCTTCTTTATATGCTTATCAGTAGTTAGTTAAGTTGTTATCACAAGAAAAACGTTTGCAGAGTGTTTGGATCAAAACTGAGAAAGGGTCAAAACTGAGAATTTACCCGTTTGACTTATTAAGTCAAACCTCTTTTAGCAAATATAAATTAGCTTCAATTGATTTGAACCTGTTTTTTTTATTAGCAAGATTTTGGTTCACACTTAAAGGGGTGTTTGGTTTATGCATACTTTGGGTTTCAAAATACCATTTTATCCACTTTGACTTTGCAAGTCAAAGTCATTTTAATGTTAATATGGAGTTTGTAAAATTTTGAGATTGGATTGCCAAGTTCATGTCAGTTTGGGTGGTTTAAAAAAAATGGATTTTGGACTTTCAGAATTGCACAGGACAGCAGCCTGTGCTGCTGTTCTTGGGCATTTTTCTCAGCTTATTTGAAGCTCAACATTGGCAACATTTGTTTTTCTCAAGCCCCTGTATTACCAACTGATTCTAGTTTCAGTTTTATGCACCAAAGAGTCTCCTAACTCAGTTTAAATAGAAGTCCAAATCTGTCCCATTTCAATTTTTTTTCATTCATGTTTCAGTTCATATTGGCCAAAAGAAGCTGTTAACAACTTATTTTTAAGCTGCTACATTCTCATTCTTGCCCCCTAATTAGTTTCTTTTGGGTCTCTACTGTACTGACTTTGTTATTGCAGCTTGTGTCTGGGTTGGGAGTTCATCATTCAGCGTAAAAATAAGCCTCAAAGTGGGCACTAAGGCTGTTTTGCAGCTTGCACTGCAGCAGACCACAACAGGTCACTCGACCACTTTTTCACTCATTAGCTTATTGGAGCTTGACTTAGCATATTTCAGTTATCAGTTGTTCTATTAGCATAGGTTAGGATTACTATGGCTTGTTAGTTAACTCTTGGAATGCTTATTGAATCTCCTTGTAGGTTGCTTTATCCTATTTTAGCTTAGGATCCCCCTTCAAGCCAACTGTTTTTCCCATAGATTATTGCTTAAAGATAGCTTATTTATGTATGATTTGGTTTGTTAGTCATCTTGTTAGCTTAACCATCAGTTGAAACTACTTTTCATGCTCCATTTTGCTTAAAGTTTTGCTAAGAGGTGCTTGTTTAAAATCTGTCCAAACAACTTGTCCAAACCAGTTGAGGAATAAGCTGTTTCCAGCTTATCTCAAGCTTTTTCCAAGTTTCAGTTTTAGCGAAAGTCTTATTTTTGTTGGTATTTTAGTTTCCAAAAAGAAAGATCAGAAAAAAAAAATAAATAGCAAAAAGGGTGGGGAGGCAGGCTCGAACCTGAGACCTCCCACCCTAGGAGAGTGATAAGTGTACCTGTATGACCAGCGCCCTTGGGACTTCCTTCGTTCAAATATTGCAAAATCTATTACTTAAGGGCTTTTGGTCAGTTTTGTTTATAAGCTAATTTTGGCTTATTTTGAGCTTATTTTCCAAAGCAGCCCCCACCTTTTTAATTTTTCTTAGGTTCATTACCCTCCAAAGTAGTTTCTGTAATTTTTCCATATTTTTCTAAAAACGTTTAGTATTTTTAATAATTAAATTAGTGTAAAATCGTTTTTAATTCGTAGAAAATAATTTAAAAGTCAAAAAAATTCCCGGCTTTTTCCTAAAATTATTTTTAGTCATTTAGAATGTAGGAAAATTGTTTTCACACTTGTAGGACTTAAATTGCATCTTTTTCACTTTCGAGGCTCGGGTTTTCGCGTTTTTGAATTTTAGTACCCTTGGACTTAGTTTAGCCTCGTTTTATCATTTCTTAGGCTTATTAGTAGTTAGTTTGTAGTTTATTAGGGTTCCCTTGCCTTAATTACTTTCCCATTAATCAATTCGTAGATAACGTAATCCAAATCAAACAAATCATTAAAACCAATTCAAGTTCAAATCACGAAACTCAACGAATCCTTCCATTCACACCTCGTTGGGACACGACCCGGGAAATCACTTCCCGGTATCACTTTTATCACACCCGTGAGATTTGGCACGTTAACCCTTTTCCTAAAAGGTTGATTTGTCTAGTTTTACGGTTAATTTTATATTGTTGATATTTGTGTTTTTCTCACACTCACTTTACACGAATCAGTACTGCTTGCAGTTTTTAAATCGGTTACTGATTTTGAAAAACTTTTGTTAAGTACTAAATGTTTTGAAACAAAGTTTAAAAGAAATAAATGGTTTTTGAGATGGTAACATCAATAGGTTATCAATCCACCATGGTTACAAAAGGATTGGCTAATCCATGAGCAAACGGCTCTGGTAAAGATATTTCAAATCCGTTTTTAGTTAACAACTTGCTAATAAGTTGTATGGTCATCAACTCACCATATCAGTAATGTGAAGAGTTGGCTAGCCCACAAGAAAATGGCTTGTGGTAAAGGCTGTGGAAAAACCATTATATGGTAATTAGTTCACCATGATGAAAGAACTAACTAGTCCAAAAGGGTACAACTTTTGGTAAAGACAAATCAAATCTGTTGATAGCTGATGATTTGCTAAAAATCATATGGTTATCAGTATACCATGATCTTACACATCAAAACATTTGGCTACTCCAGAGTTAATGGCTTTGGTAAAGAGAACTCAAATCCATTAAATTTTCAATGTTTCACCTCTCACAGGAGTTTACACACCTGGAAGTGATGAGAATAGACTGAAACTTAACTGAATTAAATGTACAAATTGTCTTATGTTGCTAAAAAGATGGAGCTTGCTGAATGTTGCTGAAAAGAAATAAGATTGTTGATTGATGCTGAAAAGAATTATACAAATAAAGACTACTTTGATGATGATATAAGCAGAAAAACTACAAAGATAAAATCTGAAGATAAAGTCACAATTCCTCTTTGAAGATAAAGATGTTAAAGCTAAATCTACAAAGGAACTTGAAATCAAACAAGTAGAATTCAAGTTAGGGGAGGATTGTTGGGATACAAAAGATTAAAGTACTGAAGATTAACAAAGTACTACAGAAAGACAAAGTACTGCAAGAAGTCAAAGTACTGCTAAGTTAAAGTCAAAGTACTGCTTATTCATCGAAGTACTGTAAAGTTAAAGTCGGTTGTATTAGATTAAAGATAGAAAGTAATGTTTATCTAGAACTTTCTAAGTATTGTTTACTTGACGTACAAGGATAAGAATTGTAAATCGTTTAGGGTTATCCTTGAGCCTATAAAAGGACCTCCTAGATTGATATTAGACGTACGTGACATTATTAGAGTTTTAGAGAAGTTCGATATTATTAGAGTTGTTAAAAAGTCTGCATAATAAGCAGAGTTAGAGTTATTAATAAAATTGTTCAAAGTTAAAGTTATTCTTCTTAGCTTTGTTAAGTAAATTCCGCATACTTAATAAAGTTTGCTCAGTGTTTTCATTGTTAATAACTTAGGATTTATCCCAGGTTATTAAACCTTAACAAGCTATTTAAGTTAGTTTGGTTAGAGTACATCGATCCAACAGATTGGCCTTAATACCTTGCTTGGTGATCAGATGTCCCAAAAATTGTCCTTCTTCCACACCGAAGGAACATTTCTTGGGATTTAACTTCATGTTGATGGCGCGAAGCTGGTCGAAGGTTTCCTTGATGTCGGAGAGCATATCCTCATCCGTTCTACTCTTGATAACTATATCGTCTACGTACGCCTCAAGATTCCTACCTATCTGCTTGTGGAAGGCTTTGTCCACTAAACGTTGGTAGGTAGCACCTGCATTTTTCAAACCAAAAGGCATCTTTTTGTAACAATAAATGCCTTTTCCTGTAAAAAAGGTTGTCTTTTCTTCATCCTTTTTCGCCATTTGTATCTGATGATAACCCTTGTAAGCGTCCAGAAAACATTTCAGCCGAAACCCTGACAAGGATTCTACTTTCCAATTGATTTCTGGCAGAGGATAGCAGTCCTTCGGACAGGCTTTGTTGATATCTGTGAAGTCCACACACATCCGCCACCCTTCGTCATGCTTCTTGACCATCACCAGATTGGCTACCCAAGTTTGATACTTCACCTCTCTGAGTATGCCTGCTGCTACGAGCTCATCCACTTCTTTGCATGCTGCGACATTTCTTTCAGGAGTCAGGCTTCGACGCTTTTGCTTGATAGGTTCGATATGTTTGAACTCATTAAGCTTGTGTTCACTGCCGAAGGGCTTTCCGTCTATGGTGAGAGTTCTGGGGATCCCCGTCATATCAGAGTAGGTCCATGCGAAGACATCTGCATTGGCCCGTGGTACCTTTTCCAATTCGGCTTTAAAAGAGGTAGGGAGCTGCTTTTCAATTACCACCGTCTGATCAGGGTAGAGATCGTTTACTACAATGCGTTCTTCAGCATCAGTACAGCTGAGAACATCTTTCGAAGGCTCTTCCGAGACCTGTTTGACCCTTTTGCCTACTTCCGTAGGCTTCTTCACGTTGTAGCTGGAGAAAATCGTTCCAATACCGAAAGGTGTTTGGAATTTGACTGCGGCATGTATAGTGGAGACAACGATGCCCATTTTATGCATTGCTGTTCTCCATATCAACAGGTTATAGGGAGATTCAGACCTTACAATTGCGAAAACCAGAGTTTCTGTTCTTTTTAGCCTTCCTTCTCCAATCGTAACCTCTAGAGGGAGTTCTCCCAAGGGCCATGAGTGTTCCCCTGAGAACCCTACCAAAGGTACCTCCGAATCTACTCTCTTCGACCTTATCGAAGGCTTGAGCTTTAGAAAGCAATGTTCGTTGATCACTTCGCAAGAGCTACCACAGTCTAGGTAGGCTCTGTTTACTTCTCTATTGGAGATCAAGACTTTGATGACCACGTGGTCATTTAAGAGAAAATTTCCTGTGATCGAAGGGAAGGTGACATCTCCAACTTCGCATAATGCTTCCTCCGCTTCTTTCCTCTTTAGACCAGAATCATCCTTGTACACCATGAGGATGGGTGCTTCGGCGGGTGTGGTGTCTTTCCCCAACTGTGTGTCGGAGACCTTTTCTCTACCTTTCTTTATACCCTTCACCAAATGTCCCAATTAGCCAGACTTCACGCCAATTGGCCAGACTTTACGGCCTCTTCTATCTGTTTCTTGAGCTCTCTGCAATTATTGGTGTCGTGCCCATAATCGTCATGGAAATAGCAGCATTTGGTGGTATCCCTGGTCCTTCCTCTGCTTGCCAAACGAGGAGGAGGATCAAAGGCATTCGCAGCCTTTTCTGTAGCGAGTATCTCCCTTGTAGATGTAGACAGATTAGCTAAGAGCCCATGGTTGATGTTTTTGTGGTAGGGCGTAAACCTGTCCCTGCCTTTGTGTCTGTTCTTTGACCCTTCCCACGAAGGATGCTTCGGGTCCTTACTGTGAATTTCTTTAGTTTCGACCGGAGCCCCGTTGGTAGACATTTCTTTTGCTTCAATCCATGTGTAAGCCTTCTCCACTAAGCCCTTGTAGGTTAAAGGAAGGTCGGTGGAGAGAAATTTCACCAAACTTCTGTTTCGTAGGCCATCCACGAAACCTGAGATGCGTTGGTCTTCGTGCAGACCCAGTATCTGTAAGGTGTCATCGGTGTATCTGGTGATGAATGCCCTGGTGCTCTCGTTTTCCTTATGCTTGATGTTGTGCACTGTTAGGTGCGTTCTTGTGAACTTTTTCTGCTGACTGAAATGTGATCTGAACTTGGCCTTGAGATCATCCAAGTTCATAATGCTACCTGGTTTTTGCCAGTTCCACCTTATACGAGCAGAGTCTCGTAGGGTATATGTAAACATGTGGCAAGCAACGGGCCTGACCCACTTCTGCATTCTGATAGCCCCTTCGAACAGGTGTAAAAAGTTATCCGGGTCCCCCTTCCCATCATAAGTACCAATATATGCGGGCATTTTCAACCCATCAGGGAAAGGGTAGTCTTCTATCCATCTTACGAAGGGTGTTGTGGAACCCATGGGCTCCGAATAAAGGCAGTTATAAAGTGGCATGTAGGTAGGGCAGCATTGTACGTGTTATGATTTGGAGGTATTCCAACAGGGTTTTGGTTAACATATTGAGGGTAAGCAGTAGGTATATAAGGTGGGTGAATTTCGACTGGGTACGAAGGATATACCATAGGTTGTCCGTAGGGCATGCTTCCGTATGGTTGAGTAAAACTGGGGTTGCTAGCCTACCCATTAGTTGGGGGATAGACCCCTTGAGGGTAAGATTGAGCCTGAAAAGGAGGGTACATACCATGAGGAGGAAGATTTCCTCCCACATTCATTTGAGATGGATTGCCTTCTACGCCGGATCCGTGAGAAGGCTGCAACGGGACCCCTGCCTCAGTTCTTCCCAGATGAGCCGCCAAAAGTGGTGGCAAGTTAACCTCCTTAGTTTCCCTTCCATTGGATCCTTCCATTGTTCCTTCCCTTCTCGTCGGAGCCCTCTCCGGAACATCTTCAAAACCAACTGACCTTCTACTCGGCCTTTGACTGCTCGGAGACCTTATCCTTAGCACTGAGCATGTAACCCCAGGTGCCAAGGGCCTAGCCTCCATTTCCAACTCTTCGTCATACTCATCGCTTGAGTATTCTAACTCCCTTCGCATCTCTACATTCCGAGCTTGCCTCCTTCGAGCCCTCAGTAAAGATTCTAGTGCTTCGATGTTAGCTTCGACAAAAGTTGTACTGATTACCGGTTCAGGGTTAGCCGAGGTTGAAGTATGGTTGTTTGGAGTTATTTCAGGGTGAGATCGTGTGGTAAAGGTGGATGCGGTTATATTGGAAAGGTTGTTAGGATCATTGACTGGGATTGGTGTCAAGGTCGAGAAACCTGGAGGGGGTGTATCCTCTCTTCCTTGACTCATGCCGTAAAACTAGTAAGCGTGATTGACTGGGTGTAAGTTTGGAATAACGAGACCAATAGTAGCGGGTCCCATGGATGGCGCCACTGATTGTACAATAATTCGTACGACCAGGCCTTCGATGGTGATCGAAGGGTATGAGGGGTGATATGTTTGCGCCAAACTTGTAGCCAATCTGCAATAAGAAATAGTAGACACTTCGTTAAGCGATTGCGCAGGGGTTGGGCCCTGCGAACCACCTCCGGCGTGAGAGTAAGTATATGATATGTGTTGTAAGTAATATGGAGTATGTGAAATACTGTGTTGAGTGAACATACCATTGAAATGACTCGTCCAACCTATTTATAGGTGAAGAAAATAGCTTGGAGAGTGTTAGTACATGTTTAGGAGATCATGGGGGCGTCCCCTGATTTGTGGTAACCGCTAGGGCTTCATCCCCACTATCTCTGGCTTGGCGGGGAAGCTAAGGAAATAGTGGGAACGTGGGGGAAGACCAAGTCAAGGTTCTCCTTTGTCTTGGCGCCTTCAAGAGAAGGCACCGAAGGGCATAGGCTGTTGGGTTTTTGGTTCCTTGGATTAAGAATTATTCTAAGTGTTGGAACCACGGACAGTGTTGATGAAACCACGGACAGAAGAATGGATCCACTGCTGATGACAAACCGCGGCTAGTAGTATTGTGTAACCACGGATATTGTATTGTAACCACTGCTAGTCTTGTATAGTCGGTTTAGTATTCTGTATTAGATAAATATGGAAAAGATATTTATCTTGTAGGTTATGTATTGTATTATGTAAAGGACTCCTTAGCCTATAAAAGGAGGTCCTAGGTTAGATTAGATATACGTATGTTTTATATCTAAGGTCGATACACTTCAAGGTTGTAAAACCCTAATACTGGTTAGAGTATTCGTATTAATAATAATATTGAGGTGTTGAATGTTTATTGTTCTTCTTCTTAAGATTAAGTATTAAATTCCGCGTGATACTTAATAAGTCTTTGTTTAAGTCAGTTTCTACATTAGATTGTTTGCTCAACTGGGATCAACAAGTGGTATCAGAGCTTGTGATCTAGAAACTGTAACCAAGAAGAAGTTTTGTTAAGTTCTATTCAAGAAAGCTAAGATGTCTGATGAAACTCACATGGTAACTGCATCAAGGGTACCCATGCTCAAGCATGGTGAGTATCAAATCTGGAGAATGCGAATGAGGCAATACATTCGTATGATTGACTATGCCATCTGGGATGTTGTTGAAAAAGGTGATACTCTTCCTAAGAAGGGTGATGATGGTAAAGAGATAGCTATTGTTAGTGAAGTCGACAAGGCTAGAAGGAAACTGGAGATCAAAGCTCACAGTATTCTCTCCATGGGAATACCTAATGAGTATGCTTTGGACTTTGAAAGATATGAGTCTGCTAAAGAATTACTGGATGCTCTTGAGACAAGGTTTGCTGGTAATGAAGCTACAAAGAAATCAAGGAAGAATATGCTCAAGCATCAGCTTGAAAACTTCACTGCTCTTAGTTGAGAGAAACTTGATGGCATTTATAACAGGCTTCAAAAACTTATCAGCCAATTGAAGTCGGTGGACTACAATGTTATTCAAGAAGATATAAATTTGAAGTTCATTAGAAGTTTATCTCCTGAATGGGCTGTTCATACAATTGTGTGGAGAAATAAGGAGGACTTTGATAAGATGACTCTGGACAATCTCTACAACAACTTGAAAGTTTATGAGTCTGAAAATAACGTTGCTGGTGCATCTTCTTCTAATCAAAACATTGCTTTTGTTTCCACTAATCACAAGAGTTCACAAGATGTATCCACTGCTGCCTATGGAATAACCACGACTATTGCAAGCAATACCACTGTTAGTGATAATTTCAGTGATGGTGCAATTTGTGCTTTTCTGGCTGATTTAACTACTAGTGTTACTGTTTTAAATCAAGATCTAGATCAAATTGATCCTGATGATCTTGAGGAGATTAATCTTCAATGGCAAATGGAAATGTTGACTCTCCAAGCAAGGAAGTTTCTGAGGAGGACTGGAAGACAAGTTAAGTATGATGGTCAAAGAAGAGCTGGATTCGACAAAAGCAAGATGGAGTGCTTTAACTGCAAGAAAAAGGGTCACTTTGCTAGGGAATGTCGAGCTCCTAAGAGAATTGAAGGCATTAAGAAGACCACTGAAGAGCATGCTTCTTCTTCAGCTTTGGTTGCTCAAGATGGGATTGGTGATTATGACTGGAGTGATCAGATTGAAGAAGGTCCCAATGCAGCTTTTCTTGCTAGTGAAGCTTCAAAAGAGCATAACTTTGCTCTTATCGCCTATGCTTCATCTTCTGGTTCAGATTCTGAGGTATCTAATGATTTTAAAACTTCTACTTGTTCTTTTAAATCATGTCAAGATAACTTAGAATCTCAAAAGGCTATCACTGAGAGTTTAAGGAAAGAAGTAGAAAGACTGTCTCTAGATAACTTAGGTTATAGAGTTTGTCTAGAAAGTGTTGAAGAAAAGCTTAATTACTGTATTAAATGTGAGTTTGAGTATGTTGATAAAATAAATATACTAGGTGGAGAAATTGATCTTAAGGATAGAGAGATTAAGATGCTTAAAGAGAAACTAGAAAAGGCAGAGAGTGTAAAAGTAGAAGCCCTAAAAGAAAAAGAAAAACATGTTGTTAGGGTTGCTAAAACACAGTATGCTTCTGATCTAGTAAATAAGCCAATTGGTCAAAAATTATTCAAGGATGGTACTGGTCTTGGTTACAATGATATGCCACCACCATCTCTGATGAAACATGCACCACCTACAAAAGAGCTCTCATTTAGCAGTGAATTTAGTTTCAATAAACCTGTAGGTGAGACTAACAAGACTGAATCACCTAAGATAGGTTCTGATAGGTCATCTGATGCTCCCACTATTGAAGATTGGGAATCAGATTCTGAGGAAGATAGAACTGAATCAACTCAGCCTGAAAAGATAGAATATGTTAAGAAAGTTGATTCTAAACAAGCCAACCTTGTACCTAGATTTGGAGCTCAAATTGCTAAGAAAGTAGTAGAATACAAGGAAGTACCTAGGGAACAGATGAAAAGATACATACCTAGGGGAAACCATAGAAACTTCAATGGACTAATTTCAAACAGATTAGGAGATGAGTTTCAATGTGTTAAAAACGCTTGTTTTACATGTGGTAGTTTTGAGCACTTACAGAGAAACTGTTATAAAAACAGACCACAAGTTTGGAATCATTGGAAGAGGGTAAATCATCAAAACTTTTCAAAGAAAACAAACCCTCATCCTAACAAAAAGCATGATTCCTAGAGCAGTGCTGATGAGGAATGGGAATACAAAATCAATAGTCACTGCTGCACCCAAATGGGTTCCAAACACGGCTAAGCAAAATCAAACCACTGCTAAGCAAAATATCACCACTGATACAAAAGAAGTTTTAAAAATTCCAAAGGTGATAACTGACACAGTGATTGGAAACCATTTTTATGCTGTTAAGGCCTCAGCTAGTTGGCAATGGAAGCCTAAGACCAAGGTTTTACATCATGTCAACTGTGCATAAATGGACCTAAACAAATTTGATTATGTTGATGCACAGGGCAGACCCAAGTCAGTATTGGTGTCACACCCCCAAATTACCTGTTTTGCAGCGGAATGGAATTCCTGGGGATTGACTGTCATAGCATCACAATCACAGTTATATTGAACGACCTAAAGTGTCGTTTGGAAAATACATCGTTTGATTTAATAAAATAATCAGAGTTTACAAAGTAGGTCCCAAATGTAAATCAACTTGTGCGGAAATAAGTTTGTTACAATACAAACGATATTTTAAAGTACGTAAAACCCAAGTGAGACGCGTCGTCATCACGACTCCATGATGTGTCCAAATGCATGCCATGAAGTGAATGCCTTAGAAACCTGAGATAAAAACATGCTAAAAGTGTCAACACAAAGGTTGAGTGAGTTCATAGAGTTTTAAATGGAAATGTAAAGCCTTTCAAAAATCGTTTATGCAGCAAAGGCATTGTAAATCCACTCAGTTCCAAGTCCCGCCCATACAAAACTTGCAACCTGTGTGTTTACAACCCACTGCCAGAATATGTAGAGTTTATGTTCAAACAGAAATCGTCAAATGAATTCACAAAATAGTGCATGGCTCAATGTATCGAAATCGTTTATGCAGCAAAGGCATTGTAAATCCACTCAGTTCCAAGTCCCGCCCATACAAAACTTGCAACCTGTGTATTCACAACCCATTGCCAAATGTATATAGTGTATGTTCAAATCGTTCCAAGACCGTTAGTCCATGATCGTATACCAAGTCCGTTAGATCGTGTTCATACCAAGTCCGTTAGCTCAATGAATATACCAAGACCGTTAGACCAATGAATATACCAAGTCCGTTAGACCAATGAATATACCAAGACCGTTAGCTCAATGAATATACCAAGACCGTTAGACCAATGAATATAATATGGAAATTCTAAGTATGGCAATAATGTTACTTCGCATGACTAAACATTCAGTTTAGATAAACATGTAGTTTGCAAATAGTCATGAATGTAATAAAAATAGTCGAGCATGTATCTCCCCCAAAACAGTTATGAAAACAAGTAAAAGCAGGGGCTATGAAACTCACTTGGTGGAATGATGCGAAGACAAAAGTGAGTACACCGAGATGTAATGTGATACGTTAATCTTGACCTATTGTGAAGGATATGATACGCAATGAGTTGCAATGTAATGTTATGCATGCACTTCGTATGTTATTTATACCATTTACGGGTTTTGAAAATATTACTCGTCGTCGAAAAATACTCTTTTGACGTCTTGACCCTTAAAAAATGACTTTACATGTTTTTACGTCAAAATGTCATCCTATAATGGTTTTATAATGATTTTTGGTGAAATTACCACTTTTCGTCGCAAAACAATGTCGTCGGAAAAATCATGAAATTAACAAAAATGGCTTTGGAAAACTAGTCGCAAAACGGTGTACGTCGATCGTTAGAGAACGAACTCGACGGTTTTGGAAAGTTTGTATCGATATCTAGAAGTTTCAGTTCAGGAGTTTTCGTTCAAAAGGTCTCGATCATAAAGATATCAAGGGCTAAAGATGGTGGTTTATGCTAATTGTGTGCAGAAAATAAGTTTCGGCCAATGTTTGAACATCCGTAATTAATTTACCATAACTCCGCTTGACAAACGGCTTTTTGTTTTGAAAAATATGGCCGATGAACTTGATTTTACTAGAAGACATTTCGTTATAAAAAGTTTCACATCATGGTTAAAAACAGCCGCAAACATGGACGTTACAGCTAGTGAAATACTTGTAACGTAAAAGTAATATAGTTTTTCAGAAAATAATAGTTACGGCAACTTTATAAAAACATGCATAACTTTGTCGTTTCAAATCCGTTTTCTACGTAAAATATGTCCTTAGCTTCGTATCGAAGTAAACTAATATATTTTTGATAAGTCGAAATAATTTGTGAAGCTTAAGGCTCGTTTTTGACCCGAAATATGTAAAAACAGCAAGCTGAGATTTTCAGAAAATAAACATTTCGTCGTCAAACTTTAAAAATTCACCACGGCTTCGTTATAACTCCGTTTTTATCCGTTCAAAAGGCCACGGATTCGTTTTAAAGTATATTTTCTAAATATCAAGGCCAAAATGTCGTACCAACAGTTGGTTTTTCCAGAAATTCGAATTAAGGACAGAACATCAAAATATAGTTATCGAAAATAGTTTTTCTCGGACAAAACCTATTCTAATCCCTTCAAATCAACTCCAAAACTAATCTAATCCTACCATACACCTTCTTAGGGTGTCATGGGTTCCTAATCACCATCAAGACCAAAGAATACCATGGGAGTAATTATAGGATGACCAATAGTATATATAAGTTCTAAAATCATGGAATAAATGGTATAAATCACATAACATGCATATAAGCTCCAAAAATGAAAGGAAACATATGAAAATGACAAGGAAACTTGAAAATGAATAAAACATGCTTACTAGTGAAAATGAAGAGGTGAAAGTAACAAGGATTAACTTAAATATCCTTGGTTTTTATTTCAAAACCACAAAAAGGATATAAACTAGATTGTAAACACTCTTGATTTTGCAAAACTCTTGATCCCTTGGTTGTTCTTGATGAAGCCGGTTCTAGTGAGAAGAAAAATGAGAGAAAGTTGCTAGCTATCTTGAATTATTGTGTGTAATGAATTGTGAATGAACTTGGAGTATAGATCTAATCTTTCAAGGAAAAATTTTCATCAAAACATTAAATGTGACCCCCATAGGGCCGGATTTCATGGGTCTTGTTTCTCAAAATATAATTTTTTTTTTCTTTTTAATAACTTGTATATATTATATACTTGTAACAATTATTGATAAAATGTATAAGTAAAAAGTGTAGTTAAATGTAACTTTTTGGTACAAGTAAGTTTTTAGTAAATCAAAATAGAATGTAATGAGTTAATAAAAATTGTAAAAATACTTTCCTTGTGAAAATTGAGTGATAAAATAGTTATCGTCAAATTTTTTGAGAAAACGACGTAATAATTAAACTTTAACGATTTAAGTACCAAATAAATTTGAAACACTAGGAAAACTAAAAATATAGTTTTTATGAACTAGATGTAAGTTTAAAAATACCTCGGGATCATTTTTGAAAGTAATGGATTAAACATACAAAATAAAAACTCACGCGATAAAAATTATTAAATATAAAAATTACGCGTTGAAGGTGAAATGAAATGTCGTGAATGTACTAATGAGATGCACATGATGTCAATGAAATGTAGACTAATCATAGTCCATATGAAATGTACGTGATGTCATGATCATGAATTCGCCGCTAAACCTCCAAGGTTACGCGAATTTGAAACAAGTAAACCAAGTTTACTATAAATGTTGAAATAATGAGACATGAACGGTGTCGAGAAATGACCTGAAAGTACGGGTTGTCACATTCGCCCATCCAAAAAGGAATTCAGTCCCTGAATTCAATCGTTGTTAGGTCTAACGGGTTTAGGGTTTGATGTAGCAAACTTTCCCATTCCCGAGCAAAACCCTCAAAAGACTTTTTGGTAACCGATTTTTACTTAATCTCACAACTCATCAAACAAGAACTGTCATGAGATTAGGCTAAATCGGTTTAGGTAACAACTTGTTTCTAGCTCGATCTTTGCAACTCATCAAACAAGAACTGTCACGCGGATCAAACTGGAAACAAGTGGTTTGAAGAAAATCTTTTGAAAATTTGGCTCGATTACGGAATTGCTTACACATATAAGACTACTACCCCCTTCATTGCATGATTCTTCCTGAATTAGACATAGGTGATCAGGCTATGTATAATTTAGGAGTAACTATGCAATGCTTGGACTAATCGACTCATATGTTGTTTGGTGTTGAGTCAACTGATGTTAAGATTGTGATGAACATCGAGGAGAGAAAACATGGAGAAGTGTCGTTAAAATGATCGATAAAGTAAAAAGAATTAAAATCCTCGTAAATGATAACAAATCGGAAAGAAAATAAAGTACGATAGATGAGAATATTTTACAACGAGTGGTTCAGCAAAAGTAGTACATCTTAGGTTATAAAGATTCGGATGCGATGGAAAACATAAACTTAGTACATGAGGAGAAATAAGACTGTTAGTTTCCGAACTTCTTCAGTCTTCCGCGTCGTTGATACCTTGACGAGCTCCTCCTCCTCCTTCTAACATATAAACATTCCCATGAGCACCTTCGACTTGTTGATCTTGGTTTTGAGGACATTGGTTTCTATAGTGTCCTTGCTCCCCACATCCGAAGCACGTAACTATAGTCTTGCCTCTACAATTCCTGGCATGGTGTCCTAGTTTTTGACACTTGTAGCACTTAGCAGGACAAAGACCCGTGTGATGATACTTACATCGATTACATAGTGGGTAGGTTCCAGCATAACCTCTGCCTTCTACTGGTGCAGCAACATATACCATTGCAGTTTCTTGCCCTCTTTTCTGTTGTTGATGATGGTTAGTGTTGCGGTTTTGGTTGTTGTTGTTATAATCTCCTTGGTCGTTTTCCCATTTCCTTTTGTTGTTGTTGATTTGGTTATCATCGTTGTTGTTTTGGGTATTGTTGTAATTGAAGCGGTTGTTGGGGTTGTGGTTGTTTCGGTTGGTGTTGGTGTACTTACCTCGCTTCACCACTTGTGCCATCAACTTCTGAGTAACTCGAATAGCTTCCTCGATTGTTTGTGGATCAAAAGATGTCACATCTCCTTGAATGACCTCGGGAAGTCCTCCAATAAAAGCCTCTAGCAACTTTTCATTATCAGAAACCATCGACGGGCATAACGCGGCTAATTCCTGAAATCTCCGAATGTATGTGTCAATGTCGTACCCAATCGTGACCAATTCATAGAACTCCGTCTCCAACTTTTTGATTTCTGTTCGAGGACAAAACTTCTTAGTCACCAAGCTCTTAAATTCCTCCCACGTAAGCTTAGAAGCATTTTCCATACCAATCGGTTGAGCGTATGAATTCCACCATGACAACGCTCCATCGAGTAAAGTGCTCGTAGCAAACTTAACTTTACTATCATCCGGACAGTTACAAAGCAAAAATACCGATTCCAACTTTTCAAACCATCTAACCATAGCTGTAGCTCCCTCGGTACCTCGGAACTTAGTGGGTTCACCACTTTTGAAATCTTTGTACGAACATTTCTTAACCCCAGATCCTCCGGCATTACCAGTAGCAGCAGCTAGTCTTGCGGCTTCAGCAGCAGCCGTGGCCTCAGCAGCAGCAGCAGCCACTGTTTCCCTTTCGACTCTTAAAGCATTAGCAATGCTATCGTTCACCAACTTTTGAATTGCTGCTTGGGTCATTTCAACTGTAGCTTTCTTCGGTGCCATATCTTCTTCAAAACAAGAGGAAATGTGAGACGTAGCAAAATCCCAGGTTAAAAATATGCGCTCTAAAGAGAGGTGATAAGAAATGATAAGTTTGAGGTTATTTTTCAAAATAATCGACGGGTTCCGAAAAGATGGGTTATGAGGTGTTGTAAGTGCTTCAATGTATGATGGTTTAGAGACTTAATGTGTGAATAAAGTGTAACTCGACATGTTAGTGGTGAAACAAAGGAGTGAGAGTGACTTCGCCCTATTTAAAGGTTTATCTCGGCATTCGACGTTATCGGTGATGAATCAGCTGATATAAAAATTGTGATAGGGAATGACAAGGAATTCTCCACGTTAAGGTATGAGGAAATGATAATGGAATGGGCATTTAAGGGCATCCATGTGACAATCGTTTTGAAATGAAAGTGAATAACTCGAAAAATGTACGTATAAATCGCACGCAAAGTGAACATGCACTTGTGATGAAATGATGAGATGCTATGATAATGTAGTTATAGTCTAGGGTCAATGATGCAACCTAGTTCTCTATAACTGAAGCTCTGATACCAATCTGTCACACCCCCAAATTACCTGTTTTGCAGCGGAATGGAATTCCTGGGGATTGACTGTCATAGCATCACAATCACAGTTATATTGAACGACCTAAAGTGTCGTTTGGAAAATACATCGTTTGATTTAATAAAATAATCAGAGTTTACAAAGTAGGTCCCAAATGTAAATCAACTTGTGCGGAAATAAGTTTGTTACAATACAAACGATATTTTAAAGTACGTAAAACCCAAGTGAGACGCGTCGTCATCACGACTCCATGATGTGTCCAAATGCATGCCATGAAGTGAATGCCTTAGAAACCTGAGATAAAAACATGCTAAAAGTGTCAACACAAAGGTTGAGTGAGTTCATAGAGTTTTAAATGGAAATGTAAAGCCTTTCAAAAATCGTTTATGCAGCAAAGGCATTGTAAATCCACTCAGTTCCAAGTCCCGCCCATACAAAACTTGCAACCTGTGTGTTTACAACCCACTGCCAGAATATGTAGAGTTTATGTTCAAACAGAAATCGTCAAATGAATTCACAAAATAGTGCATGGCTCAATGTATCGAAATCGTTTATGCAGCAAAGGCATTGTAAATCCACTCAGTTCCAAGTCCCGCCCATACAAAACTTGCAACCTGTGTATTCACAACCCATTGCCAAATGTATATAGTGTATGTTCAAATCGTTCCAAGACCGTTAGTCCATGATCGTATACCAAGTCCGTTAGATCGTGTTCATACCAAGTCCGTTAGCTCAATGAATATACCAAGACCGTTAGACCAATGAATATACCAAGTCCGTTAGACCAATGAATATACCAAGACCGTTAGCTCAATGAATATACCAAGACCGTTAGACCAATGAATATAATATGGAAATTCTAAGTATGGCAATAATGTTACTTCGCATGACTAAACATTCAGTTTAGATAAACATGTAGTTTGCAAATAGTCATGAATGTAATAAAAATAGTCGAGCATGTATCTCCCCCAAAACAGTTATGAAAACAAGTAAAAGCAGGGGCTATGAAACTCACTTGGTGGAATGATGCGAAGACAAAAGTGAGTACACCGAGATGTAATGTGATACGTTAATCTTGACCTATTGTGAAGGATATGATACGCAATGAGTTGCAATGTAATGTTATGCATGCACTTCGTATGTTATTTATACCATTTACGGGTTTTGAAAATATTACTCGTCGTCGAAAAATACTCTTTTGACGTCTTGACCCTTAAAAAATGACTTTACATGTTTTTACGTCAAAATGTCATCCTATAATGGTTTTATAATGATTTTTGGTGAAATTACCACTTTTCGTCGCAAAACAATGTCGTCGGAAAAATCATGAAATTAACAAAAATGGCTTTGGAAAACTAGTCGCAAAACGGTGTACGTCGATCGTTAGAGAACGAACTCGACGGTTTTGGAAAGTTTGTATCGATATCTAGAAGTTTCAGTTCAGGAGTTTTCGTTCAAAAGGTCTCGATCATAAAGATATCAAGGGCTAAAGATGGTGGTTTATGCTAATTGTGTGCAGAAAATAAGTTTCGGCCAATGTTTGAACATCCGTAATTAATTTACCATAACTCCGCTTGACAAACGGCTTTTTGTTTTGAAAAATATGGCCGATGAACTTGATTTTACTAGAAGACATTTCGTTATAAAAAGTTTCACATCATGGTTAAAAACAGCCGCAAACATGGACGTTACAGCTAGTGAAATACTTGTAACGTAAAAGTAATATAGTTTTTCAGAAAATAATAGTTACGGCAACTTTATAAAAACATGCATAACTTTGTCGTTTCAAATCCGTTTTCTACGTAAAATATGTCCTTAGCTTCGTATCGAAGTAAACTAATATATTTTTGATAAGTCGAAATAATTTGTGAAGCTTAAGGCTCGTTTTTGACCCGAAATATGTAAAAACAGCAAGCTGAGATTTTCAGAAAATAAACATTTCGTCGTCAAACTTTAAAAATTCACCACGGCTTCGTTATAACTCCGTTTTTATCCGTTCAAAAGGCCACGGATTCGTTTTAAAGTATATTTTCTAAATATCAAGGCCAAAATGTCGTACCAACAGTTGGTTTTTCCAGAAATTCGAATTAAGGACAGAACATCAAAATATAGTTATCGAAAATAGTTTTTTCTCGGACAAAACCTATTCTAATCCCTTCAAATCAACTCCAAAACTAATCTAATCCTACCATACACCTTCTTAGGGTGTCATGGGTTCCTAATCACCATCAAGACCAAAGAATACCATGGGAGTAATTATAGGATGACCAATAGTATATATAAGTTCTAAAATCATGGAATAAATGGTATAAATCACATAACATGCATATAAGCTCCAAAAATGAAAGGAAACATATGAAAATGACAAGGAAACTTGAAAATGAATAAAACATGCTTACTAGTGAAAATGAAGAGGTGAAAGTAACAAGGATTAACTTAAATATCCTTGGTTTTTATTTCAAAACCACAAAAAGGATATAAACTAGATTGTAAACACTCTTGATTTTGCAAAACTCTTGATCCCTTGGTTGTTCTTGATGAAGCCGGTTCTAGTGAGAAGAAAAATGAGAGAAAGTTGCTAGCTATCTTGAATTATTGTGTGTAATGAATTGTGAATGAACTTGGAGTATAGATCTAATCTTTCAAGGAAAAATTTTCATCAAAACATTAAATGTGACCCCCATAGGGCCGGATTTCATGGGTCTTGTTTCTCAAAATATAATTTTTTTTTTTCTTTTTAATAACTTGTATATATTATATACTTGTAACAATTATTGATAAAATGTATAAGTAAAAAGTGTAGTTAAATGTAACTTTTTGGTACAAGTAAGTTTTTAGTAAATCAAAATAGAATGTAATGAGTTAATAAAAATTGTAAAAATACTTTCCTTGTGAAAATTGAGTGATAAAATAGTTATCGTCAAATTTTTTGAGAAAACGACGTAATAATTAAACTTTAACGATTTAAGTACCAAATAAATTTGAAACACTAGGAAAACTAAAAATATAGTTTTTATGAACTAGATGTAAGTTTAAAAATACCTCGGGATCATTTTTGAAAGTAATGGATTAAACATACAAAATAAAAACTCACGCGATAAAAATTATTAAATATAAAAATTACGCGTTGAAGGTGAAATGAAATGTCGTGAATGTACTAATGAGATGCACATGATGTCAATGAAATGTAGACTAATCATAGTCCATATGAAATGTACGTGATGTCATGATCATGAATTCGCCGCTAAACCTCCAAGGTTACGCGAATTTGAAACAAGTAAACCAAGTTTACTATAAATGTTGAAATAATGAGACATGAACGGTGTCGAGAAATGACCTGAAAGTACGGGTTGTCACAATTGGCTTGGGTCCACAAAAGGAACTAATTTGTTTAATTTCATGTGCAGGGCAATCTACATGATGAGCTAAAAGATAAAGGAGTTTTTGATAGTGGTTGCTCTGGACACATGACTTGGGATGGGAGCAACCTAGAAGATTTTGAAACTTTTGATGGAGGATATGTGGCATTTGGTAATGATCCGAAGGGAGGAAAGATACTTGGCAGAGGCACAATCAGAACAGGGAATTTAGACTTTGAAAAGGTCTATCTGGTACAGGGACTTAAGTATAATTTATTCAGTGTTTCTCAAATGTGTGATAAGAAAAACTGGGTACTTTTTGGTGAAACTGAGTGTGTGGTGTTGTCTCCTGATTTTAAAATGCCTGATGAGAAGTATATACAGCTTAGGGTACCTAGGAAGGAAAACATATATTGTTTTGATCTTAAAGATGTAATTCCTAATAGGTCCTTAACCTGTTTGTTTGCTAAGGCTTCAGTAGATGAGTCAAAGTTATGCCATAGAAGGCTATGTCACCTAAATTTCAAAACAATCAATAAAATGGTAAAAGGCAACTTAGTGAGAGGGTTACCTTCTAAGGTTTTTGAGTGTAAGGAACTGTGTATGGCTTGTCAAAAAGGAAAACAACATAGAGCTACTTGTAAGACCAAAACTGTTAACACCATCACACAACCACTGTTTATGCTTCATATGGACTTATTTGGACCTACCTTTGTTAAAAGTTTGAACCATAAACAGTATTGCGTAGTTATCACTGATGATTATAGTAGATTTTCTTGGGTATACTTTTTGGCTGCTAAGAGTGAGACTAGTGAGATTCTCAAAAGTTTCATTACTAAGATAGAAAATCTAGTAAATCATAAGGTTAAGGTAATCAGATGTGATAAAGGAACTGAGTTTAAGAATGAAGTGATGAATCATTTATGTGTAGTTAAGGGTATAGAAAGACAATTTAGTGTTGCTAGAACACCACAACAGAATGGTGTAGCTGAAAGGAAAAATAGGACACTAATTGAGGCTGCTAGGACAATGTTGTCAGAATCCAAGTTACCAACTACCTTTTGGGCTGAAGCTATAGGCACTGCATGTTATGTGCAGAATAGAAGTAAGGTAGTGAAGCCTCATAACAAGACCCCCTATGAGCTGTTACATGATAGGAAGCCTATGATTGCATTCCTAAAACCTTTTGGGTGACCTGTTACTATCTTGAATACTATAGACTACCTTGGCAAGTTTCAAGAAAAAGATGATGATGGATACTTTTTAGGCTATTCCTCTAATAGTAAAGCCTTTAGAGTGTACAATAGGAGGACTAGAATTGTTGAAGAGAACCTTCATGTTCAATTTAGTGAAAAGACTCCTAGTGTTGAGACCAATGGACCAGACTGGCTGTTTAACATTGATATGCTAACCAAATCTATGAATTATGAGCCTATCATTGCAGGAACTTCCACTAATGATAATGTAGGTACACAAAAGGATTCTGATGCAAAAACAACTTCTAAGGAAGCTGATTCTCCAAAGGAGTTCTATTTGGTTGAAAAGTGGAAAGTTGGTTCTGTCTCACCCATCATTGATAAGCAAGGTCCCAATGATAATGATGCATTGAATACTGGAAGCAAAGTTGATCATCATCAAGATAAGGATGAGTTATTGAAAGATGACTCAGTGTCGGTAGAAGAAATTGAAAGAAAGAAAAGGCATTCTGAAAGCACTGCTAAGCCAAACAAAAGCACAGATTGTAATAATAAAAGCACTGCTAAGCCCACTTCTACTCCTGCCAGTTCAATTGAAACCCTGGCTATAAGTACTGGTGATAGTACTTTCTTTGGACCAACTGCAAACCCATTATTTGGTGAAGAGGAGTATCCACATGATCCTACCATGCCTGCTTTGATAGAAATTGATACTCCTACTGATGATGAAGACATGGATGATTTCTTCAATACTGATTTGACTAACTTGGAACCTGTCATTCATGAAAGTCCAATCACTACTACAAGGATTCACAAGATTCATCCCAAGGAACAAATACTTGGGAATTTGAATACTCCAGTTCAAACAAGAAGCAAGGTTAAGAAAACTGAAACCTTTCCTGAGCAAGGTTTCTTTGCAAGATCACTTCACAAAAGAAATAGTCATAGAGATCTGCAAAATTGCTTGTTTGCTTGTTTTCTGTCTCAAAAGGAGCCCAAAAGAGTGGAAGAAGCTTTATAAGAAGAAATATGGGTGGAATCAGTGCAAGAGGAGCTTCTTCATTTCAAACTTCAAGAGGTTTGGACATTGGTTGATCTTCCTAATGGTAAGAGGGCAATTGGGACAAAATGGGTATTCAGAAATAAGAGAGATGAAAGAGGAATTGTGGTAAGAAACAAATCAAGGTTGATTGCTCAAGGATACACACAAACTGAAGGTTTGGATTATGATGAAGTATTTGCTCCAGCTGCAAGAATTGAGGCTATTAGATTATTTTTAGCTTATGCTTCATTCAAGAATTTTGTTGTGTATCAGATGGATGTTAAAAGTGCATTTTTGTATGGCACAATTGATGAGGAGGTTTATGTTTGTCAACCTCTTGGTTTTGAAGATCTTGATCATCCTGATAAGGTTTACATGGTGAGGAAGGCTATGTATGGGTTGCATCAAGCTCTTAGGGCATGGTATGAATGCCTGTCTACTTATTTGATGGACAATGGATTTAAAAGAGGGTTGATTGATAAAACTTTGTTCATTAGAAAGCACAAAGATGATATTTTATTGGTTCAGGTCTATGCAGATGACATCATCTTTGGCTCAACTAATAAGGAGCTATGCACAGAATTTGAGAAACTTATGCATGACAAGTTTCAAATGAGTTCTATGGGTAAACTCACTTTCTTTTTGGGGCTACAGGTTCAACAAAGGACTGATGGTATCTTCATTAGTAAAGACAAGTATGTAGCAGATATTTTGAAGAATTTTGGGTTTCAGGATGTGAAGAGTGCTAGTACATCAATGGAGACTCAGAAACCACCGCTACCAGATGATGGAAGTCCCAAAGTTGATTTGAAGTTGTACAGGTCCATGATTGGATCTTTGATGTATCTCACTGCATCTAGGCCAGATATTATGTTCTCAGTATGTGTGTGTGCAAGATTTCAAGTCACACCCAATACCTCACACATGAATGTTGTTAAGAGAATTTTTAGATACCTTAAAGGTCATCCTAAACTGGGCCTTTGGTATTCTAAGGATTATCCTTTTGATTTGGTGGCCTATATAGATAGTGATTATGCTGGTGCTAGTTTGGATAGGAAATCTACAACTGGAGGATGTCAGTTTTTGGGAAGCAGACTAATTTCATGGCAGTGTAAAAAGCAAACTATTGTGGCAAATTCTACAACTGAAGCTGAATATGTGGCTGCTGCTAGTTGTTGTGGTCAAGTTCTTTGGATTCAGAATCAATTGCTGGACTTTGGGTACAACTTTATGCATACTAAGATTTACATTAATAATAACAGTACAATTTGCATCATTAAAAATCCTGTTTTACATTCTAGAACTAAACATATTGAGATAAGGCATCATTTTATTAGAGATTGTAATGAGAAAAGGTTGATTCAAATGGTAAAAATCCATATTGATTTCAATGTTGCTGATCTTCTCACTAAAGCATTTGATGTGGGGAGGTTTCAGTACCTTGTTGTTAGTATTGGAATGATTAATCTCTAATTCTCAACTTGTTTTGTAAAAGTTTGTATAAGTATTGGACTGTTATTATGTGATCTTAGTATTGCTATTTTTGTTTCTAATCACTGATAGTTATGTTCAAACCACTGGTTGTTGCTTTGTGTTCCCACTAACCATTTTGCAGATAAATGGAAGTTAATTACTGATGCAAATGAAGTGCTGAAGTTAAATTGTTCATTCATTCAAGAAACAGTTTACAGCTTACAGCTTACAATTCACTTCAAATGCAATTAAAAGACTAGTTCTATACTGTTAGGAATTAGAAAATTCCATAGTGAAGAGTCGGTCACCCCAAATATTATCTAGCATAAGTTAGCTCGTAGACATATCGTTATTTACGTTGTTTAGTAGTTTATTAGTTAGTTTGTAGCGTAGAATAGTTTAGTGTAACACCGTGGAGGAAGGACGAGTCTTTACCCACTGTATGCCTGATCCACAGTCCGATAGGAGGACGGTATGTTTGTAACTATAAATACCCCTTCCATCCATGGAAGGGGTGGTGCTTCTCATTCAATCTAACATTCCATTTGTAAACCAAGTCTCTAGCAAGAACACCCTCTCTATCTTTCTCTCTCTAAATATGGCAAACATGTATTTTGATCATCCAAGACCACCCGAATCATCAACACAATTGGTATCAAGAGCCAAGGTTATTGTGTTATCTTTGATTTGTGTGGTCGGTACCATGATTGTTGTTGGTTTGTGTTGGTTCATGCTATTAACTGTTAACTGTTTTCGTATTATTTTGTGGTCAAGAAAATTTTACATTATTTTGCTAAAACAGTTTTACATGTCTTTGTTTTAAATGGTTTTAACAATATTTTTATTGTTGTCTTGGTCTAAATTGTCATCATATTTATCAATACATCTGTTTTGTATGTTTTTCTGGGTATTGGAACCTGGTCATTTATTTTTGGTCAAAAAGGGTCATTTAAATGAAGCTTTTTCTGGGTCTTTCTTGGTCTTAACTGGTCAAAATATTTAGCAGTCTTATGTGTTTTCTGGGTTCATATGAATATCGTCGGAAAGTGGTCGGAAAACTCATATTCATGCTAGCGAGTTGACTGAACAAGATGTCCAAATACACTGAATCTACCTAGCGAGTTGGGTCACATAGCGACTTGTATTTACAAGTCGTAGCGACTTGGGTCTCTTGTCGTAGAGACTTAAGATGACCTAGCGACTTATGTTAAACAAAAAGCTAGCGACTTGAGTAAAATAAAGGTAGCGACTTGTTTTGACAAGTCGTAGTCGTAGCGACTTGGCTAAATGAATTTGCTAGCGACTTGTTTACTGAAAAATAAATAGCGACTTGACTCTATAAATGGCAGCAACTTGATATTTATCAAGTAGCGAATTGTTTTGAAAACTTTATCTAGCGACTTGACATGTTGCTAGCGACTTGACCCGTAACCTAGCGACTTGCTTTGAAAACAGAAAGGATGAAGAAGAGACTACGACCACTAGACCAACAGCAAATACCATATACCAAATCACTCTCGACCTCAGGTTTATAACCTTCATTGGCACATGTTATCCAACACCTCTAACCCAACATCCATTCCAAATCCCTTTAAACACATCAACTTCAATCAAACAAGACTCATACAAAATGGTTAAACAAATCCGACTCAACAAATTTCTAACCATACTCTTCAACTCATATTCAAATATTTCAAAGACTCAAAGACCTCATACTCATCAACTCTCATTCAATCATGACTCAAAACAGAAAAAATTACATGATTAATTACAAATCTCAGCCTTGTTCCTTGTGATTGGTTCTTCAACACATAGATATTACTCTATCTATTCACAAGGAACATATGCATCATAGATCCTGTTAGGAGTTTTACTCCTTTGAATATCCGAATCATCAAGTAAATAAAAACATAACAAGGATGTTAGTTTTATTTCTTTAGTTCATTGTTTGACAAATCTGAGAAAAAAAAAATAAAAAATAAAACGTTTTTCACATCAAGAAAGAACCTACCCGTGATGAGAAACGAGAATCATGACATTCTTAGAGAACTAATCATACATGTTGATGCCATCTCTGTGGCTTAATTGATTCGGTTAAACCATCCCTGTGGCTTAAAAGATGTCCATCAAACCATCCCTGTGGTGATGTGCACCTCGATGAGAAGAAGGAGGAAATGAGGGACTTATGTTTTCTGATTATTGTTATTAGGGTTTGTATTATCTAATGGGAGCTGGTATCAAAAGGGTTTGATTAC
The DNA here is from genome assembly GCA_019973895.1 of Chrysanthemum seticuspe. NCBI lineage: Eukaryota > Viridiplantae > Streptophyta > Magnoliopsida > Asterales > Asteraceae > Chrysanthemum > Chrysanthemum seticuspe. Next base: position 108,845,061 of record BPTQ01000001.1, read on the forward strand.
TGTCCGGGTGTGTTATATTTGAGTGAGATTTGGATGATTGAATGATGCGTATGGTTGCAGATGAGTAAGGGAGGCGGATTTGTAGTGAGATGTTTTAGGGTTTGATATAGGGATTAAGGTTAAGTGGTATAGTTTGGTTGTGTTTTATACCCCGAAAATTAGGGTTATGAAGTAATTGGATCGGATCTGCTATTGATTCGGGTAATGGGCTGGACGATTTTGGGCTCCATGAAAACATTTGTGTACTCACTTCATGTAATGGATCTACTATGAGACTATGTTGGAGTCATTCATTCATTTAAATAATTACTCCATGGGAAAAAAATACTGATTTTACCAAACATAAATATTTGTCAAATATTTCAAATGTTAAAATTAATGTATATGTGTGGCAAAGCTTTTGAGGTAAATCAGTGTCATAATGTTGAGGTAATTGTTTATGAAACATGAGCTTTGGGATTTGACTCTTCACGCTTAATGGATCGGGTGTATACTTTTGTCATGGGCTTTGAAACGGACTATATTAGACTTTGGAGCTTACGTGAGTTATTCATGTTATGGTTTTCTTGTGTTGATTGAACACATGAGTAATTTTTGTTTAAGTCTCCTGGTGAATGAACCAAAAGTATACAATGTGGATAAAAGCTCAAGATTGTTGATACAGTTAAATATTGATTTGTTTATGAGAATTGTTGTTGATGCGACTTTAGATGATGAGATTTGGGTTGATGCTGAAATTTGTTGGGCTATGCGATTTGGTACTTTGGTTTATGCACTTTCACGGAGAATATTTGGTCACGGCTTGAATTGTTATTGAAACCTAGTTGACTACGGGGTTGTTTGAACGGTATTTCTTATTTGGATTTGAAGTACAGTTTTTCCAGACGCGTTTACTTATTTCGTCTTCTTTCTCTCTACCCTTCCACGAAGATGACTTGTTTGGGCATTTATAGAGTGTGATAAAGACTTGGCTATTTAGTTACGTTGGTGATTCCTTCTCGCTTTACCCACAACGTAACTATCACTTTGGTGTCTCACGCAGTTGAGGATACGTCAAGAGGTTTTGTACATTGGGTACACCGTTTCTTCTTCACAAGGATTAGTACAAGTTTAAGTAACAAATCTTGGGAAGTTCACTTCATGATCAAGTTTGACATATCGGGTTTACCTCTCCAAGTGGTCACAACAACAGCCTACAGAATGCGTGAATGATGTGTTTACCAAAGTGTTTATTGGATGGTTGATAATTTTATTGATGTTAGACAATGAACAGTTGCTGAACCACTACATGTTCCCCTAAAAACAGATATTCACCGAAACCAAAGTGGTCATAACACATTCAAGCTGACATTGTTTACGGTTTTGTCTTGATTTTGTAAAATCTCGTGAAAGAATCTATTTCTCGGTTTAAATCATAGACTTGTAAAATCCCGTGACAATGGAAACATCCTGGTAATAGTAAAGTGCATTTCCGGATCTATCTTACGGTTTATTCTTGGTTTTGTAAAATCCCGTGAAAGAAACTATTTCTCGGTTTAAACCATAGAGTTGTAAAATCCCGTATTGATGGAACCATCTTGGAGAAGAGAAAGTGTAATTCTGGATCTTACTTGATGTTGGTGCTACGGTTTCTGCTTCGAAGAAGGGATAAAAAGGGTGTATTTCATGAATTGGATGTGTGTTTGGATATTTGTCATGGCAGTATGGTTATTACTTGGTTTTACGGGGTTCTGTGCTTGTAACCATGGTCGGGATGAAACCATTATCAAAGTTCATTTAAATGTCAAAGAAGGCTAGATTTGAGCAGTTCAGAAGATGTGACAACGGCGTTAATTCAGTATTATTTATTTGAGGTTGAAGTGAAATATCACGGGCGAGTGTACTTAGTATCTGAAGGTATCGGGGATGGTTGGATGAAGATTCTTCATGATCCTTGTTCGAGCCTATTATCAAAAACAAAGACTTGGAAATCTAGTTATTGTTGGGTGACTTTTACCTTTTCTTTTACCACTTGGGGGAATTGGGCTCTTACCACCACAAGATAACTATCACTTTAAAGAGTTACGTTGTAGTGCTCAGTGTCACATTCAATTGTGGATTTTCAAGAGGTAAAGTACGTCTATTACTTGATGGTTGGTTGGATGATGAGTATAGAGTACTTAGAGAGTACTTAGAGATGCTAATGGAAATCTGCACCGCTCTTTGTTACATATGTGCAAGTTTAAGTCACGAGTTCGGGTTAGTTTACTTCAGGGTCAAATTCGTCATACTGGGTTATCTCCATCAGCTGTCACTACAAAGAGCCTACTGAATGATAATGGGTTGATTACATGTTTTGCTAAGAGAGTTGAAAAGAGAGAGATTATGACGTCTGTTCACATCAGTTCAGGCCTCGTTCTCTAAAGAAAAGAAAAGTGTACGTTTCAGTGCGCTTTATCTTCAAAAGAAGAGAAATCTTCTTATGACGTATGAACACTTCAGTTCATGCCTCGTACTCTAAAGAAAAGAAATGTGTACGTTTCAGTGCGCATTATCTTCGGAAGAAGAGAAATCTTCTTATGACGTATGAACACAACAGTTCATGCCTCGTACTCCAAAGAAAAGAAAAGTGTACGTGTCAGTGCGCTTTATCTTCTGAAGAAGAGAAATCTTCTTATTATGACCATTCTCATCAACATGCTTCATACTTTTTCCATGCGCTTTCAAATATCAAGTGAATCGGGCTACTGATGATTGTTTTCTTATTCCACTTGCTCAACTATAATGACGATGGCGACATCATGTGCTAATTTTGCGGGGGAGAAGTGTGAAGAGACTACATTTGGATGATTTCACTTATTTAGTCAAGAATGGCATCCCCGTATGCAATTCTTGAGGGGGAGAAGAAGTGTGAATTTTTTTGCATTGTTGATTGATATTTGTGAATATAAATGGTCATACGGCTCTAAACTCATGTAAGAACCGAGCTTCTTCTTATCGGGTCATCTTCACATGGAGTTTTTCTCTTCTAAGAGCCGTTGGTTGACATCTTCACTCGGATTGATGAGTTTATCGACAAAGTGCTTCCGGTTAATGCTTCACGTATACATCAACATGATGATTCCGAACAATCTCTTTGTTCTTGTTTGATGTGATTGGTTGTTTGGCGTTACCATCTTGTGTGTTCGTTGCGGCCTGATTGATGATTTCCTTGATGAACATATTTCTGTTCTTGTTTGATTGGGAGGGATTTTAGTTAAGGGGATTTGCAAGATGTAAGTTAATTGGGATGCTTTTTGGTGGGATGCTTTTTTTTTTGTGTGAGTTAAAGATGTTAACTATCTATTCCCCAACTGGACAATCTAGAAGAAGGTCGAGTCTACAGTCGGTTCTACATTTTCTGCTGTATGATTAGAAGACTAAAAGACGAGTTGCATGTGATTATCAAAAGACTTTTTCTTATTCTGGGCATTTATCAAACAGACTGTCAGTTTAGGGGAGAGCACTAATTGGGGGAGTTTGAAATACCATATTTAATCCCTAATTAGACTTGCTCACGTTATTCTTCAGCAAGTTGACTCTCACAGATACATATGAGCTAATGATGTTCTTCTCAAAATATTTCTAGTATACGGACTTACAAAGAGTTGTTGATTCTGAAGTGTCAAAAACCAGCAAGGAGTAAGGAGATAAGCACCTAAACGCGAGTAAACTTGATGAACTTAATACTTCTAAGTAATTGAAGATACCCCGGGAAGACAAATGTTATTACAGCAGAGAAACTCAAGGTTTGACTCATGATGAGTAAACTTGATGAACTTAATTCTTCTAAGTGATTGAAGATATCCCGGGAAAACAAATGTCATGACCGCAGAGAAACTCAAGGTTTTACTCATCAAGGCATTTAGTGTTAGTATTTCATCTACGTGGGGGAAGTGATGTTAGAAAAAGTTTCTGAAGATAAAAGAGGTACACTAGTGTGAGGTGATTTCGATGGTATCGCAATGATCAGGGGAGAGAGATTGTGTACATTGGGGATGCTCGGCTATTTCACTTGAGTGCTTAATCAGTGATTCAGAGATATAATCACTTATTCCGGAGTTGACATCCACAGAGATTGTCATCCGCAGAGATAATCAGTGACTTGGCCAGCTTCTTCAATGTTTTCAGTTATTCATTCCTTGTGTATTGGTATACTTCGGATACTTGAGCTTCATACACGATCATCAGGGAAGAAAAATGTGAACATGGGAAGGTGTTTTCATTCCCCTCATGATGTGTATTCGGGAGAGCTCTTGGATATTGGTGTACTTCGGGTTCTTGAGCTTCATACACGATCATCAGGGAAGAAAAATGTGAACATGGGGAGGTGTTTTCATTCCCCTCATGATGTGTATTTGGGAGAGTTCTTGAGCATTATACAAAGAGGCTGACTGCATCAATTCAACTACTTGGGGGAATTGTTCTCTTGACACCTTTAGGAATGGATTGCCTCAGACTTCAGTAGAAAAGGAATTTGAGAAGATTATCTAAGTGTGGGATGAAACGTTGCTGTTCTTCTATTGGATGATATAACCCCGAACGAAGATCCTCGATTATCGTTCTTAAATGGAGCAGCGGGATTTAGGATAATGGTGTGCTTCTCTGTGCACCTGGCTAAGGCAAGCTTGAAAGAAAGCTTCGAATCTGCTCACCTAATGAATCTTCGGTTTGGGGGGAAGCTGCCAGAGTCTCACTTTCAGATGGTTCAATTTCTTTCAATTCAAGAGCCCTTGGAAGCTTTGGTGGTGAATGTTTAAAGAGATGATGACTTCTATCTTCTACAACGGGGCTGCTCGATATCCTTATCTCGGTTCCCGTATCATCATCCTCTTTAACTATATCATCTACTCTATCGTTGTATATATTTATCTGAAAAACAAAATACAAAAATATAAAACCAACAAAAACAAAATAGAAAAATATAAAATCATCAAAAACCCATAAAAAATCAGAAAATTTCAAAAATACCAAAAATATGTTTTCTCATGACATGTCTTCTAGTATCGATAACATCTACGGTCTTAGAAATGTCATTCAATAATGGCACGGGACCATAGATGAAGTTCGAGCAGGAGGTGTAAATATTCTTTTTCCAAACATGTCTCAAACTATGGCTTGCAGTTAATTCAGACTGTAACCCGTGCTTAAAACTATGGCTTGCTATTATTTCTGATAGCAACCCGCTCTTCAAAAGAAGGAAAGTGCTGCACTAAACATGTTTTCAAAAAATATCGTGCACTTATCCTAAAACAATTTGGTATGTCGAAGGACTGCTGTTCCTACACAAATGTTTTTCCGTCTAAAATTCTTCAGAAAAATATTTGTTGTTTTCAATAATGGTGGTAAATGAGCTGCTTGAAAATCAATCAGTTTCAGAGTTTTCGTAAAAATTGATAACTCAATCAATGACTTCAGCACTTTTAAACTTTTCAGAAAATTAGTCATTGATTGAGGGGGATAATGTTTTCAAATCTATATCATCTAACGGGCTTTCTTAATTATCCTAATATGCTTAATTAAAAATGATGTTAACCTATGTTGAAGGACTAGATGCCTAGGATATGATTGCTAGGATTAGATGATTAGAGTTTGATGAACACATTATTCCCATACATTTAAATGATCTGATTGATGTGTTGCATTGACTTTTATTAGTTGATTGCTGTTTGGGTGATGTCGACCACCATATATCTGTGTGTGTGTTTACTAACGTATGCAGGTATATTGGTATATAAGAATGTTCCCGATCCGGATCCCACAATTGAAGATTATTGGATGCCGAAAGAAAAGGGTAACTATTTCTTGGGTTGACAAATGAAGAAACGGAGCTTAATTGGACTTCTATGAAGAGTTGGCATAAATGCAACGCAAGAGGTCTCACTGCATCGGCGGATGGTTTTCTTCTAAGTGATTGAAGAAACGGAGCTTAATTTGACCTTAGTTGGCATTAAAATGCAACGTAAGAAGAAGTCTCACTGCATCTGCAGACGGTTTTTCTTCCAAGCCCTACAACAACAATAGAAGCTTCTCAACCACCTAACATATCTTTGTGCAGGATAATCGTGATGATACCATTTTTCTAAAACTTTGAAAAATATTGTTTTTGAAAATGGAAAAATATTGTTTTGAAAATATATTGGACTAATTTTTGAAAATCACCGGACTTCATTTTATCAAAATTTAAGTCACTCAATTATCGACGTCGGTCATCGATTGAGGGGGAGAGTGATTTAATTTAAAATATTTTCAAACAATATATCTTCAAAAGAGTCCGTTTGTACGAAATTATGTGGTGATCTAAAGATTTAATGTTATGTCATGGTATGATTTTTCTTTTGAATCAAGGTCTTTCAAAATGAAATTTTTTCTGTTCTTGTTTGATTGTGAAATTGTTTTGTTTTACTCAAAAGATCTCTTAAAAACAATCATACCTGACACTGACAATCCTTAATGTCTAAATTTGTTCCTTATTAATCATTTTTCAAAATTAAATTTTGCCAAGTCTTTCCTTAAAACTTTTCTAAATAATTTAAATCAGATGGGATCACAAATCTCAAATGGTTTGATATTTTTGATCAAGGGAGAGATCGTAATTTAAATCTCAAATCTGTTTTTATGGAATTGGTTTTAGTCCTTCAAAGTCACTCCTGCCTCCATGTGCCAAACGATTTCAAATACACAATGCACATGTTGAGGAGGAGGATTTATCCAAAAAACCAGATGAGTATTTAAACAAGGCCACATTTTCTCCCATGTTTTCTAAACCTAATTAAATCACTTGGGATCCAAAATCTCAAAGGGTTTGATATTTTTGATCGGGGGAGAATTTGTGATTTAATAATGAAATTTGATAAAAGGTGATCGATTTGATGAAATTGTGCAGGCTGCTCTCTCATATGTGCTAAACGCTTTCGAATCTAGAAGCACATACTGAGGGGGAGCATAACTATCGAGGTACAAAAGCTTTTTAAAGAGATTTATAAAGTACCTTGATTGAGTTTTCAAATGGTTTCTTAATGGCTTTTGTGATCGTGGATGTACTTCAAAAGAACTCTTGCCTCTATGTGATAAAATGATTTTAAATATCCTATGCACATATTGAGGGGGAGAATTTTACCATGAAAATCAAATGGCTTTTTCGTATGAAAATTGTGATCAAAGAAAATATTTTAAAGTCCTCTTGCCTCCTTGTGCTGAACAATTTCTAAATCATACGCACATGTTGTAAGATATAACTTGTCACATACACATCAAACCATAACAGAAAGTAGCATATAGATGGAATTCTAGAGAGAGAAAGTTAGAGGTTTAGGGAACTTAGTGAGAGAAAGTGAAAGATATTATTATGAGCTCCAACTCTCTACCTTGGAAGGTAGAGAGTATTTATAGTCTTATATAAATCGCCACACATCGGGCTGTGGATCAGGCATACAGTGGGTAAAGACCCGTCCGTCCTCCACGGTGATACTAAACTAAATACTACTTAACTTAAGATAACTACGACTACGAGCTTTCTAACGATTACATATACTTGAGGTGACCGACTCTTTAATACCGGGAATTTCTAATTCCTAACAATCTCCCCCTAAGGGAGGTCACCTCAATCATGTACCAAAATTACATTGAATACAACTAGATATTACATAAAAAGTTGTTCTTGCATTCTTGATGTAGTCCTTTGCTCCAGAGCTCGTAGTCATAGATTCATCACATTGCATGTTTGGATATTCCAAGTGGAGGTCTTTAACTGATCCACGTGATAATAATTTTGAGCCATCATTTGAGATCATCAGCTATCAACAATCTCTGAGACATCCATTGTGGTGTTGTGACTTTGGGACCGACATGCTCACATTCTGGATCATGAAATCTTCTCATCAGAGTAGCGGAAGCTTTTGTTGAATCATGATATTGGCAGCAGCGAAGCAGAAGCTTGGAGTGAAAATATCAGAGTCATTGATGCACTAATCATGATTTCTTTGAGTTGAATGTGTTAAGTGAGCATGCGGCTATGGATTGACCGCTTCATTCTGATCAGCTGCAACCGTCGGGTGTACCTGCATACACCAGTTAGCAATAAATCGCACGAAAGTGTCTTTGATCACTTTCGTTGAATTGAGGTACACGGCCCACGGTTCCCCGTTGATCAGTACATGTACTGCCTGTGATCAGGTAAAATTCCGAAGAATTTCCTTGACAGGGTTTCGCAGCTGTTCTAGCTGTTCTCAAACCGGAACGTCTCAAAGAAGACAACACGGAGTGAGTGAACCAGCGAATTTTAAGTCCACTGATTGATGAAAAAAGATTTGAAAAACAATCGTGTATCGCTCAATAGAAATTGTTTTTGCAATACAACGAAGGTTTTATAGAAAATCAATTATCAATCATAAAAATACCTTTTGGTTTGAAAAATGAGTGCACGGTCGATGTGCTAAAGAAAAGAGTTGTTAAGCACAAAGACCGGTTTTTCAAAGGTATCCGTCAATCCATAACCTGAACCAGGATTGATTCAAGAGATTGAATCGCCCCATTGTTTCTGTTCAGTTGTCACATGGTTGATCTATATAATAGATCTCACATGCCACCTACCAGGAGCTTGTTTGATGTTGGCTCCAGAAGGCTTTCCATCTTCATTGTGAATATGTATACACATCACTCAGATGTTCTGGCAATACCACAAGGATAATGCGTAGGACTCAAGATATAATCTCTCTTTCCACATTGTGTGAAACAGAGAGTCTTCATTGAAAGTGTCCTAATGAGATTTATTGGTGATCTCGTGGCTCTAGACTCAATTTGTGCATATTTGGATCCTGTGCCGGAGACTAGGGAGAGGGTCTCCTTCTTCAATATCAACAATCTCTAAGAGAAAGTCGATAGATAATGTCGGTTCCCCGTGAGAATGAAGCAAGTCCTTTTAAGAGGAACTTGAGTGGTTTGGAAAGTTGAAGTGCGGTGCGTCACTGGGTCCATGACGTCTTGTCTTCAATACCGATGTTACCATCTGTAGCATATGAATTGAACCCGGTTTCTGCCCTAAGGTTGAATAAATGGAGGGCTATTTGTTTTCACCCTTTCCTCATTCAATTCTTTTTAATTCTTCAACCCCTTCAGTGCTTACCGAGACTTCATAGCTAGAACCTTGTTGGGTTTATTCCAGTACTAGCTCAGTCTTAGTCTGCACTCTTCCCATATCTCATTTTTCTCCTTTTATCATCATACCTAAGGACTTCTACACTAACTAGTGGATTGTCCCTGGGTAGATCCCTCCGGTTCTGGCGGATCATGGGAACACATACCTAACCTTATCATCCTTATATCACCGTACATAAAGTAAATTTGGTCGGTCTATTTGGTATTGTTCATCTGCCATTGGAACCAATTGAAAACCATTTGAAAATCAATTCAGATACTTGTGATATATTATCAAAGCATTTTGTACCTGAATTGTTTTTGATATTTTTAGAACGAGAACTCCCCCTCAACATGTGCATCAAGTATTTGAGAAAGTTTTGCACACGGAGGCAAGAGAAAGAATTAACTTCTTTGATTACCATTTTCTAAAAGATATCAACATCACTTCTCACATCAAATCTGGTAGGTATAGCATTTCCGGGAAGGATGAGGTTTCCATGAATTTGCTCCCCCTCAATATGTGCCTCGAGGTTTGAAAAGAGTTTTGCACATACTAGAGGGAACCTGCACATTGAGATAAGTTGGTCACATTTCAAATCATATGTTTAAGATAGATGCTCCCCCTCAACATGTGCATTGAAAAATTGAAATCGTTTGTCACATGTGGGCAGGATAGCATGTACATCCTTATAAAACCATTTACCGAATTATCAGTTTAAATCCAATTCAAATCACACATTCTCCCCCGATCACAATTATCAAATCATTTGAGATTTGTGATCTCTTATAGATTTAAATTGATTTTGAAAGCTTTTTAAGGGGAATTGTGACTTGATTATGAAAGCGTTTTAACTGATAAGGATCGGATTTTTAAGACTTTAAACTCCATTGATAAAACATGCATGTACATCTTTTGAAAACAATTTAATGCCAAATAACTTTTTAATTTAATTGAAATCATTCTCCCCCTCAATCAATGACATAGGTTGTTGATTGAGAGATAGAGATTTTGACAAATAAGTCCTGATGATTATCAAAAATAGAGATCGAGTTATTTTTCAAATCATTTAGTTTTCAGCAGATAAATGTTTTTAGAATCAGAGCATGGAATTTTGAAAACATGATAAAATATGGCTCTGTTCTTTCTTTTAAAACCGGGTTATTGCCTGAAAATGACAATAAACCACTGTTTCTCTTTCTCCCAAATATATATATATATATATATATATATATATATATATATATATATATATATATATATATATATATATATATATATATATTTAAATTCGAACAATATCTAAAGTCCCGTGTCATTCTTTGAATGACAACACAAAGACCGTAGATATCATCGAACCGAGAAAAACATGACAAAATGACAATATTTTTTGAAGATTTTTCGATTTTTTTTTTTTTTTTTTTTTTTTTTTTTTTTTCAAATTTTTATGGATTTTGAAGGTTTTTATATTTTTGTATTTTGTTTTTATGAATAAATATTTACAAGAGATAGATGAAGATAGACCTTTACTCCTCGTCTTCCTCCTGAAGACGTTTGAGAGTTTCTGGTTGAAGGCTTTTCAAGCCAAGTCGTGGAAGAATAAACTCAAAACGTTCTCTTGGAAGAGCTTTGGTGAAGATGTCTGCTAACTGATATTCAGACCTCACAAAATATAGTTCCACCACACCTTTTTCCACTTGTTCCCTGATGAAATGATGTCGAATGTCGATATGCTTTGCTCTTGAGTGTTGAACGTTGTTGCATGAGAGAGCAATAGCACTTTTATTATCACAGTACAGAGGGATTTTGTTGAATTCAAAGCCATAGTCAGATAATTGAGATCTCATCCATAAGATTTGAGCACAACAAGATGACATGGCTATGTATTCAGCCTCTGTAGAGGAAATAGAAGTACTCATTTGCTTCTTTGAAGACCAGCTCACAAGCTTATCACCCAAAAACTGAGCACCTCCTGACGTACTTCGACGAGTATCTTGACAACCTGCATGATCAGCATCTGCATAGGCCGTTAGTGACATACCGGTGTCCTTCGGGTACCATAGTCCCATATTGATGGTTCCTTGGAGATACCGAAAGACCCGTTTAACTGCTTCAAGGTGCTTTTTAGTAGGCTTAGCCTGGTATCTAGCACACATGCAAACAGCGAACAAGATGTCTGGTCTACTAGCAGTGAGATACATCAGGGATCCAATCATACTCCGATATTTCGTTTGGTCAATCATGATCCCTGAGAGGTCCTCATCTAGTTTGGTTCGGTCAATCATGGGGGTGTCAACAGGGTCACATGAATCAAATCCAAATTTCTTTAAAATCTCTGTTGCATATTTAGATTGATTTATGAAAATGCCTCCGGGACTTTGTGGAATTTGTAATCCCAAGAAAAATGACATTTGTCCCATCATTGACATTTGAAACTTTGAACTCATTTCATTTGAAAAACGATCACATTCCATTGGGTCTGTCGAGGCAAAAATAATATCATCAACATAAATTTGAACATGAATTAAATGTTTGCCTGACTTCCTGGTGAACAATGTAGGATCAACTGCTCCTTTGATGAATCCGGTTGATAGAAGAAACTTTGACAGTGTATCATACCATGCCCTTGGAGCTTGCTTTAAACCGTAAAGAGCCTTCTTCAAACGATAAACGTGAGTAGGATGCTCTTGATTCACAAATCCTTCAGGTTGGCTGACGTAGACAACTTCTTTAAGATCTCCGTTCAGAAATGCCGTCTTTACATCCATCTTATATACTATCATATTCTTACTAGCAGCATTAGCCAGAAAGATTCTGATTGCCTCGATTCGAGCAACTGGAGCAAAAGATTCTTCAAAGTCTATACCCTCCTCTTGACGTTATCCTTTGGCAACTAATCGAGCCTTGTTTTTCAACACATCACCATGCTCATCAAGTTTTACTTTGAAGATCCATTTGAGAGCTATAATCATAGCACAGTCTGGAGCAGGTACTACATCAAGACGATCAAACTCATGAATTTCATCTTGCATGGCATTGAACCAGCTATCTTCCTTCATGGCAGTTTTAACATCTTTTTGTTCGATCTTAGATAGTACGGAGTTGAAGAAGCACCATAAGGCATCGGTTGCGAGTTGTTTCCGGGTTGATACAGGACGAGAGGGATTTCCAATGATGTTGTCTAATGGATGATCGTGAGTCCATTTTCTGAGGTGTTCATGTGGCAGTTGTTGAGGAACTGAGGTAGCTGAGTCGATGTCTCCTGAGGAAGATGGTTCTGATGATGATTCAGGAGTAGCAAATATGTTTTCAAATGGAGCATCTTCAGGAGTAGCAAAGGGATTAACTTCATCATTGATGCCAGAAACATTTCCATGATGTACATTTGAAGAATGATGATTTGTTGATGAGACTGAAGGATCAGCAGCAAGTGCTTCTTGACTTAAAGATATTGAGACTGAGGGATTGATTTCATTCACTGGAATATGAGCATCCTCTGTCGTAGGAATCAGCACCTCATTAGTAATTGAATCATACAGTTCATCAAACATAGGATCAAACTATTTCTTTACATCATCTTCAGATGGAGGTACATATGGAGTTTCTTGAGAGGAGTTTGGAACAAGGGATGAACCAATGGGACTGTTATGAAGTGCGGGTCCTGAGCTGGAGTGTCCAGGAGCCATTTGACCGGTCAGCTCATCAAACGTAACGTGAATTGTTTCCATGATATTTCGGGTTCTTTTGTTGTAGATTCGGTATCCCTTTTTGTTTGATGCATATCCTACAAATACTCCAATGTCAGCTTTAGCTCTAAGTTTGCCTAAGTCTTGACCCTCATTAGTTGGATAGCACAATGCACCAAACACACGAAGGAAGGATAGATTAGGTTTTCTGTTGTGGACAACTTCATATGGAGTTTTTCCATGAATAGTGTGAATCAGGGAACGATTTTGTGTGTAGCATGCAGTGGCAATTGCTTCAGCCCAGAGAAACATTGGAACCTTTGAGTAGATCAGCATTGTTCTAGCGGCTTCAACAAGAGTACGATTTCGTCTTTCAACTACACCGTTCTGTTGAGGGGTTCGTGGAACACTTCTTTGATGGCTGATTCCAACGCTTTCATAGAATTCACTAAGTTGTTTGTTGACAAACTCAGTTCCATTGTCTGTTCTGATAATTCTGACAGTTTTGTTTAGTCGAACCTGCAGCTGTTTGATGAGTTTGATGATGATATCAGGAGTTTCATCCTTTGTCCTTAAGAACTTGACCCAGGTGAATCTAGAGTAATCATCAACCACAACTAACACATATTTCTTCCCAAAGATATTCTGCACCCTCATAGGTCCACATAAATCCATATGAATCATATGAAGAACTTCTGTGACAGAGTTAGTAGGTTTGGGTTTATGGGCATACTTCTTGCTTTTTCCCAATTGACATGCTGAACAAAGATGATCCTTTTCATACTTTAGTCTAGGTAAACCTACAACTAAGTCTTTTCTGGAAAGATCGTTGATGGTGCCGAAGTTCAAGTGATTGAGACGACGATGCCATAACGATGACTTTGTTTTTGAAGCCTTTGATAGCAAGCAGATTGGAGAAGCCCTCATCATGTCATCGATAGAGATGGTGTAAAGATTTGACCCACGAGTTCCTTTTAGCAGTTCCTTACCATTAAGATTTCTAACAAAGCAGGTATGTTTTCTGAAGGCAACTTCTAGATCAGAATCACAGAATTGACCAACAGAGAACAGATTATGACCCAAACCTTCTACATAGTAAACTCTAGAGATGACACTATCACCAACTACATAATCTCCATAACCCATGATAGCACCGAAATGATCATTACCAAATCTAACAGTCCCGATGAATTTGCTCACGAAGTTCCTGAGCCGCGACCGGTCTCCAGTCATATGCTTGGAACAGCCTGAGTCCAGGTACCACAGAACGATTTGAACGATCTGCAGTTGAACACAGACAAGAATGGATAACTGGATAATTGGGATCCCCATGCAAGAATGGGTTCCATTTGGTTAGTAACAATGTTTGGAACACCCACATCAGAAATAGAAGCATTCATATCAGAAAGTGAGGCAATAGAATCGTTGTGAATAGATGCAGTACTAGTGTCAGTATTAGCCCTGTTCATAGTGTGATCACTTCTTAAGGGAATAGTTCTACCAGTAGGCATCCATTTTCTAGTGGGCATTATCTGATTAGTCTTAAGACCAACAGGTGTCCAATAAAAGCCTATTTTACCGAATGTTCTTCCTGTGGGTTTCCACTGTTTTCTTACTTTCTTTCGTTTTTGCCTTTTAGCCTTCTTAGCAAGAATTTTAGCATTAACAATATTAACTGGACAATTAACATCATTAGGCAGAACAGTAACACCACATTCATGATTAGAAACAGAATTCAAGCAGACATCAGTACAAGGTTTGCAAATAGTATCAGAATTCGAATTAATTACAGTACGCCTATGGCTAATACTAGAATCAACACGATTCGTTTTATTCGATTCAAACTTAAAGTTCCTAGATTGTTCTTCTACTCTTTTCCAGTGCACATTCTTAGCTTGCGAGGTCCTATCATTCCTTGTATTGTCTTGAGACTTTGACCTGCTCCCTTTAATGTCACTGATTACTCCTGTAGAGGGAATGGGAACATTAGTTTGTTTTACTACTCTTTGCACCACCTGTTTAGATGTGCTGGGATCTGAACTACATGCAGGTGCACTACGGTTCACATTCTTAACACTAGAGGTACTGAGATTTGTACTCCTAGAAGGCACACTAGAGTTCTCTTTCTTAGCATTGACAGATCTAGAATCTGAACCCCTTAAAGGCACACTACGGTTCATATTCAAAACATTGGGAATCGAGTGCATATCATGCTTGGCCTTAGGCATCGAGCATGGAATCAAAGGATTAACTCTCTCACCTAATGACTTTGGGCATATTGTGATCAAGCATTCTAAGATTTCTTGAGATCGTTTGGCATATAGGCATGCATGTCCAATTGCATTATCATGAGGTTTCTCTAACTTATCCTCTTCAACAATCTCACGCAGACATTCTAGGCAATCCTTAAGGGATGAGAAGTATGTTTGAATAGCAAGTTTGTTGTTTCTTAGATGAGGAGGGACATATGTCATAGACAAAGCATATTTATTACAAGATTGAACCTTTGATACACCATTTTCCCCATTGGTCATTGGCATTTTCCCTTTAACCTGACTCTTCAGATTCTCAATTTCTTTTTGCAATGAAGCTATTTGTTCGTTGTTATTGTTACGGGTGACTTTAATTGATTCAAATAACTCATTGAAATGACGTTTAACCTTTTCATTTTCTTCCAGAAAACTTTCGTTTTCCTTTTGTAAAGCATTTACTAGGTTTTGAAGATGAAACGTTTGAGAATTCTGAGAATCTAAAGGAGGAGGTATTTGGGAGCCTGTCATATTGTTCGTTTGACCCTTTAATTGAGAGATTTGAGCTTTCAACTTTCTGATCGTGTTGCACTGAGCTTGAATCTGTTCATCACGTTTGTTAATTTGAAAAACTGCATCAAACTCTGGAGCATCTGAAGATATCTTGACATTTGAGGTTTTGACATTTTCTTTAAGATGTTGATATTTTAGTTGTAAATTAAAATGCTCAACTTCTAGTTTAGAAAAATGCTTAACGAAATTGTCGTGATCATCCAGTTCAATTTTCTCGTTTAGTTTAGAATTAGTTTTTTCAAGCTCAATGACACGATCATGGGAGACTTTCAGGGCCACAGATAGTTCATGAAATTTGGAAACATTAATAGAGCAATTTGAAGCAGTGAAAAACACATCTTGAGCAACACATTCAGTAATAAGATTCTCATTTAATGTATGCAAGTTCTTTCTTTCAATCTCATTATATTTCAGTGCACGCTCATAGTCACTAACTTCAACAACCATTGCATCAAATTCCTTTTCCATACCCTTAATATCAGTTTCTACCCCCTTTTTAAGACTCTCAAAGTGATCTTTTAGAAGTTTAAAGAAAGGCATGACCTCAGTTAAATAACATTCTTTCATTTGTTCAAAACCCCTTTCTCCTTCAGTTATGCCAGTGGGTGTGATCCTTTTCTTGCAAGTTTTCTCAAAATCAACAAATAGTTGAAAAATAACGTATTGGCTAATTAAGGTCTTGCTTTTAGTGGCAATTGTTCTAGGAACAAGATGCATTGGTGTGTTAGGAGGATACACAGTTGCTCTAGGCATTTTCCAAAGGGGAGGGTTTGTTTCTACAATATTTTCAGCTTTCTGCTTATCTAAATCCATTTTCCAGAAGACTTGTTCGGGAGTCAACAATGTCTGAGTCTTAAACTTGTTCAAGGAAATCCATTTTTCCTTCTTGTAGTCATGGGGAGTGATAATTACTTTCTTCTCTTTGCGTTTAGGATCATTTAGTTTCTTATTCATCTTCTCTCTAGTGACTTCATCTAATTTCTTGTCATCCTCAGTGCACTCTAAGCAACTAGGTTTTTGTCTAGGTTTAAGAATCTCATTTCCATCATAGATAACACTTTGAGCTGCTTTTGCTATCTTTCCATACTCAGGGTTGGGTTTATCTATGATGGGAACACTATGCTTATCGCTTAGAACTCTATGCTTAGTGATCATGTGAGCAGTCTGAATGGTGTTTCCTTGCATGTACAACTTGTTTTCAAATTTGTTTTTCAAAGTTTTCAGATTAGAAAAATCTCTCAAGAGTTTTGATTCCTTTGCATTAAATTCTTGCTTAAGCATTTTCACATTTTCTTGAAGTTCTTGTTTTTGCTTAGCTGTTTTAGAAAGTTTTTCTTGCAAGGAATGTAATTCTTGTTTCAATACTTCTTCTCTAAACTTACTTTTTCTAATTACTGTACTCACTTGGTCATCCATTTGCTGCTCACGAGTGGTCAACTCAAATTTTGCACGTTGTTCATAAATAGCAACACGTTCCTTATAGGCATTTAGTTCAGAAATTACGGAATCATCAGGAGCACATGCAGTGTATTCATCAAAGACATAGTCATTGTTGACTGCAGAAGATGCATCACTTGGTACAACTTCACTTTCACTTTGTTTCACGTATTGATCGTATGGGACAATATTGTTATTACCCATATTTTCAACATTTGATTCAATAGTTTCAGTTGGTTGTACTTTGTCATGCATCTGTTGCACATCAGCATCATCGTATAGTTTTAATACCTCTGAGATAAGTTTGTCCTTGGATGGGCCAGCTTGTGGTGAAGAAGATACCTTGGGAGAGACCATTGGAGAAATGCTAGCCATAGAAATTGTGTGTGCAGTAGGTCCATCATCTACATCAGAGTCGTATGCATCACAGTCAGTGACTTGAAAGGCATTCTGATGATTGTGACCTATCTCCTGAATAGGCTGCTCATCCACATCTGCATCATAGGTCTTGGCATTGCCCTCAGCAAGAAATAGCAATTCCTCTTCATTCAAAACAGCTCCATTGTCCTGAGCTTGTGCCAGCAGCATCTTATCTCTGAAGTAATCAGCATTCTGTGGACGCTTTGGAGATGTGCAGTTCCTTGCAATATGTCCCTCACCACCACAGTTGTAACATTTGATGGGCTTAGCTTGACCTTGGTTACCATTCCTTCCTCGATTCTGGTTGCCAACATAACCTCTCCCAGCTCCACCTCGTCCCTGATCATACTGTCTTTCCTGAACTGGTTGCACCACGATCCTTCCATCTTTAACAGTGGCTTGATTGTGTGGGTTAGATGCAGTTCTGAGGTTGTTGTTGGTTTGTGGGAGAGTATTCATGTTTTGACTAATGAGAAGAGCTAGTTGATTGATGAAGCTACCCACGTGAGCATCAGCATCAGCTTGTTTGTACATAGGATCAGGAATGAGTTTGTGATTACCATTACCCAAGGGTATGACTTGTGATGCTTTGGTTGTGATTCCGATGTTTGAGTAGAAAGCTGTAGAGTCATTAGACGAGCTTGTCTCTCCCTGGTTGGTTTTGAACTGATTGAGAATTAATTTTTCAAACATAGCATGTCTCTCATTCTGAAGGAGGAAGGCATAGAGTTGCTCATAGTTTGTATTCTTCAATCCTTTAGTGAGCTTCACAGCGGTAACAAACTTGTGCCATTCGGGATTCATGTTGTTCACAAATTTTGAGTTCAACTGAATGTTAGGCATAGTCATTCTGATGTTCCTCATGTCATTAACTAACTTATGAAATCTCACATAGTACTCATAGACATTCTCATCTGGTTTCATCTTGAAGTGCTCAAATTCGTCATAGAGTTGGGATTCTCTGTCTTCCATAGTCAATTCTGAACCTGAGAGAAGCATCTTAACATTATCCCAAACTGCCTTAGCATCAGTGTTATGATTGATCAGCTTGTAGATGTCTTTAGGAAGACCTTGAAGAACAATGTTTGAAGCCCTGATATCTGCATCAAATCTCTTTTTATCCTTATCATCAAGCTCATCATACATCTTAGGTCTGTCCATTCCGTAAACAGGAGTACCATCTTCATTAGTATCAAGTATGTCTCTAGTTGTCTCAACTCGATATGGTCCTTCATCAATGGATTTGAGAATGTTGACACCATTTTCCTTTCCAAGGCAATACAATCTGATTCGTTGAGCCCAAGAATCGTAGTCAGTTCTGTCAAGCATGGGGGGACGAGTATCTGAGCCAGCTGCTTGTACATCCTCGGCAACAGTGGAGATGACAGTAGGGACGTTGGTAGACATGTTAACAGATTATACGGGATTTTATAACTCTATGATTAAACCGGGAAATAGATTCTTTCACGGGATTTTACAAAATCAAGAGAAAACCGTAAACAATCACTCAAGTCGCTAGAAGATAAACCACTAAATCGCTAACCCTTAATTCGCTACACCCCTAAGTCGCTAAAGTCCCAAGTCGCTAGACAAAAAGCAAGTCGCTAAGTAGTAACTCGCTACAGACCAAGTCGCTAGCCAAATTTTGGCAGCAATTCGCTACACAAGTCGCTAGAGATACAAGTCGCTAAAGAGCAACTCGCTACAGACCAAGTTGCTACCACCAAGTCGCTACTCGTAGTGGAGAGTCCACTACTTGTACTTTAACTCGCTAGATCTAACTCGCTAGGTTTAAAACTGTAACTCGCTACAATTTTGTGAAGCAAGTCGCTATGAAGAAAAATAAACCGTGAGCTAAGTCGCTAGCAGGAAAAACCTTATAAACATCACTTTTCAATCCAAAAATAACCCAACCAAGATGATTCAAGCTAACCAAATGAAAACCTAAACACTTGTGATGATTCTAAACATGAAAGTACTAACAAAATTCAAACTTTAACACAATAAATCAACCAAATGATGCAAAAACTACTAAACTTTTTCAAACTCAAAAACCACTAGAAATCCAAAGATGTGCAAGATATGATCTAACCATGGCTCTTGATACCAATTGTAAGATATAACTTGTCACATACACATCAAACCATAACACAAAGTAGCATATAGATGGAATTCTAGAGAGAGAAAGTTAGAGGTTTAGGGAACTTAGTGAGAGAAAGTGAAAGATATTATTATGAGCTCCAACTCTCTACCTTGGAAGGTAGAGAGTATTTATAGTCTTACATAAATCGCCACACATCGGGCTGTGGATCAGGCATACAGTGGGTAAAGACCCGTCCATCCTCCACGGTGATACTAAACTAAATACTACTTAACTTAAGATAACTACGACTACGAGCTTTCTAACGATTACATATACTTGAGGTGACCGACTCTTTAATACCGGGAATTTCTAATTCCTAACACATGTTGAGGGGGAGGTTTTCTAAATGATCAAAACTATTAAGGTACAAAATGCTTTGATCTCGTATCACAAGTACCTTGATTGTTTTTCCAAATGATTTTTCAATTGGTTTTAAGGAAGAATGAACTGTACCAAAAGACCGACCAATTTACTTTATGCATGGTGTTATAAGGATGGTTAGGTTAGGTATTAGTTCCCACGATCCGCCAGAACCGGAGGGATCTACCCAGGGACAATCCACTAGATAGTGTAGAGTTCTTAGGTATGATGAAAAAAGGAGAAAAATGAGAAATGGGAAGAGTGCGAACTGAGACAGAGCTAGGACTAGAACAAACCCAACAAAGTTCAAGTTATGAAGTCTCGGTAAGCACTGAAGGGGTTGAAGAATGAAAAAGAAATGAATATGAAAAAGGGTGAAAAGAAATAGCCCTCCAATAATTCAACCTTAGGGCAGTAACCGGGTTCAATACATATGCTACTGGTGTTTACTAAGGTGACACTGGTGATGACGTACCCTTCGATCAGGTCGAAGGACCCCCCTTCGGCCTCAGTCGAAATTGCATTACGAAGACCCAAGTCTTTCTTTATAAGTCATTGGTGGCGTAAAACCATTCATTATTGACATGGTTACTAGTTGGGAATTCGCCAGCCGAAGGCCTATGCCCTTCGGTGTCTTCTCTTGAAGATGCCAAGACAAACAAGAACCTTGACTTGGTCTTCCCCCACGTTCCCACTATGTCCTTAGCTTCCCCGCCAAGTCCGAGATAGTCGGGATGAAGCCCTAGCGGTTACCATAAATCAGGGGACGCCCACCATGATCTCCTAAACGTGTCCTAATACTCTCCAAGCTATTTTTATCACCTATAAATAGGTTGGACTAGTCATTTCAATGGTATGTTCACTCAACGCAGTATTTCACATACATCATATTATCCATAACTCATATCACATACTTACTCACACGCCGGAGGTGGTTCGCAGGGCCCAACCCCTGCGCAATCACTTAACGAAGTGTCTATTATTTCTTATTGCAGATTGACTACAAGTTTGGCGCAAGCATATCACCCCTCATACCCTTCGATCATCATCGAAGGCCTGGTCGTACGAATTATTGTACAATCAGTGGCGCCATCCGTGGGACCCGCTACTATTGATCTCGTTATTCCAAACTTACACTGTGAAGATCGTTTATAAGCTCATCTAGGGATCAATAACAAAGACTAATAACATGCACAACGGAATAAACTAATCAATTCTTTGTTATTGAACAAGGTTTTCATCATCATCTAACTAACACTAACTAATAATCTACTAATCGACTAACTAACTAACCCTAGGCGTTTATACACTACGCCTAGGTTACACACACACACCTTTGGTGTTCACATCTTGACACACACATAATCTAATTCCTTGCCTCTCTTTATATACTAGAGAGTCTAGGGTTACAATTGACTACTAGGGACTAAATAATAAAGTCTTCTTTAACAAGTAAGTCCCTTGTCAGTCCTTCATCTTTCATATTTTGTCATAATCAACTCAAATATAATTCCTAACAATCTTCCCCTAGTTGATAATGACAAAACCAAATAAGCATGAACTTCCCCTGAAGTTAAGATGTCATGAAAGATAAGAACTTCCCCTTAAACATGCAATATCACCAAGGATCTTCAAGTTGCAAATCTTCTGTGTAATGCCTTCTTCCCCTTTTTGTCATAATCCACTAGGAGACGCTAAGTAGAAGCAAATTTTATTCCAACCACCACAAACCAATATCATACGACTAATCCATCATTCTAATGCCTCAAGATACCCTCCATGAAGTTTTCCGCAACTAAAAATGAAATTAAGGCAATAGAAATTTGAACCAATAGTACAAATACTAACAAGTAGTAGTAAAAATCTTCCCCTCGAATGATGCATGTAAATAACCATAAGAACTTGTCGAATAACTAACCACCATGATCACAAATACGTTGTAGTTCCAGCCATGAAGAACATAGTACCACCCCAAATACTAATAAAGATGACTACAATGGCATTTGAAACCAAGCATTAGTAACATGAAGAATAGTTCTTTATCTTGAACCTGATTCATAAACACCAGGTCACAACCAAAAACTCAAAATCCAAAACATCATACGTGTGTCGTCCGACAAATAAAAATCCAAATATGTCAAAGTATGTGTGTCGACTTCCCCTCAAATCAATAACCATATTCTATCCAATATCCAATCACGTTCTAGCCGATATCCAATCATGTGTGTGTGTTAACCAATAACCTCTGTGTGTGTCGCCAAAAATCCATAACAAATATCATGCTCGACTTCCCTTTAATTCGAAAACCAAAAAATTTTGTATTATCCAAAACAAGCCTATTAGCAACACTTTTTTCTGTCACTAAACTGTCGCTAATCTGTCACTATCATGATTACTCCTTCCTCCCAAATCAGTTAGTGACACAAATTATGTTACTGAACTGTTGCTAAACTGTCTCAAATCAAAGTCCAAGCACTACTTTCATCGAGCAGTACTTTCAATAAGAGCAGTACTTTGAAAGCACAACCTTAATCACCGATGTCCAAATAATCCAAGCTTCAATCAGTAGGTCCAATCCAAAAGTAAACATGCATATAATACATATGAGACCGATCCATTATCTTTGCCTTACCTCCACGTGCATACAATTCAAAATATTCACCAATGATATACCACCACCAGCACTTACACAAGAGTAACATCCAAATCACAAATATGAGCAGAATAAACTTTGATAATATGCCACGACAACCACAATGTGACCCATGATATACACAATCAAACAATTAGCAAAATCAAAAGAGACCTACTGATGTATTCACGTGATAAATCAATATACATCCTTTTAACCAAGTAAGAGCATGACCAATATTAAATAATGAGTAAGGACCCAGAATTAATGTACCTCAACCAAATTTTTCACAAGACCACGTGATATCCAACTTTCCAAACATTCACGTGATGTATTCTTTAACCAATTAAACATGAATAACCAGTACAAATAATCCCATGTGCTCGATAATCACCACCGACCATTCTGATTTCAAACTACAACGAGGTACCACATGCAAATTATAGGCATCAATTGATTATAATATAAAATTGAGTGCACTATTAATCTCTACAACTGTCCTTGATCAATTTAATATACCCACGATCTTAACTTGTACCACGACAGCAACCCATTAAATAGAGATAACATCTGGTACGAGGTTTTGGCAATATACCAAATTCCAAACAATCACAAGGCTGTAATTGTAATTCATAAGGACCATAATAATCTGACCATGATAAAAATAATCTGACCTTGAGATCAATTTTTAATTCAAAGAATCAAGAATTCAACATCTATGTAGATCATGATAATTAAATATCACAACACCGACCATGATGAATTATTTAATAAGCTTCCTCAACTTTCATATTTAATAAGCTTCCGCAACCTTCTTCTCGTGTGGACCAATCACAAGACACGTCCACCGTAACCTCCATATACCTCACCGTAGATCAATGACAACCGATCCATGATTTGCAAATAAAATAATCAATGATTTGTCACACCACTTGCAAGGAAATTTATCAACGTTGATTAAATAAATCAACTCCGACAATCCTTCATGTATATGTTGGCCCACAATTAATTGTAGTACTAGGTTTCAATTTAATGAATCAGTCAATCAGTGTATAATTAATGTGAAAGTACCATGTGAATGACGACAGAAAAGATTTATAACAGTTACCATGTTATGTTGCCACACAAAAACAATGACATCGAAACCCCAAAAATAAAAACCGATTACCTCAGAAACTGTAAATATAACTCGTACACCATCCAAACCAGCTTTCTTCGACGAAAAAACTTCTAAATCTCTATATCAAGAGCTCCCCTCTCTGATACCAATTGTGAAGATCGTTTATAAGCTCATCTAGGGATCAATAACAAAGACTAATAACATGCACAACGGAATAAACTAATCAATTCTTTGTTATTGAACAAGGTTTTCATCATCATCTAACTAACACTAACTAATAATCTACTAATCGACTAACTAACTAACCCTAGGCGTTTATACACTACGCCTAGGTTACACACACACACCTTTGGTGTTCACATCTTGACACACACATAATCTAATTCCTTGCCTCTCTTTATATACTAGAGAGTCTAGGGTTACAATTGACTACTAGGGACTAAATAATAAAGTCTTCTTTAACAAGTAAGTCCCTTGTCAGTCCTTCATCTTTCATATTTTGTCATAATCAACTCAAATATAATTCCTAACAATCTTCCCCTAGTTGATAATGACAAAACCAAATAAGCATGAACTTCCCCTGAAGTTAAGATGTCATGAAAGATAAGAACTTCCCCTTAAACATGCAATATCACCAAGGATCTTCAAGTTGCAAATCTTCTGTGTAATGCCTTCTTCCCCTTTTTGTCATAATCCACTAGGAGACGCTAAGTAGAAGCAAATTTTATTCCAACCACCACAAACCAATATCATACGACTAATCCATCATTCTAATGCCTCAAGATACCCTCCATGAAGTTTTCCGCAACTAAAATGAAATTAAGGCAATAGAAATTTGAACCAATAGTACAAATACTAACAAGTAGTAGTAAAAATCTTCCCCTCGAATGATGCATGTAAATAACCATAAGAACTTGTCGAATAACTAACCACCATGATCACAAATACGTTGTAGTTCCAGCCATGAAGAACATAGTACCACCCCAAATACTAATAAAGATGACTACAATGGCATTTGAAACCAAGCATTAGTAACATGAAGAATAGTTCTTTATCTTGAACCTGATTCATAAACACCAGGTCACAACCAAAAACTCAAAATCCAAAACATCATACGTGTGTCGTCCGACAAATAAAAATCCAAATATGTCAAAGTATGTGTGTCGACTTCCCCTCAAATCAATAACCATATTCTATCCAATATCCAATCACGTTCTAGCCGATATCCAATCATGTGTGTGTGTTAACCAATAACCTCTGTGTGTGTCGCCAAAAATCCATAACAAATATCATGCTCGACTTCCCTTTAATTCGAAAACCAAAAAATTTTGTATTATCCAAAACAAGCCTATTAGCAACACTTTTTTCTGTCACTAAACTGTCGCTAATCTGTCACTATCATGATTACTCCTTCCTCCCAAATCAGTTAGTGACACAAATTATGTTACTGAACTGTTGCTAAACTGTCTCAAATCAAAGTCCAAGCACTACTTTCATCGAGCAGTACTTTCAATAAGAGCAGTACTTTGAAAGCACAACCTTAATCACCGATGTCCAAATAATCCAAGCTTCAATCAGTAGGTCCAATCCAAAAGTAAACATGCATATAATACATATGAGACCGATCCATTATCTTTGCCTTACCTCCACGTGCATACAATTCAAAATATTCACCAATGATATACCACCACCAGCACTTACACAAGAGTAACATCCAAATCACAAATATGAGCAGAATAAACTTTGATAATATGCCACGACAACCACAATGTGACCCATGATATACACAATCAAACAATTAGCAAAATCAAAAGAGACCTACTGATGTATTCACGTGATAAATCAATATACATCCTTTTAACCAAGTAAGAGCATGACCAATATTAAATAATGAGTAAGGACCCAGAATTAATGTACCTCAACCAAATTTTTCACAAGACCACGTGATATCCAACTTTCCAAACATTCACGTGATGTATTCTTTAACCAATTAAACATGAATAACCAGTACAAATAATCCCATGTGCTCGATAATCACCACCGACCATTCTGATTTCAAACTACAACGAGGTACCACATGCAAATTATAGGCATCAATTGATTATAATATAAAATTGAGTGCACTATTAATCTCTACAACTGTCCTGATCAATTTAATATACCCACGATCTTAACTTGTACCACGACAGCAACCCATTAAATAGAGATAACATCTGGTACGAGGTTTTGGCAATATACCAAATTCCAAACAATCACAAGGCTGTAATTGTAATTCATAAGGACCATAATAATCTGACCATGATAAAAATAATCTGACCTTGAGATCAATTTTTAATTCAAAGAATCAAGAATTCAACATCTATGTAGATCATGATAATTAAATATCACAACACCGACCATGATGAATTATTTAATAAGCTTCCTCAACTTTCATATTTAATAAGCTTCCGCAACCTTCTTCTCGTGTGGACCAATCACAAGACACGTCCACCGTAACCTCCATATACCTCACCGTAGATCAATGACAACCGATCCATGATTTGCAAATAAAATAATCAATGATTTGTCACACCACTTGCAAGGAAATTTATCAACGTTGATTAAATAAATCAACTCCGACAATCCTTCATGTATATGTTGGCCCACAATTAATTGTAGTACTAGGTTTCAATTTAATGAATCAGTCAATCAGTGTATAATTAATGTGAAAGTACCATGTGAATGACGACAGAAAAGATTTATAACAGTTACCATGTTATGTTGCCACACAAAAACAATGACATCGAAACCCCAAAAATAAAAACCGATTACCTCAGAAACTGTAAATATAACTCGTACACCATCCAAACCAGCTTTCTTCGACGAAAAAACTTCTAAATCTCTATATCAAGAGCTCCCCTCTCTGATACCAATTGTGAAGATCGTTTATAAGCTCATCTAGGGATCAATAACAAAGACTAATAACATGCACAACGGAATAAACTAATCAATTCTTTGTTATTGAACAAGGTTTTCATCATCATCTAACTAACACTAACTAATAATCTACTAATCGACTAACTAACTAACCCTAGGCGTTTATACACTACGCCTAGGTTACACACACACACCTTTGGTGTTCACATCTTGACACACACATAATCTAATTCCTTGCCTCTCTTTATATACTAGAGAGTCTAGGGTTACAATTGACTACTAGGGACTAAATAATAAAGTCTTCTTTAACAAGTAAGTCCCTTGTCAGTCCTTCATCTTTCATATTTTGTCATAATCAACTCAAATATAATTCCTAACATACACCCAGTCAATCACTCTCACTAGTTTTACGGCATGACTCAAGGAAGAGAAGATACACCCCCTCCGGGTTTCTCGACCTTGACACCAATCCCAATCAATGATCCTGACAACCTTCCCAGTATAACCGCATCCACTTTTACCACACGATCTCACCCTCAAATAACTCCCAACAATCATGCTTCAACCTCGGCTAACCCTGAACCGGTAATCATTTCGGCGTTTGTCGAAGCTAACATTGAAGCATTAGAATCTTTACTAAGAGCTCGAAGGAGGCAAGACCGGAATGTGGAAATGCGTAGGGAGTTAGAATACTCAAGCGATGAGTACGACGAAGAGTTAGAAATGGAGGCTAGGTCCTTGGCTCCGGGGGCTACTCGCTCAGTGTTAAGGGTAGGGTCTCCAAGTAACCGAAGGCCTAGTGGAAGGTCGGTTGGTTTCGAAGATGCTCCGGAACGGGCTCCGACAAGAAGAGAAGGAACGATGGAAGGCTCCAATGGAAGAAGTCATCGAAGGGATACTATGGAAGTTAATTTGCCACCACTGTTGGCGGCTCATCTGGGAAGAAATGAGGCAGGGGTTCCACTACAGCCTTCTCACGCGTCCGGCGTAGAAGGCAATCCATCTCAATTAAATAGGGGAGGAAATCTTCCTCCTCATGGTATGTACCCTCCTTTTCAGGCTCAATCTTACCCTCAAGGGGTTTATCCCCCACCTAACGGGCAGGCTAACAACCCCAATTTTACTCAACCATACGGAAGCATGCCCTATGGGCAAGCTATGGTATATCCTTCGTATCCTGTTGGAAGTCACCCACCTTATATACCTACTCCTTACCCCCAATATGTTAACCAAAACACTGTTGGAATACCTCCTAATCATAACCCATACAATGCTGCCCCTACATACATGCCACCTTATAACTGCCTCTATTCGGAGCCCATGGGCTCCACAACACCCTTCCTAAGGTGGATAGAAGACTACCCTTTGCCTGATGGGTTGAAAATGCCTGCACATATTGGTACTTATGATGGAAAAGGGGATCCGGATAACTTTTTACACTTGTTCGAAGGGGCTATTAGAATGCAGAAGTGGGTAATGCCTGTTGCTTGTCACATGTTTACGTACACCCTACGAGACTCTGCTCGTATATGGTGGAACGGGCAAAAACCAGGTAGCATTGTGAATTTGGATGATCTTAAAGCCAAGTTCAGGTCACATTTCAGCCAACAGAAAAAGTTTACAAGAACGCACCTAACAGTACACAACATCAAGCAGAAGGAGAACGAGAGCACCAGGACTTTCATTACCAGATACACTGATGACACCTTGCAGATAATGGGTTTGCACGAAGACCAGCACATCTTGGGTTTCGTACATGGCCTACGGACCAGAAGCTTGGTTAAATTCCTTTCCACTGATCTTCCGGCAACCTATAAAGGATTAGTGGAAAAGGCTTACACCTGGATCGAAGCAAAAGAAGTGTCCACCAACGGGGCTCCGGTCAAAAACAAGGAAAATCACAACAAGGCCCCGAAGCATCCTTCATGGGAAGGGTCGAGGAACAAACACAAGAGCAGGGACAGGTTTACTCCATACCACAAAAACATCAACCATAGCCTCCTGGCTAATCTGTCCAAATCCCCAAGGGAAATACTAGCTACCGAAAAGGCTGCGAAGGCCTTTGATCCTCCTCCTCGCTTGGCAAACAAAGGGAGGCCCAGAGACACTTCCAAGTTTTGCTATTTCCATGACGATTACGGTCACGACACCAATCACTGCCGAGAACTCAAAAAACAGATAGAAGAAGCCGTGAAGTCTGGCCAATTGGGACATTTGGTGAAGGGTATAAAGAGAGGCAAAGAAAAAGTCTCCGACACACAGTTGGGGAAAGATACCACACCCGTCGAAGCACCCATCCTCATGGTTTATAAAGAAGACTCTGGTTCAAAGAGAAAGGAAGCAGAGGAAGCCTTGTGCGGAGTAGGAGATGTCACTTTCCCTTCAATCACAGGGAAATTTCTTTCAAATGACCCCGTGGTCATCAAAGTCTTGATCTCCAACAGAGAAGTAAACAGAGCCTACCTTGACTGCGGTAGCTCCTGCGAAGTTATCTACGAACGGTGTTTCCTAAAGCTCAAACCTTCAATAAGGTCAAAGAGAGTAGATTCAAAGGTACCCTTAGTAGGGTTCTCAGGGGAACACTCATGGCCCTTGGGAGAAGTCCCTCTAGAGGTTACGATTGGAGAAGGGAGGCTAAAAAGAACAGAAACTCTGGTTTTCACGATCGTAAGGTCGGAATCTCCCTACAACCTATTGATAGGGAGAACAGCAATGCAGAGGATGGGCATCGTTGTCTCAACCATACATGCCGCGATCAAATTCCAAACACCTTTCGGCATTGGAAAGGTTTTCTCCAGCTATAAGGTGAAGGGGTCTACGACAGAAAACAAGAGGGTCAAACAGGTTTCGGAGGAACCTTCGAAAGATGTTCTCAGTTGCGCTAACGCTGAAGAATGCATCGTGGTAAATGATCTCTACCCTGATCAGACAGTAGTAATCGGAAAGCAACTTCCAACCTCCTTTAAAGCAGAATTGGAAAAGATACTTCGTGCTAACGCAGATGTCTTCGCATGGACCTATTCTGACATGACGGGGGTCCCCAGAACTCTCACTATAGACGGACAGCCCTTCGGCACTGAACACAAGCTCAATGAGTTCAAACATATTGAACCCATCAAACAAAAGCGTCGAAGTCTAGCTCCTGAAAGAAATGCCGCTGCATGCAAAGAAGTGGACGAACTCGTGGCAGCAGGCATACTCAGAGAGGTGAAGTATCAAACTTGGGTGGCCAATCCGGTGATGGTCAAAAAGCATGACGGGGGTTGGAGAATGTGCGTAGATTTTACTGACATTAACAAAGCCTGTCCGAAGGACTGCTACCCTCTTCCAGAAATTGATTGGAAGGTGGAATCCCTGTCAGGGTTTCGACTAAAGTGTTTCCTAGACGCTTATAAAGGTTACCATCAGATACAAATGGCCGAAGAAGACGAAGAGTAGACAGCCTTTTTTACAGGAAAAGGCATTTATTGTTACAAAAAGATGCCTTTTGGTTTGAAAAATGCAGGTGCCACCTACCAGCGATTGGTGGACAAAGCCTTCCACAAGCAAATAGGCAGGAACCTAGAGGCCTACGTAGATGATATGGTCATTAAGAGTAGATCGGAGGAAGATATGCTCTCCGACATCAAGGAAACCTTCGATCAGTTTCGCGCCATCAATATGAAGTTAAATCCCAAGAAGTGTTCCTTTGGTGTGGAAGAAGGACAATTCTTGGGACATCTGATCACCAAGCAGGGTATTAAGGCCAATCCTTCGAAAGTCAAAGCCATCACAGATTTGCAGCCTCCTAAGTCCCTAAAGGAAGTGCAAAGTCTTAACGGAAAGCTAGCAGCCCTCAGCAGGTTCTTGTCGAAGGGTGCAGACAGATCTTTGCCGTTCTTCAAAAATCAAAACACTCAAAGGATGCACGGACAAAAAGACGTTCCAATGGAGCATAGATGCAGAAGCAGCCTTTTAAAAGCTCAAGGAATTCATGGCTATTCTACCAACACTTACAGCCCCAATCAAAGGCGAAGTATTGTTCATGTATATTGCAGCCTCTTTCGAAAGCATCAGTGCCGTGTTATTGGCAGAAAGGGAGAAGAAGCAAATCCCCATATACTTTGTTAGTAGAGTACTACAAGGAGCTGAGCTAAATTACCCAGCATTGGAGAAGCTAATTTTGGCTTTAGTTCATGCTGCGAGACGCCTTCGAAGGTACTTTCAAGCTCACCCCATAACCGTACTTACCGACAAGCCAATTAAGCAGATACTTTCAAAGCCGGAGAAATCTGGAAGGATAGCTAAATGGGCTATCGAGCAGAAACACCCTCCGAAATGAAATATGACAAAAAGGTTGTTGAAAAGGAGCCTGCTATGGCAATCGAAGGGTGGAAACTTTATACTGACGGAGCCTCCAGCTCCGATGGTTCTGGTGCAGGTCTCATGCTCGTTGATCCCAAAGGGAAGGAATACACTTACGCACTTCGTTTCGAATTCGATGCTACGAACAATGAAGCGGAGTACGAAGCCTTGTTAGCAGGTCTCCGATTGGCCACAGATATGGAAGTAGAAAACTTGGCTATTTTTGTTGACTCACAACTGGTGGCCAACCAGATAAAAGGCTCCTACGAGGCGAGACAACCTGTGATCAAGCAATATCTGGATAAGGCCAAAGAAATGCTCGAAGGGTTCACATCTTACAACATAGAGCATGTTCGAAGAAACCAAAACAAGAAGGCGGATGCACTTAGCAAACTGGCATCAATGGCATTTGCTCATTTAACAAAGGAAGTTTTGGTCGAAGTATTCGCAGATAGGTCCATCGTTCGAAAGGAGGTGTATGACGTAATACTGGAGGAAGACTCTAATTGGATGACTCCAATTAGAGAATATCTAATAAGTGGCATACTGCCGGAGGATCCGAAGTTGGCTCGAAAGGTGCGCATCAAAGCACCACAGTACAGGATCATGGGAATTACTTATACAGAAGATCTTTTCTATCCCCTTGGCTCCGTTGTGTAGGGCCAAGGCAAGCTGCCAACATCATCCAAGAAGTGCATGAAGGATCCTGTGGACTTCACGCAGGGCCTCGCTCCGTTGTCTCCAAAGTAATGAGGGTCGGATATTATTGGCCTTCGATGCACAGAGACGCTGTCGACATCATTCAGAAGTGTGAAGCATGTCAAATTCACTCAAGAGTCCCAAGGCTACCAAAGCAAGATATGACTTCCGTAACATCCGCATGGCCTTTCAGCCAATGGGGGATAGATATCGTAGGCCCTCTGCCAGTTGCTCCTGGAGGAGTAAAGTTCTTGGTCGTAGCCATCGATTACTTCACTAAATGGGTTGAAGCGAAGCCTTTGGCATCCATCACAGGAAGACACATGGAAAAATTCGTGTGAGAACACATTATCTGTCGGTTCGGAGTACCTCACATCATCATTTCAGATAATGGGAAGCAGTTTGCCGAAGGGGTATTCCCAGTATTTTGCAGGGGTCTGAATGTCAGACAATCATTCACTTCCGTTTACCATCCTCAGGGTAACGGTCAAGTAGAAGTTACCAACAAAGACATCATACAAGGAATAGAACGAAGGCTGGGATACAGTCATCACGGTTAGGTAGATGAACTACCTCAAGTACTCTGGGCACATAGAACACATACAAAGTCAAGTCATGGAGAAACGCCTTTCAGCTTGACATATGGCACAGAAGCTGTCATCCCTTCAGAAGTAAGTGTCGAAACAGAAAGGGTCATGAACTTCGAAGTAGCAGATAACGAAGAAAGACTCCGTAGTAACTTGGACCTACTTGAAGAACGAAGAGAAATAGCCTCCATTAGAGAGGCTATCCACAAGCAAAAGATTGAAAGGTACTATAATAAGCGAGTTAGGCCTTCGACTTTCAAACCAGGGGAATATGTCCTCCGCCTCAATAGCGCAAGCAAAGCTGAGTACCAGGGTAAACTGGGACCTACATGGGAAGGACCCTACGTTATTAAGGAAGCATATGGCAACGGAGCCTACAAGCTAGAAACCTTGGCAGGAGACCTTATTGATAGAACCTGGAATGGCATTACTCTTCGTAAGTTCTACGTATGAAACTTACAATGTCTAAGGACACATTTTAGTTTTTTGCTTTCAATCAATGTATTTGCATTCTTCTCACTTGGGGAAAGAAGCATTAATGGTAGGCGTCTAGTATTCATTTCTTAAAATGATGTAATCCTCCCTACCCACTTAATGATAATAACACATTTCCCTCAAATCTTTTGTTTCGTTCAATACAACAAAGATTTGCCCACCAAGTCACTTTATAAGTTTGAATGTCGAAGGGATGTACAAAGACTAAATAACATGTCTTGCTCATATGCATAACATCCATCTCAACTTCACATTAACTTTCCTATATGGCCTTAAGGTATTTCAAACCTTTCGCTGCCCAAAGGATCAAGACGGAGTGGGTCGCGACCCTCTGTCAGCAGTTAAATTATACGATTGCTAATATTCTTGGTGAAGTAACTACATACAATGAGGCTATGCATCTACCATACGCCTTAGGTTGTAAAAAATATTTTTACGCAAGTAAAAGTAAAAAGAGAAGAATCACACATGGCAAAATTCGAGCCCTAGTGGCTTCGTTTAGATTTATGACTAGTTTTACTAGTCTAAAACAGGCCATAGCCTTAAACATCCAACATTATAAACTATTGTCTTAGGCCGTAGCCTACTACCAACATGCAATAAGTAAATTGTTTCATCAGGCACGAAGCCTGGAACGGAGTACAGACAATTGTTTTAAACAGGGTACATACCACCCTGGGGATCAAATTACAACCACATGGTTGCCTTCTTTAAACCTTGGAGTGAGTGGGATCAGCTGAGCCTGGAGATGGAACCTGGGGTGACGGAGTCCTCTTGGAGGGAGAAGGAGGCTGGACTTTCCTTGGCTTCTTGGCTAGCAGATCCTCAATCGAGGCTGATGGGTCCTTCGTCACATCTGCAAGGAAAGGGAACTCTAAAGCAGTTAAATGATTACCTGCATCATCATATTCTTTTTCATGAGTTGCCCTGTAATACGGAATTTTCTCCAGCACTACTGGTTCCCCAGTCTTCGCCACCTCCTCCAAAGTGGTACACTTGCCATGAAAAATGGCAGCATTCACCACATTCCCAATGGCAATCCCCACATCATCACTATGGTAAAGTTCCATAGCAATGTAGGGGATCACTTTGGTTACCAGGTCCACCCTGTCCTTCTTCAGCATCTTCAGACGGAGGTTCAGGCCATCTACCTTTTCTCGGAGCTTGATCTCTTGGTCCAGCAACTTTGACCTCTCCTGTTCGAGACCTCCACACTTGGATGAAAGAACAGATATCTGCTCCTTATAACCAACAACCATAGAGCCTTCGACAGTTAACCTGCTGCACTCAGCCTCGCTCGTTGCCAATTGACCTTTGAGCTTTTCATTCTCAGCTCTAAGATCTTGAACCAAGGGATTCTTATCAAAATCCTCCAATGCATCCTTACACTTCTTCTCCAGGTCTGCATACTTTTGATCTCTAACCTTCTCCCCCATCAGCATAGCATCCATTTCTTCTCGAGCTTTGGTGACAGCGCGGAGCAATTCCCTTGTCCTAGCATTGAGTTGGTTGTCAATCATGCCCTGGTGAACATAGCTTTTATCATGAAGATCACAGAGCCTCTCTATAGACATGTTATTCATCACCTCTTTCCACTTGGAGGGGATCACATGGCTCATAAGTTGGTGACAAGCTTGGGGAGAAGGAAGTTCCTTCGTATCAGGAAGTCCTATAACAAAAGTAAGTTTCATTAATATATGATCTTTGGTATTTAATTTTATTTCACAGGTAAGAAGTTTACCATGGAAGTCATCACCGCTGGGCTTTCGATGGCTGGAAATACCATAGCCTTACCCTGGGCACTCTTCTGCCAGGTAGTTCGAGAGGGAGGAGTAGGTAGAATAAGCTTTCTTTTTGAATCAGATTTCATAGCCTTAGCACTAGCACCTTTCCTGCTTCGAACCCTCTCGCCTATGCCGGAGGGTCCTACGATGGCCAACGGTCCTTCGGAGACTGGTTTTTCAGAGTCAGCAATGTTCTCCACCAGCTGATCTTCTACATCTATGGGTTCCTTTGGTGGAGGAGCAGAAGATACAGGCTCGACAGGATGGGCTTCTACCTCGTCTTTGTTTATGGACACCGACGGGGAGCCCACGCCATAGCTTGTTTCTTGGGGATTCTTTGGAAGAAAGCTTACCTCTTTGGCACCTCCAACCACAACAAAGTTCCTGAATGACATCTCTGCAAAAAGAAGCAGATAAGATAAATATCAGCAAGATAAGTTTTTGTTTCTTATGATAATTTAAAAAATACATACTTTCTCCATCACAAATTATCTCAGGTACCAATGGAGACCCTTCCCATCTCTCAGCAATGCCAGCCATGAACAGGATTGGCTCAGGGAAGGTCTGGCAGTCAGCTGGATGACGAGCCAAACGCTGATACAATGGGTTTCTTCTCACAGTATAAGGCAATGGATCGGTGAACCTTTTCTCATCATATTGAAAGTTTGGGTTTAACAATGCAGAGTATCCAGGAGGGATAATGGTAGTCTGAATATAAAAGAACTTGCCTTTCCAGTTCCTTATGTTCGTAAAAGGCCTATCTATCAATATGGGCACATCCCTTTCACCCCTCTTGGCCAAGGTTAACCAATCTCCTCCCGGGTATAGATTTAAAAAACCCCTAAGCACAGTCAAGGATGGTTCAAACCCATACGCTTTGCACATAACAATGTATGTTGTCAGCTTGGCTAGGCCAAAAGGGTTGAACCTAGAAATGTGTACCTCATAATATCGAAGGAATTCTAAAATTAAAGGATGCAGTGGTATCCTAAGATTGGAAGTGGTGAAAGCATGGATATACAAGCCTACATAATTTTCAGGGGCATCAAATATCCCTTGATCTTTACTTGGTTGCATTACTTTGTGTTCTTTTGGAATGGGATAATCAGTGAGGAACGCTTTAAGCTCCTCCCTGGTTAATGTGCAACCTTGTTGTTTTATCACAAATTTTTTGTTGGTTGACATGACACCTTCTAAAAAACACAAAAAATAGTTGAAATACAGAAGAAGAAGGAGCGCTTTACCTTGTCTGGTCGAAGGCTTGATCGAAAGGAATTTTAGTAGGTGAAAAACTTTGGGCGAGAGTTACTTTGTTAGGGTTTTACTATTTTTTGCATTTTATATACCCTACAAATGTTGCATCTCAGCCCTACACGTGTCGGTGCTATCCCTTTTCTACCGGATTTCAAACCCCTTTTAAATTTTGAAAGGATGTTTACTAGTACCGAGGAAACAGGGTTAGTTAGGATTAATTATGCATTTATTGCGGTCACTATTAACAAAACTTTTCATCTTCGTTCCTTTTTGTGACGAAGGGGAGGTTTCGTTTTTATTTCTGAGTCGTAAGCAATATTTCTCGTCCGTACATATCACTTTCGACTGGGGGGCTTGATGACGTACCCTCCGATCAGGTCGAAGTACCCCCCTTCGGCCTCAGTCGAAATTGCATTACGAAGACCCAAGTCTTTCTTTATAAGTCATTGGTGGCGTAAAACCATTCATTATTGACATGGTTACCAGTTGGGAATTCGCCAGCCGAAGGCCTATGCCCTTCGGTGTCTTCTCTTGAAGATGCCAAGACAAACAAGAACCTTGACTTGGTCTTCCCCCACGTTCCCACTATGTCCTTAGCTTCCCCGCCAAGTCCGAGATAGTGGGGATGAAGCCCTAGCGGTTACCATAAATCAGGGGACGCCCCCCATGATCTCCTAAACGTGTGCTAATACTCTCCAAGCTATTTTTATCACCTATAAATAGGTTGGACGAGTCATTTCAATGGTATGTTCACTCAACGCAGTATTTCACATACATCATATTATCCATAACTCATATCACATACTTACTCACACGCCGGAGGTGGTTCGCAGGGCCCAACCCCTGCGCAATCACTTAACGAAGTGTCTATTATTTCTTATTGCAGATTGACTACAAGTTTGGCGCAAGCATATCACCCCTCATACCCTTCGATCATCATCGAAGGCCTGGTCGTACGAATTTTTGTACAATCAACTGGTATTGAAGACAAGACGTCATGGACCCAGTGACGCACTGCACTAAACTTCCCAAACCACTCAAGTTCCTCTTAAAAGGACTTGTTTCATTCTCACGGGGAACCGACATTATCTATCGACTTTCTCTTAGAGATTGTTGATATTGAAGGAGACCCTCTCCCTAGTCTCCGGCACAGGAACCAAATATGCACTATTGAGTCTAGAGCCAAGAGATCATCCTCAATATCTTGTTAGGACACAAAATTAATGATGACTTGCTATTTCACACAATGTGGAAAGTAATAATATATTAAGAGTCCTACGCATTATCCTTGTGGTATTGCCAGAACATCCGAGTGATATGTAAAAATATTCACAATGAAGATGGAAATCCTTCTAGAGCCAACATCAAACAAGCTCTTGGTGGGTGACATGTGAGATCTTCTCGTAAGATCAAACTTGTGACAACTGGATAGAAACGATGGGGAGATTCAATATTGAATCAACCTTGGTCCAGGATTGGAATTGACGAATACTTTTGGAAAAACCGTTCAATGTGCAAACCTTCTTTTCTCTAGCACATCGAATGTGTATTCATGTTTTCAAATTCAAAAAGTATCTCTAATTGAAAAAAATGATTTTGGAAAAACTGTTCGATGTGCGAATCTCTTCTTTTCACTAGCACGTCGAATGTGTACTTGTTTCAAATACAAAAAGTATTTTTGATTGAAAATTGATCTTTATCATAAAACCTTCGTCGTATTGCAAAAATCTTTCTTCTAAGCAATACGCGATTGTTTTCAAATCATTTTTCATCAATCAGTGAATCTCAATTCGCTGGTTCACTCACTCCGTGTTGTCTTCTTTGAGATGTTCTGGTTTGAGAACAGCTAGAACAGCTGCGAAACCCTGTCAAGGAGATTCTTAGGAATCCTACCTGATCACAGGCAGTATTTATACTGATCAACGGGGAACCGTGGGCCGTGTACCTCAATTCAACGAAAGTGATCAAAGACACTTTCATGTGTTTTATTGCTAACTGTTGTTTGCAGGTTCATTTGGACGGTTGTAGCTGATCAGAATTGAGGAGTCAATCCAAAGCCGCATGTTCACAGCATCCACACTTAATTGAAGAAATCATGACTGGTGCATAATCTACATAACTTGGTTCTGATATTTCTATACTATGCTTCTGCTACGTTGCTGCAAATATCATGAACCAGTAAAGCTTCCGCTACTCTGATGGAAAGATGTCATGATTCAAAAAGTGTGAGCATGTCGGTCCAAAAGTCACAATTTCACATGATGGCAACACAATAAAGGGTGATCCAGAGATTTACCGTGGCTGATGATCTCAATAAAAGCTCGAAGATCATCAAAGATGTGGATCAGTTAAAGGCCTCCACTGATAGTACAATACTATGCGGACTTTGAAGAATCGCTACAATAGCACAAAGATTGTGGAACATGAAGAATTGTAGTCTACGAGCTCAGAACTGAAGATAAAATTGAATGCTAGGATTGGAAATGTAAAACATGGGGTGACCTCCCTTAGGGGGAGATTGTTAGGAATTAGAAAATTCCATAGTGAAGAGTCGGTCACCCCAAATATTATCTAGCATAAGTTAGCTCGTAGACATATCGTTATTTATGATGTTTAGTAGTTTATTAGTTAGTTTGTAGCGTAGAATAGTTTAGTGTAACACCGTGGAGGAAGGACGGGTCTTTACCCACTGTATGCCTGATCCACAGTCCGATAGGAGGACGGTATGTTTGTAACTATAAATACCCCTTCCATCCATGGAAGGGGTGGTGCTTCTCATTCAATCTAACATTCCATTTGTAAACCAAGTCTCTAGCAAGAACACTCTCTCTATCTTTCTCTCTCTAAATATGGCAAACATGTATTTTGATCATCCAAGACCACCCGAATCATCAACACAATAATATAATGATCCTACATATACAAAATTTCCTAAACCTATCCTAGCTCATATCATCTTTTCCAAAAGCTGGTGATATGCATGACCAGTACGACGAAGAAGCTGAAAAGGATGGATTGATGAAAACGAAGATGATGAAGATGAATACAGTAGATGGATTTGTGATATGAGGAATCTTCAGTTGTTCCATCTACTCGTTCCACCATAAAGCATCACTCCATCTTCCTTTTACCCTTTCCCTTACCGATATGAGATGAAGCACCAAAACCTGGTGCAGGAAGACCAAGAACCACCTCTCTGTTCTTTGGAAGTGGTGGATTTCTGGCACATGGTCTTGGTTGGGATTGGGATGGTGAAGGTTGTCCTCTCTCTGCTTCCTCTCTCACCAACCTATTGAAGGTTGGCTCTAGGCGCTCAGTGGAATCATCAGAACCTCTTGATGACTCACTAGGATCTACCACACTATCATCTTCAGATGAAGGGAGAAAGGGGGATTTTCTAGGTCATGGTTCTTGTGGAGGAAGGTACAGACACCATGGGTTCGAATCATCACTTGATGATGATGATGATGATGAGGATGAGGAGGAGGATGTTAGATCGATGACTTCTGGTTGATTCCACATGCTGATTGTTGTTGATTGTGGATTTTGGAGGAACTAGGGTTTTTTGATTAAGTGATGTGTGTGTTATTGGTGCCTTGGGCTTCTTTTATCAGCAGAATATATGGTTTTTGTAAGTAAATAAGGGGAAGGTTAAGGTGGTTGAGGAGTTAATGAGGTCATTGGATTTTGGAAATATATTAATACCGGAAGTTGACCATATTGACTTAGACATTAGCACTTTGGCTAACCACTGATAAGTCTATGTAACCACTTCTACCTTTTTCTAACCATTGCTAACATTAACTCTCTTCTCTGTGTTTGGTTTCTGTTTGTAACTTGCAGGTACAAAGGATTGTTGTACAGTGGAGCTTGTGATGTTTTTAGCTGCTAGTGTTTGTTAAAAAAAAAGGGGAATAAGATTGTGTAATCCTTCATATTTTTGTGAGATATCTCTTATTTAGACACAGATTTGCTTGCTGTATCTCTTGGTCAACTGATTGGAGTGAAACACTGTATCCACTGCTAGTATGTTTCGAACCACGGATACCGGTCTTCAAACCACTGATAGTATGCTGCTTATTTTTAGATACTTCAGGGGCTGTTTGGTAACTTTGGCGAAAGCATATTTATCTCCCCAAATCACGGATGGATCATTTAATTGATCTTTAAATCACTTCAACTTTGCGCTCTACATCAACCCTAATCACTTTCCTTTGCATAATTCACATATCCCACATCATATACGTCATCAATCACTATGCCGAACCAGTACTCCAGCTCACATAACCTTGTTGCTAATCTAATAAAAAACAATAGATCTGAAGGTTTTCATCAAATGATTGATTTCCTTATTCACAGTCCTATTCACTATGCCTTAACCGTCACACCCACCATCCTTAAAGCCTATATTCATCAGTTCTGGAGGAATGCTAAGCTTGAGGAGGTCGATGGAGTATAAGTGTTTAGCACTATTGTAGATGAGAATGCTATTTTGGTTAATGAGGAGATCATTAGAAGGGTTTTGAAGTTTGATGGTGCTGATGGTGTTGTTAATCTTTCAGATGCTGAGCTTTTTGCTGGTTTAGAAAGGTTAGGATATACACACCAGGGTGAAAAGGTACAATTTTTTAAGAGCCTGTTTTCAACATAATGGAAGTTTTTGATACACACATTGTTGATGTGTGTGAGTAATAAGACCACTGGATTTAATGACTTTCCTTCCAAAATTGCTACTGCTGTTATCTGTTTATCTGAGGGGAGGAAGTTTTATTGGTCTCGGATGATCTATGAGGGGTTTGTGCAGAACATTAGGAAGAAGGGTAAATATTATTTATATCCTAGGTTTGTTCAACTGATTGTGGAAAGTCAAATAGAAGAACTTGTTGAGCATACTAGGGAGTATGAAGTGCATTATATGCTTCCTAAGGTTTTTGCACATATGAGGAAACAGAATCCAGATTTTCATATAAGAGAGGTTCCTTTGTTCCCTCATATGATTTATTTGCCTTTTATTGAAGGTTTTGAGGAACAACCCATAGTATCTGAACTCACTGTTAGTACACCTCAATCCACTGATAGTGCACTTGTTCCCACTATTAGTGAAACTCAACCCACTTCTAGTCAAACCCAAACCACTGTTAAACCAATTGTATGGACTAGGAGAAAGAAGGGCACCAAGCTACCTCAAGCTGGTGTTAGTGGTGTTATTGATGAGGTTGTCACAAGGTGTGGAGGTGACATGATTGGAAGGGCTTCCACTACTGATTCATGCTTAGATGCTGGTCAGGATAGTGGAATCATCATTAAGACCCAACCTTTGGCAACTCCTAATGTGGAGAGTTCCTTGGAACTTAACACAGGTGGAGGAATCCCTAGCCAACTGGCTCATACATGGTGCATAGATGATCAGGCCAGGTCTGGTGCTATGTTTTCTTTATCCAAGGATTCACCTCTCGGAGCAGTTAACACAACTCGAAGTGATGAGGATAGTTTGGAACCTGACATTGAATTGACGGATCCTAAGTTGGTACATGATGACTTTTCCAATGAACCACCTCTCGGACCAGTTAACACTGGTCGAAGTGGGGAGGATATTCTTGAACTTTTTAATGAATTGACGGCTAAATGTGCTAAAATGGATGATACAATCTCAAGTCTTCAAAAGTTGGTTGTGTTTCAGGGTAAAGAAATTAGAAGGCTGAAGCATAGGATGTTGGTTTTGGAAAAAGTAAGAAGACCTGGGGTTGCTGTTTTGCTAACAATAAGGAAGATGAAAAAGAAGGTGGACTCCTCTCCAGCTCTGAATGTGGAGAATGTACCCAAACAGGGGAGGAGTGAAGGCATGAATTCAGGGGAGGCTGTTGATGTACCTATGGAAGAAGATGGTGATAGTGGAAATCAAGAATTTTTGGTATCTGATAAAGATGGGAATGAGGCTGTTCTTGAAAGTTTAAAGACTGTGGTAGAAGATGAGGTAGTTCAGGATACAACCACTGATAGTGTGTCTGCAACCACGGTCAATATTCTTGAAACCACTGCTGCAGTTTCAGATATGGCAATTGTACCCACTGCTATCATAACTACTTCCACCATTGTTACAACCATCTCTGTATCACCACCTAAATCAAAAGAAGTTGAGAAAGAAGCTGCAAGTACATTGAATAATCTAAGCAAAACCTCAGCTAACTCTGCACCAATCATTGCACCTGTTTTATCTCTTAAACCTACTGCAAACAAACCCAAAGGAAAAAGCTTACTTATTGGTGAGCCTTTGAAGATGAAAGTGGCTCAACCAGACATTGGAAAGGGTAAAGGAATTGCAGAACAAGAGTTGAAGTTTAAAAGTAAAGCAGAACATATTGCCTATGATGAAGAATATATAAGAAAAATGCTAGCTGAAGAAGAAGCAGCTTTAGAGAAAGGGAAGCAAGAAGAAGAGAAGGCTAATCAAAAATGGTTAGCTACATGGTATGAATCACAAAACTAGCTACAAGCTTCTAATAAGATACAAGATGAATATACTACTCAAGAATGGGCTTTGTTAGATGTTAAAGAAAGAGCTAGAATCTTGGGTGAATGGGCAAGGAGGATTAGTAAGGAAAAGAAGCAAGTTATAAGGAAGAAACCTCCTACTAAAGGTGAGATGAGGAATGTACTGATGAAGATTATAAAGAATTCAGGCATACATATTTTTGAAAATCTTAATAAGTGTTCTTTTGAGAGAATTTTTGAGATTTATCTGAGGTGTATGAAGATTAATAATGATGATTTTTGTCCAATGAATTCTAAAAAGGAAGAAGAGTGGATTCAAAGTAGACATAAGAGAAAATCTGAGATTCAGGAGACATCTGGTTCTAAAAGACTGAAAATGGTTGAAGACAGTAATCAAATTATCTTTTATGAATATGAGCTTAAGGGAAGTGAAGGATGTTCGAAAATTCAAATACTCAATAATGAAATTTCTAAGAATAATAAATTTTCACAGATGCTTCAGTATTTTGATAGAGATGATTTGCTGAATCTTTGGGAACTTTATAGGAATAAATTTGGTGATGTGCAACCAGATGATTATCATGAGAGAATGGTTTATCATCACTTGAAGATTATGTTTGAACCAACTCATGATGAACCTGAATGGAAAGGACTCTGCAATGGACAAGTTACAAACTGGTTTTTATATCAAACTTGTGGAGTTCATGTGTTAACTATTTCTGGAGAAATTATTCATATGCTTGTAGAAGGTGATTATCCTCAACTGAATAAGTATCCAGAAGTTATTACTCAGATGATGAAGCCTGGTATTATCAAGATGTTGATGCCCTATGATGGTCAAGCTTAAAATTTGTTGTTGAAGTATGAGAAAATTCTTAAATCTAGTAAGTGTTTGGCTACATCCTCCAATTCAGATGTTTTGAGATTAAAGGAAACTTGAGAATTCTATTTGAATGTATCAAGTATAGGGGAGGATTGTTGGGTTTTTGGTTCCTTGGATTAAGAATTATTCTAAGTGTCGGAACCATGGACAGTGTTGATGAAACCACGGACAGAAGAATGGATCCACTGCTGATGACAAACCACGGCTAGTAGTATTGTGTAACCACGGATATTGTATTGTAACCACTGCTAGTCTTGTATAGTCAATTTAGTATTCTGTATTAGATAAATATGGAAAAGATATTTATCTTGTAGGTTACGTATTGTATTATGTAAAGGACTCCTTAGCCTATAAAAGGAGGTCCTAGGTTATATTAGATATACGTATGTTTTATATCTAAGGTCGATACACTTCAAGGTTGTAAAACCCTAATACTGGTTAGAGTATTCGTATTAATAATAATATTGAGGTGTTGAATGTTTATTGCTCTTCTTCTTAAGATTAAGTATTAAATTCCGTGTGATACTTAATAAGTCTTTGTTTAAGTCAGTTTCTACATTAGATCGTTTGCTCAACTGGGATCAACATAGGCCTTCGGCTGGCGAATTCCCAACTGGTAACCATATCAATGATGAATGGTTTTACGCCACCAATGACTTATGAAGAAAGACTTGGGTCTTCGTAATGCAAATTCGACTGAGGCCGAAGGGGGGTCCTTCGACCTGATCGGAGGGTACGTCATCACAAAGCTTATGTAGAAAGCCCATAAGCCTTGGCCCAAGCCCATAAGAAAGGAAGGGAGTTAGTAGTGTTGCCCTAGCTCCTTCCCCTATAAATAACCTTGTAAACCTTCCTTAGAAGGTTGGTTGTTCATTTTATCACATTTCCTACACTTAACCTTTCTATATTATTTCGTGTGTGTGTTATCTTGTTCAACCGGTCTCTCCTTCATCTATATTTCTTATATTGATGCTTGTGTTACAAACATGGTGACCTAACAGTGGTATCAATCGCCAAATAGTTGGGTGAACGATTTTGTTTTTGAAGTTTAAGTGTTTTACGCGTAAGTCTCGGGGTTCAAATCTTCAAACGCTTCAAAACTTTAATTTTTTCACTTTAAAACTCAAGATTCTTGTACTTTAAAGGTTATTTGGTGTTAAAGTTTAAGTTTTTGGCAAAAAGTTTGAAACTTTACGCGTATTTAAGTGTTTTTAAGCTTGGTTTTATTTGTGTAGTATGTTCTACGCATAAGGTGAGAAAGTGTGTTGGATCATCAAGTTTCAAACTTTTGTGTTATTTTGATTATATTGAAGCTTTTTCATCATAAACATCAGGTTTCTAAACATCTTTGTGCTTAAAAATCAGTCTTGGTAAATTTTAGATATTCCTACGCATAAGCAAACCCTAGTTTTACGCGTAAGGTTTTCCTTGGTTTGATCTTCAGTGTTCTTGGTTTACTCAGTGTTTTCTTGCTTGGATAAGCCTGAAAACACTTCGACTTTGGATATCTTTTACACTGGAATAAGTGTAAAGGATTTTTTGGGCAAAACCCTAGTTTTACGCCTAAGCTAACACCTACGCGTAAAATCTTTACGCCTAAGCATTTTCTTACGCCTAAGCTTTGTCTTACGCATAAGCAAATCTTACGCATAAGCATTCTACTACTAAGTTTGTGGTTTACGAATAAGCTAA
Source organism: Chrysanthemum seticuspe (assembly GCA_019973895.1). NCBI lineage: Eukaryota > Viridiplantae > Streptophyta > Magnoliopsida > Asterales > Asteraceae > Chrysanthemum > Chrysanthemum seticuspe. Next base: position 108,889,981 of record BPTQ01000001.1, read on the forward strand.
GGTCTCCTTTACCCTACGCGTAAGCTAATCCTACGCGTAAGCTCTCTCCTTACGCGTAAGTTGGTGTTTTTACGCATAAGGTACTTTCTTTGCCTAAGCTAGTTTCTACGCATAAAGATATTTCATCTACAAAGTTTCATTCGACTACAAAGATCCATTATCAACACAAGTTTTAAGATGTCTTAACCACCATACTCTAGCTACTTCCCTCATGTGTATCCTCAACAACAACAACAACTCAATCAACAACAACAATTTTATCGTCAACTACAACAACAACAACAACAATTTCAACAACAATTTCTTCAAGGAGCAATTCAACCACAAATGATTCAACCACCCCCTAGTCTTCAAGTACAACCTTACACAAACTTTAACAATCAACATACATCCAGGAATACTATGAAGGAACCATCTTGGTTTGCAAAGATGTGTGAAGCTTTAAGTAGCCAACAATCCATTCATGAGGCTGGATCACTTGATAGACCTCCAATGCTCACTCCCAGAAACTACGATCAATGGGTGATAAGGTTCTTTAGGTTTTGTGATCTAAAGAAGCCACATGGAAAGTTCTTGAAGAAGGTCATCCTGGAAGGTCCGTTTCAAATGCCTACTGTCACTACACCCGCAGATCCAAATGCTAATCCACCAAGAGGTGATGTAACCAACGTTGTCAGTCTTAATGAACTCACCACTGATCAACTTCTTCACTTTGAAGCCGATGAACTGGCAAAGCAATACATCCTTTTGGGATTACCTAATCCGATACTTCAAAGTGTTGATGCTCAAAAGACTGCTAAAGCAATGTGGGAACATATTCATCTTCTCATGGAAGGCACTGAACTCAATCAAGAAGACATGGAATCCAAAATCTACTTGGCTTATGAACACTTCATGATTGAACCAGGGGAACATTAGAGTCATATCATCATCGATTCTCAGATATCATCAATGACTTGGACAAACATAACATCATTATGCCAAGAATTGCTGTCAACACTAAGTTCCTGAGTAGTCTTGGTCCTGATTGGGAAAAGTATGTCATTTTCATTCGTCAAGCAAAGAATCTTCATCATTCTACATACGGATTGTTGTACGACTATTTGAAGCTCCACCAAAAAGAAGTTGACAAAGAAAGGGTTATCCGTGGACTCCCTGTCTCACCTTCACTTCCGGATAATCAACAATTAGCTTTGTGGGCTCAAGCTTGTTATCCTCAATTTCCAACTCTACAAATTGTTTTCACAAATCCTCCACAACCAACTGCTACAATTACCCCATATGATCCGTCACAACAACAAACCCAAGAAACTCAATTGGTTCCATACAACAACAACAATGATCAAGCACTTTACAGTGAATCTAATGAGGATACAGAAGCTTTCGATGCATTGCAACAAGGGTTTGTCATGATTGCTAGAGCCTTCGGCCGATTCTCAAAAAAATCCAACAATCGCATTCGTACCTCATCAAACACACTGAATCAGGCTGTTGTTAACAATGGACATGTTGAAGTTCGGAATCGTGGTAATGTTCGTCAGATGGGCGGTGGTCAAGGGTTTAATCCAATGGGAAGGAATAACATGGGTGCTCCACAACAACAAAGGGCTCAAGTGGTTGAACAGGGTAATGCTCAGACTGGGATTAATGGTCTTCGTTGTTATAACTGTAATGAGAAGGGTCATCTGGCTAATGCATGCCCAAAGCCGAGGACAAGAGGCAACTCTTACCAATAAGGAACACAACTTTATGGCTAATGCAGAATCGGATGGTGATATGGAGGACTTGCAGGCTAATGCAGCTGTCATGTTAATGGCAAACATGCAAGAACTCTATATGAGTAACACATGCCCAGTGTATGACACTGACGGCTTATCTCAGGTACCGGATCAAACTATAATCATTACTGATCTGATATCTCCGCCAACATCTGCATCCGACAAGGATCAGAGTGTTCAACATGAGCCGTCTACATCTCATTCCGATGATCATCAAATAGATCCCGTAGTTATATTTGACGATCAAGATGACCTTATGGTTAATATTGATAATCAAGTTGACTCCGTGATTATATTTGAGGATCTAAATAATGATCATGTGGCGACTCACGTTGAACAAGCTGAAATTTCATCTAATCTAGATATTGAGCTCATGACCTTACTTAAAGACCAAGCATCTCGATTGGAAATATGCAAAGACATCAATAAGCAAATAAAGGACAAAAATGCACTGTTAAATAAGGATAATGAATGCTTAAAGTATCAACTCAACATTTTTCAAACTCAAGAAAAACGTGAAAAAGGTTTTGAAGTCGCTTTTGCTAAATCTTACCAAAACGAAAAAACATTAGAACAACAGATACATGATCTAGTCGCATCTAAGAATGCTTTGTTGTCTCAAATAGAACAACTGAAATATGATCATAAACAACAACTTAACGCTCTCACTTTGGAAACTCAAAAGCCAAGTCTGAGTTGTTAACTTGTCAAAAATAGTTCTATGAATACAAAAAGCATTCAAAAAAACGAATAGATGACTATCTTGAATAAATTGTCGACTTACAAAACAAAATAAAAGAGTTTCGAAATGTTGTTTATAAACATGGTGAGTCAATCACAACCATTCAAAAGTTTACTTTTAAACCAAATCCAAATGGATATGGACCGAATCTTACTGATTACAAACCAAAGTTTTCAAATAGAGCATTCAAACCAAATTCTGAAGTTTACAGTGCAGAACATAGAATTGATGATTCCATTATGAGTGTTGTTGAATATAATCGTCAAGAGGAATTAGATGCTGAAGAAGAGAGTCGGTCAAAATTGGAAAATGTTGTTTATAACAAACCATTTAACTATTCAAAAGTCGTGACTTTCGTCACACAACAGGATTTTTCTAACACACGTTGGGTTATCACACCTACTTCGCCCTTTCCAATACTGCACAAATTTATGGTCCTTTACCTTCACTTAGTGAAATAAAACCATTAGCCGAACAATGTAAAGTTATAAAATATTTTGAAACATTCTTATCGGACATCAAACTTTTGGAACGTGAAATTGAAATCAATTCTGAAATAAAAGTTGAACATTTTCAATCACCTCAAGCGAGAGCCTAAAGAGATATTTTTCAGAAAAGAATTTTACCACATGTCCAAAATTTGAAAAATTGTGCAATATATTGGGAACGGGATTTTCACAAGGAACTTGGACTTATGAAAAGAGTTTTCGAACAAACAGAAACATTGATTCCTAATACAAAACGTAAAAAGAAAATGTTAAGAAAAGATGTTGATCGACTCTTGGAAAATGTTATCTGTGCTGACATCCATAAAGTTGTGTTATTACATTCTGTTGCATATGCATTTGATTATATCACTGCTGATTTTGTTGATTTTGTTGAAAATGTTGAGAATAATGATACTGTGTCATAAATCAAGTCTTTAAAAGTTGAAAATGAACGTTTGTTAAACGAGCTTTCAAATGCAAAATTTCGTCTTCAATGGTGTCAAAAAGATTGTCATAATCGAGAACTCGCTTTACAAAACAAAATCAACCAGTTGCATACAAAAACTCTTAATCCTAAACTTGAGCAACTGGATGATGAAAACGTGTCTCTGAAATGTCAAATTTCAAAATATGAATAAGAAATTTCAAAAGTTAAAAAGGAATATGGTGTCATATTTGATTTACTCAAAAAGACTCGTGCTCAAGCGTCAAAAGATATTGATGATCATCTTGCATATACCAAAGATATTTTACGACAAAATGGAAATACTCGTTCTGAAAATCAAGATTTGTTACATACTATCCATGATCTAAAAGCAGAGTTGGTGAAACTTAATCATGATAGGAATAGTAACACTGTAGTAACTACACCTAAACAGATTCAAAATGACTTTAGAACATCTAATGACAACCCATAAGAAACTAATGTGCTTCCCTCTACTGAAACAAGAATAGTTGCCTCTTTTCCCAACGCCTGCACTTCAAAGCCTAGGAGCAATACAAGGAAGAATAGGAAGTTGCGACGTAAGAAAAGACCAATATAGACCTCTGAAGTAGAAGAACACCTTAGGACTTTGAATAAAACTCATGTTACTCCCACTTTAGATATTGCGTCTGACAAATGTAATGAAAAAAGTGATGTAACGAATGCTGAACCTTTAAGTACTTTAAATGTTATGTTTGAAGATTCTTGTGTTGGTTGTCGTAAGAGCATGTTTTATGAGTGTCATGATAAATGTGTTGCTCATTCTATCTTATCTCGTAAGCGTATCAATAGAAAACGAAATACCTCTAGGCCCACTAAGGCTTCTAAGTCTGTGTTAGGTAAACCGCCTTCTAGTGCTCAAGCTTTAATCATTGATGTACCCATAGAACCCACTTCACCTCCTAGGAAGAAATTATCACCTAGTGCATTCACTAAGACCAAAGCCAAGACTAGTTGGAGATGGCAGAAATGGTTACATAATACACTTAGATTTAAATGGATACCTAAAATCATGAACGCGTGTGTTTCAACTATTACTGCATCGGAACCCTCTAACTCTTCGGGTTCCACATCTACTTCTATTCCATCTGTGTCGTCTGTGTTGAATGCAGGTGATACAGATCATCCTCTGGGTTGTTGATAGCGGATGTTCCCGACACATGACAGGCAATCTTAAACTGTTATCAAACTTTGTATCAAAGTTCATTGGCACTGTAAATTCGAGAATGATCACTTCACGGCTATCATGGGCTTCGGAGATTACATCAATGGGAACATCGAAATTAGCAGGGTTTATTATGTGGAAGGTCTCGGTCACAATCTCTTTTCAGTCGGTCAATTTTGTGATGGAGATTTGGAAGTTGCTTTTAGGGAGAAAACTTGTTTCATTCGTGATCTACAAGGACACGATCTTATGTCTGGTCAACGCACATCAAGTCTTTACAACATATCAATGCAAGACATGATTGCTTCATCTCCTATCTGTCTACTTTCTAAGGCAACATCTACAAAATCCTGGCTATGGCACCTTCGCCTCTCACATCTAAACTTTCAAACCATAACCAATCTTGCACGATACAAACTTGTTGAAGGTCTCCCAAGATTTCGGTATTCTAAAGATCACCTATGCTCAGCATGTGAACAAGGGAAAAGCACTCGTGCTCATTTTTCTTCAAAGGTGGAACACAACTCACAACATGTGCTTTATCTTCTTCACATGGATTTGTGTGGCTCGATGCGCGTGCAGAAGATTAATGGCAAACGCTACATCTTGGTAATTATGGATGACTACTCACGATGGACTTGGGTTTAGTTTATTTGAAGTTAAGATCAAGCTCCATAGATGATCATCACCTTTCTCACAAAAATTCAAGTTCAGCTCCGGAACACAGTCAGACAAATCAGAACAGACAAAGGAACTGAATTCGTGAATCAAATTCTTCGTGCTTATTATGAGAAAGTGGGAATTGAGCATCAAACATCTATTGCACGTACACCTGAACAAAACGGAGTTGTTGAAAGACGAAACCGTACTTTAGTAGAAGCTGCAAGAACGATGTTGATAATGCAAAACTTCCCGATTACTTGTGGGCTGAAGCCGTGTCAACTGCATGATGCACTCAAAACCGTTCAATGATTACAAAACGCCACAACAAAACACCTTATGAGCTTATCCACAACCACAAACCGAACCTCAAACACTTTCATGTCTTTGGATCTCTTTGCTATCCAAATAATGATCGTGATGACTTTGGAAAGCTGGAGGCTAAAGCAGACATTGGAGTCTTTGTTGGATACTGTGAAAATTCTAAAGGTTACCGAATCTGGAATCGTCGTACAAAGGAGATTATGGAAATGATTCATGCCAATTTCGATGAGCTTACAAAAATGGCTTCTGAGCATAACAGCTTGGAACCCGGTCATAACCGTCTAAACTTCCCCCAAACCCCATCATCAGTTGAACCAAGTTTACAACTTACTCGACGTCAAATGGAACAGCTATTTGCTCCTCTGTTTAATGATGATCTTGATGAACATGCTCCAGATGTATCAAATGTTTCCGCTGCTCAACCTGATCATAATCCAATACCTGATACACCTGCTACAACAACTACTGTTGAGGAAGCACCACCAAATGATTCTACAACAACAGTCGAACAAACCGCATCCAATGACGCTGAACCAGCTGATGATATTCTGAACAATGAAGTACCCCCACCTGCAGATTATGATCCAAATGCGTTTTTCAACCCTTTTGCAAATGCTTCTGCCACTTCTGATGTTGCAGAATCATCAACAAGCCATTTGAATCCTCCAAATCTACAGAATGTATATCAACATCAACCCTCCACACTTCGTTGGACTAAAGACCATCCTCATGTGAACATCATTGGAAACCCAAATCAACCAGTCATAACTAGACAACGCCTTCAGACTGACGGTGAACATTGCATTTATGCACATACCGTTTGTCAATCTGAACCCAAAAACATTAAAGAAGCAATGACTCATGACAACTGGATTGAATCCATGCAAGAAGAACTTAATCAGTTTAAACGTCTTGAAGTATGGGAATTGGTTGAAAAACCATCAGGGGTCTATGTTATTGGTCTAAAATGGATTTGGAAAAACAAATTGGATGCTGAAGGTACGGTTATCAGAAATAAGTCACGTCTGGTGGAAAAAGGTTATCGACAAGAAAAGGGGATTGATTACGAGGAATCATTCGCACCGGTTGCTAGACTTGAGGCTGTTCAGATTTTTCTGGCATTTGCGGCTCACATGAACATCACGGTCTTTCAGATGGACGTTAAAACCGTTTTTCTAAATGGACAACTGAAAGAAATGGTCTATGTCAGTCAGCCAGAAGGATTTGTTGATCCAGAGTTCCCTAATCATGTCTACAAATTGAACAAGGCTCTCTACGGTCTCAAACAAGCCCCTCGGGCGTGGTATGATAAGTTATCATCCTTTCTTATTGCCAATAATTTCACTAAAGGATCGGTCGACCCAACACTTTTCATACAATATCAAGGGGCACACATTTTAATCGTTCAAACTTATGTGGATGACATCATTTTTGGGTCAACACATCTAAAATACTCAAACGCTTTTTCAAAACTTATGAAAAAACATTTTGAAATGTCCATGATGGGTGAACTTACATTCTTTCTTGGATTGCAAGTTCATCAATCACCCCGTGGTATTTTCCTAAGTCAGTTCAAATATGCTCTTGAAATTTTAAACAAACATGAAATGCAAACCTGTGATAGCTATGCCACACCAATGGCACATACCAAGAAACTGGATGCTGATTTGCATGGGAAATTGGTTGACCCTACCAAATACCAAAGTATTATTGGGTCTCTCATGTATCTAACAGCCAGTAGGCCTGACATTGTATTTGCTGTATATCTTTGCTCTCATTATCAGTCAAGACCAACTGAAACTCACCTCTTTGAGGCTAAAAGAATCCTACGATACATCAAGGGAACCATTAACTTGGGGATCTGGTATCCGAGGGATTCTGGTTTTGAACTAATAGCTTTTTCAGACGCTGATCACGCAGGATTCTTAGATTCTCGGAAAAGTACTTCAGGAGCTCTACAATTTCTTGGTGATAAACTGGTGTCATGGCAATCGAAGAAGCAGGATTGTACATCGCTGTCCTCAACCGAAGCAGAATATGTAGCCATGTCGGCATGTTGTGCTCAAGTCATTTGGATGAGAACACAACTCAAAGACTATGGTTACGTATTTGACAGAATCCCAATGTACTGCGACAATCGAAGTGCTATTGCGATCTCGTGCAACTCTGTTCAACATTCGAAATCAAAGCACATCGATCTTCGATATCATTTCATCAAGGAGCATGTGGAAAAGGGTACCGTTGAATTATACTTTGTGGGTACTGAATACCAACTGGCAGATCTTCTCACCAAAGCCTTGGCTCCTGCTAGTTTTTTTGAGTTGGTCCATCGGATTGGTATGCGGTGTTTAACTCTAGAGGAACTGGATGAACTTTTAAAACAATCTTAAAACCAGTCAAACACCAAAACCTCTTTTGTAAATAGTTTTCAAAAACAAAATACAAAAACATAAAATCAGATAAAATTCAAAAATATTCTCCTATCTAATTTCTTTCAAACATGGCAAGTACAAATCTTCCGTCAACACTTTACTCTTTCAAAATTCAGTATTTTCTCAGTCAATTGTTGAGGGGGAGAAAGTAAATATTTTTCTGTTTCATAAAACCTTGTACTTGCATGTTACCTTATCCTGGTTATATCTTTGATAATGGTGGTCACATTTCTGGTTTATTGACACTCCTCGGACTCAAATATGTAAAATTTCATTATTTCTTAAGTCGAGGGAGAGTGTCGTCAAGTTTCTTTCCAAATATCGTGCTTTATGTAACCAAAATGGAAGTTATGGGCTATGGATGAAAATGGTTGAGGTGGAGGGACTAAAGATGTCAAAAGTTTAAACTATTTTTTTTAACAAAACTCTCCACCTACCATTTCAAAATCATTTAATTTTCTCATTTATTACTCAACAACCAAATCCTACGCCTATCATTTCATCTTCAAATCCGTGTTATAAACCTCCAATCTGTAAGTGTTTTTAGCATCATTGAGTGATTATAAACAATGGTTTTGATTTGTTTGAAAATCCAACGGTTAAATTTTACCCTAGGATGGATTTCATGTTTTACGCATATGCGCATAAACATGGAATCATGTTTTGGGCATTTGGTGTTGAAATGAATGTGTCAAAATGTTTATATAATCATACTAAAACCATCTCTTTCAAATAAATCCACCCAGAAACACAAATCAATCAATTTCAGAACTTAGGGTTTAAGCGTGGATTTAGGTCTTTTCATATGAGAGTGTTTCTGGTGAATTAGATGGTTGTGTTATGCTTTAGACATGTTCAAATGACCAAAACCATGCTTCAAACATACCCCGAAACATTAATGTTGTGAAAACTAAGAATTAGGGTCTATGCTCATACGAATTGGGTATTCTTGATTCATAAGGGTTTTGATGTTAAAACTTGTTTAAAACAACTCATTTGGCCTCTAAGATATCCCAGAATCAATTTGGTGCTCATCCCATGGCTAGATTCCTTATTCGTAATATTTGAATGCTTAGGGTTTAAGTGTTACACGTAGGTGAATCTTATGCGTAACTGTGTATGATTGTGTGTCCATGTGAAAATTGAAAAGGATTGAATAATATGTTAATGGATGTGTTATGATGAATTTGTTTCAGGTTTTAAGCGTGAAATATTCAGAATCAAGGTTAACCATGGAATTCTACGCATAAGGGTCATCTTACGCGTAGAAAGTTACACGTAAGAATAATCTTACGCGTAACCGTTACGCGTAAGGTTCTACAAAGGGACTACGCGTATCCTGTGAAGGATATGCGTAAACAGTGAGTCTTACGCATAAGGTTCACTCTTACAAGTAAACCTTACGCGTAAGCTCCCACATTCGCTTACGCGTAAGCTCTATGCCTAAGGCTCTCTTTTCCTACGCGTAACATTTCTTACGCGTAGGTCAAGATCCTACGCATAAGCTTATGCCTACGCGTATGGTCTACTATTTACGCATAAGCTTGCAAATCCTACGCCTAAGCCTAATTTTTAACCAAAATTGTGAATTGTTACGCGTACAAACTTGTAAATAAATAAATCATAACGTCACGAAACCAAAATATCATTAATAAGCTTAAATGGTTAATATGTTGTGAAAATAAGTGAAAATTTGGACTTTAAAACTCAAAGTTAATAAATTCACGAAACTTATCACGACTACTTTAGACTATTGGACAAACAAGTGAAATTGGACTCGAAACATTCATCAACATAACATATTCAATAAATTGGACAATAAAATCAACTTTTAACTAACGTAATGTCTTTCGATATGTTGGTTCTTTTGGCTAAATATCTTTCAGATCACGATATGGACGTCCAAATGGAATACATTCATGCACCAAATGTTCTTACAATGTAAGACATCTTCCCCAATGGTTACACAATGAAGATTAGGAAGAACAATCTCATAGTCGATTTTGACAACTTCACATGTTCTGAGTCTTCTTGTCAAATTGATGTGGATATTCTGAAGACTCATCCTTACAAGAACATGCTCACGAATTCTGCAATGGTGCCGGTGATTTATGTTCACCAATTATGGCACACCATACAGAAGGTTAAAGGTCAAGATGTTGTGACAGTGACACTTAACGACAAACAAGTCACTATCACTCCAGCAGACTTAAGGGCTGTTCTTCTTCTTCCTAACATCCAACCTGCTGATTACACTGCTACTCCTTCGGAAGACATCACTCTCCAGTTCATGGTCGACATCGGCTATGATGAAGCTGCAGGGATCATCACAAAACACTCATCGGTTGATCTTAAGAACATCCCCCAGCCATGGAGAACCCTTTACATCATGATTGCCAAATCAATTTCTGGACGTGACAGTGGTTTTGAGCATCCGAAGCTCATGGAACTTCAAATATTTTGGGGCATGGTCAACATGAAACACATTGAATTTGCAGCTCTGATCTGGGACGACATGATGTCTTACCTTAAAAGACCTGGCACCAAGATCCCTTATATCAGATACACAAAACTATTGATCCAAAGGGCTCTAGGGAATAATCCAAATATTCCCTTGAGACTTTATGACCCCAACCATCACTCCGAGTTGCTTGAGCCCACACTCAATGTTGTCAGATTTAAGGACTCAACAACAAAGAAACAAGGTTCGGTGTTACCAGATTGCCTTCTTACTGCTGCGATCAAGGAACTACAATCGTATCAACGTTATCTAGAAGCAGTGGCACTAGGCAAAGTGGGGTTCATTAATGAAAAGTCTTCATGTACACCTGTTAGGAAGACCAGGAGAGGCAGTGCAGGAACTGTTACAAGCACTGGAAGTCCCCTAAAGTATCCAAAGAGAAATCCCTCTAGAAAAAGGAAAGTACCATCAATGGTTGCTATTCCAAATCCTAAACCAGAACCCAAACTGATGGACGATGACTCCGAGGATACTGAATCAGATGAAGAGGTTACCTACTCAGAATCTGCCACAGATGACACATTAACAGTTTCAAAACCTCTAAGTCCCAAGGCTGATAAAGGGAAAACTCCAGTGCTAGAACAGGAAGAAGAGAGCTCAGAAGAAGAGCCACTGGATGAAGACAAAGACTACAGAAAGAAGGTAAAGAATCTCAGACTCCAACATGTTGCTCAGGAATTCAACCCACAACAAACTCGTGGCCCAGGGGGTTCAAGTGGTGGTGCACTAACCACACCAGTTTCTGATGTGGTTAATCAACCCGATAAGGGAACTGGAGGACAAGATCAGAACAACAAGAAACTGAATCAACTTGCAGACAAGATCAATCTTCTTCAGGACGTGATAAACGAGATGTCAAACTCGTGGCCCAGGGGGTTCAAGTGGTGGTACCACCACCCACGAATCAGAACAAAAGCAACTGGAGGACAAGATCATTTTTTACTTTGAGGAACCAGACAAAAAGAAGGAGAAGACAAAGAAAATGTCTGATGAAGATGTTGAGGCTGCAGCTAAAGTAAAAGCAGAAAAAGAAGCTCAAGCTCAAGCTGATGAAGAGGCAAGGATCAAGGAAGAAGAAAAGGCTCAAGCCGAAAAGGAAGCCAATGACTATCTTCTAGATAGTCCCACACATAGCAAGGAACAAACTTCTGAGCCACCAAAGGAACCTGAGGCTCCTCATGAATCATCATCGTCAGACTCATCTCCACCACCATCCAAAGCCACCACCAGATCCGCATCCAAATCGGTAAAGAAACCGACCGATACTTGGATATCACGTGCTAAAACAAAGTTTGTCAATGCTGTCAGACAAGTAAGGAAGAAAGACGTAACCAACAAGAAACTGAATCAACTTGCAGACAAGATCAATCTTCTTCAGGACGTGATAAACGAGATGTCAGATGAAAGGGAATAGCTGCAACAATTTCTGAATAGATATATCCAAGGGGAAATGGAGAAGACGATCAGAGAATACACTCACAAGTTTCTCATTGACACTGTCCCTGGAGTGACAAGAGAGATGTTCACCAGACAACTCTATCCAAATCTCATGCAATTGGTCAAGCAAACAATGCAATCTACTCCGGTAGCAATGCAAATCAATCCAATTGAGCCTAAGGTTGTCTCTAATGCAGAGTTGATCTCCAAGCTTGTACTAAAAATGTCCAAATGATCTACAATGTTTACTTCTGAAGAAGCTAAACTTTTTGAGGCATTGCTGGGATTTCAACTCAAAACTTCATGCAAAGCGGCAGCTGAAAAGGCCAAGCATCCAAGAGACGATGATGATGCAGATAAGGATAAAGAGTCGAAACGAAAAAAGAAATCTTATGACTAATCCTCTATGCCACCACCACCCCAAAGGACCTCCACCAAAAGAAGATCTCCTCTACATTCTACTGCTATTGATAAACCTCAGGATTCTGAGTCACCACCACAAACAGAGAAAACCGGTGATCACTTTGAATACACTGGTGGTGAAGATGAAGAAATTCCTGAGCCCCAACAACAACCCACCTCTTCTGCCACAACAAAGAAACCAGAGTCATCATCAAAGCTAAAGAAAAAGAAGACGAAGACCCCTATTGTCTCATGGCTAGATGACGATACAACCAAAGAATATGACTGGTTATCTAGACTTGTTGATGCTACCCCCTCATTAATAGAAGGTCAATAAATGGTAGATGGCCGTACAATGGAGCATGTGAAGCTTATACAGGAAAATTCAACGTGAAGAAGATGACTAAGGCAGAGTTGAGGCGAATCAAGAATGATGCATTTCAACTACTTAAAGACAGCTCAGAGAGTGCAATTGAAGTCGAATATCATCTTGATAACATTGCTCGAGCCATGTCTAACAACATTGATTGGCTCAATCCTGAATCAAACATTGACTTCACCAGACCTGACAAAGCTCCATACTACACTGACTGGACCAACCTCTACCTACAATTGGCCGACCGGATCAACCCAAGATTCCATTCCGCTATTTCTTCAACAACAACTTAGAGTTTCTTCTACACTGTAGTGATGTCTCCAAGAAATACGCTACATCACTCACACTCCCTTTCCCGGCAGCTATATACTCCAACAACATAGCCATCGAGGAAGACGCCACACACATGTTTGCTGACAAAGTGGAAAAGTATGACTTCGAAGCATTGTATGGGATTCATCATTTGCCTGAACGCCAAAGAATCTACTACAAAAGCTGCCAGGTTCTAAAGTCCAAAAAGGAAGTGTTTAGTGATAAACGGATCGTTGCTATTCAACATGTTTCATTGTCGTCGAAGTGGGACTACACATTCCTTAAGAAAATAGTGGTCAAACGCCAAGACGAAGAGGAATATGACTTCTGTGAAGCGGATTTTCTGAGATTGTCTCTAAACGACATTGAAGATATGTATCTTGCAAAGGTACAAGGACGAATGCAACAATTCTCTACAACCATCCAACGCGAGTACATCAAGTCACTATTAATCTTCATCAGAATCCAAGAACGTGTAGAAGACATTCAACTTGCTGTGGAATCTTATCAGAAACGTGTAAACCTCACAAAACCTCAGCTCGACCTTCCCGACATAAACCAACTTGCTCAGTACACCCTTATCAAGAAGCCATTTGGGGTAGTCTACAAAAGTGAACTACATCATAATTGCTTCATGGCGTGCAAAGAGCTACACAAGTTTGGGGATCACACATTGAAGAAAGTCAGGGACGGTTTAGCTTATTGGTTAAAGGAGATACATGACGGCATAGGGTCACCGAAGAGATGGAATTCGAGGGATAAAAGGGATGTAAAGAAGATCATCACGCGGATTGATGAAAGGTTGTTCAGAAGGGATCAGATCAAAACTTTGGAGAGTTTCGTAGGCGGTCGTCTAAGCATATCTCTCACAGGCTACCAACGTCCAGAACGCATTCCTGGAGTTATTGTTGGAATACCTGAGACTCCTGGTACCCCTTGATTTGTTTCCTTGTCATATTTTGGATGTGTGATTTTTTATCTGATTATGGCTTATGCACATGATAAGGTTTTAAAAGGTACCTTTTTGAGGGGTCATTTAAGCCCTTATTCGATCACTTTTGTATCCGTTATTGCTTAATATCGTTCCTTTTCACTTTTTAGGTCTCTTGAAGGCAAAATGCTGGAATGATGCTTATTTGGACGAAAAGGCGCGAATATACGAAGAAAATGGCCAAAGTCAGAATCGAGACACTTAAAGCTGCTGAAACATAAGGCGACGGCGTCACTGCATATCTGCGACGCCGTCGGGAAGGAATTTTGCGACGGCTCAGAAGAAAAATTGCATGTTTTCAAGGGACGACGTCAGGTTCTAAAGGAGTAGGCCGTCGTTACTCAGACGGCCTAGATGCAGCCAAGACGGCGTCAGAGCTGAAGGGGACGGCGTCACAGTCATAAGGTGACGCCGTCGCAAGGTTTACGTGGCCAAGACGAAACCCTAATGACGGCGACACGACGGCGTCACGAAACATAAGGTGACGCCGTCGCAGATGTAATCTTATATATAGAATCCGAATTTTTCAGTTTTTGGTGTGTAGTCTTTTGGAGTAAAAACCTAAAACCGAACCAAGGCTTTCTTGTGCAGTATTTTAGGGTTCTAAACCCTATTATACATCAAGATAAGTATTTACTTCATTAATTTAATTATGTCTTTGATTATTTGTGTGTATGCTTGCATGTTCTCCATGTCCGGCTAATTTATTTGTGTGTTTGCTTAGGGAATATGAAACTTAGTTATTGAATATTGATTGGTTGATACTTATCTTAGTTGACTAATGATCTAGAGTGCGCTAGATTATTCGTTGTGTACTTAATGCTTGAAATTTCTTTGTGAATTTTAGAATATAATTATCTAGGTAATTGTAGGATAAAGTATTCAAGGACAACCGTAGAGTAGGCGTCTATAAATCACTAGAGGATTTGTAAACAAGACCCTTTGGTAGTTTCAAAGAGTTAGGGAAATAAGCACGCCCTATAGCCTTAGAATCACAACGCAACTAGGAATAAGGACGTGACAAATCAACCATCAATAGGAGATAATTAAGGAGTAGTAAAACCTAAGTAAACACATCTTTAAATTATCATACGAGTACACATCAATTAGACATAGACTATCACAACCTTAGCTTAGATAATTAGATAATAGTAGAGTAATAGGTAGCAATACCAACCCCCCAAATCCAATACCCGAGATTCGTACCTTTTCATTTTCTAAAAAAACATAAAAAGATAAAAAATAATCTTCCTCAACCTCAACCTTAGCGTAGTAACTTCTCACTAGCATTCCTATTCCCCTAGAGAACGATATCAATACCCGTGGCTTACCCTAATTACTACACTACAACGATTAGGTTCACTGCCTAGGGTGTTATAAAACTTGCTCGAAGAAAAGGAAGTTTCCTTGACCCCGAACGACGCGTGTAGCGTTATCAAGTTTTTGGCGCCGCTGCCGGGGAATAGAATAGCTAGTTAGTAGTCCACCTCGTTTAGGTTCTTTGCTTGATTCCTATCAAGTAAACTTTTTTCTCATTTTTAGCTTCCTCGTAGTCTATCCCCCTTCTTCGTGACCTTTGTTCGTAACTATTTTCATTAACTATTCCGTTAGCCGTTATGGAGAACGCGAATCTGCCAAAACTGTTACCCAATCAACGAAATCCACTACATAATCTACCCTTTCCACTCCAAAATGAGATCTTGAGGTTCCAGCAATATCATGATGAATCCTTTCCTGAGGCGTGGACTCGAATTAAATATTTATTACAAAAAGTCCTTTATCATGGTATTGATTTACTGTTTCCACTACAATTCTTTTACACTCGTATCGCCCACGAAACCCAAAGGAGACTTGACTATGTAACGGATGGGGATATTTGGGGACGTGGTGTTCGAAATGCATGGGAAACCTTTGAGATTCACGCCCAATTTAGAAGTGGAACATGGGACCCAAAAAACGAATATTTAGACCTATTTTCAATTTGGAAACTTCGGTCGGAAAGGTTGTTTAGGAAGGAGATGATTAGAGTTGAGGTACCAAGGTGCATGTCATGGTTAGGCGCTACCACAGTACAAAATGAATACATAGGTGATCTTGATAAGATGGAGGATAGAGTAGAAAATCCAATCCCATCGGATAACCCACAAGTCCCACCATCACTTGAGGAACACACATCGCCTATAACTTACCCGGAAGAAGTAGAAGAGACTATAGGAACCCCGATTGATAGAGAACCTTTGGACCAAACGCCACTAGAGAATGTAGGTTTAGATGCTTGTTGTCATGACCTCTCTCTTAGTCCTAGGGAAGTTCCTAATTTTGATGAACCGAAGCCTCAACCAAAAACCTTACCCAATGTTCCGCCTTTAGATGTGAATCTTGGAATTGAATTAGGCCCCAATCCACCCATCAAAATAGATAGTCCGGGTAGTTGCTTGATAAAGGTGGTAGATTCTAGGCCATGTAGAGTGGAAGCTAATATAGGAGTAACCCATGACCTTACACACTTATATCACCCATTCATGGTTGATAACAAGAAACACTATGGGTTTAAACCGGGTTTATTAGGTCAAGATGGATCCTTAACTAAGAATCTTTTGAAGTTAATAGAAGATGATCCATTTTTAGGAGGGAGATTTGATTCACCCACTACACCAATAGACTTAGGTAAGGTTATAATGAATGGAGCACACTCCTTTGAGCATATAAATCACCCATCACCCTCTCCTCACGTAGCAAATTTCCACCCTAAGGGTGTGTATTGCTACTATCACCCGCACTTAAACTTACGTGTAGGAAAAACTTCCCCTTTATCTGTTAAATAAGGGTAGAGTCAGGCTCGTGACTCGAACAAAAACAAGCGCTTCTTGGGAGGCAACCCATGTGTATTTGTTTTTCATTTTCATTTGTGTGTCGTATATCTTTTATTAATTGTTTATTCTCATGTTTGAATTTGTAAAAATGCTTTATTTTGTCTTTAACCTCGTCTTAATTACATATAAAGGTATTTTACATAAAGGATAAGTGTAGGGAGGATTACACACGTTTTCATAAGAAACGTGAACATGAGAATAACAATTAATTAAAAGATATATATGTTTGTTTGTTCGAGTCAAATGCTTGTATCGAGTCATAATGGATGTTTTTGCAGAAGTTTTTCCAGATTCTAAAGATGTAAATTTTCCAGAATTTTTTCCAGAAAATCGCAGACCAGTTTTTGTCAGGATAACCTGACGGCGTCAGGATTGCAACCTGACGGCGTCAGGAAGGAATAAAAACTTCAGCTTACTTTTTCTCGTTTTCTGAGCTACTTGTAAAATTTTGGAATTTTCCAGATCTTAACTTTCAAAACAAATTCTGTAAACATCCATTCCACAAGCATTATATCCTAATTTAAATCGAGTCTTATGTATATTATTACCGCCGATTTTACGCGAAGGTTTCGTTTGTTTTCTTCTAGTGTGCAGGTTTAGTTTGTCAAGAAGAAGTTACACAAGTTTGGAAGGAGCCTTTCACGCAAAAAAAAAACTCTTCTTGGAAAAGATTTAACCACCACTTTTTACGTATCCTACCGAGCTAATCAGGGGAGTATTAGTTTCTTTCGTTTTTAATTACCTTCTATTATCATAACTTTGATACTTTCGGGGAACATTGGGGACAATGTTCAGTTTAAGTGTAGGGAGGGAAAATAAAACGGGAACTTTGAAACTATGCTTATCCTTGACTATTTGCTTTGTCCAAGTGTATTTGTGTAATAAACCATGAGAAAATGTAGGTTAGGGTAATTTTAGCCAAATTTAAAATTTTTTCATGACGTATAGGAGTGGGCCATTAGTCTTAACAAAAGCGTCTCATGGATAGGAAGTTGCATGACTAGCACAAAAACCCTTACCACCTAAATTCCACCCAAAATGTGAGGATCGCCCTTAGATTAGTAGGAATTAAAGCATTCATCTTTAATGCTTAGAGTGTGAACCGGTAGTATATTAGATTCTAGAACTTGTTTTGTGATGCATTCCGAGATCGCTAGTGAGGCTACACTTGTGTAGTTAGGAATAACTAAATGATAAGAGGCATTAGGATAACCCTTGTTTAATACCTGTAATATAATTACTTCTTCCACCTCGGTTGAGTAATTCCCCCACACCCTTTGCGTTGTACTCATCTTTAGTACACGATACCCCTAGTTAACCCCTCAGAGCCTATCCTTTTCGCGGTTCTCGTGATGTTTCAGTTTTTCCGGAATATCAATGAAGAGCATTGTTTACACCCCACCCCCAAATATACACCCAAATCGCCTTAGCCTACCTTCATTGCACTCACTTTTAGTGCAAATTTATGTTATCACCCAAAACCCTTAGTTCAATTATCTGGTTGCTTGCATGAGTTGCTAAGTCGAGTCATATCCTTTGTATACAGTTTTGGGATGATTGGGATTCATGGGAAAAGTTAAAGTTTATGAAACATAGGAAAGAGAACGTTAAACTCAAATTCCCTTTGTTTGCATAATAATGTACTCCAAGTGTTTTGATCTTTTCAATTCGGGTCAAATTAGTGTTAGAGTAATAAAAACTCAAGTGTAGGGATGTGTCTATAAATCCCTATCATTTTGATGTACCGTAGAGGATGGTAGAGTAAAAGTGTATGCAAAAAAAAAAAAAAAAAAAAAAAATCGAAAAAAAAAAAAAAAAAAAAAAAAAAAAAAAAAAAAACAAAAAAACAAAAACAAACCATACGGGCTACCATCCTACTTCTATCTTTTAAATTATGTTTGTTTATTTTCGTTGCCTAGAGTTTTAGAGTGTCGAGTCTTGGCTTAGCAACGCCATTCTTCGTATACTTGCAACATAGAGATTTTTGACTATCCACCACTAAATAGCCTATCCCACCAAACCCTTCATTTCCCTACCGTAAGCCTAACGTTACAACCCTTTAAAAGACCTCTTTGATAGTCTTTCCTAGGTGCTTACGCCAAAGCGACGGAGGTTTGATCTATTCTCAAGCCTATGGTAATCTATGTACTAGGACCGGTTAATGAGTGTTTATCTTCCATTTCCGATTTGTTATATTTCATATATACACCCGAGAGAGATGAGAGTATCCAAACACCCCATGTGAGGTGCTAGTATGTAATTTCCGTGCTTGTTATGACTTTTGCGGGGCTTATATGTGTTGTGGACCGTTTTGAATGGATGCTTCATGACCCCTAACTTATAAATTAATTGGCTAAAAGCACATTTGCTTGAGGACAAGCAAATACCAAGTGTAGGGATATTTGATAAGGTTTTAAAAGGTACCTTTTTGAGGGGTCATTTAAGCCCTTATTCGATCACTTTTGTATCCGTTATTGCTTAATATCGTTCCTTTTCACTTTTTAGGTCTCTTGAAGGCAAAATGCTGGAATGATGCTTATTTGGACGAAAAGGCGCGAATATACGAAGAAAATGGCCAAAGTCAGAATCGAGACACTTAAAGCTGCTGAAACATAAGGCGACGGCGTCACTGCATATCTGCGACGCCGTCGGGAAGGAATTTTGCGACGGCTCAGAAGAAAAATTGCATGTTTTCAAGGGACGACGTCAGGTTCTAAAGGAGTAGGCCGTCGTTACTCAGACGGCCTAGATGCAGCCAAGACGGCGTCAGAGCTGAAGGGGACGGCGTCACAGTCATAAGGTGACGCCGTCGCAAGGTTTACGTGGCCAAGACGAAACCCTAATGACGGCGACACGACGGCGTCACGAAACATAAGGTGACGCCGTCGCAGATGTAATCTTATATATAGAATCCGAATTTTTCAGTTTTTGGTGTGTAGTCTTTTGGAGTAAAAACCTAAAACCGAACCAAGGCTTTCTTGTGCAGTATTTTAGGGTTCTAAACCCTATTATACATCAAGATAAGTATTTACTTCATTAATTTAATTATGTCTTTGATTATTTGTGTGTATGCTTGCATGTTCTCCATGTCCGGCTAATTTATTTGTGTGTTTGCTTAGGGAATATGAAACTTAGTTATTGAATATTGATTGGTTGATACTTATCTTAGTTGACTAATGATCTAGAGTGCGCTAGATTATTCGTTGTGTACTTAATTCTTGAAATTTCTTTGTGAATTTTAGAATATAATTATCTAGGTAATTGTAGGATAAAGTATTCAAGGACAACCGTAGAGTAGGCGTCTATAAATCACTAGAGGATTTGTAAACAAGACCCTTTGGTAGTTTCAAAGAGTTAGGGAAATAAGCACGCCCTATAGCCTTAGAATCACAACGCAACTAGGAATAAGGACGTGACAAATCAACCATCAATAGGAGATAATTAAGGAGTAGTAAAACCTAAGTAAACACATCTTTAAATTATCATACGAGTACACATCAATTAGACATAGACTATCACAACCTTAGCTTAGATAATTAGATAATAGTAGAGTAATAGGTAGCAATACCAACCCCCCAAATCCAATACCCGAGATTCGTACCTTTTCATTTTCTAAAAAAACATAAAAAGATAAAAAATAATCTTCCTCAACCTCAACCTTAGCGTAGTAACTTCTCACTAGCATTCCTATTCCCCTAGAGAACGATATCAATACCCGTGGCTTACCCTAATTACTACACTACAACGATTAGGTTCACTGCCTAGGGTGTTATAAAACTTGCTCGAAGAAAAGGAAGTTTCCTTGACCCCGAACGACGCGTGTAGCGTTATCAGCACACATAACAGTGTACAACCCGTACTTGTCATGAAAGGACCATGTGGTACGCTACAGTGCCACAATCCTATAAAAGGAGCGAAAGCTTCTTACTTTTGAGTAAAACTTATCAAAACTTTCACTTTTCAACGTTTTGCTCAAAAGAACAAGTACTTCCCCTTATGTTTTCAAAACCTCAAAAGTTTGTATCACTTGTTGAGGGGGAGTATTTGCTTAAAACTTTGTTCACAAATTGTTCTTAGTGGTAATCTTCCCACAAAACTCAAAATGGTCATATTCGATATCAAAATTTCGTCAAAAATAACATTTATATGCCATTTTTGAGGGGGAGAAAATTATGTGATAAGAAATATGTTGTGAATTGCTATTGAATCTTCGTGAAAAAGACTTAACCAATGAATTGACGAGCTCTTAAATGTTAGTAACTCGAAAAGACTTGTCCGAGACGAGTAATAATTTTAAACTATTTCGCTAGTGATGTAAACGTGTCTCGCAAAGGACTTGTCCTAGTAGAATGTACCATTCGAGAAATTCTTGGTAGACATGAACCTTGACGGGTCAAACCTCCTCACCAAGGAGTGTTTACAAGTTCAAGCTAACTCAGTCAGTGATGTAACCGTATCTCGCGGGGAATTGTCTATCTTGAGTTGATCTATTCAAAAGTGCGCTCTCTTCTCTCACCGTGCAGATTTCTGTCAAAATACTTAAGCACGTGTGGAGGGGGAGTATTTCTGCAAAATGTAAAACTCTTTCAGTGGTACAAAATGCTTTAATCATATCCACTGTGAGAGATTTTCATGAAAATGGTTTTATGGCAACATAGGTTAGTCATGGAGTTATAAGGTGGCTAAGGTTAGGAATAACCGTCCTATGATCCACCAGAGCTGGAGGGATCTACCCAAGGACACCACCAATAGTTAGAATTTAGAAGTCCTTAGGTACGATTATAAAAAGGAGAAAATAAGAATCGAAGAAAGAAGGATTTGAAGAATTAAAAAGAAAAGTAAAGAAAATGGTGAAAATAAATAGCCCTCCAGATTATTCAACTTAGGGCAGACACCGGGTTCAATTCATATGCTACTGGTTGTAACTTAATGACACCGGTATTGAAGATCAAAGTCGTCATGGGCCCAGTGACGCATGCACTATACCTTCTTAGCCACTCAAGTTTCTCTCAATAGAAGCTTGTTTCATTCTCACAGGGAACCCTACGTAAACTATCGGCTTTCTCATAGAGATTGCTGGTATTGAAGAAGGAGACCCTCTCCCTAGTCTCCGCTCAGGAAAACCAAAGCGCACTATTGAGTCTAGAGCCATGAGATTCACCAAAAGATCTCTTAGGTACAGTTGACAATTCATCGCTTGTCGTTCAACAATAAGAATACAAGTGATACATTATAGAGTCTTTCACAGATCTTAGCAATCTATCGAGAACATTTATTAGGGGTTCACAATTGTGATCCTCAGTGATTAAATGGAAACTCCTGCCAGGGTCAACATCAAACAGCCCTGATAGCAGGTCACTTCGGTAACTCCTTGTGGGTTACGCTTAGTGTGTCTCAAACGGTCTACAGTCGTAAGGTGATGCTTCGGTGTACCTCAGCGACTCACCAGAACTGTAGGTGTACTTCGGCACATTGCGTTATCTCATTTGTGGGAATCCAGTTCAGGAACAGCCTTTGTGAGAATTAGAGATGTGTTTTCACACTATGCTGTTAACACACTCGAAGTTTAAACTTGTAAGCGTTGGATTATTTCTAACCCATGTTTTATGTTTTCTTCTTATGGATGCACGCGGGTGGAAAAGATCATGCAGATTCTTCACATGCTCATACCAACAACAACACTAATTGAAGTTCTCTCAAAAGGCAACACAAATTCAGAATGATTCTTCATAAAAGTTAAAGAATCTACAAAGTTTAAAGATTAAGAGAACTACATCAGTACTGAAATCCAACGATAAAGAGTGAGTGAGCATGTTGGAGAAAGACGTGGAGACACTGGAGCAGCGAAGCAGACCTGATGCAGATAAACACATCATACTATCATTACCACCACAAAGAACAAAGATCAAAGAACAAAGAAAATGAAGACGTCAAAGCTGAAAAACTTCAAAGTAAACAAGATCCCTACACTGGGGAGATTGTTGGAATCATGACACTTCTTCTCACAAGAAAGAAGAATGTCAGAAGACGTCAAAGCTACTATTACATCAGCACCTACAATGTTTTTCACTCTAATCATTAATTACCAACACTTAGGGGGAGATTGTTGGAATCACTCCTAAACTATATTTCAAGTGTTTGTAATCAATATGTAATAGTTAGCTTATTTAGGCTTTTATGTTAGTACTTAAGGCAAGGCTTATGTAGAAAGCCCATAAGTCTTGGCCCAAGCCCATAAGAAAGGAAGGGAGTTAATAGTGTTGCCCTAGCTCCTTCCCCTATAAATAACCTTGTAAACCTTCCTTAGAAGGTTGGTTGTTCATTTTATCACATTTCCTACACTTAACCTTTCTATATTATTTTGTGTGTATGTTATCTTGTTCAACCGGTCTCTCCTTCATCTATATTTCTTATATTGATGCTTGTGTTACAAACATGGTGACCTAACAGACTCAAAGCCATGGGGCTTTACGATGGCCTTCGAACTTGGCCAACATCCTCCTTAGTTGTTCTCCTGTTGGAAGAGGGATGGTCCCAAACAGATGGAGGTTTGTACGGAGTCATGCAGTATCGAGTCTCTTGCAAAAAATTAATTTTGACCCATTCATAGCGAAACTTAGAGTCGACTTCCCATTCTAGTCTTGTAGCCCCAAATTTCACTTTAACCCAATTTTTGAATGAGATCCCCTTGTATCTGACCTCCATTCTTTTTTATTCATCAAAACATGCCCACTCCTTGCGTTTGAGCTAGTCGGGATCGGGGAATTCTCCTCCATTGAAAATCTTTCGGTTAGGATCGCATGTAGGCCATGCCTTAGTGAATCCCCCAGACATCATAATAGCCGGTTCACATAAATGAAGAGTCCAATCTACCTCTTCAAACCAATCGGTCATAATATCATTCCACCGAAACCAATGATCCTTGATCAGTTTTTCATCCTCGAAGCACCACCAAACTTCTACCTCCTTTTTATTATTTTAACAAAAAAATTGTCCTCCCCCATTGCACCGTTTGAGAAATGGAGAACACGTTGGCAGTGTTAATTTAGAACCCTCTATCGTAGAAGTTATAGGAGCACAACAATGAAGCCTTCCTGTAACAATAGTAATACCCTTTTTATCAGGCACTCTAGGTGAAGTTTGAACTTCGTCGTTCTCCTCTTGAGAAGATTCATCGCTGTCGTCTTCATCACTTTACTCGGTCCCCTATAAATGGCCAAAATATTAAGGAGGAAAATTGTCAAAAAAATTTGCTTGCACTTCTTTGGAAACTTCTTCCGCGACAACTTCATCAGGAACATGGCATGAAGTTTCGTACATTCTAAATACCACTCTCTCATTACTATATCCCAATGAAAGTTCTTTTTCTAAAACCTTGATTCAGGCTCGTGAAGAAGTAAGGAAAGGTCTTCCAAGGATTAAATGTTCTCTTGGGGTGTTTGTCATGTCAATAACTACGAACTTGGACGTGAATATGAACCTATCGACTTTAACCAATACACCACCCGTGATCCCAAGTGGGGTTGCTTTAGTCATGTTTTCCATCTCAATCACCATGCTTGTCTTCCAAAGATCGGTTAATCTTAGTTTTAAAAATATTGAGAGTGGCATGATGTTTATGCTAGATCCAAGATCAGCTAATGCCAAGAGATCATGATTCCCTACGGAACATGGAATGATGAACCCATTCGTGCAGACCTCCTTGATTGGAAGTTGGTTAGGTATCTCAGTTGGTAATCTGGGTTCGATCTCTGGCTCATGGTTACGCCGTAACTCATTACAAGAGTTACAGCGTGTTAGCCTCACTTTTTTATAAAGATAACGTCACATACGTGAATTGGACTAGATGCGTAGTATACTTTGCCCATAGGGACTAGTATCGTTTAAGTGGCAAAGATAGGGCCTATATATACCCCTCATGACTCTCTATGAGGGGTGAGGTGAATCATTAGGTGTAGTGTTTTGTGTGTTTTATTTATAAAGTCATCTTTGTTTTCTCCTCCCTCTCTCTAGTTTCTCTCTCTAAAAGGATGAAGATCTTCATCTTCAATCACCAAACCCGACCTCCCGAACCACATAAATCGTATACTTTTTCGGTCCTAACAAGTGGTATAGAGCCATGGTTATCTTGTGTTGATTTATGTCGGTTTTTTACACATGTTTTTAACTGTTTTGTGCTATTTTTTGTGGTCGGAAAATTTTTTTCCCGATTTGTGGGTAAGCAGTTTTATTCATGTTTAGTATCCTTTTTTGGTCAAAACAAAAAGTCCTGGTCTTACAAGTTCAATAACTGTCTTGGTCATATCTGTCCAAACAGTTTTTGAATAATCAGTTTCTATGACTTATTTTGTGTTAATATCGTGAAATATTGTGGTCAAACCTTCATCTTTTTATGGTCAAACATGGTCAAAAATTAAAAGCTTTTATGCTTTTCTGGGTTTTTATATGAAGATGGTCAGAAATATTGGTCGGAAAATCTTGCCGAAAAAAGTCAAAAGGTCAAAACCCTCGTTTTTTACGCATAAGGAGCATCTTCAAAGGAAGTTACGCATAACTGTGAAGTTATGCGTAAGAAATGGTTTACGCGTATGCTTTTACGCCTAAGCTTCTGGCTTTACGCCTAAGCTAGGTTACACGTAAGGTTACGCATAAGCTGCAATGCGTTTTACGCATAAGAAAAACAGTTTACGCATAAGTTTTGTAGTGAAAGGTTACGCGTAACAAAGACCAAAACCACAACAAATTAATACCATATACCAAAATAAAAATAGCTCGACCTCAGGGTCTAACCCATCATCAGTCCAGGTCGAAACTCAAATGGAAAAAGCACAAGCAGAACAAAGACATCTACCACGACAGAATCCAAAACCATTCGATATCACAAAAATAAAAGCTATCTCAGATTTAATTCGTCTTTCAATCTTTTCAAGATTTTTTTTGACGAATCACCCTCATCACAGATCCAACATGTTTGAAGCATAATTTCTTGAATATCCAAATTTAAAGAAAAGACTTATAACAAACTTGTTATGATCTTTTCTTTAGTTCGTTAAAATTATAAGGAAAACGAACTACAACAACTTCAATTAAACCTACCCGAGACCCAACGGATCTTGAAGAGTCTACCTTTGATCTTCCTTCGGGCTATCAAAAAGAAAGACGGGAGTTTGTTTTGTGGTTGTTCATGTGTTATTATAGGGATGTGATGAATGAGATGAGTTTTAAGTTTGCTTTGCGTTTGATTGAAAAAGAAATGAGTTTGGTGACTGAGAGTAGGCGTTTTTTATCTCCTAGTGATGTTTCTTTAGGTTTAGGTTAAGAGTCTTCACTTATAAACGGTTCTTGTTATTTCTTGACATGGATCGGGCTGTTCATTGAGATTCAATGGACGTGGGCTTCTCAACATGGATCTTTCATGGGCCTAAGTGATTTACACTAATATGTATTTGGAATGGATGTGAGACGTTGCTACATGGACTGTGATTTGATGATATTTTCGGTTAAGTGAAATAGAGAAAAACTTGTTAGCCAAAATTTTAAAAAAAATTTAGGTTACAATGTTTTATATATTAGATAAGAGTGGTAAGTTTTGGTATGGTATAAATTTTCACGGAGGGATACAATATTCACGGCTTGAACGAAGATATGAAAAATGACTGCGGGGTTTTTGTACGGTATTATTGACGAGAAATTGACGTGACATTTCACAGGTGGACTTCTTTATCTTTGAGATGATGGTTGGTTGGATGCATGTCTCAAGATAACTTGTTGGGGTATTACTGTCACTTTAAGTGATTAAATGGACAATCTGGTTATGACTGATGTAAAGAGTTACATTATAGTGCTCACAATGTGTAACCATCACTTTAAGGAGTTACATTGTAGTGCTCAGTGTCACACGGCGTTGTGGATTGTTCAAAAATTTTGAACAAGCAGTAAGTTACAAAGTTGGGATGTTTACTTCCTTTTCAAGTCAGTCGTATCGGGTTATCTCTATATGTGGTCATTACTATTAGCGGTGAATTCAAAGGAGGTTCGATAAAAGGTTGGTTAGAGAAAATATTGAGAGTATTTTTGCGACATATTCTCACAGAATTTTGATCAAGCTATGGTGTTAATATTGCATCAAGAAAAAGGGTAATACGGCATGTACGCAACATTATGATGATTCCGATAGCTCACAACCATCAGGAGGGAGAACTTGGTATTTCATCTTCCGTGATTGGATTACGAAGGGATTTGTGCTTAAGACCGAAGAAGGAGAAGTAGTGTGGTGTACATCGGGGCTTTTTACCAACGTGGATGCAATACTAAGTGATTTATGTTGTTACGATTTTCCCAGAACGACAACCATTGTACGATCAAGAGTTTACTTTCTCCGCTGCGTGTTGGAAGAGTGTTGTCGGTTCAGGAGGGAGCAAAAGAAAGAAAAAGGCTCACTAGTTAGGAGGGAGTAATAACTTAACTAGACCGTTACAGTTGAAGTTCAGAGCTACAAGAATTTGTGCCGTCAGCGCCAAAGATCAAATGTCGAGATCGTCGGAAGGGAGAACTTTAAGTTTGCCTCAGTATCTAGACTACAGAGACTATGCACTTCAAGAAAGTCAACACTGTTCATTACTATTGTAATTTACTTTGTTTTGTATTTATAGGTCTCATTGTAACCATTCACGTGTGACGCTATCTTGGAGGGAGATTGTTAGCCTCGCTTTTTTATAAAGATAACGTCACATACGTGAATTGGACTAGATGCGTAGTATACTTTGCCCATAGGGACTAGTATCGTTTAAGTGGCAAAGATAGGGCCTATATATACCCCTCATGACTCTCCATGAGGGGTGAGGTGAATCATTAGGTGTAGTGTTTTGTGTGTTTTATTTATAAAGTCATCTTTGTTTTCTCCTCCCTCTCTCTAGTTTCTCTCTCTAAAAGGATGAAGATCTTTATCTTCTTCCACCAACCCCGACCTCCAAAACCACATAAAGCTTATAGCTTTTCGGTCCTAACACAACGTAATTGCAGACTGTTGCCGGTAGCAGTCGCAGCATCCGAATCAATTGAATAGTGGAAATCATCAGTTCGTAAATTTGCATCTCCCTCCGAAAACACGACCTTACACACTATCATAGGTTTGATCCCCTCAGGTTCAGTGTTACTTTTCTTCATCTCTTCACTGAGCTTCTCCACCATTGCTTCTAGGTTTTTTTAAGTTGTGTCATGGTTGGAGAGGCTTTTATTTGTATTTTCCTGGAAAATTTTAAGCCAATCATCTTGTTCTTTTTGTCTTTGGGCTGAAACCTCCAGAAATTTTCTAATTGTGTCTTCAATGCTGGGCCTTCTTTCCTCGAAAGGCCCACGGTTGTAATATCCGGGAGGTCCTCCATGATAGTTATTACTGTCTCGATTATCCCCTTAAAACGATCGATTTTCACCATATTTAACCTCTTCGACCTTGATATCTTTGTTAGTGAGAGGACAATTTTGGTGAGATTTCCCCTACCGCAGCTTTCACATCCTACTTGGATAGCATGAACACATTCCCTAAGCTTGAGCATGTCCCGACCAAGATTTTCAAGCTTGCTAGTAATGGCGGTAATTCCTTCAAGATTTCCCCCTAGGCTTCTTTGGCTTCCTCCATCATGTCACTTTTGAGAATGATAGGCCATCTTTTGAATGGCGAGAGTAGGAGTCATGCTTGGAATTGGTCCTGGTAGTCCAACATCTGTCTCGTAGCTACGTTGATACGTTTGTAAAAGATGTTGACCTTTTGCTGGCTGTTTAGGTCATGAGTGAGACACCTATAGAGGAGATCATTGTATCTATCCCAAGCTGAGATACAACGTTTCATCGCCTTCTTGTTTAAATTTATGGATCTCCATGAGTTGATTAGATATCTTCGAAGGAGGACAATATCTTTGAATGAAATGCTTCTTTAGAAGAGCCCATGTATCGACTGCCCCGGCGGGCAATCTTTCAATCCATCTTCTTACTCCCCCAGTAAGAGTCATGGGGAACACTCAGAGCATAACAGCGTCATGAAAAACACCATGTATGTTGAAAAAGCTTGCGATATACAAGACATTCTCAACGTGTTCATAAGCATCTTCGTCCTTGTTTCCCGCGAAAGGGTTAGCACGTAGCTCCCTCATAAACTGTTCTTTAATCTCAAAATGGACATTAGCTCCAATAGCCGGCCTTACGAGCCCCAGCCCTTGTTCTTCCCTTGTCAATGCCAAATATTCCTCAAGGGTGAGGTCATCAATGTTTATAACTTCCATGGTACCTGAAACTTAAAAAGAAAACGTGAGAAAACAAGAAAATTCAAAAAAAATAAATAATAAAAGACTTAATAAAAATCCTAATATAACTTCCTGGCAGCGGCGCCCAAAACTTGATGCAGGTTTTACTGACTAGGTTTTACTATTTATAAGTGTCTCGTTTACCTATGGTCCACCTTATGCTCTCACGGGCAGTGTACTCGATCGTGTGTAGTATAGTAATCGGTAAAACCAAGGTCGTCCCAAGAGTTATGTGAGCGGATTCTAATTAAGTATAGGTGTCACTGGTTTTAATTTTTTTAAGGTTTGAAATGATTATTAAACTAATAAATAAGAAATGAAAGAAAGTAAATAAAGGTAGAGTTGTGATCAATAGGGGTAAAGTGTGCTAATCCGGTTACTCATCCTATCATGTTATGTTCATGTCTAACTACTTCCAATTGATTCAAGTGGGGGTTTAGGTTGCTAGGACAACATTTGGTCAGTTCGTCCTAACCTATCAGCAAAGGCTTCCATCGGAGATCAAGCTACTAACCTTGAAAGTTCAGTTGTTTTTAGTCCCCTACGCCAAGTCATTAAGTTCCGCTACATGCAAGATTCGTAACAATGAGTGCCCGGGCTTTAGCATCTTAGACACTCATCCCTAACTTCTTAAGTTCATCCAAACGGCAGGTGATCATTTGGTCAATTTGCACAAGCGAAGAAGGGTCGTCAGTTGGTCAATTCTTACCCTTCCCACTCAGTCTACCTACTTAGGTTCAGTTGGTCAATTCTCCTAAGCAACTAGACACTACCACCATTCAAAACTACCGAAACTATGGTAGCTACCAATGAACTATGCATGCATACACTAGAAACAATTATACGGAAGCATGTAAACATAAACAAAACAATTAAGGAATCATAACTAGGCTAGCACCAAAGGTTCTTAGCCGATCATATTAAAAGAAACAACCAATTCAATGTTTGACATAATGAAATACATGAATTGAAAGTAAAAGAAAAGATAATCGCTAATGCTTATCGTTAGGGAGTGATTTCTCCCTTGGAGATGGCTCCGTATGCTCCTCAAGTTCTGCCTTTGGACCCCTACTCACGTTCTCTGCTTTTTGGTGTGGAGTGAATTATGTGAAATGCATAAATTAGGGCTTGTATTTATAGGCGAGATCTAGTTACGGCGTAACTTAAGTTGACAGTTACGCCATGACCTTAATATTTCCATAATAATGCTCTCGTAAAGCTGGTTACGGCGTAACACATGGGATGAGTTACGCCGTATCTTCAATACAGGTTACAAATGACATGATTACGCCGTAATCATTGGAAGGAGCTAGGGCGTAGCTGATAGCGGCGTGGAACATCTTTTGACCTAACTGGTTACTGCGTAATCCTTAGTTGGGAGTTACGCCGTAATTTGTTGCTGTGTTGGCCTTCTGAGTCACGCATTAGCTACGGCGTAATATGAGAGTGGAGTTACGCCATAGCTTCTTCACAGCGGGCATACTATCATAAATTTCTTATAAAATCTCTAAATCCGCGTCTCTTTAGCTCCAATGCTCGTAATTTACCTAAAAGTGAAATATAAAGGAAAACAAGCGAAAATCTATATAAATGATATAAAATACGAGCATTATTGGGGGAAATTGACACTTAATATTCAGGACTATTTGATGTTATCACTTATACTTTTTTAGCAGCGAGTTTGCAATGTTGTAGGTCATACAGCAAGTGTGATAGACCTTTCAAGGATCTTTCCGGATAACTCCGTCCTTCTGTGTGATGGCCTAGCCTGTTGGGGTAGCTTTTTTGCATGTATCCCGGCACCCGCAAGTTGGTCATCTTTATCTTAAATTCAGTCTATCCAACCCGATCTGCTCGGACTGGTAGATGTATGCTTGTTTGGGGGCCGGGATACAACAACAAGAGGACGAAGGCGTAATTTTCATCCTTTGTTGCTTGTCGTTGTAAGGGAAGCTTCTTATTGGTTAGGGACTTTCTGATGCAATTCATTGTTCCTAACATTCTTTTTTTTACCCTTCCCTGAGGACCCAACCCTTTCCACGCTCTATCACCCCCTTCGTTACCATTTCACTTCCCCGTGCCTCCTTGCCCTGACAGTCACCGCAGTTGACCCGTGAGCACCTGCACTGTCTCATTTCCCAATGGCTATTGGGAGTCTAATCGACAGTACGACTTCAGCCATGGGAGCTGCCATGTTAATTGGCAAGGTACTTGGAAATGCCATAGGAGTAGGTTTGAGTGAAGGGGTGTCATGAGGCATTGTGCTGGTGGGTTATTAGTCGTCATTTTAGAACGACTAATTGTTATTAGCAGTCATTTAAGAACATGTTTTGGTTGCCGCAACGTTTTCTTTTATGTTTTTCTTTTTTGGGGGGTAGAGGTTTAGGCTATGTGTTACTTTTTTGAGGATAATCGTATGTGAACGACATGTTGCTATTGAAGACTTGTTGTATTTCTTCTTCCCTATGTGCCATCGTACTCTTCTTCTGAATAACATTTTTAGCTCCTTTCAGAGTAACTTTTATGAGTTTATTGGTATTTTTGTTGTTAAGATGCTTGATGCCAGAGGACAACGCTTTTTTTTGCTTTTTCTGCTTTCCCCATTTTTTACGTCACGTATTTATAGCGAAGATTTTACTGTTTCTGCATGCGCTAGCGTTTGCTTTTTCCTACTATTTGGTAGGTTGGCACGTGTCTAGGCTCGTAGCCTGGGCGCCTATTTTCCCTGCTGGATTTGACATAAAACTCCTTGGGAAGGAACGTAAATCTGTACTTGCAGATTTTCTCTCCTGTTTTGATATTTGGATAAGGTTTATCCTTTTGCTTCCGCCCTTTCCTGGTTGTTATCAGGGACTTTCCTTCCCATGGCCATATCCTGCTTCTAATTTTGTTTCTTCCCACATTGTGGCATTTGTGTTTTATGTCTGCCGCGACTCTTTGCTTGCTTCTTTCGGAGTGTTGCCCTTTCTAGAGGCGATTTTCGTTGAGCCACGGATTTTTGTGCCTTTTATTCTCTAGGAATAATTTCCGTATGGGTTTTTCGCATATACCCCGTAGTGTGTTTCGGTGTTCTTCGTCCTTTATTCTGGCTTCTTTTCGTGTGATCTTCCGCGATCTCGTTGTTTTAAAGTGATAGGGCGCTTTTTCAATGTTTGTACTTGCTTCTTGAGTCTTCTCGGTGGTTGACTCTTTTTATTGTATTTAATTACTCGCCTCCTTACTTTGTGTTTTGGCTTGTCCTTTTGAGTCTTTACTTGTTAAGGTTTATAGGATAGGGACCTTTATTCATCCCGGTAGGGATGTCCGGACCCGTATTTATTTTATTGGCGTTCCTACTGTTTTTCTCCTGTTGGAGTTCTGATTTCATCTCTCTCCAGGTCTGTACGTGGTTTTGCTGCCTCTGCATTGAGTGTACGCCTTTATTATGAGTAATTTTTTAATGATTATGAGGACCTTTTTTTTTTTTTTTTTTTTTGTGATTTAGCTTTTGGCCTTTTCCCGCTGTTCTTCTTCCTCTATCATCGGTCCTTTCTTCCTTTCTTCTCTTTGCTTTTTTAAATGCAGACATTCTTCCATGGTATGTCTTGCTTTTCCATTGAATTCAAAGAATTTACCGCCAGCCTTTTCTTTGATTGCGGTAGCTGGGGACGGATTTGGAGACCTTGCTCTCCTTTGTGTCGATATTTCCCTAAAAGGTTTTTGCGGGTTGCGGAAACCCTCTTGCCTTTTTCTTGTTCTTGGTTTGTTTCTAAATTCCCTTTTAAAGCTTTGCCGATATTTGGTTGCAGCTTGCCCTCTTGGTCTTTGTATCCATGGCTTTCTTCTTTCGCGATTTCTTGCAGCTGTTTCCCCTCTTAGGAAGGAGGTGGTTATATTCATCACTTCATTCATTGACTTTGGGATTCTGTCATGTAACCACTTAATCAATTTCGGATCAGTGATTACGTGTATGAATCTTGAGATTCTCATAACTTCCGGAGCTCCTTTTATGTCCCTGGTTTCTTCTTTAAACCTTCTTACAAAGTCTTCCGTAAGCTCTCCTTCCCTTTGCTTGATATGATGAAGTTCCACGGGATCCTTGATACACTTCTTTTGCTGGAGGAAGTTAGCCAAGAAGACCTCCTTCAGCTTATCATAGCTGTCTACTGATTCTAGCGGGTGATCGTCAAACCAGACCCTAGCGGATCCAGTTAGTGTGGATTTGAACATGTGGCACCAGGTTGGCATGGCCCATCATGCTACCTTTGCAGCTGCCTGGTAGATTTTGAGATGATATTCTAGGTCTCCACTCCCATCATATGTTTTTACGTTAGTTGGCATTCGTGTTTTCGTTGGCATCTCAAAGTAGCGGATACGTGGAGTGAACGGATCAGTCTCCTTGCAGACCCAGGGCCTTGTTAGGTCATCATCATTGCTATTATTTGGTTTTCGCTTTCTGACTTCAGACCTTTGACATCCGCTTCCGTTTGACCCATCTCCTGAGCAGTTGCCCACATTTCGTGACCGCGCCCTTTCGGTTCCGTGCCCTCTGAATTCTGGCCTGACCAGTTGTGATTGAGAGTCTTGGTAGCTGCTCTCTTCTTTTCTTTCAGCGACATGGCGGACTGGTCATCTGGGGTCTTTGGAGCACACGAAGATACTTTCTTCTTTGTTTCCCAGCCGGTGGAACACACTTTTGCGCAACCTTTTGAACATCGTTTCCCGTTCGTCTTCTTTCCTTTTAGGTGACCTAGACCGGGTACGTCTTTGACCGCTGCCATCCTGCATATTCCGCTGCTTCATTGACTCGAGTTGTTTTCGCAAGTCTTTTCTTCCCATTAGTATTTCTGACACGTGATGTTGTGAGGCTTTGTGGGAATCCACCCGAATTGTCAGTGTTTTTACCGCTTTGGCTCTTTCTTCCCGTTTCCAAACTTTCTCTATCACAATAGGTAAGATCTGATCGAAGTACTTGTCACAATACTTCCGGAGGGCTGCGTCGGACGTAGGCCCCTCAAGATCCGTCGAAGTTGTTTGATTTTCTCTTTCCATTGTACTCCGAAATGTGGAAACAAGAGCGAGAGTTGGCTCAGAACGAGTGCTCATGGTGAGTATTTTTCGAAACGCAGTTGTGTACTGGGTCCCACGGATGGCGACAACTTGTTAGTACAAAAAGTGTGACGGGTTGTAATGGGTGTTAGTGTAGCTTGTTGGTTTGGGCTAACAAGCTATTGTTGGGCTGATCTTGTACTAATCCAAGTAGTTTGATTGAATTCCCTGCACAAGAAGAGTAAACCGTTAGCCTTATCGTGGGGACGGACCCCACGATTAGACTTCGGCATGAGAGTAAGTACACATTCTTGTCAGAGAAAGTAAGAGTATATGTGTGTAATTATCAGAGAGGGAGTTCTACCTTGTATGGGGATTAGAGCCCCTTTTATAGGCGAGGCTTACCACTAGGGTTTCCTAGTTACTCGCATATAGTAGTTAGTTGCCGAAGCCGGACCCTTGTCGGATAAGGTTCCGTGTTAATCGCGGTTGTGGACACAGGATATCTTCAGCGGCCGGAGGTTCGGTCTGCTAAGTATCCTGCGTGCGTCTTTTAGCCTGGACTATAGCCAATTTTCGTTATTGGGTTTACTGTTAGTCCAGTGTTCGTAGTTATTCTCGTTGTTCGGCCAGGGCCCAGTATGTGTATAGTGCGTATGGGGCCCAGTGGGCCTGTTATACGTGCTATACGTCATCAGTTATAATGAACCTTTTGAAAGTATTTTAGTCATATTAGCCTAAATTGAAAAATACATTAGTCATTTATAGCTTTTGCCTTAAAATTTATATTTTTGCAAAGTTAGGGATGTAAACGAGCCGAGTCGAGTCGAGTACTACCAAGCTCGAACTCGACTCGATTAGAAAAACTCGAGCTCGAAAATCGAGCTCGAGCTAGTCCGATCTTTGGATTTCAAGCTCGAGCTCGGCTCGTCATCTCAAACTCGAGCTCGATTATTGCCACTTTTAAAGGTCGAACTTGATATAAAATGGACATATCAAGCTCGACTCGACTCGATTTTACGTAACTATATGTATATAAAAGGGTAAAAGTGTAATATCATTGAAGCTCGATAAGGGCTCGCGAGCCTCACGAGCTGAGCATATTCAAGCTCGAACTCGGCTCGAAAGTGTACTCGAGTAGCTCGAGCTCGAGCTCGACTCATTTATATCGAGTTGATTTCGAGTAGTTTACGAGTCGATCTCAAATAGCTCGCGAGCTGTCTCGTCTCGCTTACACCCTTAAGTTGTATCATGATTTAAAGGAACTATAGATTCATTTTCAGAGTAATATTTATGGCTATAAATTTTAATTTAGGCTAAACACAATGGATAGGTGAACCGAAGGGGGTAACCTTTGGTTGCCCCATTGTGGGGTGGTCGGTTGGCTTCGGTTGATTGGCAACAAGTGATGAACTAGTTTGTGGATTCGACCGAATTTATGGGACCTATTTTTATAAATCATGTTTGGGCCTTTTATTTACATTTTGGGATAATTGTTTTGGATAATTAAATTTGGGATTGGTTTTGAATGATAATATGACTAATATGACTATTTTGTTTGCTATACTTGTGTGAGATACCAATCCAATGTAACGCCCTGAAAACTTAATTAAGTCTTCCGCTGTACCGAGATTTGTGGGTGTTACAAATTGGTATCAGAGCCAAGGTTATAGAGAACTAGGTATTTGATAAAACCTAAACAATAACCACTTTTTAAGAAAAATTGATCCTCGACCGACGCATGCCCGCCTGCCAAGCCGAAGCTTCCTTATTTGATTATGGTATGAATTGTGAATAATTTATTGAGATGTTATGTTTTGAGATATGATTATTGATTTTGGGTAAATGTGATTCGATTGTCGAGATATTATGAACTTGATTGGATTATTGATATGTTATGATTTTGGGATTTTGAGATGGTTGTATGTTTGATTTGATCTTGGATTATATGATGCGTGGATCATGTGATAGAACAGAACTTACGTGTTTTATTTAAAGGCATATTTTGAGTAATGCGGTACCTCTATTTTTAAAGCTTTCATTATGTGATATATGTTTTGGTTGAGTTGATGCGCTTATTAGAACTAGTTGTTTTCGAACACTTATACGTACCCTATGCCATTGTCACAGACCATTCCTTCACTAGCTTATGATGTGTCTGATGATGTCCTTGCTGCTGATAGTTCCCCAGCATTGACTCTCATGCCTGTTGCGCAGGGTGATCCCTATGAGATTACCCGTCACTCTAGTTCATCATCATCTGATCGCCCTAGCTCATCTAGGCAGCCTCATTGCATCAGGTCTTAGCACGAGCCCAGACTCCTAGACTTACTCGTAGTACTGCCCGCATGTCCGTACGACCACCATCATCACCTATTCACCTAGCAGCCCACTCTCTTCTTTCATCACCACCTTACTCACCTGAGATAGGTAGCCCACTAGGTTCAGAGATACTATCAGAGATTGCTTCAGAGCCCGAGGAGTATGGAGGTACGGGTCTGATTTGGGAGAGGATTATATCCCAGAATATTAGCCTTAGTCGGTTGTTAGATCGATTAGATGGAGTAACGACGACTGGTGTAGAGAATTTGAGAATAGATATGACTAAGATGGAGAAGAAGTCGATGGCCTTGAGAGAGGGCATGTCGGAACTCTATGAGCAGGTAGGGAACCGGCAAGCAGAGTGTTCGATAACCCAAGAGGCAGACCAAGCGCTTCAGCGCAAGGTCGACGAGTTGGAGAAGGAGGTCTTGAATCTTAAGAAAGATCGTGACTCTCGGCGTCTGGAGGTTTTGTCACTATGGAGAGTGATGGAAGATGTTTGGAGATCATTTAGGAGTGCTCGTAGTCATGGCTAGACTGTGTTAGATTCATGGCATTGTACCATCTTGAAACTGAGTAGTCTCTAGTTCGAGATGTAGATCTATCCTAGTT
Organism: Chrysanthemum seticuspe; assembly: GCA_019973895.1. NCBI lineage: Eukaryota > Viridiplantae > Streptophyta > Magnoliopsida > Asterales > Asteraceae > Chrysanthemum > Chrysanthemum seticuspe. The sequence goes on from BPTQ01000001.1 coordinate 108,927,227, forward strand.
ATCTTGTTAGTATCGCTGCTAGAATCGTTCTTGATTTCTCCGTATCCTTTCATGTATTCCACTTTGGAACCTATGAGTTATGGTTATTAGAATGTGCATCCTTTAGTTATGATTCGGTCTTTAGTTGTTTCGTCAGGTTATAGCGTTATCCATGGAACCAAACCTAGTCTTTTAGAGCGTGAATTGTGGACTTATGAAACTGTCATTTTAACCTTCAGATTAATGGCACCAAGACGAAACCCACCTAGGAACAACCGAGCAGCCCCTGCTGTTGTGGTTAACCCTGTCAGTCGAGGTCATCATCCGACCTCGACTACTCCACCTGTTGAGAACCAGAATACTGATAACCCAGCTGTAGGGAACTCAAATGTGAACGACCGTGCTGAGAATGGTCCTGTTCCACAAAACCCTCCACCTATGAACCCAGCCCACATTGACCAGCTTGTGATGCAGCGTGTAGCTGAACTGCTAGCTGAGTCTAATCTCTCTAACACCTCTGGTGGAACCCCACCGCTTAATCGAGCTCGAGGTTGTACCTACAAAGAGTTCCGATTATGTGGTCCCATCGAGTTCGGAGGAACCGAGGGAGTGGTTTACCTAACAAGGTGGATGGAGAAAACTGAGTCTGTGTTTACTGTTAGCAATTGTGAAGAGGATTTTAAGGTTAAGTATGTGACATTTACCTTGAAGGACGAAGCGTTGACCTGGTGGAACAACTATCGTAGATCCATAGGAAGTGATGTAGCTTATAGCATGACTTGGACCCAGTTTAAGGCTCTCATGATCAAGACTTACGGTAATAGGAATGAAGTTAAGAAGCTAGAGATTGATTTCTAGAACCATAAGGTTAAGGGTACCAACATGACGACTTACAATCGTCGTTTCCAAGAGTTGTCGTTGCTTTGCCCTGAAATGGTTCGCACTGAAGCCCTTAAGATTGAGAGGTATACTGATGGATTGCCTTTAGCCACTAGGAATGATGCCATCGCTGCGAAGCCAGCTAACTTGCATGAGGCAATTACTGTGGCTCAACGTTTGATGGACTCTTATGTGTTAGACGGAGTAGACAAGGGTAAGAGTGATAAGAGTGATAAGAGGAAGAGGAATGAGATTGTTAAAGGGAATGGCAACAAACGGCAAGAGACAGCCAGGGTGTTTGTCATAGGAAATGGAGAGAAGAAGGGTTATGAAGGTAGCAAGCCCTTGTTTGGTCGTTGCAACCGACACCACCATGGACCGTGCTCAATAGTGTGTAGGAATTGCTCTAAGTTAGGACACGTGGCCAAATACTGTAGGTCCCTTCCACTTGCTGCAGCTCAAACTACACAAGGAGCGGACTGGAAAGCCACTGTCACCTGTTTTGGATGTGGAAAGAAAGGGCACTACAAAAATGAGTGACGAGAGCCGTGGATGAAGGGAAACCCCGGTAATGGAGAAGGATTTGTTAACCGAGGTGTGGGAAGTAATGGCTTAAACCCTGTGAAGCGAGAGGTTGTAGGGAATCAAGGGAATCAAGGTGCTAGGTATTAGCAGAGAGACATGGGAACAGCGCGAGTGTATGCTATTGGGAAGGAAGCTGGTGAGGACCCTAGCGTAGTTACGGGTACGTTCATTCTCAATAATCGCTATGCTTCCATACTATTTGATACGGGTGCCGATATGAGTTTCGTATCCACCACCTTTATGCCATTACTAGGAATTTCCCACACACCTCTAGGGTTTAGTTGCGATGTAGAATTAGCTAATGGGAATAGGGAAAAGATAGACACCGTAGTCCGAGGTTGTACCTTAAGTTTCATAGACCACCCGTTTAGCATAGACCTATTGCCAGTTACCTTGGGAAGTTTTGACGTCATCATCGGAATGGATTGGTTGTCGAAGAACGGTGCAGACATCATCTGCGATGAGAAGATCGTGCGTGTACCGTATGGCAGAAACGTTCTGACCATACAAGGAGATCGGAGCGACTGTGGAGGTCCCTCTCGATTCAGCATCATCTCTTGTATTAAGGCCCAGAAGTACATCGATAGAGGAGGTTGTCTTTTCTTGGCTCGAATTTCTAAAAAGAAAAGCGAGGAAAAGAGTGAAAGACACCTTAAGGATGTACCCATCGTTAGAGAGTTTCCAAAGGTGTTTCCCGACGATCTGCTAGGGATTCCACCTGTCTGACAAGTGGAATTCCAAATCGAGTTGATACCTGGTGTTGCACCCGTAGCCCGGGCACCTTATCGACTTGCTCCAAGAGAATTGGAGGAACTGTCTAAACAGTTGGCAGAGTTGTCAGAGAAGGGATTCATTCAACCAAGTTCGTCACCGTGGGGAGCACCGGTGTTGTTTGTGAAGAAGAAGGATGGATCGTTTCGGATGTATATTGATTATAAGGAGTTGAATAAGTTGACGGTTAAGAATCGATATCCACTACCTAGAATAGATGACCTATTTGACCAACTCCAAGGAGCTAGTGTCTTTTCCAATATTGATTTACGGTCTGGTTATCATCAGCTTAGAGTTTGAGGCCTAAGACGGCGTTTAGGACTCGTTATGGGCACTATGAATTCCAAGTGATGTCGTTTGGTTTGACCAATGCGCCAGCGGTATTCATGGATCTCATGAACCGAGTATGTAAGCCATATCTGGACAAGTTTGTGATAGTATTCATAGATGACATCTTGATATACTCCAAGAATAGAGAGGAGCACGAAGAGCATTTGAGGATCATTTTAGAGTTGTTGAGAGAAGAGAAGTTGTATGCCAAATTCTCTAAGTGTGAATTTTGGATTCCGTCCGTACAACTCTTAGGTCACGTGATAGATAGTCGAGGAGTTCATGTTGACCCAGCCAAGATTGAGGCCATTAAGGAATGGGCAGCCCCTAGGAACACATCAGAAGTCTGCCAATGTCTAGGTCTAGTAGGCTATTATAGGAGGTTCATTGAGGTATTCTCCAAAATAGCTAAGTGGCTCACCAAATTGACGCAGAAGGACGTTAAGTATGAATGGGGAGAAAAGGAAGAAGAAGCATTCCAACTTCTGAAGGAGAAGTTGTGTAGTGCGCCCATCCTAGCTTTGCTTGAAGGAAGCGAAGACTTTGTCGTGTACTGCGACGTTTCGCATAATTGCTTAGGTGTTGTTTTGATGCAACGAGAGAAGGTGATAGCTTATGCATCCTGACAACTTAAGAAGCATGAGAAAAACTACACCACCCATGATCTGGAGTTAGGTGCTGTAGTGTTTACCCTTAGAATCTGGAGACATTATCTGTATGGAACCAAGTGTGTAGTGTTTACCGACCATAAGAGCTTGAAGCATATCTTCGATCAGTAGGAGTTGAATATGAGTCAGCGTCGTTGGTTAAAGTTTCTCAGCGATTATGACTGTGAGATTCGTTATCATCCTGGTAAAGCCAATGTAGTGGCAGATGCCCTTAGTCGTAAGGAGAACATTCCACCTTTACTCGTTCGATCCCTAGGAATGACCATTAGTTCGCCTCTACCATCTCAAATCTTAGCCGCCCAAGCTGCAGCCTTGACGGAAGAGAACCGTCCTTATGAGAATCTGCATGGAATGGTAGAAAGTGAAAACGGCTTCTTGAAGCATTCCGACGGAACCTTATGCTTCAGAGACAGAAGTTGGATACCATTTCATGGTGGAATCCGTGAGTTGATTATGCACGAGTCGCATAAGTCAAAATACTCTATTCATCCCAGAGCCGATAAGATGTATCAGGACCTTAAGAAACTCTACTGGTGGCCTAACATGAAAGCCGACATAGCTCAGTATGTCAGTTGGTGCTTGACTTGTTCTAAGGTAAAGGACGAACACCAGAAACCCTCAGGACTCTTAGTTCAACCCGAACTCCCAGAATGGAAATGGGAACGAATCACCATGGACTTTATCACCAAATTACTGAGAACAGCTAGCGGCAATGACGCTATCTGGGTAATCGTAGATTGTTTGACTAAGTCTGCTCACTTCTTGGCCATTAGTGAGGTCGATAGTCTCGACAAGCTCGCTCGGCTGTACATCAAGGAGATAGTATCGCGTCATGGAGTACCGGTATCTATCATTTCCGATTGAGATAGCCGTTTTACATCCCACTTTTGGAGATCCTTACAGTCAGCCTTAGGAACAAGCCTGGATATGAGCACAGCTTATCATCCTCAAACTGACGGTCAGAGCGAAAGAACCATTCAGACCTTAGAGGATATGCTTAGAGCCTATGTCATTGATTTCGGCAAAGGCTGGGAGAGACATCTCCCTTTGGCCGAATTCTCTTACAACAATAGTTATCATTCTAGCATTAAGGCCGCTCCCTTTGAGGCATTGTATGGCCGAAAATGTCGTTCTCCTGTTTGTTTGGCAGAAGTTGGCGAGAGTCAACTTACTAGTCCCGAACTTGTTCTAGAAACCACTGAGAAGATAGTTCAGATTCGTAACCATTTGCAAACCGCTCGTGATAGACAAAAGAGTTATGCCGATATGAGACTTAAACCCTTAGAGTTTCAGGTTGGAGATCGTGTTATGTTAAAGATTTCTCCTTGGAAAGGAGTGATTTATTTTGGAAAGCGTGGAAAACTCAATCCCCGATATATTGGTCCCTTTCCAATCCTGGAAAGAATCTTACCAGTAGCTTACCGTCTTGAGCTACCATCGGAATTGAGTAGTGTACACAATGTCTTTCATGTTAGTAATCTTAAGAAGTGTCTTTCGGAGGAAAACATAGTTGTGCCATTAAGAGATATCCGAATTGATGAGAAATTGAATTTCGTTGAGGAACCGATAGAGATCATGGATCGTGAGGTTAAACGGCTGAAGCATAGCCGTATTCCAATTATCAAAGTTTGTTGGAACTCCCGAGATGGACCGGAGTTCACTTGGGAACGTGAGGATGTATTCCTTACGAAGTATCCTAAACTCTTCATGACACAAAGCAACTCGGAGTGAAACCCGGGACGGGTTTCTTCTGAGGCTGGGAGGCTGTGACAACTGGCAATTAGGGAGTCTATTTTAGGTAGCCGCATTACGTTAAACTAAACCGAGCTTTTGCCTTTATAACTATTTTTATCGACCATGACTTGATTTGATATCGTTTATTGGCTTTTATGATTTATTTTATTATCGTATGAGTTATCTTGTGAGTTTTAACTCTTTTTGTTATGTACTATTCGATTCGGCACAATAAAAGCCTAAAACAAGAAATAACGTAACTTTTAAACCGTAACTCGAAACTTGACAAATAAATAGTCAAAACTCGTGGAAAAACATAAATAAACATAATAGAAAGTTGAAGGAACTTCGTGGGACACTCGTGGGACAATATATGAGCTCGGGAATGGGTAAACGGGATAGTTTACAAAAAATTACGGCTTCGGCCCCTCCTTTTTCCCTTTGGCCGGCGCCCCCTCCACCCAAAATATTTATTTTTGAGTCCCTCCTCTCCTAGTATATATACCCACTCCTCATCTCATAATACTCATTTTTTTCTCTCTCTAAAATACACACACACCAACGTTTTCTCTCTATCTCTCTCTCCTCCACCAAACAAACATTAAACCTAAAAACTAACCACCACCGCCTCCCCCTTCACGGCCAAATTCTGGCCAAATTCCGGCGAGTGGGATTACACCTCCACTACCATTTTGTAGATCTCTCTTTCCTCTTTCCATCCACATATATATCTCTTATAGAAGCCTACATTAACACCTCCAAATCTTGCAAAAACGATTCGTGATTCTAGGGTTTTCATTAAATCTTGTAGATCGGGTTGTGAAAAGGTAAATGGAACGTGGTTCAAGCTCGTTTGAGCCTTGACAAGCCACGTATGAGCTCTATATGGCTCGACCATGGCTCGACATTCATGGGTTTTGGGTGAAACATGGGATTAAAACTAATTTACACTTAATAAAACATGTATCTAGTGATTTGGTATCATGTGGTATATCTTATTGTTGTTTTTTTGCATTTTAGGTTTAGTTTCATGAAATGGGTTTAGATTAGTTGATGGGTTTGATGTTTGGATGATGATTGGAGGTTGATTGATTATAGTAGTAGCCATTTGGGATTGTTTGGGAGTGTTTGTTACGGCGTACGAGCCACCAAACCCAAGTATGGGTTGTGGGTGTGGCGTACGTGACCCACATGGACCACGGGTCCGGGTCGGGTTGTTGTGGTATCTTGTTGGTTGTTGTTGTTGGTGTTTGGATGAGACGCGTGGAGCCGAAAAGCTTCTAGAGCTTGTTTGGTTCACGTGGTCTTAACCGTGACCGTGTCATGACCATTAGGGTCATAACATTGGTTTCGGGTATATTTGGTAGATTGATTGGTTGGCGAGATTGATTTGGGTTGATTTGAGATTGAGTTGCGCTATTGTCATTATTTAACTTGGACTTATATTATAAATTGTCAACTTTGAGCAACGTCGGTGTTACTTTGACTTTTTAGTCATTGTTGACCCCGACAACGCCGTAACATGGACTTTAGTATATTTTGGACTATAGATTGATTAAAAGCCGAGAAGTCATGACTCGTGCTTGTGGACTCGAAATGAATAACGATATGAGACTTATATTGAATTTGACATAATAAATATATATATAAACATGAATAATAAATGGTGAAACATAAATAATAAAAGGCTTTTATACCAAAACTATCGATAACAAGACTTGTCTTGTTATTTACTATTTTAAATGGGAATTAACAACTTAAAATGGAAAAGTTTTCTAATAAATAAGTATTTTAATGTCACGTTTATCGAAATGTAACATTTATGAGCATTTAATACTAGTTTCAAGTATTTAATTTATTTACGTTGTGTGCATGGGTTACGGATGATCTAACATTAATAGCGTCGATCCACGTGGGTAGCGGACTTATTAGGTTGACGAATCTAATAAGAGCCCGCTAGGTACGTAGGATAATGTTATTAATGGGTGAATTATCCTTATGACTCGTTAGGATGCGACCGGTTTATGGGATAATAAGCGACACGAATAAATGATTGAGTTTATCGAGTTGACGAATTCGATAAGGTCTACTATTTATTCCGAAACTTATTGGACTATGGAGCTTATCGCTTAGACGTCTCATTGTGTTGCATTGAGTCACATTGTGTTTGTTTGAGTGCATTCATGATATCATGTTGAGTCGATACACACACACGACGATACCGAACGCTAGGACTAAACGGTGAAACAAGACATTTTTGGAGATAAAGAAAAAGAATACATTGGGGTATATAACGTTGATTTTGGGAAATATATATTAAAATTGGTTTACATTAATAGGTTGTGCCGAGTCGATAGTTGTTGAGCCGTGATTAGCTGTTATCTTCCTGCTAGTGTTTATTTGTGCGTTGCTTGCTTGAGGTGAGTTTCATAGCCCCACTTTTATCTATGTTTTTGACTAATTTGGGGTGAGAATCATGCTACTCTTTTTGGACCTTTTAAACTATTTTGATTTGCTTATGTGCTTGACTATTTAGATAGATATGTGGTAGCTGTTGCTTAGACTAGGGTAGCATCTCTATGCTATAACGCGATGCCTAGCTAAGAATAGACTTCTACCTCGACCTAGTCCAGGGTTAGCAATAGTTCTAGACTTTGCTACGACTGTGTTGGCTAGTGTCGCTAGGGGCCCACTATGACGTCGGATAAGATATTGTGATTGTGATATTGGTATGTGATTGATGTGTATCTATCTTAGGTCTCGCATAGCAAATAAACTCCTACAGGTCCACTATTTTAAACTTGAATTTATACCTATAAACTCACCAGCGTTAGCTGACCTTTTAGCATGTTTTTCTCAGGTATTTAAGTGATGTTTGGAGTACGTGTTCTGTGGAAGCTTGGCAAGGAGGCATGGTTCAAGGATCATAATCAAACTCTGATAATTTATGGGGACCTATTTTTGTAAATCATGTTTGGGCCTTTTATTTACATTTTGGGATAATTGTTTTGGATAATTAAAATTTGGGATTGGTTTTTGATAAGGTTTTAAAAGGTACCTTTTTGAGGGGTCATTTAAGCCCTTATTCGATCACTTTTGTATCTGTTATTGCTTAATATCGTTCCTTTTCACTTTTTAGGTCTCTTGAAGGCAAAATGCTGGAATGATGCTTATTTGGACGAAAAGGCGCGAATATACGAAGAAAATGGCCAAAGTCAGAATCGAGACACTCAAAGCTGCTGAAACATAAGGCGACGGCGTCACTGCAAATCTGCGACGCCGTCGGGAAGGCATTTTGCGACGGCTCAGAGGCGAAATTGCATGTTTTCAAGGGACGACGTCAAGTTCTAAAGGAATAGGCCGTCGCTACTCAGACGGCCTAGATGCAGCCAAGACGGCGTCAGAGCTGAAGGGGACGGCGTCACAGTCATAAGGTGACACCGTCGCAAGGTTTACGTGGCCAAGACGAAACCCTAATGACGGCGACACGACGGCGTCACGAAACATAAGGTGACGCCGTCGCAGATGTAATCTTATATATAGAATCCGAATTTTTCAGTTTTTGTGGGTAGTCTTTTGGAGTAAAAACCTAAAACCGAACCAAGGCTTTCTTGTGCAGTATTTTAGGGTTCTAAACCCTATTATACATCAAGATAAGTATTTACTTCATTAATTTAATTATGTCTTTGATTATTTGTGTGTATGCTTGCATGTTCTCCATGTCCGGCTAATTTATTTGTGTGTTTGCTTAGGGAATATGAAACTTAATTATTGAATATTGATTGGTTGATACTTATCTTAGTTGACTAATGATCTAGAGTGCGCTAGATTATTCGTTGTGTACTTAATGCTTGACTTTTCTTTGTGAACTTTAGAATATAATTATCTAGGTAATTGTAGGATAAAGTATTCAAGGACAACCGTAGAGTAGGCGTCTATAAATCACTAGAGGATTTGTAAACAAGACCCTTTGGTAATTTCAAAGAGTTAGGGAAACAAGCACGCCCTATAGCCTTAGAATCACAACGCAACTAGGAATAAGGACGTGACAAATCAACCATCAATAGGAGATAATTAAGGAGTAGTAAAACCTAAGTAAACACATCTTTAAACTATCATACGAGTACACATCAATTAGACATAGACTATCACAACCTTAGCTTAGATAATTAGATAATAGTAGAGTAATCGGTAGCAATACCAACCCCCCAAATTCAATACCCGAGATTCGTACCTTTTCAATTTCTAAAAAAACATAAAAAGATAAAAAATAATCTTCCTCAACCTCAATCTTAGCGTAGTAACTTCTCACTAGCATTCCTATTCCCCTAGAGAACGATATCAATACCCGTGGCTTACCCTAATTACTACACTACAACGATTAGGTTCACTGCCTAGGGTGTTATAAAACTTGCTCGAAGAAAAGGAAGTTTCCTTGACCCCGAACGACGCGTGTAGCGTTATCAATTTTGAATGATAATATGACTATCTTGTTTGCTATACTTGTGTGAGATACCAATCCGATGTAATGCCCCGAAAACTTGATTAAGTCTTCCGCTGTACCGAGATTTGGGGGTGTTACAATTTGGCATGTGTTCTTTGTTGTCTCCGGGATGAATAACGATATAAACGTTTTACATCGTTCCCCTGTTTTCAATGATATCAAATCTGGGAGAGCACCGGAACTTGAATTCAAGGCTAACGATGTTTGCTTACAAAAGGGGATATTATCTTACTGACGGGATATATCCGGAATGGTCTGTTCTTATTATGTCCATTTCAAATCCTCTTACGGGTGATGAAAAAAGAATAATGTACAAGAGGAAGCACGAAGCAGCAAGGAAAGATGTGGAACAAGCTTTCAGTGTGTTGAAGAAGAAGTGGAAAATGCTTAAAGTTCCGGCTCGAGGGCTGCATAAACAGGATCTCGAAAATATTGTGTATACATGCATCATATTACATAATATTGTTAATACAAATAAGCCGTAAAAACGTTTATTTATATTTTACGATCTTCTAATGTTTTGTCGATAACAAAAGTAAAATAATATTAACGAAACAAATAAAATACGTAAATGGTTTGAACTAATAGTTTTATAACACACTTACATTTTCACATAAAACACTATAACAAGATTAAGTGATTTTATATTTTAGATACACATGTACAACAACTAGTGTTTACATATTGGCTTAACAAGTTTAAGTAACTCTATGAGTTAGATACATATGTACAACAACTAGTGTTTACATATTGGGTGAATACATACTTATATTAAGTACACTAAAATGGGTAAAAACAAGTATATACTAAAATGGGTAAAAGCAAGTATATACTAAATAGATAAAAACTAGCAAATGGTTTTTGACCCATAACCCATGGTTTTATATATACCACTTACACAAGTTCAATGTATCCTTAAGGTACATTGTATCTAGATTGAAAACCATAGATCAACCCATAACCCATGACCCATGACCCATAACCCAAAATACCCATGGGCAAAGAGGAGCGGACCACGGATCCCTAGCTTTGTGCTAGCCGGATCCCAAGTGGAAGGGATCCGTGGGATCCGGGGAAACAGTAGTGAATTTCCTCTATAAATAGAGAGCCATTTCTTCCTTTCTATTCATCCCTTTACACACATACTTCCCCCAAGTATTCTAACCCTCTAACCTCAGATCCAAGAGATCTATGTAGCTTTTCTCTTTTGTTTTTGTATGATCTTGTAGATTCCTATTAGAGGAAAGATCACCACATCTTGAAGACGTGCAAGCTCAATTCCATGAGTTGCCATGCTTCGTCATCATCAAGACAACGAAGGTTCTCTTGTTGATAGTTCTTCCTTTCTCCATAGATGTTGGGTTGAAGGCATTAGTGAAGAATGCCGAAAGTGTCAAGATGAAAGCATTAGTGAAAGATGCTAATCATCCGCGTCAAAGCATTAGTGAAGAATGCTTAAGGTGTCAAGACGAAGGCATTAGTGAAGGATGCCAAGCGTTGTGTCAAAGGCATTAGTGAAGGATGCCGAAGAATCAAATCAAGTAGCATTTGGGAAGAATGCTTAGGTCGTATAATCGATGAGGTGCATCGTTATACATATAAGTGTTTATTTATTCACAAGGATGGTGATATCCTTGATGGTGTTGTAACAAGGAGTAGATCTCCTTGATAATAGGTGTTGTGTCGTGAAGGGTAGTAGTTCCTCCATAATGGAACTAGGTGCTTAGCCTAGTACCTAATAAAGGGTAGGCGACGTTGTGATAGGATTAGTTCTCCTAAGGTGTGAAAGAACTCGGTGGTTAGCCTAGCACCGTATAAAGGGTAGGCGACGTTGTGTTAGGTGTGGTTCGCCTTGGTGTGAAATAACTCTGTATTTAGCTTTGTACCTGAAAAAGGTTAAGCGACGTTGTGAAGGCTTCTCCGCCATAAGGAGTTGGTGTAGTGCTTACGAACTCTCGAGTAGGTAACTCGGGGAGTGGAGTAGGGCAAGGAAGGTGTCCTTGTAGCCGAACCACTATAAATAACTTGTGTCGTGGTGATGTGCTTCTTACTCTTTATCTTTCATTATATGTTTATATATCTATCTATCAACGTCCAACATAAACAACCAAATAGATTGACATAAGTCGATCTAAATATTTAAAAGGAAGTTTTAAATTGGTAAAACTATTCAACCCCCCCTTCTAGTTTTCCACAAATATGATCATCCGACACAAGCAGCGGGCGATATGTCCTACATGGTTTCCACAAGAGGGCCACCGTGATCATGATCCGGTAAGATCTCATGCAGAATCCTTAGTAGTTACTCAGGAGATAATGGATCGATTAACTCATCTAAACTTAAAATCTGATTTGGTCGAACACGTTTGGAGAAACCGTGAAAATGCAAGCAATCAAAAGATTATAGGCGAAGACGAAAGTGACGAAGACGTAACTGATGATGAAGATTTTTTGTGATGTTTTCAGTTTTTAATAAGTTTAGCCTTACGTTCGGCCCTCTTAACTTTAAATCCTTACTCCGCCTCCCAAATAGCAGATTCAGAATTTGTAGAAGATTGTCGGATTGTGGCATTCATCCTCCTAGCTCCTATCATTCTATGGGTATAACATGCGCTATGTTTTCAAACACCTTTTATGCAACTAAAAACCTAATTTGCATTTATAACTAACAACTTTTAACTAATGATAATTATATTTGTAAACACAATCATATTCCAAGTTAAACCAGTTTTCTCATAGTCGATTTCTTGTCTTTTAACTATTATTTATCTTTATATTCTTTTTGTTCCAATTTAATAGTTTTATGCGGAACAATATTTATTTATAGAACAATCACCTCAGTCATCAATTTTTTTCATCAAATAAAAAAACCCATTTTTATCATTTTATTTTAAATTAAAATATGTCGCAAACCGTTAATCATTACGCGAAATTATTTATCTCATCGTGACGAAAATTAAATTATCTTTGTATAGATTTGCACTTCTTTATATACTATTGACGAACGTTCTTTTTTCAAAATTTCCCCCCATAAAAATCACATGTGATTTGAAAAAATCACATGTGATTCGGAAAAATCACATGTGATTCGGAAACACATGTGATTTATTACTTTAAAAATCACGCATGACTTGTGAAAAATAACAAATCATAAGTGATTTTACAAATAAAAAAAATAACAAATCACAAATGATTTTCTGGGCGAAAAATTTTCAAATCAGAAAAATAACAAATTACAAGTGATTTTTATAAATTACATGTGATTTTTCTAGGCGGAAAAAGTCGTCGAAAGTATATATAAGTGCATATCTATAGAAAGATAATTTAATTCTGGTCGCGATGGTATATTTTCGTAGCTTAAATATTTACCGTTTGCAAAATATGTTATTTTATAAAAAATAATTGAAAAACGGATAAAAACTAAATGAAGATCCACGATTGGCTTGTTTATTTTTTAGATAATTGATGATTGTTGCCTATCTCATCTCATTATAACAAAGTTTTAAAAAAATCATGAATTAATTCATTGGGGGTAAAAAATTTATTATGCAAAATGTAAGAAAAAGAAGAAAAACATTAGCCAAAGAAAAAGAATTAAGCTCATTTCTCTTGTTTCGTACACAAAGAAATAAAAAAAAGTGGAAAAATGAGAATTCTCGAGATACTCAAAAAGAAGGTATAAATAAAACACATCACGTGCTTCTCACATCCCACATCTAAACCTCCTTCTCCACTTTATTTTTCTTGGCCACCTATTCCTCCATTGACGTTCTTCCCAATTGAATGACGCTACCCCTCGTTGTCGGTAAGAGCAAGCCATCTCTTCCTCGTCATTTTTCCTCCACTGTCATGTGTTTCCACTTTTGATCACTATAGTTTTGCCCCTTGATTTTCATCATGTTTTAACTTAATTGGATTTGGGCAAATGATATATTGTATTTATAAAACCTGGTACAGAAGTAAATTGAGCATTCCACAATAGTTGATTCATCCTATGATTTTTTCTAATTTACAAATTAATTTAATTTTGAATCCTTACTACAAAACCAATCTGTCACTTTACAAATTCTTGTTTTTTAAATTAAGTTAGATCTTGTTTTTCTTGGTTGAACGAGGTCACAAGGTTCAAAAAATTTAGGATGGCTAATTTGCAACAATTTTCAATATAAAGCTTATTTATCAATTATCATCAATCTGAAGTTATGGTAGTTCATTAGTAGTTTTTCCATTTTTTTTTTTTTTTTGTTTTATGATTTTCTCATAAAAAAAATATATTGTCAAATAAAAAAAAAATATCAAATAAAAAAATTATTGCTTATTTCTCGGGTCAAGTCTCTTTTATTACCAAACATGAGAATCCATCAAAATTCTCTACTCATTTCTATTCTCTGAATTTCTAATCTCTACTCTATTTTAAATCTCTGGATTTCTCTCTACCAAACGTGCCCAATAGTTGTGTTTTTAAAGCTATATATATATTTTTTTTTTGTCAAAAAACATTTGTTTTGAGCCGAAAAGATTACTTGTTTTTTTATGTATTAATAGATACAATATAAAATATTCTTTTTCCCTTCTCTCTTTAGATTTAACTTTTTGATTTGAAGGACCATTAGTCTAAGATGAGGAATCTAAATATTTCTAAGATTTGAAATAAAATTTAGTGTATGAGGAATATTTGATTGCCCTTTTGAAACCCTTATTTGAATACATGTTACATAATAAAAATTCGTATTTAGTCATGTCTAATCACAAGATAACCATTCACATTGTCCTCAAGTCCATTCATTTAGATTATGAATCACAAAACGTATTTTACATCTAATCAAAATCCACATGTGAATGATTGATGGTTCATATTTCTTCTACTTTATTGGCTATCTTGACAACTTGGATTGAAGATACCACAATTTTCTTTTTGATTTCCTCATCATAATCATAGATGTCTGTTACAAAATTTCGATAAACAAAATTAGATAAACATAAAATTTGCTATATTTTGTGAATTTTCTCTACAACTATATACTTGATATGCCCTTAAATACGTGGCAACTATATAGATAAGGTCAAAGTTGATCCAGTTTGACTCTGAAAAGTCAAACTGGACATTTATTTAGGGACAGAGGTAGTAACTCATAAGATGCTTTATTGTTAACCAATCAAAGTAGTCGTAATTTGAAAGCAAACATTTATTTCAGTACAACCAAAATAGTAAGGGGACACTTATGTAAATACGAAACAAGTAAATATTCGAACATAGTTTACCCGATATGCACTTTACTATTATGAAATCATATAAATTTTTAGCTTAAATTTTAACTAGACACAAGCACGAACGAGTAGGGATGTAAATGGATCGGATATGAATTGGGTGGAGGTATATCTACATTCATATTCATTTATTTTTCATCATTTGAAGTCGTTTCATCCATCCATATCCATTTCTACTTAATGAGTCGGGTAATGAGATATACATTAAATATTTAAAATAAATTTTTTGTAAAGGTAATCCCCAGATATTAATAAATATTTTGTAATCATCGTTGGATCAATACATGATATCTTTAACACAAATCGCTATATATAACAACATAGACTTAACAAAATATAATCAATACATAATTTATGATAGAGAAACGTAAGTATAATATCGCAAACGAAAACTATTAATATCTCATACTATTGTGAAGAGAGTATTTTTGACAAATTAAATCAGTATCGCTATACATGCGAATAGTTTAATATTATGGTATCATAGAAGGGCAAAAGTTCAATATAGATCCAAAATTTACCATAGATCCAATGAATCAATAATAGCTATTCATTTTTTTATTATGATAAACTTTCACCCTTTTTTAAAAAATTAAATATCTCGCAAACCGTTAATCGTTACGCGATAAAAATTATACCATCGCGACGAGAATTAAATTATCTTTCTATAGATATGCACTACTATATATTTTTAACCATTTTTTTTTTCAAAATTTCGGTCAACAAAAATCATATATGATTTATGAAAATCATATATGATTCGATTTTTACGAATCATATATGATTTTTGAGAATCATATATGATTCGTAAAAATCATATATGATTCATAAAAATCGAATCATACATGATTTTTTAAAATCATATATGATTCGTAAAAATCATATATGATTTTTTCGGACGGAATTTTTGAAAAAAAATGTTTGTCGAAAATATATAAAAGTGCATATCTATAGAAAGATAATTTAATTCTCGTCGCGATGGTGTATTTTTTATATTTTGAAAATTTACCGTTTGTAAGATATGTTGTTTTAAAAAAAAAGGTGAAAAATGATTTTTTATTAATTTAGATAAAAGATGGAGGGTTATGATTGGTTCATTTGTTCTATGGCAAATATGGGTTCTATATTGATCTCAACTCATCATAGAAGACCATCTAAAGATATCTTTTAGCTAAAAACAAAACTTATTTAAAAGTATAAACATGTATAGTCACTAGTTAATTATTTTTACTTTAAATGATATATTTATTATTAAGTTGTTTTTATTTATGTTAAAAATTATTCAAATAAAATGATTGTAAATAATTTACCATTGTTAAAATACAAGTTTTATGATTTTAGTTTATATATAAAAGACTAAAATACACCGTTGGTCCTTAAACTTGGGCATGCGCATCGCGATGGGACAAATCTGGGCATTATCATCGCCGGAGGTCTAAAGCATGGGCTTTATATGCCAAACTCGTCCCTTGACCACTAACGCCGATGTCAACGTTCCGTTATACTCCAGAAAACCTCGTTATCATAGTACTGTTGAGGGTAGAATAGTCTTATTACCTTGATGTACTATAGCCGATGTCTTGTCCAATTTCCCGCCATTATGTAGAATATAACAAAGCTGTGTACTCATTGCTCATCCCCAAACTTGTTTTGGAAGCCTACCTAAAAAACCTTAATGTAATGTCAATCATCAAATCAAATAATCTAAGTAAGAAAATAACAAACACCAACATTGGATTTACTCTATGGCGAATAAGAGAATATCCTTTCTTTGATGACCATGAAATTGAGGAAAAAGCTGCAATCATGAGATATTGTAAGTGTTTTTTGGTTATAGTCTATTACAATCATATGTTAGTACGACTGTTTAAGTTCCCCTTTTAGGTAACTTTATCTTAACATTGTTTTTGTACATTTTTTATACAGCGGGTCAACCAGGATCCTTTAGCATGAGGTTCCATTATGAAGGTACATTCAAATACTTTCCAGGTAGAATATATCAAGGAGGCAAGAAATGCCTTGTTGATCATGTGGAAATAAAATAGGTATCCGTTGATGAAATGGATGCTCTCATGACCCAAATCGGTTATGAGATTGGACAAACCAATTATTTCTACTTTCTTAAGCCTGGTTGTACATTAGACGACGGTTTGTTTACTTTGCGTGAAGCTGCTAATGTTGAGTTGTTGAAAGATGTTGTCATAGACCATAAGTTGATAGATGTCTATGTGGAAATAGGTAAGACAAGATTAGAACTTTCTGAAATGTCCCCACAATCTATTAAGACTGTGTTTTGGGAGATGGATGAAGATAGGAGAAAAGTTGCTACTGCTGCTATTCAATCTTGTTGTAGACGATTGGTGTTAGATGAT
Organism: Chrysanthemum seticuspe; assembly: GCA_019973895.1. NCBI lineage: Eukaryota > Viridiplantae > Streptophyta > Magnoliopsida > Asterales > Asteraceae > Chrysanthemum > Chrysanthemum seticuspe. The sequence continues at coordinate 108,944,317 of BPTQ01000001.1, forward strand.
CTTGATAATGAACCTGCCCTAGATCTTTTTATCCAACTTACACAAGTGCCTATGGACGTTAATGCTATTGGTGAATCTAGCAATTTGCCAAACATTGAGCATGTATTTTCCACCCTAGACACATCATTTGCTAGCCAACCTGTTCATAACAGTGAGCATGCTTTAGTACTTATTGATGAGGACAATGCTATTAAGGAGCCTGATAATCTTGAGTTTAATCTGTTCCGAGTGACTCAGGGGAAGCACTTAGACAAAGTAGGAAGACCACTAGTTGATGTCAATAACAGGTTTGAGGAGCCTGATAATTTTGACGTTAATCTGTTTCAATTGACTCAGGAGAAGCACTTAGACAAAGCAGGAAGAGCACTAGTTGATGTCAATAACAGGTTTGAGGAGCCTGATGTGGATGTAACTCTGTTTCAATTGACTCAGGATAACATGAAACATGATCCTGTTGTTGATGTTACTATGTTACAAGTGAGTGACACTAGTGACTTAGGCAATGAAGTTGATGATTCAATTCAAGCAAATGAAGAGAATACTTGTCAGGAGAATGATGCGCAACTTGCTATGGTCCAAGTAGGTTAAAGTAATGAGTTATGTGAAGCAGGAACAACCAGTAATATAAGTGATGACATGCAGTTGGAAAATGATTTACCTGTGATGGTTGATGATGTCTTTTGCAGTGAGTATGTTTCTTTCCAACATGCAGACTTTGCAAATGGAGTCTATAACACATTCTTCTATTCTGGTCAGGAGTTTGCTACTGCAGTGGATGTCAAAACTAAAGTAAGAGAGCATTCAATAGAAACTATGAGGGAGTTGTTTTTTGTGAAGAATGACAAAACAAGAATAAGGGTCAGATGTAAGGGTTGTGTTCCACTTTCAGGCCCAAGTGAAGGTCCTGGACTGGATATAGGCCCATCTAGAAGTCCATTAAGCAGAAGGGGTATAAATGCATTGCTTTCTAGCAAAAAGGACCCTTCAGAAATACTCTGCCCATGGCTATTGTTTGTCGGCAGGAATGGTGAGACATGTACGTGGTCAGTCAGAACATATAATGAGCAACACACTTGTTTGCAATCAAGGGCAGTCAGAGCTTTTGACCTTCGCTATATCTCACAGAAAATTACAGCACAAATTGAAACCAATCTACTGGTTCCTGTCAAGTCTGTGCATAATCAACTTACCAACCAATACGAGCTTCAAGTGTCCCTGCAGAAGGTTTTAAGGGCCAAAAACTTAGCAATAACAGCCATCAGGGGTCAATTCAAGCTACAATTTACCATGTTGAGAGATTATGTTCAAGAGTTGCAGAAGACAAACCCTAATACAACAGTTGTGATGAATGTGGAACGACCTCCAGATGAGGCTCTTCCAACTAGAGAATTCAAGAGAGTGTATGTTTGTTTAGGTGCACTGAGGGAAGGATTTAAAGCGTGTGGGAGATCGTTGTTGGGGCTGGGTGCTTTTCCAATTCGTGGTCCTTTGAATGGTCAACTGATGACAGCTGTGGGAATTGATAGCAACAATGGTATATACCCTTTAGCTTATGCTTTTGTTGAATCAGAAAACATAGGATCATGGACTTGTTTTCTTCATTGTTTATCCGATGATATAGCACTTGAGCCAATCTCAAGCATCACTTTTATTACTGACATGCAAAAGGTACTCCCTTAATCTGTTCATGAATTTAAGTCTCTCTGTTTTGAAACAGACAGTAAACATATTTGATTTTGTGCAGGATATAAGTAGAGCTTTAGGAGAAGTTTTTCCAGATGCAGAACACAGATTCTGTATTAGAAGCATTCATGAGAAAATGAAACTGCAATGGAAAGGTAGGGCCTACAAAGAGCATCTGTGGAAATGTGCAACAGCCTCAACTGTTGTACAGTTTCAGAAAGCTATGGCTGATTTCAAGAAACTTAATCAACCATCCTATGATTGGTTAAGTAAGATACCACCTATCCATTGGTCAAGGTCACATTTTTCATGTAAGTGATCTATCTGTTTCAGTTAATTTGTATTTGTTAATGCAGTATAAACAATTATAATTAATACATGTTTATTACTGTTTATCTTTATGGAGAGCTACTTCTGATGTGTTACTTAATAACATGTGTCAAGTGTTTTATGACAAAATAATTGAGGGTTTAAACAAACCAATTATTACAGCCTTAGAATACATCAGGGAATACTGTATGAAGAGGATAATGCATGTTCTTTTAGTGATTGAGAAGAGTGATGGGCCACTAACACCAAGTGCACAACACATGCTAGAGGGTATTAAGAAAGAGGTTGTTAAGTATAATGTTTTATGGAATGGGGGAACTAAGTTTCAGGTTAGTGGACCATGGGGTGACCAATGTGTAATTAATGTTGTACACAAGTCTTGTACTTGCAGAAGATGGGAGATAATAGGTTTACCATGTAAACATGTTGTTGCTACCAATTGGAATATGGCTTTAAATGGGCAACAAGTAGGAGATGTAGAAACTTGGGCTCATCCTTGTTACTATCTTCTCACTTGGGAGGCAACCTACCATCACCATGTCCAGCCTATAACTAGCAGCGAACATTGGGAAAAATCAACTCTGCCAACAACAATTGTTCCACCGAAATCCGAAACAAAGCCGCCTAGCTCAAGAGGTAGAAAAAGAGTTAGGATAGCTCCTGAAAGTGAAGAGATTGTGAAGAATGATAAGTTGTCAAGGGCTTGGAAGAGTGTTAAGTGTAGTATTTGTGGCATTGCTGGACACAACCGGAAAACATGTCTAGGGTATGGTAGAGCTGAAAGTAGACGAACTGCCAATAAGGGAAATGTCAAACAAGTGCCTACAAAAGCTGCAGCAAAAAAGACACATCCTAAAGGTAACAAAGTAACATCAGATAAAGAAGCTGAAGGTACAGGTGTTGTTGAAAGTCAAGTTAGTGCAGTTCAAGAAAGTGGTGTTCAATCTGAAAATCAAGATCAAGCAACTGAAGATCCCATCATACATTATGCATCCCTGTCACAATCCCAGCAACATCAAGATGAAGCAATTGCCGATCCCAGCATGCATGAGCAATCCCAGTGTCAATCCCAGCAACATGATCAATCAAAGTCTGATTCTCAGCTGCAGTCAAGTGATGTGCAAGCAGATTCTGCTTCAACCCAGCCTGCTACACGAAGAATGACTAGGCAGCAGGCTGCACTGGAAAGAATGATGGCCTCACCATAGGTCAATTCTGTTATGCTAATTAGATAGACAATGTTTCATCTAGTTTATTTCCTATGGACAAGTTATGTACTCTAAAAACATATGTGTGTCTGTGTCTAACTCTAGTTCTCATGCTTTGAAAAGTATGCAATTTTATGCATTTAAAATTATATCCATTTGCATTAACTATGGAACCATGTCATTATTGTGTATTTTTATAGATTGACTAAGCTTGATGTGTGAATAATTTGCATCAAAAGTAACCAAAGCTAAACAGAACCTCATAAGAATGTTGACATTTAAAAGTCAAACCTAAACAAATTGCTAACCATCTGCATACCCATAAGGCATTGAAAATAAAAAACAAACCAAACTGAATACTTCATAACAACGTTACTACAATTCAAGATACTGAACATTAACCATCTCGCTTTATTACATAAAAGCTAAAAAAGTTATCCCAATGCATAAACAATCAAGAACAATATCCAACTGAGCACCAGGTAAATCTTCCACTTCCACACATCACCTTGAGCAGCTACTAATCTTGCCTCAAGCTCATTTCTCCCCCTCAAAAGGCCTGGTATGATCATTCTTGAACGAGCACAGATTTCAAGATCATACCATCGTATCCACCGACAAGAAGACCCCTATTCATGATTATGACAAGTCATTAAACAACCACCATTGTTACAATGTACTTTGGTGCTTGCGAAAACAAACTAATACAATAAATATTAAGACGCACTTACTTCAACAGGACAACCAAAGAATCAACGCCCTGGGTTGGCAGAGATCCACGAAGTGCGAATAATAGCTTGCTTACCACACCAGCAACGTACCATCTTGAAACGATTATCGTTTTGTAGAAGACTGTTTTTGTAGGATAGTTTAGGGATGGATGATAAATGACGACCAAACCTTGTTACACAGACATATACTAGCTACAAACACTGTACAACGGTTTGTACTGAGTACGCTACAATGAAAGACGGTTTTGCCCTCACCAAAATAACGTTGACATCGGCGTTAATGGTCAAGGGACGAGTTTGGCATATAAAGCCCATGTTTTGGACCTCCGGCGATGATAATGCCCAACTTTGTCCCATCGCGATGCGCAGTGACAAGTTTAGGGACCAACCATGTATTTAGTCTATAAAAAATTATTTCGGTTAATAAATTGATCATCTACAGATAACAACTTGTCATCCATATTCGATTCACTGAACATTCATATCTATATCCGTATCTACTAGTCATCCATTTACCACCATCCGTATCCGCTATCAATGGATGAATTGGGTGGGCATCCGATGAATCAGATGTCCACTGCCATATCTACGCAGGAAAACCTGCATCTATAGAAGTTCAAATGGTATTGTATAACTCTATTCGTCTCAAAATAATTGGTCACCGACAAAAAACACACAGTTTAAAAAAAAACATTATCATTACAACTTTATTTTTTAATATTAATTTTACTCTTAGCTAATTAATATATATATTTTTTTTAAATTTGTAATAGTCACCTCAAGTGAGAGTAATACAATAAACTTGATCTAAAATATCATATGCTTTTAGAGGTGAATAATTAATTTAAGACAACAACAAAAAAATATAGAAAATAAATATTGGACGGAGGGGGAATCATATGATAAAAATACCCAGGCATCACGAATGAAAACATTGAACATAAAAGCCATCTGTACAATCAACAACCATTGAAAATGACATAAAGATATGAGTATACAATGTTAGAGACTTTGAGTAAAACCTTAAAATCAAGAATTGGGACCAATAAGGAAATTGGGTCCCGATTGCCACTAAACATTGAAACACGTTGAGATGTCCCTATACTGACCAAATTCACTTCTCTTCCCTTTCACCATATTATTGTCAAACACATCATGTTATCGTTTTATTGATATTAAGCTCCTTTTAGTACATACACTATACGACACCATGTGCATGTCACATGTCATTTTCTAAGATCAAATGTACAAAGTTTTTGTTTTCTTTAGTAGCGGGTTTGTGATACCATGTACTAGTAATACATGTTGTGAAAACCATCATAAAACTTCAACAATTTATTTATAGATAAATAAAAAAGAATATTGCCATAAAGAAAATTTACTTCGGCATTTAGCTAGTAAAAAAGTCATATTCGTACGTGTAGTTGCAAACACCATTTTCATTAAGGATTTGTCTAACCAGTGCTCTCAAGTCACTAGTTTAGATAAATATATAAAGGTAACTTTAAGTTTAATAATTATGAAATCAGAACTAATCAAGGTAAATTATAATATCAATTAATGTGTATTAAATGCATTTTTCGATTTAATAGGAAAGTTCGGGATGAATTAGGCGTGTTAAGCAATGCCATGCGGGCACTTATTAGACAATCCCTTTTCGTAGAGCTTCGACAAACCATGTATGTTTTTTCTAAGAGATTTACAAAGAACTTAATCTAGCGGAACTTATGTAATTTTGGGCCATGAAAAAAAATTTATTTATGCTGCTACAAAGCGGGTTTCTGAGGGCGCTCTAGCTCCTCAAATGGATCCCGCTGCTAGGTCAGCAGGTGGCGTAAAGGGGCAACGCCTGTGGACTGCTGTCTATGATTACAGGCTTAAGATCCAAATTGTGGCCTTGGTGGTTAACTTAACTTATGGATCAAACTAACTTGCAAGGTAATATCCTATTAGGAGTCATCCTAATACGTGCGTATCCTATCTATTTGTAAACATGTACCCAATATTCGTTCGTGCAAAGTTGTTTTCCTAAATTAATTGTGATTGATAATGGCAGAGTTATCTTAAGTTATGGTATAGGTTCTCCATTACTAGTACTACCACTAGTGAAGAACAAAAGTCTTAAGCTTTAAAAACGTGTAACAAAATTTAAAATATAAAAATGGTTATACCACATGACAAAATCGGGTGCAACTCGTGCGACAAAGCAACTAATTACATGCAGTACTCAAGACATAGATGCAAAAACTAACAACCTCAAGATTGAATCAATTTCCATTAAACATGAAAACTCGTAATAACAATGAGCTTATTAATATTTCACGATTTCTCCAATGAGATCTTCATATAGAAGATTCAATGTCCATTTACATCATCTTTACATCTACATATATATTGGCATAATTCGACTAATATCGAAAATCTCCTCTATTTCAGTTAGATATGTTAGCTTTCTTATATCAAATACCATGCACCATCTTTCTTGGATCAAATATTTGACATCGACCTTATGAGACCTTATTGGCTTGAATCAATACTCTCCGTAGTTCATCAGCAATACCCTGCAAAAGAACTGGTTTCTGAATGATTCCATTAATTCCGACTTGTAAGCATCTTTCCCACAAATCTTCATCAGCACTAGCAGTTGAAGCAATAATTAATGGCCAATTCCGGCTTCTAAACTTTCTTATTCTTAAAGCAACTTCTAAACCATCTAAATCAGGCATGTGTAGATCCAAGATCAAGATTTGGTAAGCGGCTACAGGCGTGGTAAGAGCCGTGAGACAGTCGAAACCAGAGGTCACAGTTGTGACTGCACAGCCGAGTTTCTCAAGTAGCTTACGGGTTACAGCACGGTTTACATCATCTTCATCAGCTAAAAGAACTTGAAGGCCTCTAAAGATTGAGTTGGATTGTGTGTGATGATCTAAGGAGTCACTGGTATCAGATATTGCTATCATGATTGAAGGCCTAAGTTGAAACCGAAGAACAAGTGACATGCTTTGATCAAAACCTACTGGATTTGGGACTACCCAAATGTTCCCTTGCATCATCTGCCAAATGACCAACATCAAATTTAAGATTACTGATAAATGTATGAAGGGTTTTTGCAAATATGAGCAATGTGGCTTTTTTTGTAAACCTTAGTCATTTGCTTTTTAAATTGATGCCTTTATAAACATGTCAAGTATAGTGTCACTTCTATAAACAAATGTCAAGCACACGGAAACGCAGTGACCTAAACGACCCAAAATCATCTTTTAATGGCCACAAAAAAGTACCACGACTAAAACGGGACAAATGAAAACACGTTGGTATTTTATAAAATAAAATACTATAACAAAAATACACATATCATGCAACAATATTATTGATAAAAATGCAGAAAAAAACTTAGAATACTAACCTGAACCAGCTTTTGGCACATACTAAAGCTCAAACTTTCCTCTGCTACAACTCTACGGTGTCTCTGATCACTTGAAGACCGCTCCAGCACAGAAAAAGAGTCATTTAACCCAATCTCAAACTTGACAACAACATAACCATCGTTTGAGTTTGATCTCCAAGAACGCCATTCTTGATCACTCCTCCCGTGACTACTATTACAACTCTCTCTAAAAATCCTTAAAGTTAAGCATCCGCCGCCATTGCCCCAGCTCAAAAGATTTCCAATCATATGCAAGATCACTTGCAAAACCCTTCTTTCATCTCCTACTATGCTATCTGGTAAATATTTATCGACACTAATATCAAAGTCATAACCTTTATAAACACACAAACACTTTGCAAGACACGCTGCTTCTTTGATCATACTATGAAGCCGAAAAGATCTCATTTCTAACGGGAACTTCCCATTATCTTTTGAAGAATCGTCCATTACATCGTTGATCAGAGTCGAAACAACATTGCTCGTTTTGGCCATTGTGTCAACAAGAACGCGTTGCTGACCATTTAGATTATCATCCTGTAATATAGAAAGCAAACCCATAACGGAATGCATAGGTTTTCTTAAACCCTTGCTCATAACCGCTTGAAACGAGCCTCTTGCTTGGCTTGCCCTCATTGCATCTTGTTTAGCTTGTTGTAATGCTTGATTTTGAGCAACTAATTTGTCTCTCATAAGTCTAGATTCTTCAAGAACCGCAGCGTGTGAGAGAGCAACCGCTACTTGATCAGCAACTACTTTAACTATCTCCAGCTCAAAATCAGTCCAAGATCGATCATTTCCACCAGGAAGAACCAATACTAATATTGCATAACAAGCTTGAATCATTTCAGGGGTCCCACCCTTAAAGTCCGCTACTCGAAGCATTGGCATTCGAATAGCAGCCACGGCTCCTGGTTCACCAGACCCTCCACTACTTAATGCAGCTAATCTTGATTCACGTTCCAACAGCTTCACTACTTCACTTCTTTTAATTTCTTGAACATCAGAATCGTTAATTGCGATATAGAATTCATCAACTGTCGAAGATTCACCCCCTTTTAGCTGATGGGTGAGATTCATTACCGTCTTAGCCTCGTCTGGCATCCATATTGCACAATTTTGCAAATCCAACGTCTCTGATAACTTATCAAGAGTGGTGTAAAGTATAGTGTGGCGATCAAGTGACTTTCGTATCTCTTGTGTGAGCATACGAACATGCCACCCTGCTTCTTTCTGTTGCTTGATCACTCCCATTTCTCTACCAAGGTCCCAAAACTTTTTTCTCAACATGACTTCCCTAACTTTTATTTTCAAAAGCCACGGGATAAGAGTAAACAAAGTAATTGCGGTCGCAAACGAGACTAACGCCGTAAGGAACTTGAAAATGGTGAGAGCAAGCATCAGTTGAAAAGGGTGTGATTCGTATGTCCAACTATTTAGTAAATGTGTCATTCCACATAGAACAATGAACAAAATGAATTCGAATAGTACCCATTTAAAAGGCACATTTGAACAACTAACAAAGTAGAGTAACTCAATTGGTATAGAAAAATAAGCTATTGCTATCAAGAAATCACTCACTTTTTGTGTATACATAATGTTGGCATGCCCAAAGAAACCTTCAACATCACAATTACACCCTGTGTACCCATTTTCCGATGCCGAAACACAAATCAACAACACGAAAATAATCGCGCAATAACTTAATGTTTTCGACATTGGATTCATCAATATCGACTATTGCACCCACATATCAACTCTTTCTCAACCCCTTTCTTCCAAATATGATGAAATCAAAAACTATCTTCAATCTCTCTTAATTTTAACATCCTGCTAATCCAACAAGCATCAGAAATTAAACTTCAAAAAAAAAAAAAAAAAAAAAAAAAAAAACTTTTCACATATCAAATTAAACAACTTATTCACTTAATTTCCTCCAAAATTCATTAAAAACTAAAGCAAAATTAAATACTAAAACATAAAATTACTCAAAATTCTTAAAACCCTTTTACAATTAGCCAAAAGGGTATCCAAAAATCAAAAATGCAGACAAAAAAGATTAAAAAAAATGTTTATATACCTCACAGCAACACATCTTCAGCAAAAATTGGCTCAATTGAAATAGAATCAATTTCAATAAAGTAATATATATATATATATATTTTTTTAATACTCAGAGCAATCTTTGCATGATCCAATTAGTAAAAACTTGCAGTTTTTTTTTTCCTGTGGGTTGTGCTTAAATTCTAGTGAGCAGAAGGCAATAGGACATATAAAAGTGGGCAGATGCATGAACCCACCCCTCAGTTTTCATTTTTATTTTTATTTTTATAAAATGGGTATTCAAGTGGTACTTTGAAAAGAGTTTTTAGTTTCGTAACAAGGAAAAGGTTTGATTGAAAGAGACGCGGTTTTCGTTAGATTTGTCCGCGCCGTTGTTTTGGTATGTGTGAAAGAGAAGTTCAAGAATATAATTAGTTTAAGGTCAATTTTAGAGTAAAATTACATTAAGTGGTTTGTCTAAAGTTGCACCTGCAGTCCTTCATAGTTTTTTATTGCATTGATAGTCCTCAATTTTGCAAAATATTCCCGCAACTTAACTTTCGTTAGTTTGATTCGTTAAATTAGTCATGTGGCATGCACATTGGGGTATAATTGTCAATTTTTCTATTATTTATCCCCACGTACCTTTATTTCACTCTCTAAACCCTTTATTTCTCATTCTCTCTCCATTGTCATCATCATCAGACTTATAAAACAACTACAAATTACCAAAAACTTAAGCTTGCATGTATATAAGGTATGGTTGTTGGAATATAGTGAAGCAAAATAATAAAGACCCACACCTTTGTCCACTCACTACAACCTGACATAAAATACGACAAAACCTAACATCGTAACACATATCACAAAACCCACCATCATTGTGTACCAAACAACAGGTCGAACACCTCACATAATCATCAAGCCTTGATAATACACTAATAGTTTGAAATAATAGATCCCAACAATTCTATTTTTAAAACATTAAAACAAATATGGTTTTTGAATGATCCTCTTTTATGTGATAAAAGGAGCTTTAACATCTCGGAGAAAACATCCTTCGTCAGATGCGATGGTTGCGGTGATGTGTTACGGTAAAGGCAGCGGCGTTATACTTGGTATTTGATTTAGTTGGTTGGTCTAAATACTAAATAGACCTCAAAATCGGTTTTTAAGTATAATATTATTTAAGTGCCTTGTAGTAGTTTGGCTATGACTTTTAGTGTTAGAAGAAATATTTTGATTAATTAGTCAAATATTTGAACTTTTGAAGTAGAAAGTCAAACCAAATAGTCAAACTTAAGTTAAGTATTAGTTAGATGTTTATGAAAAATTATATGTAGCCAAAGTATTAGAAAAGGGGACTTTAGGGGCCATTTATGCCATAATGCCAAACTAGTACCTAACTCATATAACTAGATAATTCCATGGCTTTTCTAAAACATTCCATAATGTTTATGTTTGTGTTGGGTCATGGGTTCTAAAGAGAGGGAAAAAGAGAAGAATTTCCAAATAATGAATTAAAGGAGAATTGAGGTTCCAATACAAGGGTTTAGTCCATGATGATCATCCCTCAAGAAAGTTGTTAGGAATTAGAAAATTCAGTCGTTAAAGAGTCGGTCACCTCAAATATAAGCATTCAATAGAAAGCTCGTAGTCGGAGTTATGATATGTTAGTTAGTAGTTTGTTAAGTAACACCGTGGAGGACGGACGGGTCTTTACCCACTGTATGCCTGATCCACAGCCCGTAGGTGGCGTTTATTTGTAAGACACTATAAATACCCTCTACCTCCTAAGGTAGAGGGTTGGAGCTTCAATACTATTTTTCTTTGTTTCACATAGTTCCCAACTCTCTTCCATTTCTCTCTCTAGAACTTTCTCTCTCTAAACTATCTTGAACGCCCCATGATGATTATGGTTTAGTGTGTTTGTGAAATCCCATATCTTACAATTGGTATCAAGAGCCATGGTTTGATCACTCATCTTTCATGCTCTTTGTTTTGGTGGATTTCATAAGGTTTTTGGGGTATTAAGTGTTTAGAAGAGTTTGATTCATTTGGACAAATTCTAGTGTTAAAGTTTGAATTTTGCTTGTACTTTTGTGTTTAGGATCATCATATGTGTTTATGTTTTGAATTGGAAGGTTTAAATCATTGTGGTTTGGTTGTTTTTGATTGATAAAGTGGTTATTTTTGAAGTTTGTACGAAGCGAGTTGAGTCTAGGATATCTTGTTCCTCAAAGCGAGTTGCTTTGTTATTGGATGCTAGTTGGCATATGCGACTTGGCTATTTAGCGAGTTGATTCTTATGCGACTTGGGTTCTAAGCGAGTTGTTTCTGTAAGCGACTTGAGTTCTTAAGCGACTTAGCTATTAAGCGAGTTGTGTCTGTTTGCGACTTGGCCATTAAGCGAGTTGATTGTGCTGCAAGTTGATACTAAAGCGAGTTGGCTATTTAGCGACTTGATTCATTAAGCGAGTTGATTGTGCTGCGAGTTGATACTAAAGCGAGTTGGCTATTTAGTGACTTGATTCATTAAGCGAGTTGATTGTGCTGCAAGTTGATACTCAAGCGAGTTGGCTATTTAGCAACTTGACTCAATTAAGCGAGTTGTGTTTAGCTACTTGTCTATTTAAGCTTGTTACTTCTTCGTGATACATTCTTACGGTTGTTCTGTTGATTTAGTAAAATCCCGTGAAAGAATCAATTTCCCGGTTTAATCAAAGAATTGTAAAATCCCGCAGAACTTGTAATCATGGCAAACATCGTTCCTACTATTGTCTCTTCCGTAGCTGAGGACGTTCAAGCAGCAGGGTCAGATACTCGTCCACCTATGCTTGACAGAACTGATTATGATTCATAGGCTCAAAGAATCAGTATGTACTGTCTTGGAAAGGAAAATGGGGTCAACATTCTCAAGTCAATCGATGAAGGACCTTATCTGGTTGAGACTACTAGAGACTTAATTGATACATCTGCAGATGGAACAATGATATATGGAATAGACAAACCAAAGACATATGATGAGCTCGATGATAAGGAGAAAAAGAGATTCGATGCTGATATCAGGGCTTCTAACATCATACTTCAAGGTCTTCCAAAGGATATCTACAAGCTGATCAATCACAACACCGAAGCCAAGGCAGTGTGGGATAATGTCAAGATGCTTCTCTCAGGTTCTGAATTAACTATTGAAGACAGAGAATCACAATTATATGATGACTTTGAGCACTTCAAGATGAGACCAGATGAGAGTGTCTATGAGTACTATGTGAGATTCCATAAGCTTGTGAACGATATGAGGAACATCAAAATGACCATGCCAAACATTCAGCTGAACTCAAAGTTTGTGAACAACATGAATCCCGAATGGCACAAGTTTGTCACCTCTGTGAAGCTAACCAAAGGATTAAAGAATACTAACTATGAGCAACTCTATGCTTTCCTTCTTCAGAATGAGAGGCATGCTATGTTTGAGAAAAGGATTCTGGAACAGTTCAAAACCAATCAGGGAGAATCAAGCTCACCTAATGATTCTACAGCTTTCTACACCAATATTGGTATTACCACCAAGGCATCTCAAGTCATACCTATGGGTAATGGTAATCACAAACTCATTCCTGATCCTATGTTCAAACAAACTGATGCTGATGCACACGTGGGAAACTTCATTAATCAACTGGCTCTCCTGATTAGTCAAATCATGAACTCTCTTCCACACACCAACAACAATCTCAGAACTGCATCCAATCCACACAATCAAGCCACTTTCAGAGATGGGAAGGTTATGGTGCAGCCAGTACAAGAAAGGCAGTACGAACAAGGAATAGGTGGAGCTAGTAGAGGATATGTAGCAAATCAGAATCGGGGAAGGAATGGAAATCAAGGACAAGCTAAACCAATCAAATGCTACAACTGTGGTGGTGAAGGACACATTGCTAGGAACTGCACATCTCCAAAACGTCCACAGAATGCAGAATACTTCAGAGATAAGATGCTGCTTGTACAAGCTTAGGATAATGGTGCTGCTTTGGATGAAGAGGAGTTGCTGTTTCTTGCTGAGGGCAATGCCAAGACCTATGATGCAGATGTGGATGAGCATCCAATTCAGGAGATAGGTCACAATCATCAGAATGCCTTTCAAGTAGCTGATTGTGATGCATACGACTCTGATGTTGATGAAGAACCTACTGCACAAACCATTTTCATGGCTAGCATTTCTCCAATGGTCTTTCCTGAGGTCTCATCCTCACCACAAGCTGGCCCATCCAAAGACAAACTCATCTCAGAGGTATTAAAACTATACGATGATGCTGATGTGCAAAAGATGCATGACAAAGTACAATCAACTGAAACTATTAAATCAAATATTGAAAATATGGGTAATATCAATGTTGTCCCATATGATCAATATATGAAACAAAGTGAAAGTGAAGTTGTACCAAGTGATGCATCTTCTGCAGTCAACAATGACTATGTTTTTGATGAATACACTGCATGTGCCCCAGATGATTTTGTTATCTCTGAACATAATGCTTATAAAGAACGTGTTGCTATTTATGAACAACGAGCTAAGTTTGAGTTAACCACTCGTGAGCAGGAGATGGATGACCAAATGCGTACAACTATTAGACAAAGTAAGTTTAGAGAAGAAGTATTAAAACAAGAGTTAAAATCCTTACAAGAAAAGCTTCCTAAAACTGCTAAGCAAAAACAAGAACTTCAAGAAAATGTTAAGATGCTTAAGCAAGAATTCTGTGCTAAGGAATCAAAACTTTTGAATGATTTTTCTAATCTAAAAACCTTGAAAAACAAGCTTGAAAATAAGTTGTACGTACAAGGAAATACCATTCAAACTGCTCACTTAATCACTAAGCACAGAGTTTTAAGTGATAAGCATAGTACTCCCCTTGTTGAGGAACCAAATCCAGAGGTCATTAAAAAGGCTAAAAGTGCTCATAAGGTAATCTATGATGGTAATGAAATCCTTAAGCCTAGACAGAAACCTAGTGGCGTTGAGTGCACTGAGGAAGATAGAAAATTAGATGATGTATCTAGGGAGAAAATGAATAAGAAGTTAGATGATCCTGAATGTAAAAAGAATAACATAATGATCAAACCCCATGATTACAAAAAGGAAAATTGGATTTCCTTAAACAAGTTAAAGCCTCAAACTTTGTTAACTCCTGAATAAGTGTTTTGGAAAAAGGACTTAGATAAGCAAAAAGCTGAAAATATTGTTGAAACAAACCCTCCCCTTAGGAGAATGCCTGCAGCGACTGTGTATCCTCCCAATACACCAATGCATTTGGTTCCTAGAACTATTGCCACTAAGAGCAAGACCTTAATCAGTCAATATGTGATCTTTCAATTATTTGTTGATTTTGAGAAAACTTGTAAGAAAAGAATCACACCCACTGGGATAACTGAAGGGGAAAGGGGTTTTGAACAAACAAAAGAATGTTATTTAATAGAAGTCATGCCTTTCTTTAAACAATTAAAAGATCACTTTGAGAGTCTTAAAAAGGGGATGGATACAGATATTAAAGGGATGGAAAAAGAATTTGATGCAATGATAATTGTAGTTAGTGACTATGAGCGGGCATTAAAATATAATGAAATTGAGAGGAAGAACTTGCATACCTTAAATGAGAATCTGATTTCTGAATGTATCTCTCAAGATGTGTTTTATACTGCTACTAATTGCTCTATTACTGCTTCTCAATTTCATGAATTATCTGTTGCGTTGAAAGTCTCCCATGATCGTGTCATTGAACTTGAAATAAAAAACTCTAAACTAAGTGATAAAATTGAACAGGATGATCACGATAACTTGGTAAAACATTTTTCTAAACTAGAAGTTGAACATTTTGACTTGCAACTAAAATATCAACATCTTAAAGAAAATGTTAAAACCTCAAACATCAAGATATCCTCGGATCTTCCATAGTTTGATGCAGTTTTTGAACTAAACAAACGTGACGAACAAATTCAAACTCATTGTAACACGATCAGAAAGTTGAAAGCCCAAATTTCTTAATTAAAGGGTGAAAAGAACAATATGACTGGCTCCCAAATGCCTCCTCCTTTAGATTCTCAGAATTCTCAAAACTTTCATCTTCAAAACTTGGTTAATGCCTTACAAAAGGAAAATGAGAGTTTTCTAGAAGAAAATGAAAAGGTTAAACGTCATTTCAATGAGTTATTTGAGTCAATTAAAGTCACTCGTAACAAAAATAACAAAAAGATACCTCGTTGCAAAAGGAAATTGAGAATCTGAAGAGTCAGATAAAAGGGAAAATGTCAATGACCAATGGGGAGAATGGTGCTTCAAAGATGCATGTCTGTAATAAATATGCTTTGACTGTGAAATATGTTCCTCCTCATCTTAGGAATAACAAACTTGCTATTCAAACATATTTCTCATACCTTAAGGACAGCCTAGAATGTCTCCGTGAGATTGTAGAAGAGGACAAGTTAGAGAAACCAGATGATAATGCAATTGGCCATGCATGCTTATATGCCAAACGATCTCAAGAACTTCTAGAATGCTTAATTACAATATGCCCTAAAACCTTAGGTGAGCAAGTCAATCCCTTGATACCTTGTTCAATGCCTAGTGCCAAGCATGCAAGTCATTCAATGCCAAATGTTATGAACGTGAACCTTAGTGTGCCTTCAAGTAGTTCAGATTCCAAATCTGTTAGTGCCAAGAATGTGAACTCGAGTGTGCCCTCTAGGAGTTCAAACCCCATCACTTCTACTGTTAAGAGAGTGATCTTTAATGTGCCTTCAAATAGTTCAGATCCCATCACATCTAAACAGGAAATGCATAAAGTAGCAAAACCAACTAATGTTCCCATTCCCTCTACAGGAGTAATCAGTGACATTAAAACGAGCAGGTAAAAGTCCCAAGACAATACAAGGAATGATAGGACCTCGCAAGCTAAGAATGTGCATTGGAAGAAAGTAGAAGATCACCCTAGGAACACTAAGTTTGAGTTAAATAAAACGAATCGTGTTGATTCTAGTATTAGCTATAAGCGTACTGTAATTAATTCGAATTCTGCTGCTACTTTTGGAAAAACTTGTAATGATGATTGTGTGGTTTCTGTTACTAATCATGAATGTGGTATGAATGTTTTGTCTAATGCTGTCGATTGCCCAGTTAAAATTGTTAATGCTAAAAATCGAGCTAAGAAGGCTAAAAGGCAAAAGCGAAAGAAAGTTAGAAAACAGTGGAAACCCACAGGAAGAACATTTAGTATGATAGGCTATCAATGGATACATGTCGGCCATAAGGTTAATCAAACAATGCCCACTAGTAAATGGATGCCTACTGGTAGAACTATTCCCTTAAGAAGTGAACATACTTTGAATAGGTCACATACGGACACTAGCACTGCATCTATTCCTAATGATTCCATTGCTTCTACTTCTGATATGAATGTTTCTATTTCTGATGTGGGTGTTCCAATCACTGTTACTAACCATGTGGAACCCATTCTTGAATGGGGATCCCAATTATCTAGTTATCCATTATTGTCTGTGTTCAACTGCAGATCGTTCAAATCGTTCTGTGGTACCTGGACTCAGGCTGTTCCAAGCATATGACTGGAAACCGGTCACGGCTCATGAACTTTGTGAGTAAATTCATCGGGACTGTTAGATTCGGGAATGACCATTTCGGTGCTATTATAGGTTATGGAGATTATGTTGTTGGTAAAAGTGTTATCTCCAGGGTATATTATGTGGAAGTTCTTGGTCATAACCTGTTCTCTGTTGGTCAATTCTGTGACTCTGATCTAGATGTAGCCTTCAGAAAACATTCGTGCTTCTTTAGAGAACTTGATGGTAAGGAACTTTTAAGAGGAACACGTGGTTCAAATCTATACACCATCTCTATCGAAGATATGATGAAGTCTTCTCCAATTTGCTTGTTGTCAAAGGCTTCGAAAACAAAGTCATGGTTATGGCATCGTCGTCTCAATCACTTGAATTTCGGCACAATCAATGATCTCTCCAGAAAGGACTTAGTTGTAGGTTTACCTAGACTTAAGTATGAAAAGGATCATCTTTGTTCAGCATGCCAATTGGGAAAAAGCATGAAGTATGCCCATAAACCCAAACCTACAAACTCAATTACAGAAGTTCTTCATACAATTCACATGGATTTATGTGGACCCATGAGAGTGCAGAATATCTTTGGGAAGAAATATGTGTTAGTTTGTGGTTGTTGATTACTCTAGATTCACCTGGGTCAAGTTCTTAAGGACAAAGGATGAAACTCCAGATATCATCATCAAACTCATCAAACAGCTACAGGTTCGTCTTAACAAAACTGTCAGAATCATCCGAACAGACAATGGAACTGAGTTTGTTAACAAACAACTTAGTGAATTTTATGAAAGTGTGGGAATCAGTCATCAAAGAAGTGTTCCACGAACTCCTCAACAGAACGGTGTAGTTGAAAGACGAAATCGAACTCTTGTGGAAGCCACAAGAACAATGCTGATTTACTCAAAGGTTCCAATGTTTCTCTGGGGTGAAGCCATTGCCACTGCATGCTACACACAAAATCGATCCCTGATTCACACTGTTCATGGAAAAACTCCATATGAACTTGTTCACAATAGAAAACCTAATCTCTCATTCCTTCGTGTATTTGGTGCTTTGTGCTATCCTACGAATGATGGTCAAAATTTAGGTAAACTAAGAGCTAAGGCAGACATTGGAGTTTTTGTAGGATATGCACCAAACAGAAAAGGATACCGAATCTACAACAAGAGAACCCAAAATATCATGGAAACTATTCACATTACGTTTGATGAGCTGACCAGTCAAATGGCTCTTGGACAATCCAATTCAGGACCCGCACTTCAAAACAGTCCCATTGGTTCATCTCTTGTACCAAACTCTTCTCCAGCACTCCATATGTACCTCCATCTGAAGATGATTTGAAGAAATTGTTTGATCCTATGTTTGATGAAGACTATGAGCCAAGTGCTATTGAATTGTGAACTCCTTCAACAGAGGCTGCTTCTATCTCTGTCAATGAAGTCAATCCTTCAGTTTCTATGTCATTAAGCCAAGAAGCGCCTGCTGCTGATCAATCTGTTTCATCAACAAATCTTCAATCATCCAATGTACATCATGGAAATGCTTCTGATTCACCGGATGAAGTTAATCCCTTTGCTACTCCCGAAGATGCTCCATTTGAAAATATATTTGCTCCTGAATCATCATCTGAACCATCTTCATCAGGAGTCATCGACTCTGCTACTTCGGTTCCACAACCACAACCACATGAACATCTTAGAAAATAGACACATGATCACCCATTGGATAACATCATTGGAAACCCTTCTCGTCCGGTATCCACTCGTAAACAGCTTGCTACTGATGCCTTATGGTGCTTCTTTAACTCAGTACTCTCAAAGATCGAACCTAAAGAGGTTAAAACTGCTATGAATGAAGACAGCTGGTTCAATGCCATGCAAGATGAAATTCATGAGTTTGATCGATTAGATGTATGGGAATTAGTACCAGCTCCAGATTGTGCTATGATCATTGCTCTTAAGTGGATCTTCAAAGTGAAGCTTTATGAGCATGGTGATGTTTTGAAAAATAAGGCTAGGTTAGTGGCTAAAGGTTATCGTCAAGAAGAAGGTATAGACTTTGAGGAATCTTTTGCTCCAGTTGCTCGTTTCGAGGCGATCAGAATCTTCTTGGCTAATGCTGCTAGCAAGAACATGGTTGTTTATCAGATGGACGTGAAAACCGCATTTCTTAATGGAGATCTGAAAGAAGTGGTTTACGTCAGCCAGCCAGAGGGTTTTGTGAATCCAGAGCATCCTACTCATGTTTATCGCTTGAAAAAGGCCCTATATGGTTTGAAGCAAGCTCCTAGAGCATGGTATGATACGCTGTCAAAGTTTCTTCTATCTACTGGATTCAGCAAAGGAGCAGTTGATCCTACTTTGTTCACCAGAAAGTCAGCCAAACATTCAATTCATGTTCAAATTTATGTTGATGATATCATCTTTGCCTCGACTGCCCCAATGAGTGTGATCGTTTTTCTAATGAAATGGGTTCAAAATTTCAAATGTCAATGATGGGACAAATGTCATTTTTCTTGGGATTACAAATTTCACAAAGTCCCGGAGGCATTTTTATAAATCAATCTAAATATGCAAATGAGATTTTAAAGAAATTTGAATTTGATTCTAGTGACCCTGTTGACACTCCCATGATTGAACGAACCAAGCTAGATGAGGACCACTCAGGGATCATGGTAGATCAAACGAAATATCGTAGTATGATTGGATCCTTGATGTACCTCACAGCTAGTAGACCAGACATCTTGTTCGCTGTGTGCATGTGTGCTAGATATCAGTCTAAGCCTACTAAAAATCACCTTGAAGCGGTTAAACGGGTCTTTCGGTATCTCCAAGGAACCATCAATATGGGACTATGGTACCCGAAGGACACCGGTATGTCACTAACGGCCTATGCAGATGCTGATCATGCAGGTTGTCAAGATACACGTCGAAGTACATCTGGAGGTGCTCAGTTTTTGGGTGATAAGCGTGTGAGCTGGTCTTCAAAGAAGCAAATGAGTACTTCTATTTCCTCTACAGAGGCTGAATACATAGCCATGTCATCTTGTTGTGCTCAAATCTTATGGATGAGATCCCAATTATCTGACTATGGCTTTGAATTCAACAAAATCCCTCTGTACTGTGATAATAAAAGTGCTATTACTCTCTCATGCAACAACGTTCAACACTCAAGAGCAAAGCATATCGACATTCGACATCATTTCATCAGGGAACAAGTGGAAAAAGGTGTAGTGGAACTCTATTTTGTGAGGACTGAATACCAGCTAGCAGACATCTTCACCAAAGCTCTTCCAAGAGAACGTTTTGAGTTTATTCTTCCACGACTTGGCTTGAAAAGCCTTCAACAAGAAACACTCAAACGTCTTCAGGAAGAAGACGAGGAGTAAAGGTCTTTATTCATCTATCTCTTGTATATATTTATTTAAAAAAAAAAGAAAAAAAAAAACCTTTCAAAAATCCTTAAAAATTTGAAAAATCTTGAAAAATTCTCAAAAATATTGTTATTTTGTCATGTTTTTCCTTATTCGATATCATCTACGGACTTTGTGTTAACATTCAAAGAATGTCACGGGTCTTTAGGTGTTCTTCGAATTTACATAGATTTTTGTTAAATAGATATATATATATATATATATATATATATATATATATATATATATATATGAGGCGGAGAAAAATAGTGGTTTATTGTTATTTCAGGCAGTAACCCGTTTTCAAAGAAAGAACAGAGCCATGCTATATCTGGTTTTTCAAATCTCATGCTCTGATTCTATAAATACAATTTCTTACTATCTAATGAAAACTAATTGCTTTGAAAAAAAAAAAAAAATTACTCGGACTCTATTTTTGAAAATCATCTGAACTTAACAGTTGTCATAAATATCTATCTCTCAATCAACAAATTATGTCATTGATTGAGTGGGAGAATGATTTTTCAATTAAATAAAAAAAGTGTATTTTTCAAACAATGGTACCAGACCGTGGTTATTATTAAGTTTTCAAAAGATATTCAAGCATGTTCAATGTAAATCGTTGGAGTCTAAAGTCTCAAAATTCGTAATTAATTTAAATATACAGAGATCACGAATGCTCAAATGATGTGAAAATTGTGATCGCGAGGGAGATTTGGTGATTATTGAATAAACTGATAATTTGATAAAATGGTTTAAAAAAAAAAAATTACTCGGACTCTATTTTTGAAAATCATCTGAACTTAACAGTTGTCATAAATATCTATCTCTCAATCAACAAATTATGTCATTGATTGAGGGGGAGAATGATTTTTCAATTAAATAAAAAAAGTGTATTTTTCAAACAATGGTACCAGACCGTGGTTATTATTAAGTTTTCAAAAGATATTCAAGCATGTTCAATGTAAATCGTTGGAGTCTAAAGTCTCAAAATTCGATAATTAATTTAAATCTACAGAGATCACAAATCTCAAATGATGTGAAAATTGTGATCGGGGGAGAATTTGTGATTTAAATTGGAATTAAACTGATAATTTGATAAATGGTTTTATAAGGATGTACAAGCTCGCCTCCCCGCATGTGACAAACGATTTCAAAATTTTCCATGCACATGTTGAGGGGGAGCATCTATTTTAAACCTCAAATTATTGAAACGTGACTGAATTGTCTCTAAGTGCAGGTTCCCTCTAATACGTGCAAACTCTTTCATTTTTTGAGGCACATATTGAGGGGGAGCAAAATTGTGAAAACCTCATCCTTCCTTAAAATGTTTTATCTACTCAAATTGATTAGGAAGTGATGATAATCATTTTAGAAAATGTTAATCAAAAGATTGGACCTTTCATTCTTAATCTAACGATTTCAAAGATCTCTTGCCTCCATGTGCTAAACAAATTTCAAATTTTTATTGTTGGGAATTATGCGAAGAAGGATTTCTGCTGTCAATACTGCCGAAGGATTCTGCTGAAGTAGAAGCAGAATCTGCTGAAGAAGAGATTCTACTGAAGAGTAAAAGCCGTGCCGTGTTTCTGCTGAAGGGTGGAAGCTGACTAGGATCAGCATGCGCTTTATTATTTAAATGCTAACCCATCATTATTCTTGTACTGCCCGAGGTTAGCATGGGTATTATTGTACTGCTCAATATTATTTAGTGTTTTAGTCATTAAATGCATGCTTGCATGTTTAGTCGATTGAGTAGTAATAGTTTAGGGTTCCTTGTCTATAAAAGGAACTTCATAGTTTGTAATAGATAACTCATCCGAAACATAGTGTTTCAGTTAATAAAAGATCCATAGAGGATCTAAGTGTTCTTAGTTATAACAACTTGTATTTACTTTCCGCTATAGAATACGGTCTGTTGATAGCTGTAATGATTTGCTCAAAATCATAGGGTCTGCAACCACCCATGCTTAATTGCTGAGAGTTGTATGGTCATCAATTCACCATGGTATATTCCTTGTTGGAATCCAAGAATTGGCTAGCCCACAAGTATATGGCTTGTGGTAAAGGCAACTGAATCCATATTTGGTTATCAATTCACCAATTCTAAGAATTGACTAGTCCTGAGCAAACGACTACAGGTAAAGACACATCAAATCCGTTTATATAGTTGCTGATTTGCTAATAAATCAGATGGTTATCAATGTACCATAGTTTTCGGACTTAAACATCTGGCTACTCCAGTAGTGATGGCTATTGGTAAAGAGACATCAAATCCATTATTTTCAATGATTCACCTCTCTCAGATGTTAACACACCTGGATGTGATGAGAATAGTATGCAACTAATAAGTATTGATGTACAATATGTCATGTGTTGCTGCAAAGACCTGGCGCTTCAAAGTTTACTCATCATAGAGATGAGATTATTATTGGTTCTTTGCTACTGATGTTTGAGAACAATCCTCTAGTACTGAAGTCTCTAAGATCCATCAAGGTAGGAAACTAGAACTTAACCAAGTCAAATTCCAGTTTAGGGGAGGATTGTTGGGAATTATGCGAAGAAGGATTTCTGCTGTCAATACTGCCGAAGGATTCTGCTGAAGTAGAAGCAGAATCTGCTGAAGAAGAGATTCTACTGAAGAGTAAAAGCCGTGCCGTGTTTCTGCTGAAGGGTGGAAGCTGACTAGGATCAGCATGCGCTTTATTATTTAAATGCTAACCCATCATTATTCTTGTACTGCCCGAGGTTAGCATGGGTATTATTGTACTGCTCAATATTATTTAGTGTTTTAGTCATTAAATGCATGCTTGCATGTTTAGTCGATTGAGTAGTAATAGTTTAGGGTTCCTTGTCTATAAAAGGAACTTCATAGTTTGTAATAGATAACTCATCCGAAACATAGTGTTTCAGTTAATAAAAGATCCATAGAGGATCTAAGTGTTCTTAGTGATAACAACTTGTATTTACTTTCCGCTATAGAATACGGGTTGTAGAGATTTTCTATTAGTTTGCTTATGATTACATAGGCAACACTAATGATCCACGAGTGCTCAAGATCTGTCAAGGTCTGTCTGTGTTCAACAAGTGGTATCAGAGCCTCGGAAGAGTCTCTTCGATACTGAGAACCATATTTACCTCACCCCCATACAACCAAAAACATATTCACCGTGCCTGGAACTGATGATGAATCAGAAGTCACCAACAACAACATCAAAAACACCACCTCTATGCAACAACTTAGTCTCTCCAACAGTAATGGTAAGTTTCCTTATCTGAAAAAGGAAGAATATGATCTGTGGACCATGAAGATGCAGAACTGGATCTCCAATATTGATTGGAATCTGTGGGAGATTGTGAAGAATGGAAACAGTCTGAAGAAGACTATCCCAGATCTTGATGGTAAGTTTACCATTGCTCCTCCCAAAACTGCTGAAGAGATTCTAGCTGTGCAAAGAGAGCACAAAGTAAGAACCATCCTTCTTCAATCTATTCCTGAAGATCACTTGGGTGATTTTCACCACATGGTTGATGCAAAGGACATCTGGATGGCTCTTAAAGCAAGGTTTGGTGGAAATGAAGAGTCCAGGAGAATGAGGAAGTCCATGCTGAGACAACACTTCTAAGAGTTCAATATCTCTGAAGAAGAAGGTATCCACAAGGGATACGACAGGTTTCACAAGATTCTGAGTCAGCTAAACCAGCTGAATGCAAAGCCTGACAATGATGATTGCAATTCAAAGTTCCTACGATCTTTGCCTCCATTATGGTTACATGTGAGTATAACCCTTAAAGCTAAAGGTGGGCTGGACATGCTCACTTTTGATGAGCTGTACAACAAACTCAGATCTCTTGAACCTGATGTCAGATCTCCCTACCGTGCATCCTCTTCTGGTCATTCAGCCTTTGTTGGGACATCTCACTCCAATATGATGATGCATGCTTCAAGTCCATCTTACTTACCATCATCATCTTATCGTCCCACTCCATCACATCCTCAAGCTAAAACTGGCAGTATATTGGAGGATGTTCTTCATTCATTTGTTGCTGATTATGATACTCAGCAGCATCTTGTCTATGAAGATTTTGATCAGGTGGACCCTCTTGAGATGGAGGAGATGAAACAGAAATGGCAGGTGGCCATGCTTTCAGTAGATATCAAGAGGTTTGAGGAGAAGGCAGGAAGAAAGTTTGGCTTCAAGGGAAAGGATCCAGCTCGCTTTGACAGGAGAAAGGTCAAGTGTTTCTCTTGTCACCAGATGGGTCATTTCTCAAGGGAATGCAAAGACAGGAAGAGTGGAGAGGGAGCTAACTACAATTCCTATCAGCAGAATCAGAAGGGAGCTAGCACTTCAGCAGCTCTTGTCACCTTGGATGAACAGGTCAACTGGGTTGCACATGAACCTGTGAATGAGGAAGCTGCTGATACTGAGAAGCTTGGATTGCTGGCAAAATGTACATCAGAAGATAGGCATGATCAGTTTGCCTTGATGGGACTTTCTCCGGTACACAACTGTATATTTGGTTGTAGTGAAAGATACAATGAACTTAAAGAAGCTTATGATACTATGAAACCTAAATACAATGAATGCTATGTTGATAATGAAGCTTATAAACTTTCGTTAAAAACATTAGAAAGACAAAAAGTATGGTTTCAAAAGAATCAGATAACTTATGAAGAAAAGATTAAGGTGTTACAATTTGATCTAGATATTGCAAACATTAACTTTAAATGCACTGGAAAGGAAAAAGCTGATACTATTACTGAGAATCTAGAGCTTAAAGAGAAACTTGCTGAGGAAATAGCTAGACATAAACAATGGTTGATATTAGGTGACAATCTAGCTAGAGAACTCTATAATAGTCAGTCAGTGAACTCTGGAATAGGTTTAGGTTTTCAAAAGTATGTAGGATTGGAAGCTAGGAATGATGGGCGTAAATCTACACCTGCAGGCTTAGAACATTTTAAAAAGGAAGGTGATTTACATGCTGTCCCTGGACCTATTAGAGGTGAATTCATGCCCACTGACCTGTCTATTACTGTTGACTTTGATGGATCACACCATCTGTATGGCAAAAAGTCAAAAGACTTGCCAGACAACGATGCTTCATCTTATGAATTTGTCTCTTTCTCTGACAGTGACAATTCATCGGATCAAGGATCTACTTACAGCTATGATTCAAGTGATAAGTCAGACCTTCCCAAGCCCTCACCTGAGCCTACACCCAAGCCTGCACCCAAGTCTATCTACAAGCCTTCTAGGATAGCTGCTGAGGAATCTACTTCCAAGCCTGTTTCCCCTGAAGACTTGTCATTTAAATCTTTGGATAATAATTCTGTCAAAAACAATTCCTTTAATGTTTATGGTTTAAGTACTTCTACATGTATTAGAACATCTGCTTTGTTAAAAAAATCTTCCAAAAGGAAGACATGTTTTGTGTGTGGAAGTAAACTTCATTTAATTAAAGATTGTGATTTCTATGAGCAAAGATTGGGTGCATGTGCTCCTCAGCAGAAACCTAGACCAGTGTGGACCAATG
Organism: Chrysanthemum seticuspe; assembly: GCA_019973895.1. Classification (NCBI taxonomy): domain Eukaryota; kingdom Viridiplantae; phylum Streptophyta; class Magnoliopsida; order Asterales; family Asteraceae; genus Chrysanthemum; species Chrysanthemum seticuspe. The sequence goes on from BPTQ01000001.1 coordinate 108,970,312, forward strand.
TTAAAAATATTCCTCCTTATGTCCCACAAGCTAATTATACTGACTCTCCTTGGAGGAGATTAGCTGATAGACCTTATGTGCAACCCACTAGCCCATACTTTAAACATGGTTATTGGCCTGCATATGTTGACTCTATGAATAATGGGAAAGGATGTTGGGGTACTGCTGTCAAGTCCTCAGCAGGTTGTTCTTGGAATAATAAGGGACCCAAATTTCAATGGAAACCCAAGAACAATGGTGGATCTTACTCTTTTGCCAAACCTAAATCTAATGATCCACAAGGCAAGTTCAAGTCAGCAATGACTTGAGCCTCCTCTGTATACTAACATTCTTTTGTATATATGTTTGTTCTGTAGGATCATCCTCTTAAGCATAAAGATATTGGCATTGTTGATAGTGGCTGTTCAAGAAGTATGTCTGGAAATAGAGATATGATGCACAATTTTGTTCCTATTGAAGAAGGAGGCAATGTGACCTTTGGTGGAAGTGATGGTAGAATTACTGGGAAAGGCACCATCAAGACACCCCTACTGAACTTTGAGAATGTGTACTATGTTAGGGAACTTCAGAACTTCAACTTGTTCTCAGTCTCACAAATTTGTGACACCAAGAACAAGGTACTCTTCTCTGAAGATGAATGTCTTGTGCTTTCTAAAGAGTTCAAGCTTCCAGAAGATACTTCAATTCTACTGAGAGTTCCTCGAACTCACAATCTATACACATTCAACCTCAATGAAGTTCATCCTGAAGGTGACCTCACTTGTTTGCTGGCTAAAGCATCATTGGATGAGTCTAACAAATGGCATAGGAGAATGGCTCATGTGAATTTCAAGACCATAAACACACTCTCTAAAAGGGGTCTTGTTGAAGGTCTACCCTCCAAAGTTTTCTCCAATGATCATAATTGTGTTGCATGCAACAAAGGGAAGCAACACAGAGCCTCCTACAAAGCTGTCACTGCAGTGAGCATTATCTCTGAGCCTCTTCAGCTGTTACATATGGATCTATTTGGTCCAACTCAAGTCAGAAGCATTGATCACAAGTACTTTTGTTTGGTTATCACTGATGGATATAGCAAATTTTGCTGGGTGTTCTTTCTAAGGACTAAAGATGAAACAACTCCAGTGATGAAAGACTTCATCACCCTCGTTGAAAATCAGTTGAACAAGAAGGTTAAGGGAATTCGATGTGATAATGGGACAGAGTTCAAGAATGCTATTATTATAGAACTCTGTAGGTCTAAAGGGATAAAAAGGGACTATAGCAATCCAAGAACCCCGCAACAAAATGGGGTAGCTGAAAGAAAGAATAGGACCTTGATAGAGGCTGCAAGATCAATGCTTGCAGACTCTAAATTGCCCACTATGTTCTGGACTGAAGCTGTTGGCACATCTTGCTATGTGCTTAACAGGGTCTCCATTACTAGACCTCACCTCAAAACACCATATAAACTTCTCTTTGGGAAGATTCCAGTCATTCATTACCTAAAACCTTTTGGTTGTCAAGTGACCATTCTAAACACCAGTGATCCGTTGGGGAAGTTTGATGAGAAAGCTGATGATGGTTATATTGTGGGTTATTCAGCTAACAGCAAGGCTTACAGAGTGTACAACTTATCTGCCAAGAAGATAGAGGAGACTTTAAACCTGAGATACCTGGAAGATAAGCCCAATGTTCAAGGATAGGGTCATGTGTGGTCTTTTGACCTTGACTACCTAACTGATTATCTGGAGTATACTAGACATATGGCTAACCAAAGTGCAGGCTCTTAAGAATCTCCCACTAACAATGCAGGTACCTTGGATGCTGACTCTGGAAGTGATTTTGAAGATGATGAACAACCCATTCTTGTGCCTTCTTTCTCCCCTAACAATGTTGCAGGTAACTCTTCTAGAGATAATTCAGCTGAGAGTGAAGATGAATCACACTATGCTGAGGACCTTGCTAGGCTTCAGACTCAAGAGTTTGCAGCTAAGCTTGAAGCTGAGAAGGTGAATGGGGAGTTTGCAAATGAGGCTGTCAGTGGAAACCATATTTCTGCTGACACTGATGCAGTCTCTCCCATTGTCATCAAATCTGCTGAAAGCTCGTCTGTTACTACTCCTATTCCTACTAGAGTGTCCACAGACTTTGGTGAACCGTATACTCGCTTTCCAAGTCCTTCAGATCTTAGAAATCATCAACCCAAATCTGGCATTTTCACCTCACCTTCCTATGACACAACCTTTGTACCAACTGTGTCTAATCTTGAACCTACCATTGAAGTCAACCCCACTGCTACTAAAAGAATCAACATATCTCACCCTCAATCCAACATTATTGGTGACATTCTAGCTCCTATTAGAACTCGAAAGGCTATCTCTAGTCCTAAATTTGGACAGGTTGCTTTTCTCTCCTATGTCTCAAATCAGCAAAGAGACAATCACACAGACTACAAGCATTGTCTGTTTGCGTGTTTTCTTTCTCAAGTAGAACCAACCAGTGTCTCTCAAGCTCTTGAAGACTCTAGTTGGATTGAGGCAATGCAAGACGAAATGCAACAGTTTCAAAACCAACAAGTTTGGATCTTGGTACCATTACCAGATGGCAAATATGCTATTGGAACTAAATGGATTATGAAGAACAAAAGAGATGCAAGGGGTGTGGTTATTAAAAACAAAGCAAGATTAGTAGCTCAAGGTTACAGGCAAGAGGAGGGGATTGATTATGATGAAGTGTTTGCACCTGTTGCTAGAGTAGAGGCTATTCGAATTTTCTTGGCATATGCATCCTACATAGGCTTCATGCTGTATCAGATGGATGTTAAAGGTGCTTTTCTGTATGGTGAGATGGAAGAGGAAGTTTATGTCACACAACCCAAAGGATTTGAAGACCCAGATCATCTTAATCATGTTTACAAAGTAGTTAAAGCTCTCTATGGACTTCATCAGGCACCAAGGGCATGGTATGCTAGGCTTTCATCATTTCTGCTGAAGCATGGCTACAGAAGAGGTGCCATTGATAAGACTCTTTTTCTGAAGAAGAACTCGACAGACATCATTCTTGTGCAAGTGTATGTGGATGACATCATTTTCGGATCCACTAAAGAAGCTTGGTGTAGGGAATTTGAGGATCTGATGAAGGGAGAATTTCAGATGAGTGCTATGGGGGAGCTTACTTTCTTTTTGGGTCTCCAAGTTCAGCAGAAACAAGATGGGATATTTATCAGTCAAGATAAATATGTGAGGGACATGTTGAAGAAATTTGGTATGGAAGGTGTCAGAACTGCCACAACACCTTATGAAGCTCCAAAAACAAAAGCCAACAATGAACCAGATCTTCCTGTGAATGTTCATTTATACAGATCTATGATTGGTTCATTAATGTATCTAACAGCTTCAAGGCCTGATATTACCTTTGCTGTGAGTGTTTGCTCTCGACATCAAGTCACTCCTCTTACTTCCCATCTCAATGCAGTCAAGAAGATCTTTAAGTACCTCAAAGGCCAACCTCAGTTAGGCCTTTGGTACCCAAAAGAGTCTCCTTTTAAGTTGGAAGCATATAGTGACAGTGATTATGCTGGTGCAAATCTGGATAGGAGATCTACAACTGGAGGCTGTCAATTCCTTGGAACGAGACTGATTTCTTGGCAGTGCAAGAAACAAACCATTGTGGCTACCTCAACTACTGAAGCAGAGTATGTTGCTGCTGCAAATTGCTGTGGACAGGTCCTTTGGATTCAAAACCAACTGCTGGATTATGGGTATAACTTCATGAACACAACTCTTTTTATTGATAATCAGAGTACCATATGCATTGTCAAAAATCCAGTTTTTCATAGTAGAACCAAACATATTGAAATCAGGCACCACTTTATAAGAGATGCATATGAAAAACATTTGATAAATGTGGCGAAAATTCATACAGATGATAATGTGGCAGATCTGTTAACAAAAGCTTTTGATGGACCAAGGTTTCAACACCTAGTGGTCAATATTGGAATGCTTAACCCTTAACTGCAAAGTTTAAGGGGAGGCATAGGCCTCAGGGGAGGCATTATGCCTCAGGGGAGGATTTTTCTTTGTCTTGTTTGTTATTCTTAGTTAAAAA
>BPTQ01000001.1:108974410-108997392 GCA_019973895.1 Chrysanthemum seticuspe
ATTCTTGTGAATCTAGGAGATACCTAGAAAATAATTGACTTTGTGATACAAAGCCTACTCAATAGATAATGTTTGATACTTCAAGGAAAATATCTGTTCCTTGGGATTTGATAATGATGAGTTAGCTGATTTGTACGTTCGTACGTAAATTACTGATTTTGTGATTTATTATAACTCGTCATGTTATTATGGGTACGATTGGAGCCCGTCATGTTCTTATTACTACCCAATCGTAAATTTATTATTTCGCGTACGACTAGGATCAGTCGAAAGTGGGAAGTCGTCTTTGTGCCGTGCCGAAAATGAGAAGTCATCTTAGAGAAGAAGTCGTCTAAGACGAAGATGAAGTCGTCTTAGGAAGCCGTCATAACTGTCGTCTTTAGGAAGAAGCGTATTAAGGGTTGTTAGGAGGGGATTTGACCTTAAACTGAACCAATTCAAGGTCAAAGGATGGAACTACCTAGAATCTCTGAAGTCATGATCTCCTAACAAGAGTTTGTAGTCATCGTTTCTTGGTTATTATTAGATCAGATGTTAACACACCTGGATGTGATGAGAATAGTATGCAACTAATAAGTATTGATGTACAATATGTCATGTGTTGCTGCAAAGACCTGGCGCTTCAAAGTTTACTCATCATAGAGATGAGATTATTATTGGTTCTTTGCTACTGATGTTTGAGAACAATCCTCTAGTACTGAAGTCTCTAAGATCCATCAAGGTAGGAAACTGGAACTTAACCAAGTCAAATTCCAGTTTAGGGGAGGATTGTTGGGAATTATGCGAAGAAGGATTTCTGCTGTCAATACTGCCGAAGGATTCTGCTGAAGTAGAAGCAGAATCTGCTGAAGAAGAGATTCTACTGAAGAGTAAAAGCCGTGCCGTGTTTCTGCTGAAGGGTGAAAGCTGACTAGGATCAGCATGCGCTTTATTATTTAAATGCTAACCCATCATTATTCTTGTACTGCCCGAGGTTAGCATGGGTATTATTGTACTGCTCAATATTATTTAGTGTTTTAGTCATTAAATGCATGCTTGCATGTTTAGTCGATTGAGTAGTAATAGTTTAGGGTTCCTTGTCTATAAAAGGAACTTCATAGTTTGTAATAGATAACTCATCCGAAACATAGTGTTTCAGTTAATAAAAGATCCATAGAGGATCTAAGTGTTCTTAGTTATAACAACTTGTATTTACTTTCCGCTATAGAATACGGGTTGTAGAGATTTTCTATTAGTTTGCTTATGATTACATAGGCAACACTAACGATCCACGAGTGCTCAAGATCTGTCAAGGTCTGTCTGTGTTCAACATTTATGCATATGTTGAGGGGGAGCATTTCTAAAATATCAAAACAATTAAGATACAAAATACTTTGATTCTATATCACAAGTATCTTGATTGATTTTTCAAATGGTTTTCAATTGGTTCCAATGGCAGATGAACGATACCAAAAAGACCGATCAACTTTACTTTATGTATGGTGATATAAGGATGATAAGGTTAGGTTGAGGTCCCATGATCCGCCAGAACCGGAGGGATCTACCCAGGGACAATCCACTAGTTAGTGTAGAAGTCCTTAGGTATGATGATAAAAGGAGAAATATGAGATATGGGAAGAGTGCGGACTGAGACTGAGCTAGTACTAGAATAAACCCAACAAGGTTCTAGTTATGAAGTTTCGGTAAGCACTGAAGGGGTTGAAGAATGAAAAAGAATTGAATGAGAAAAGGGTGAAAATAAATAGCCCTCTAACAATTCAACCTTAGGGCAGAAACCGGGCTCAATTCATTTGCTACTGATGGTAACATCGGTATTGAAGACAAGACCTCCTGGACCCACTGACGCACTGCACTAAAATTTCCCAAACTACTCAAGTTCCTCTTAAAAGGGCTTGTTTCATTCTCACGGGGAACCGACATTATCTATCGACTTTCTCTTAGAGTTTGTTGATATTGAAGAAGGAGACCCTCTCCCTAGTCTCCGGCACAGGAACCAAATATGCACAATTGAGTCTAGAGCCACGAGATCATCAATAAATCTCTTTAGGACGCTTTCAATGAAGACTCTCTGTTTCACACAATGTGGAAAGAGAGATTATATCTTGAGTCCTACGCATTATCCTTGTGGTATTGCCAGAACATCTGAGTGATATGCAAAAATATTCACAATGAAGATGGAAAGCCTTCTGGAGCCAACATCTAACAAGCTCCTGGTAGGTGGCATGTGAGATCTATTCAAATAGATCAATCATGTGACAACTGAACAGAAACAATGGGGCGATTCAATCTTTTGAATCAATCCTGGTTCAGGTTATGGATTGACGGATACCTTTGAAAAACCGGTCATTATGCTCAAAAACTCTTTTCTTTAGCACATCGACCGTGTACGAATATTTCAAATCAAAAGGTGTTTTATGATTGATAATTGATTTTCATTAAAACCTTCGTTGTATTGCAAAAACAATTTCTATTGAGCAATACACGATTGTTTTTCAAATCTCTTTTTCATCAATCAGTGAATCTCGTTTCGCTAGTTCACTCACTCCGTGTTGTCTTCTTTGAGATGTTCCGGTTTGAGAACAGCTAGAGCAGCTGCGAAACCCTGTCAAGGAAATTCTTCGGAATTATACCTGATCACAAGCAGTACTTGTACTGATTAACGGGGAACCGTGGGCCGTGTACCTCAATTCATCGAAAGTGATCAAAGACACTTTCGTGCGCTTTATTGCTAACTGTTTTAAGCAGGTACATCCTGACGTTTGCAGCTGTTCAGAATGAAGTGGTCAATCCATACCCGCATGCTCACACAACACATTCATTTCCAAAGAAATCATGATTAGTGCATCAATGACTCTGATATTTTCACTCCATGCTTCTGCTACGACGCTGCCAATATCATGAATCAACGAAAGCTTCCGCTACTCTGATAAGAAGAAATCATGATCCAGAATGTGAGCATGTCGGTCCAAAAGTCACAACATCACATAATACCAACATCACAAAGGAAGAGTCAGAGATTTAATATGACTGATGATCTCAAAGCAGGCTCAACAATCATTCTCACGTGGATCAGTTAAAGACCCCCACTTGGAATTCCCAAACATGCAATAATGAAGATTCAAAGACTACGAGCTACTGAGCAAAGGACTTAATCAAGAATCCTAGAACAATTTAATGTAATATCTGTTTGTATTCATTGTAAATTGAGGTGACCTCCCTTAGGGGGAGATTGTTAGGAATTAGAAAATTCAGTCGTTAAAGAGTGGGTCACCTCAAATATAAGCATTCAATAGAAAGCTCGTAGTCGGAGTTATGATATGTTAGTTAGTAGTTTGTTAAGTAACACTGTGGAGGACGGACGGGTCTTTACCCATTGTATGCCTGATCCACAGCCCGTAGGTGGCGTTTATTTGTAAGACACTATAAATACCCTCTACCTCCCAAGGTAGAGGGTTGGAGCTTCAATACTATTTTTCTTTGTTTCACATAGTTCCCAACTCTCTTCCATTTCTCTCTCTAGAACTTTCTCTCTCTAAACTATCTTGAACGCCCCATGATGATTATGGTTTAGTGTGTTTGTGAAATCCCATGTCTTACAAAAGTAATTATTAATGTTTGACCAATTTGAGTTAGGCTTTATAAAGACCAAATTGGGAGAGGGTGGGGGGATAAAGTAAGCTTTGATACAAGTAATGAATTATTTCATGTTAATAGGTTAAGTCCCTTTATTGGGTAATGATTAAATTGGGTGATTTTGGGGCTTTCATCATATGATCATGATATGATCATATGCATGAAAGAGATAAGTTTGGGTTATGTTAATGGGTTGTGTAAACCCTCTTTGTTTAGTAATGCATTTGAGTAATGTTATTTTTTTATGATGATTTTTGGTTAGGAATTAAGAATGTTGGTATGTTGGCTTTGAGGCAGATTAACTATGGAGCTAAGTTAAGTAAATTGGTTATAATGTAAAATTATATGGATTTTATCATGTTTGTGTTATATGATCATTGTGTAAAGGTTATGGAAGACATTGGTCTAATGTGTTTGGGTTAAGGTAGAATTAGACTAGTTGTTTATAACTAGCAAATGATGTGGTTAGCCTAGATGCTAAATTAGTTAAGGTATGTGATGTTCATGTTGCTATGCAATGACGTTGTTTAAAGTGCCTTTATGCAAGTTATAGTGTAGAATAGTCTTTTGGACTAGTTATTGAAATGGTTGGTGCAAGTATGTTAAATGATGTATGATGTCATATTATTGCCTTATTACTTACTAAGCATAATGTTTATGGTTTAGTTGTTAACTGTTTTTGTAGGTTATTATGAAGCAAGGTAAGGTCTTTGATGTGCTAGATTATGTGCAAGTTTTAAATTTATAAACATGATTTACCAAATCTATTAAAAACACATACGAGTAAGTGAACTCGTTTGTTGATAGTAAGATATGAATGGTAAGTCAAGATCGTTCGTATGGATTTGTATGAATTGGAAAGTAAGTAAAGAAAACTAATCAATAGTATATCGCTAGTACTCGAAAATAACCAATAATAATGATGATAAAGATTCAAATGATTAAAACTACACTTTCTTAGACTAGTTTGCTAAATTTGATATGCAGAATGTGATAACTCTTTTTAACATATTGATTATGATAATTAGATGGTGTTCTTCTTATGATTCAAACCTTCATCAAGATTTTAGATTATAAAAATGTGCATTAAGTTTAACCAATAAATTCAAGACCAATTCAAGTTTTATAAGTTTGATTCACGGTTGTTTCACAAACTTAAACATAAAAATGTTTCTTGTTTAATCAATTTTTCTTAAGAAATGGTCAATACAAAAGGTAGCCAATCATAGACAAAAAGGCTACACTTGATTGATAATAATTATCCTTTCGACCTATGAAACCATTACTAATCAATCGAATTTGATAAAAAATAGCATTCTTATTACAATCAAACTTAAGTTTCTTTGTTACACCAAGAATATTGCTTAAAAACAATCATTTATAGACAAATGATTAAAACTAGTTGAATAACAATGACCCTTTCGACCTATGAAACCACCATCAACTAATCAAACTTGATAAACAAATGTCACTATGAAACATAAACATAATTGGGTCTTAGGACTAGCTTGAAATTGAATTAAAACATGTTATCACAATCATAAGTAAATCATCATATTACAAACATCGTCTAAGCAAGTGCGCAAAGACACGACCCACTCATGCTATATAAAGACATAAACTCAGAATTTTGAATATTAGAAAACACAAATAAAAGTCTTATAATGATTGAAATAAGATTACAGATGATGTAGTAATGTTGCTTCAAGTATTGGTGTTGACTTCTTGATGTTTTGACCTCCAAATGTTAACTTCTTGGACCTCTAAAGTTTTATGGGATTCTAAGGACGAAATTTGAGAGCTTTGAGAGAGTTGTTTTAAGCCTTTGAAGACTGGTAGTAAGTTGATTGAAAATGGGATGCTTAGAAACTCTCACAAATGGCTTTATTTATACTTCTAGTAAGGCCCAGGTTTACTAATGCCCCAACTTGGCCAACAAGCAGCCTAGAATGACCTAGAAATAGATTGGAAGGACCTAGAATCGGATAAGACAAGTTTGGAATCTTAATCATGAAGTTTTGGCAAGACAGGACTTCCCAGCCGATCGGTATACTGGTCAGCCGATCGGCATACTGGTCAGCCGATCGGCTGGTCTTCTTGATAGCCTTCCAGCCGAATCGGCTGCGCAATCTAGCCGATCGGCTGGAAGGTCTTCAGCAAGTAATCTTTTGGTCTTTTCCGTTTTGTTTTTTCAATTGCTTGTCTCATGTTCGTAGCTCTTTGTTCTTCATCCAAACTTGACCTTTTCACTATATTGGACCTTTAAAACATTAACTTGTTGATCTTGGAGTGACTCTCTTTGGATCTTGATGCGAGAATCTTCGTACGATCATGAATTTTTGTTTATTCATCATTTCTTTCTCTTTTCCTATACTTGGCTATGTATAACTTGCATACACACTTTGATATGGATAAGTAACAAAAGCTTATAAATGTAACCAAATAATATACATAAAAGTACGGATAACGCTACTAAAACATACACAATTTGAGCGTTATCAAAATCCCCCCACACTTGAACTTTGCTTGCCCTCAAGCAAATCTATAATTAAAGAAAATAAACCCACATGGTACATAAGCATGATTTAAAAAATATGATGCAAATCTATCAAGTACAAGTACAAGATGAGACTCATCATTTTAAGCTTTTAAAGTGAAGAATCAAGATGTTTGACAATACCCATTGATTTTCTAGCTTTGATTGACATTTCTAAACACCTCACAAAAAAGAATGAGGTATAATTCACTCAAAACACTCATTTATTCAGCTGGTGGAGTGTATATAAGAGAAATCACACTCATTGCTCAGTCATGATCTAAATATTACCATAGGCTTGTACAAGAAACAAAACTTCACTAACGTGGGGTAAGCACCAAGTATACATATCTAAGATGAATTTTATTAGGGTTGTAATGTCCCGCTTAAGGGTTTTTATCGGGTATGAATTTAAACATGGGAATTTATTTAAGAGGTGTAATAAAGAATATACGAAATAGTCAAAGTCTATAAACCAAGTGTTGTTAGCTACTTCGAACCACTATCATACAAATACGGAATGCCAATATTGATCGAACAATACATATAGTTTAAAGTTCATTGGTCACCTTATAGTTGCGATGACTTATTCTCTCACTTTTTTTTTTTACTTTTTTTTAATTTGTCCCCTTATAGTTGTGATGACTTTTATCCGGCCACATTTTCCGGCCATCGATCATAATTCCAATAGAACATCCATAAAGACATGGAGTTTGCAACTTTCTCCAAAGTTTAATGACTTCCCACATAACATCCATCTTGCCATGTAGCTTGCAAACAACCAAGACTTGACCATGGGTAAGGCTAGGCTAAAATTGTAAAATCTTTTTGTAGTTTTTGGATTTAACAAAATTGAAAAAGAATGGCATAGAAGGTGTAACTAAGGGTATCTAGCGTTAAAAATGAATGCTAACAAATGGGTCTATATATGTGGTTAAGTAGTCTGAGTAGCTAGCTAAATACCAATATATGTTAAATGGAAGGCCATTTGGGTTTAATTCATAAGGTTGCCTCTTATCACGCATATACATTTATATCACACATAGTGCGATCTCACTGCGGTCTAGTAATGATTTACAAGCACAAGTTTTAGAAGAAATAAAATCACTGGCACACTCATAGCAAAAGATTGAAGCATAAAAGATGTATGCTAAATACGAACAAGCTCAATTCTTCACAATTTTAGTGGAAGGGCTATAAAATGTGCTAGCAAATCTTATCAATCATGGAATAAATTGCAATATTAATCGGCATCTCAATTTTTCAAAAGTTACAGGATTTACCAATGGACTGGTCCAGTTATTCTAATATATTATCCTTAAAGTGATAATAACCAGATCACAATGGCAAACAAAATTTTAAAACTAGCTCAAAAATATGAAACATTTCAAATTGGTCTCGTTTTCCTTATTTACCCCCCACCCCCCCACACACGTAAGTTAAGCATTGTCCTTAATGTGATAAAACGAATTTTAAATCATGACAATAGGGAAATAAGAGTAAGAGATAAAACTAGACTTCTTGAGCTACAGAAACCGCAATTGAACTCTAAGTGCTATGCATAGGTTTGAGAGAACCATCGATTTCTTGATCCAAGTGTCCATGTAAAGTGATCATCACCTGCAGTAAAAACACACAAAGAAATGTAGAATCTTTTTGTTTTGTTTTGTTTTGTTTTTTTTTTATATTTTTTTAAAAGACATAAAAAAGAAAACAAGGTAGTGTTACACCCCCACACTTAAGTTCAAACATGGAATATAAAATTCGGGGTGTAAACACTGAAAATAAGATAGAAAAAATAAAATATTGAAAATAAAACGGGTTGCCTCCCGAGAAGCGCTTGTTTATTAACGAGTTGACAACCTGACTCAAACTTCTCTTTCACGTGGTTGTGATCTTTGGTTTCTTTCCCGATGATTTGGGAATGTACACCACATTTTCTTTCATTATTCCTTCTCCAGTTTTATCGATGTCATATAATTTTGTAGCATTACAAACATTTGGTAAGACATCGTAGACGAATCCTTTTTTCTGAGGCCCAAGGCATGATTCTGGAGTAATCCGCCGGAAAAGGTGTGATGCGTGGTTCGGAGTCGAAAGACTTCCTTTTCCGCGAGCAAGTTTTACAACCCACTAGGCAGTGTACCTAATCGTTGCCGTGTAGTATGGGTAAGCTCAGGGGGTTGATCGTTCTCTAGGGGAATAGAGATCCTAGTCGAGATGTATGACGAAAAGGCAAGGGTGAGGGTGATTCTTTTTAGTCTTTTGTATTTTTTAGAAAGCAACTAAAATCTCAGGGTTGAAGGAGTGAGGGGTTTGTCTTTTACCAATTAAACTAATTAAAAAATAATTTAAAACTAATTGGTAATTAATAAAATTAAAGCTATGGATTGTAAGAAGAGTTCTTATGATAATTAAAAGCGTATTTACTTAGATTTACTTACTCTCTAGTTATCTTTTATTCGTCGGTTGAATTTTCACATCCTTGTTTAATTGGTGCATTTTTGATAACATCAAATAGTCCTGAATATTAAGTGTCAATTTCCCCCAATAATGCTCGTTATTTATATCATTTATATTGATTTACGTTTTTTTTCATTGTTTTCCACTTTCAGGTAAATTATGAGCATTGGAGCTAAAGAGACGTGGAAATGGAAACATTACTAAAGATTTATCACAGTATGCCTATTTTGAAGAAGTTACGGCGTAACTCGTCTCTCACATTACGCCGTAACTATTGCGTGACCCAGAAGTCCAACTTATCAAGAGGTTACGGCGTAACTCCATTAGGTCAAAAGAGGTTCCACGCCGCTGATCTTACGCCGTAACTACTGCATCACTTACGACGTAACCGAGTTTATTGAAGACTACGGCGTAACCACTTATTAGGTTACGCCGTAACTAGCAGATCTAGTGCATTTACGAAGAAATAGAAGGTTACGGCGTAACTCCTCTATTGGTTACGCCGTAACCTAGACCTAGCCTATAAATACCCCACGAATTCCAGCATTTCAAAGCATCCCATTCCACACACAACACTCTGAGAACGTGGGAAAAAGCTCAAGGCAGGTCTAGGGGAGCATACGAAGCTGTTTCCAACGGAGAAGTCACTCCATTACGATAAGCTTTAGCGTTTATTATTTATTTTACTTTCAATTCATGTATTTCGTACCTTTGAATATTGAATTGATTTGCATGAATAATATGAGCGGCTAAGCACCCTTTGGTGCTAGCCTAGTTATGATTCCTTAATTGTTTTGTTTGCGTTTACCTTTACTTCCGTACAATTATTTCTAAGTGTATGCATGCATAGTTCTTTGGTAGTCACCCTTGGTTCAGTAGTTTTGAATGGCGATAGAGGCCAATTGCCTAGGAGATATGACCAACTGACCCTAGGTGAGCAGACTAAGATGGGAAGGGTAAGATATGACCAACTGATGACCCTTTCTACTTGTGCGATTTGACCAACTGATCACCTATCGTTTGGATGAACTTAAGAATGGGGGGGGGGGGGGGGGTGTAGTGTCTAAGTTCCTAACGGCCGGGCACTCACTATTTAGAATCTAGCATGTAGCGGTACTTAATGACTCGGCTTAGGGGACCAGGAACAACAGGACTTATGACGGGGCGAATTGACCAAATGATGTCCTCTCGAATTTGACCCCACCTGAAGTAATTGGAAGTAGGTAGACGTAGACATAACTAGCTAGGAGGATTGACTAGGTTAGCACCACTTTTCCTCTATTGATTTCCCTTTACTATTTATCTGCTTTTATTTTATATTCTGCATTAGTAGTTTAATTAATTAAATCCTTATCAAAACATTTATTATTCCGTGACAATTAGACTTAGTAATAATCCAACACACATAGCTCTTGGGACGACCTTGGGTTTACCATTTACTACACTACACACGACCGGGTACCTTGCCCGTTAGTGCATTAGGGTAGACCATAGGTATAGCGAGACACTATAAATATTAAGACCTGGTCAGTAAAACCTGCATCAAGTTTTTGGCGCCGCTGCCGGGGAGTTATATTAGGATTAATATTAAGTCTTTAATTTCATTTTTAAACTTCTCTCACGATCATATTTCAAGTTTTCAGGTACCATGGAAGTTGTTAACATCGATGACCTCACTCTTGAGGAATACTTGGCGTTGACTAGAGCAAATCAAGGGCCGGGTCTCGTAAGACCGGCAATCGGAGCGGATGTTCGTTTCGAGATTAAAGACCAATTTATGAGGGAGCTTCGCGCTAACCCTTTTTCGAGAAACAGGGACGAAGACGCATATGAGCACGTTGAAAATGTCCTATACATTGCTAGCCTTTTCAACATTCCGGGCGTGTCTCATGATGCTGTCATGCTTAGGGTATTCCCAATGACTCTTACTGGAGCAACCAGAAGATGGATCGAAAGATTGCCCGCCGGGGCAGTTAATACTTAGGCGCTACTAAAGAAACACTTTATTTAAAGATATTGCCCGCCATCAAAGATTTCTAATCAACTTTTGGAGATCCATAACTTCAAACAAGAAGACGATGAAACTCTGTATCAAGCTTGGGACAGATACAACGATCTTCTTTATAAGTGTCCTACCAATGACCTAAATAACCAGCAGATTGTCAATATTTTCTACAAAGGAATAAATGTAACTACAAGATAGATGCTGGACTATCAAGGACCTATCCCGAACATCTCCTACTACTGCAATTGAAGCCATTCAAAAAATGGCGGACCATTCTCAAAAATGGCACGACGGTGGAAGTAAAAGAAACCAAGGCGGAAGTTTCATCGGAATTACAGCAATCGCTAGTAAAATTGAAAGTCTCAGTCGAGATATGCTGAAGTTCAGAGAAACCGTTCATACCATCCAAGTGGGTTGTGAAAGCTGTGGAGGAGGACATCTTACGAAGAATTGTCCTCATATGGACGAAGAGGATATTGAAGAAGCTAAGTATGGAGAAAATCGACCATTTTACGGTGATAATCGAAATAGTAATGGTTATCGTGGAAATTACAACCGTAGGCCTTATGGAGAAAGAAAGCCCAGTCTTGAAGAAACAATTAATAAGTTTCTGGAAAATTCAGCCCAAAGGCAACAGGAGCAAGATGAGTGGTTGAAGGAATTCCAGGAAAACACTGACAGAAACATTTCCACACACGACTCAACTCTGAAAAACCTTGAATCCATGGTGATAAAGCTCAGTGAAAAAGTAAGGTGAAATAACGATAAACCTGAAGGATCTAAACCAGCTATGGAATGTAAGGTAATTTTTTCTGATGATAACTCAAAGGTTCAGGTCAATGATACGAATTTAGGGGAAGATTTCGTCAACAGATCTGAGTTAAGCCGTAACATGCCTAATGAGTTACGACGTAACCTTGTATTTGACAGCGACAATGGGGATGTGAAGAATACTGAGGAAAGAGACTCTAATGAATTATGCCGTAACCAAGAATCTCAGTTACGGCGTAACTGGGATACATGGACAGAAAAATTCCTCGACGTGGACGAGTAAGAAAAACTCGAGGAACTCTCCCTTGAAGATGAAGAAGAGCCACTTATCACTCACTGGTGTACTCCTGTTGTCATTACTGATGAAGAAACCACAAGGGCATGACCTTCATGCAACCCCTTCCACGAGTATTGCAATGGAGGAGACGATGAAAGAGGAAGAATGGACATGCCCTCATGAGCGTGAAAGACATAGTATTAAATTTGGTGATTTGGCCTTTAAAGATTAGTACGCAATTCAATTTGGGGATGCCAAGATCAATCCAAATCTTCTTATGAAGCTAACAATTGATTACGCGGAGCACATTCAGAAAAAGGAAGATACTAATAAAGATATACTCTGCACGGATGAGCATTTAAGTGAAACTGACAACAAGGAACTACGCAGTCACTGGTGCGAAAAAGTAAAATCTCCTGGGGAAATTTTCTGGGCGTCATGCAACCCGTATGACGATATGTGTAATGGGGGAAACAACTCTGGAAGATTAGGAAAAGATGAATTCTTTTGGTCCTTAACCAATGATGAGAAGAGAACGAGTTTACCTTGGCTGGACAACCTTGGATTCAATAGTTGGGTAAAAATTAAGTATGGACATGTAGACACATTAACCAAAGAGAAGATTTGGAAGGAATACATGGATCGAGAAAATTCAAACGACAAAAGTCTCAAGAACATGAGTAAAATAACAATTGACAATGACAAAGAGCGGGTTAGTAATGATAAAGAAGAATGCAAGCGCGTTCTAGTGGAGAATTTGCTCGGTGAAGAATGGTTCAAGGACACTACTTCTGATGACAATGATATCGAAGGGATGCTAGATTACCTTGAGTTGCAAGGAAATAAGGAGTTCACTGATCCCGATGACAAAGCTTACGAACAAAGGAGGGTGCAAACTCCTGGGGATTCCCTACAAAAGACCACCTTCAATTATTGTTGAAAAATATGAATTCACTCGCTACCACCTGGGACCGGAAGAGAAATTTTGTAAAGTCCGAAAAATTGAAACCATTGAATACCTCCGAACTGCCTCGAATGTTGCATGGATGAGGCATAATTTGATGAAAGATATTGAAGAAGTCGGGGATGCTCAAAGGCCCCCATAGGAGCCCCGCGGCTCTGAGTCTAACTTAAAAACTCATTAATAAAGAAAAGTGCTCTTTCGGGAGACAACCCGAATTATCCCTTTCTTTTGTTTTTATTTCCTTTCTGTTGGGTTTTGTGTTTTCTAACCATTTTTGCTGGAGACAAAGAAGTAATTACTGCTGCAGTTGCTGATCTGAACAGAGTTACGGCGTAACTCATCTTGGTGATTACGCCGTAACCAACATTTTAGCAGCAGAATTCTTAACGCATTACCAATTACGGCGTAATTCCATCTCAGTGGTTACGCCGTAACTCTTCGCTTCTCAGCTTATACCAGGTTTTGCCAGTTACGGCGTAACTCCCTCATAGGAGTTACGACGTAACTCTCCTCTGCTTAATTCTTTCATTTTAAAACACAGTGACCTTGTATTAGTTTTTAAATGAACTTTGTGGGTATGTTCTCTTTAAACCCTCACGAGACTTCACTCGTCCACTTGTGACACCAAGTGGTTTAAAAGGCTTGTTGCATTCGCTAAATGCAACCGTGATTCCTACGGAAGTGAGTTAGGTTTGTTTTTCAATTTTTTTCTTTTTAGGATTATGTTTGTCGGTATTGCGATTTCAGGGATTGAAGTTTGTTCATGACGCTTAAACGTAGGCACGGTTCTTTCTCGTGGGCCTTCTTCTTTTTGGAGCAAATTTTAGGGAAGTTCTCGCTCTAATTCTACCTTTCTCTTCACCTTTATTTTAATGCCTAGTACAAAAGGGACTTTGTACAATTCAAGTGGGGGGACGGGAGTAGAATTATTATCTCTTGAACTTTATTTCGCCCTCATTTTTCTAGTTTATTTTGAAAAATTATGCCATTTTGAAAAATTTGACATGTTTTTCCGAACCTAATTAGATTAGACCTTAGCCGAGCACATACAACCCTTGACATTACATGGTGAGATTAGCCTTATCCGTTTCCAATATTTTACCCCAAATCCACCAAATTATGAGTGTGCCGGTAGCTTGTAAACTTTAAAACTTGGCCTTTGCATCATTTCGAGACCATAGACGAGGTATGTTGAGTTAGCTCGATATATTTGGACTTTTCAGTTTTAGAAGACAATATTATAGGATTATTGTTGGAATCACTCCTAAACCTTAATTCAAGTGTTAGTAATTCATATGTAATAGTTAGCTTAATATGACCTTTATGTTAGTAATTAGCCTTAGGCTTATGTAGAAGGCCCATAAGCCTAGGCCCAAGCCCATATAGGAAAGGAAGGGAACTTGGATGTTGCCCTAGTTCCTTCCCCTATATAAACACATGTAAACCTTCCTTAGAAGGTTGGTTGTTCAATTTATCTCTTTCACATACTCTACGCCTAACTCTTCTTCATATTTACGTGTGTGTGTGTTTTATAGTTGTTCATCCGATCTTCTTTCTTCTCTATCTCTTTCTATTGATGCTTGTATTGTAAACATAGTGACCTAATAGTGGTATCAATCGCCAAATAGTTAGGTGAACACTTTTGTTTTTGAAGTTTTTGTTTTTGGTCTTACGCGTAAACGTGGTTAAAACTTTGGTTCGATTAAAAACATATTTTTTACACTTTTTAATCCAAGATTCTTGTACTTTCAACATTCTAAGGTGTTAAAATAACTGTTTTTGGCAAAAAGTTTCAACCTTTAAGCGTGGATCATTGTTTTTGAACTTAGTTTTTTACGAGGGTTTCGTTCTACGCGTAACTTGTTTTTAAGCTTTGGATCATCAAGTTTCACACTTTTGTGTTATTTTGGTGATATTGAAGCTATCTCATCATAAAAAACTGGTTTGGAAACATCAAGTGCATGAAATCATTTTTGGCTAAATCCTACGCGTAAGTAAAACCCTAAACTTACGCGTAACATTTTCCTTGGTTTGATCTTCAGTTTCGTGGTTTACTACGTGTTTTCTTGCTTGGATAAGCCTGAAAATACGTCGACTTTGGATATCTTTTGCATTGTGAGAGTATAAAAGATCATTTGGGCAAAACCCTAAACTTACGCATAAGCTTAAGCTTACGCGTAGAACCCTTTACGCATAAGATTCATCTTACGCCTAAGCTTTGTCTTACGCATAAGGTAATCCTACGCCTAAGTTTTCTACGCCTAACTTACTGTTTACGCATAACTTTAGCGCTTTTCTCCTTACTTACGCGTAAGCTAAACCTACGCGTAACTTTTGCTGTTACGCGTAACTTTGGTGTTTTTACGCATAAGTGTTACTTGGCTTTATTGTGATTTCTACGCCTAAGGATACTTCATCAACACCGGTTCATTCGACTACAAAGATCCATTTAACAACACAAGTTTTCAACATGTCACAACCCCCATACTCTAACTATTTTCCCTACACTTATCATCAACAACAACAACAACAACTAAGTCCACAACATCAACAATTTAATCATCAACAAGCAATTTATCAACAACAATTTAATCAACAACATACTCCACAACTTGGAGCAATTCCACCACCACAAATGGTTCAACCAGCACCGAGTCTTCAAGTACAACCTTACACAAACGTCTACAATCAACATCCGTCAAGGAATACTATGAAGGAACCGGCATGTTTTGGCAAGATGTGTGAAGCCTTAAGCAGCCAATAATCAATTCATGAAGCTGGTTCACTTGATAGACCTCCAATGCTCACTCCCGGGAACTATGATCAATGGGTGATTCGATTCTTTAGGTTTTGTGATCTTAAGAAACCACATGGAAAATTCTTAAAGAAGGTCATTATGGAAGGTCCATTTCAGATGCCTATTACTGTCACACCCGCAGATCCAGATGCTAATCCACCAAGAGATGCTGTCACCAACATTGCTACTGTTTCAGACCTCACTGGTGATCAACTTCTACACTATGAAGCCGATGAACTTGCAATGCAATACATCCTTTTAGGACTACCAAATCCAATCCTTCGAAGTGTTGATGCTCAAAAGACTGCAAAAGCAATGTGGGAACATATTCATCTTCTTATGGAAGGCACAACACTCAATCAGGAAGACATGGAATCCAAAATTTACTTGGCTTATGAACACTTCATGATTGAACCAGGAGAGACATTAGGGTCATATCATCATCGCTTTTCAGACATCATTAATGATTTGGACAAACACAATATCATCATGCCTCGAATTGCTGTCAACACAAAGTTCCTTAGTAGTCTTGGTCCTGAATGGGAAAAGTATGTCATTTTCCTCCGTCAAGCGAAGAATATGCATCATGCTACCTACGGATTATTGTACGATTATTTGAAGCCTCATCAAAAAGAAGTTGATAAGGAAAGGATTATCCGTGGCCAAACTGCTTCACCATCACTTCCGGACAATCAACAACTTGCTTTATAGGCTCAAACAAGTGTTACTCCTCAACAAGCTCCTCAACCCGCTCCTCATCCAACTGCAACTATCACACCATATGATCCGTCACAGCAACAAAATCAATTGGTTCCATACAACAACAACACTGCTCAAGCTCTTTACAGTGAAGCTGATGAGGACTCCGATGCCTTCAATGAATTGCAACAAGGATTTGTTTTGATTGCTAAAGCATTTGGCCGTTATACAAACAAATCCAACAACCGCATTCGTTCTTCATCTAATACAAGGAATCGGGCTGTTGTGAACAATGGACGCGTTGAAGTTCAAAATCATGGTTATGGTCGTCAGATGGGAGGTGGTCAAGGGTTCAATGCTATGGGAAGGAATAACATGGGTGCTCCGCAGCAGCAAAGGGCTCAAGTGGTTGAACAGGGGAATGCTCAGAATGGGGTTAATGGTCTTCGCTGTTATAACTGTAATGAGAAGAGTCATCTGGCTAATGCATGTCCTAAGCTGAGGACAAGAGGCAATGCTTATTTCAAAGAGGCTATGCTCTTGGCTCTTAAGGATGAAGCTGGTGGAACTCTCTCCAACAAGGAACAGAGCTTTATGGCAGATGCAGACTCAGATGATGATATGGAGGACTTGCAAGCTAATGCAGCAGTGATGTTGATGGCACAAATGCAAGCTCTACACATGAGTGATACAGGCCCAGTGTATGACACTGACGGCTTGTCTCAGGTACCTGAACAAACAATTATCATCAATGAACTGATATCTCCACCAACTTCTGCATCTGACATAGATCAGAGTGTTCAACATGATCCTTCTACATCTCATTCTGATGATCATCAACTAGACCCCGTAGTTATATTTGATGATCAAGATGACCTTATGGTTACCATTGATGATCAAGTTGACTCCGTGGTTATACTTGAGGATCTAAACAATGACCATGTTGAGACTCACGTTGAACAAAATGATTCTATGTTAGATCCAGAATTTGAGCTCCGGACCTTAGTTAAAGACCAACAATCCCGAGTGGAACATTATCATGATGTCAATTCAAAACTAAAATCAAAAAATGCACTGTTAACCAGGGATAACGATTGCTTAATTCAACAAATCGAAGTTTTTAAAACTCAAGAAAAACGGGAAAAAGGTTTTGAAGTCGCTTTTGCTAAATCTTACCAAAACGAAAAATCTTTAGAAAGATAGATACGTGATCTAGCCGCATCGAAGAATGCTTTGTTGTCTCAAATAGAACAACTAAAACATGAACATAAAAAAAAACTTAACGCTCTTACTTTGGAAACTCAAAAAGCCAAGGC
Organism: Chrysanthemum seticuspe; assembly: GCA_019973895.1. NCBI lineage: Eukaryota > Viridiplantae > Streptophyta > Magnoliopsida > Asterales > Asteraceae > Chrysanthemum > Chrysanthemum seticuspe. The sequence continues at coordinate 108,991,872 of BPTQ01000001.1, forward strand.
TGAGCTGTTAACTTGTCAAAAACAGTTCTCTGAGTACAAACAACATTCCACGAAACGAATAGATACCTATCTTGAAGAAATTGTCTACTTACAACACAAAATCAAAGAGTTTCGAAATGTCGTTTATAAACATGGTGAGTCAATCACAACTATACAAAAGTTTACTTTTAAACCAAATCCAAATGGATATGGTCCGATTCTTGCTGATTACAAACCTAAGTTTTCAAACAGAGCATTCAAACCAAATCCTGAAGTTTACAGTGCAGAACATAGAATTGATGATTCAGTTATGACTGTTGTGGACTATAATCGCATGGAAGAATTAGATGCAGAAGACGAGAGTCGGTCTAAAATGGAAAATGTCGTTTATAACAAACCATTTAACTATTCAAAAGCATTAACTTTTGTCACACAACAAGATACTTCAAACACACCTTTGGTTGTCACACCAGTTTCTAAAGTCAGTCCCCAACACAATGGTGCACAAATTAATTGTCCTTTACCTTCACTTAGTGAAGTAAAAACTAAAGCCGAAAGTTGTCGTGTTATCAAATATTTTGACACTTTCTTATCTGACATCAAACTTTTGGAACGTGAGATTGAATTTCAGTCTGAAATAAAAGTTGAACATTTTCACTCGCCATTGGCACGAGAACAAAGAGACATTTTTCATAAAAGAATTTTACCCCATGTCAAAAATTTTAAAAATTTTGCACTATATTGGGAAAGGGATTTTCACAAGGAACTTGGTCTCCTGAAAACAGTTTTCGAGAAAACAGAAACATCAATTTCAAATACTAAACGCAAAAAGAAATTATTGAGAAAAGATGTTGATCGACTCTTGGAAAATGTTATCTGTGCTGATATCAATAATCTTGTGTTATTACAATCTGTTGCATATGCATCTGATCATATCTCTGCTGATTCTGTTGATACTGTTGATATTGTTGTGAATACTGATAATGTGCTTCAGAACAAGTCTTTAAAAGTTGAAAATGAACGATTGTCAAACGAGCTTTCTAGTGCAAAACGTCGTCTTAATTGGTGTCAAAAAGATATTCACGATCAACAACTTGTTTTTCAAAACAACATCGCCCAGATGCGTGCTAAATCTTCTGATCCTAAAATTGAGCAACTAGATGATCAAAACGTGTCTTTTAAGTGTCAAATCTCAAATATGAACAAGAACTTGCAAAAGTTAAAAATGAATATGGTGTCATATTTGATTTACTCAAACAGACTCGTGATGAAGCATCAAACGAACTTGATCATTATCTTGCATACACTAAAGAAGTCATGAATTTTTCTGGAAATCTTCGTTCTGAAAATCAAGAACTGGTGCACACTATCTTTAAGTTAAGGGAAATGTTAAGAAAGTATGAACAAGTTCAGCCTAGCATTATTAAGAGAGTTTCACCTGTAACACTTAGCAATCATGTCCCCATAATACCTACTGACAAAACACGAGTTACTAATGTGCTTCCCTCTATTGAAACAGGAATAGTTGCCTCTTTTCCAAACGTCCGCACTTCACAGCCTAGGAGCAATACAAGGAAGAATAGGAAGTTGCGACCTAAGAAAAGAAAAATAATGAATGCTGAAGTAGAAGAACACCGTAGGATTTTGAATAAGACTCCAGTTGCACCCACTTTAGATATTGCGTCTAGCAAATGTAATGGAAAAAGTGTTGTAACTAATGCTGAACCTTTAAGTACTTTTGATATTCAATCTGATGCTTCTTGTGTTATTTGTCGTAAAAGTATGCGTTCTGACTGTCATGATAAGTATGTTGCTAAGGCTATCTTGTCTCGTTTAAGGAATCCTAAGATTCGGAATACCTCTAGGCCCACTACTGCTTCTAAGTCTGTGCTTGGTAAACCGCCCTCTTTAGATTCTAAAAAACACATTGATGTCCCTGTAGCTCCAGTCTCACCTCCAAGAAATGTAGTACCACCTAGTGCATTCACTAAGACTAAAGCTAAGACTAGTTGGAGATGGCAGAAATGGAGATATAATACACTAGGATTTAAATGGATGCCTAAAATCATTGATGTGTGTATTTCAACTATAACTGCTTCGAAACCCTCTAACTCATCGGGTTCCACATCTACTTCTATTCCATCTGTGTCATCTGTGTGTAATGCAGGTGATATAGATCATCCTTTGGATTGTTGATAGCAGATGTTCCTGACACATGACAGGCAACCTTAAACTGTTATCAAACTTTGTTGCAAAGTTCATTGGCACTGTCAGATTTAGGAATGATCACTTCGCAGCTATCATGGGCTACGGAGATTACATCAATGGCAACATCGAAATTAGCAGGGTTTATTACGTGGAAGGCCTCGGTCACAATCTCTTTTCTGTTGGTTAATTCTGTGATGGAGATTTGGAAGTTGCTTTTAGGGAGAAAACTTGTTTCATTCGTGATCTACAAGGAAATGATCTTATGTCTGGCTAACGCTCATCCAGTCTCTACACTATCTCCATGCAAGACATGATCGCTTCATCTCCCATCTGTCTTCTCTCAAAGGCTACATCTACAAAATCTTGGCTATGGCACCGTCGTCTTTCACATCTAAACTTTCAAACCATAACCAACCTTGCTCGACACAAACTTGTTGAAGGTCTCCCGAGATTCTGGTACTCTAAAGATCACTTATGTTCAGCTTGTGAACAAGGGAAAAGCACTCGTGCTCATTTTCCTTCAAAGATGGAACACAACTCTCAGCATGTGCTTCATCTTCTTCACATGGATTTGTGTGGCCCGATGCGCGTGCAGACAATTAATGGCAAACGCTACATCTTAGTAATTGTTGATGACTACTCACGATGGACTTGGGTCTAAAGACCAAGCTCCACATATGATCATCACCTTTCTCACGAAAATTCTAGTTCAGCTCTGGAACACCGTCCGCCAAATCGAATCTTAAACACCTTCATGTATTTGGATCCCTTTGCTATCCGAATAATGATCGTGATGACTTTGGAAAGCTCAAAGCCAAAGCTGACATTGGAGTCTTTATTGGATATTGTGAGAATTCTAAAGGTTACCGGATCTGGAATCGTCGTACAAACAAGGTTATGGAAACGATTCATGCTCATGATGAACTTACTGAAATGGCTTCTGAGTATAACAACTTGGAACCCGATCATAACCGTTTAAAATTCCCTCAAACCCTATCATCAGTTGAACAAAGCCCCCAATTTACACGTCAACAAATGGAAAGACTATTTGCTCCTCTGTTCAGTGACGATATTGATGAACGTGCTCCAGGTGTATTCGCTGTTTCCGCTACTCAACCTGATAATACTCTTATACCTGATACACCTGCTACAACAAATACTGTTGAAGAAGCACCACCAGTTGACTCTACAACAACAGTTGAACAAACTGATTCCAACGACGCTGAACCAGCTGCTGATGCTCTTAATGAAGTACCCCCACCTGCAGATTTTGATCCAAATGTGTTCTTTAACCCGTTTGCCAATGAAGCTGCTGCACCTGATGTCGCGGAATCGTCAACAAACCATTTGAATCCTCAAAATCTGCATAATGTATATCAACATCAACCCTCTACACATTGCTGGACAAAAGACCATCCTCTAGAGAATATTATTGGTAACCCGAATCAACTAGTCATTACAAGACAACGTCTTCACACATATGGTGAACATTGCATTTATGCACTCACTGTCTGCCAATCTGAGCCTAAAAACATTAAAGACGCAATGACAAAGGACACCTGGATTGAATCCATGCAAGAAGAACTCAACCAATTCAAACGTCTTGAAGTATGGGAACTTGTTGAAAGACCAACAGGGGTCTTCGTCATTGGTCTAAAGTGGATTTGGAAAAACAAATTAGATGCTGAAGGGAACGTAATCAGAAATAAGTCACGTCTGGTGGCTAAAGGTTATCGTCAGGAAGAGGGTATTGACTTTGAAGAATCATTTGCTCCAGTTGCTCGTCTTGAGGCTGTTCGGATATTTCTCGCGTTCGCGGCTCATATGAATATAACGGTCTTTCAGATGGACGTCAAAACTGCTTTTCTGAATGGTCAACTGAAAGAAACGGTTTATGTCAGCCAGCCAGAAGGATTCGTTGATCCCGCGTTCCCGAACCATGTTTACAAACTGAACAAAGCTCTCTACGGACTCAAACAGGCTCCTCGGGCGTGGTACGATAAGTTATCATCTTTCCTAATTGCCAATAATTTCACCAAAGGTTCGGTTGATCCTACACTTTTCATACAATATCACGGGGAACATATTTTAATTGTTCAAATTTATGTGGATGACATCATTTTTGGGTCAACACATTTAAAATATTCAAATGCTTTTGCAAAACTAATGAAGAAACATTTTGAAATGTCCATGATGGGTGAACTTACATTCTTTCTAGGACTGCAAGTTCATCAATCACCCCGTGGTATTTTCTTGAGTCAGTCCAAATATGCCCTTGAAATTCTGAATAAATTCGGAATGAATACTTGTGATACTTATGCCACACCAATGTCACATACCAAGAAGCTAGACGCTGATTTGCATGGGAAACTGGTTGACCCTACAGAATACCGTAGTATTATTGGGTCTCTCATGTATCTAACAGCTAGCAGGCATGATATTGTCTTTGCCGTATATCTTTGCTCCCGTTATTAGTCGCGACCAACTGAAACCCACCTCTCTGAGGCTAAAAGAATCCTCCGATACATCAAGGGAACCATTAATTTGGGGATCTGGTATCCGAAGGATTCTGGTTTTGAACTAATAGCTTTTTCAGACGCTGACTGATTGGTGCTAAACAGTCAAGTCTAAAAGACTAAAAACTGCAAACACTAATGCAATTAAGATCAGAGGAGTATAGAGTCTCCCCGGGTCGTTATGTCCCAGCGAGCTATGCAATGGATCAATCAACGTCTAGTGATCGAGAAATTTGAATGATAAAGGGAATTGTGATTATTATAACTAAGAAAAAGCCAACAAATTAAAAACGCCTTAAATGCAAATTAAAGAAAATTAAAAAGATAAAACCTATTAAATAAACGCTATCACTATATTTAAAGTGATGAACGTTTAAGACCTAAAACGTACGTTTAAATTAAAAACTACGTGACGTACAAAATAAAAAGTGAAACTTAATCAATATTAACCCTAAAAATATGAAAATGATGTTTTTACAAACCTAATGATGTAAGAAAATATTTAGAAAAAGAAAATTATTTTTATAACTAATTATTTAATTAAAAACTATTTTTAACTATTAATTAATTACCTAAAATGCAAGAAATTAGGAAATAAGGCTAGAAAAATAAGATTAAGACTTGGAAAAATCTAAAATATCAAAATAGACTTTTCAAAACTATTTTTGTATTTTTATGACTATTTATCTATTTTCTAGGAATTTTAAACTATTAGAAACTAATTAAATTACTAAAAATTACCAAATGAACTATGAAAAATATGGAAAATTACTTTTTCTACTTTTTATATTTATCTAAGCCTAAGAAAAATGAAAAAC
>BPTQ01000001.1:109004508-109040734 GCA_019973895.1 Chrysanthemum seticuspe
GACAAGTTTGAGTTCGGTAACAAGGTTGACCTGGTAGTAGACTACTCAACAACTTTGTCAAGTACTTTAGGGTTCTCCTTTACTTAGCCAACAACCAGTCGGTTTAAAGACTGTAGTTCTTCAGAAATTTACTAGCTGGGAGCCCGAGTCCATGAGATGGATCGTTGTGCTAGCGATTAGGCTCCCCGTTACGTTTCCGCTAGTGTTGGGCTTCACCACGAAGTATACGACCTGGACGACAAGGATGATGGAGAAGAAGAAGAAGATAGGGCTTCCATCACCTTTCGCTTGGAGGTTTTGTGTTGCCTGGATGCTGAGGTTACGGGGGAGGAGGACACCGTTACTCAGTTCAATGGTTCCGTGGACTTGAATAATGCACCTTGTCCGTTGTTTCCTTGGTAACTTGACTCATTGCCACAGGAGGAGGGGGCATTGGAGTCGTAGGTCCGTTGTGTTTTGGAGGTTCGCTTTCCACTACCTTCGGGATAGAAGAAGAAGAAGAGGTAGTAGGAACAGCAGGTCCAGCATATGAAGCACCACTTCGGGTTGTGATCGCCTTTGCATTGCCCCTCGGATTAGCGATCGTGTTGCTAGGTAGAGTACCTGAGCCCGAGGGTCGATCATTTAAAGACTTCTTGATGTCAGAAATTTGGCTGACCAACAACCGATTCATTTCCTCTTGGGATTTCATGAACTGTTTCAACAACTCATCAGATGATGGTCCAGTTGGAACAATGGCTTGAGTTTGAACAGGGAAATTCTGGCCTCTATTGTTAGGATTAGGGCCTTGATTCTGAAAATTCCCTTGATTGTTTGCATGAAAATACCCAGGGTTGAAATTTCCCTGACCTGGGTTTCTATTGTAATTTCCTTGATGTTGGAAATTTTGATTCTGATTTTGAAAACCGTTGTTTTGATTGAAATGACCTTGGTTTTGAAAACCTTGGTTTGGTCTATTCTGATTCTGATTACGGTTCTGGTGTTGATTGAAACCGGGAGGTCCAGAGTAGTGGTTAGGACGGTGGTTCGGGTCTACAGGAGCACGATATTGATTGCCTCCTTGATTAGACATCCCGCCCACAGCATTGGCTTCAAAAGGGTTACCATTAGTGGCCATACAGTTATAATAAGCATGGGGGCCACCACAGGTAACACAGACTTCCACTTTCTTAACTTCAGCAAGAGGTGAAGTTTGTGGAAAAGAGACTTTCTTTTGATTGGAGAGAACCAAAGCTTGGATAGCTTCCGTGAGTTTGTCAATCTTAGCATCGGTGCTAGACTGACTCACGGGCGATGAAGAAGAAGAAGGACCAACACTGACTTGGGAAACAACCGGCTTGCTTCGTGCAGTGCGGACTTTAGACTTGTTTTCGATTATCGCCAAAGCTTCTTTGACAGTTTTGCTCAAGAAGTTTCCTCCCGTGGAGGAATTGAGAGAATCTTGATCAGATTGACTCACTCCATTGTAGAAAGTATCGAGTTGCATCAACTCGGAGAAACCGTGGTGAGGACATTTGCGAAGCAATTCCTTGAAACGATCCCACGATTCACTGAAGGATTCATCAAATTTCTGAGTGAACTTGATGATTTCATTTTTAAGACTCGTGGTCTTGGAAGGTGGATAGAATTCATTCACAAATTTCTTCACCAGATCTTCCCATGTCTCTATAGACTGAGGGGGTTGTTTTTCAAGCCAAATCCGGGCTTGCCCCTCAAGAGAAAACGGGAACAGAAGAAGCTTAACAGCATCAGAAGGGACATTCTTATACTTGATGGTAGATGCAATCTTGTTAAACCATCTTATATGAGCATGAGGATCATCCCGCTCAAAACCGTAGAACTGATTTGAGGTTACAAGGTTCAGTAACCCGGTCTTGAGTTCAAAATTTTCAGCCACGATGGCTGGTACAACGATAGCATCTCCATACCCGTCGATGGGTGCCTGGAGAAGCTCACACATAGGAATCTCATCCGCCATGATAACGGGAGGAGTGCGAACAGTCTGGATCTCAGATCCGACTGATGGAGCAGAAAGTCTGCGAACACGCCTTCTTGGAATCTTGACAAGCTCACGAAATGGGCTTACAGATCTAGAAGAGCGAGTGCGCATACACAAGGGTTAACTCTAAGGAAACTCAGAGTTAAGGAGAGAAATGGAATTATGAAATCTTTCACATGAGAATGAGAATTATGAAGACGTTTTATAAAAATCAGGGTGAGAAGAATCTTTATGGGTTTTCTGGTTCTGAAACGTCGATATCACAACAAAATCAATTAACACAAAATCGAGGCAAAACAACAGTGAACTTAACCAATAATCCAAGATGAATGGCTTCTTTGAAAAAGGTACACCAATCACAATGGACACAAAGGCAAGTTTTAAATCTTTAGTTCGGGAACTTATTATGGTCGCACCCCCAGTTAGGTAGTGCACTGCCTTGGTTTTCGGTGGTAATCTTTTAAGTTGTTAATTATTAAAGAAAACGACGATTCTTTTTGTATTTTTATTTTTGATACATATATAGAAACAAAAGAGAAAATATTTTTGTGTTTTATACGTTTTTGCTTGTTTTTGGGTTTTTGGATTTTTTAGAAAGATATGGATATATGTATAGATAGATATGGATGATATAAACAAATGAGTGAGGATTCAAACAACTAATCTGCTACACGGAAGATAAATCAGCACAGCTCCCCGGCAGCGGCGCCAAAATTTGATTGGTGCTAAACAGTCAAGTCTAAAAGACTAAAAACTGCTCAAACACTAATGCAATTAAGATCAGAGGAGTATAGAGTCTCCCCGGGTCGTTATGTCCCAGCGAGCTATGCAATGGATCAATCAACGTCTAGTGATCGAGAAATTTGAATGATAAAGGGAATTGTGATTATTATAACTAAGAAAAAGCCAACAAATTAAAAACGCCTTAAATGCAAATTAAAGAAAATTAAAAAGATAAAATCTATTAAATTAACGCTATCACTATATTTAAAGTGATGAACGTTTAAGACCTAAAACGTACGTTTAAATTAAAAACTACGTGACGTACAAAATAAAAAGTGAAACTTAATCAATATTAACCCTAAAAATATGAAAATGATGTTTTTACAAACCTAATGATGTAAGAAAATATTTAGAAAAAGAAAATTATTTTTATAACTAATTATTTAATTAAAAACTATTTTTAACTATTAATTAATTACCTAAAATGCAAGAAATTAGGAAATAAGGCTAGAAAAATAAGATTAAGACTTGGAAAAATCTAAAATATCAAAATAGACTTTTCAAAACTATTTTTGTATTTTTATGACTATTTATCTATTTTCTAGGAATTTTAAACTATTAGAAACTAATTAAATTACTAAAAATTACCAAATGAACTATGAAAAATATGGAAAATTACTTTTTCTACTTTTTATATTTATCTAAGCCTAAGAAAAATGAAAAACTATTTTTTGGAACCTTTTCTGAATTTTTTGTATTAAATGCTATTTAAAAAGTACTAAAAACCAATAAAAATCAAGAAAAATAGTAAAACAGCTGAGAAAAATCTGAAAATTTCAGGGAAACTCCAAAATAATATTAAGAAGCTATGAAAATTGGAAAAACAAGTGCTTATGTGGAGAAATATGCAACTGCTATGGAAGTGCTTATGGAAATAAGCACTTGATAAGCCAAAAGCTCACCAAAAGCTACCACACTGATACACAAGCTATGATAAGCTAAAATAACCAAAATGCAATGAAAATCAACAGGCTTGAACCTCTGATTAGCAATCTAGAACAGAATTGATGTTTTGAGTATTTGCTTAAAAACAGTTAGAGGGTAGCAACTTTAAGCACAAGCACAAGCTTAACAATAAGCTCAATCTGAAAACTATTAATTAGAACCTAAAGTAGACCTGGTTGAGATTATCTAAACCAAAAAGCAGACCATGATAAGCTCTTTTGAGCCCTGTGCATAAGCTGCACAATCTGAGAGAAACTCTCAGTGTAATTGAGATAGTGGAGCAGGGCAACTGGCCCTTACTTTGAGCTTGTACACAAGCTTATCCAGAAAGCTTAAGCCTAAAACAGATACTAGGTCATAAAGATCACCTATTAAACTACTTATATCCCAAAAATCAGACTCTAAAAAGGTTTAATGAACCTTGTGCACTATCTGCAAGTTCTGCAAAAAACAAGTTTTTGACAATTTTTTGACTTTTTGAAACAGACACCAGTTTGACTATCTTGAGATTTGGATCCAATTTGATGATTGATAATGAAGTTAAATGATGTAATGAAGCTATAACAACCTTTGTTAATTACTTTTAATCACAAAATGAGTGATTTGCTCTTTCAAAAATCCAACAGTGCATGAATAAGACAGATTAACCAAAGTTTTGACTTTCTGTGATGTTGCAGACCTAACCAAGACTCAATTGAGCATATTTATACTAAACAAACATGAAACAATAAAGATCAACCACTGAGCTAGCTTCTGTTGCAGTTTAAAACTCAAATCCAAACACCCCTATTCTAACTGTTTGTGAATCAAAAATGATCTAAACACTGATTCAACTTATTTTTATGATCAAACCAACTTTAATTAACCTAAATATTACTATTGAAACAAGTTACAACTATTGTGAACCAATAAAACAGATTATGCAAAGAAATGAACTAGAACTTACAAATATCCCTAGCCACAATGGCTTGCCATTACTGAAACCCAGAACCACTAACCTATCATAATCAACCCACTAGTCCTAAATCAACCCACATCCAGCACTGCATCATCCCTTTGACCATTTCCATTGCCAATTTGACCCTGTTTGACTTTCTTTGACCAAGAATCAAAATGATAGGAAACTTGAATGTGAGCTTGTCAAAAGCTGTGATAAGCTTATACAAGCTTATATAAGCTTTAAAATAACTTCTAAACACTTGTTTTTAAGTATTTGAGATTGCAAATTGAAAAAGTGAACTAGAAACTTGCCTTTGGAAACATAAACTGAAATTTGTGCTTGAATTTAATTGCAATACACTTGAACACATAAGTTTGATACAATTTAACAAAATGATACAAGTTTTAAACTGAATTAACACTTTGACAAAAAAACGACATAAGAAAGAAAAATAAAAACTAGAAGACTCTCTTTCTTGCTTCCTTTTTCTGTCTTTTATAACCCAAAGCTCTTTTCTCTCACCTCTGAATATTTCCCAACAATTTCTGGCCATTGGATGCCCTAGAACTGATCTCCACCGTTTAAATAGCTTTTTGGCGCCAAAATGGTTTTCTGCCAATTGGGGGTTGAAATGGTGGGTAAGGGTGCATTAATTGATCCTTGGATGTATGCTGAGGAGGGGGGGACATGGTGAGGTGAGAAGGAGGCTGGGTTGGTGGTGTTGGTGGCTGGGCATGGTGGGAGCAGACAAGGTAGAGGGAAAGGTGGGAAAGAGGGTGACTTGGTGGGTTTGACTGGTTAGTTTGACCAGATATTATATAGGGGTTCCAAATTGCATATTGACAGGGGGTCACAAGTGATTTGACCAGGCCAAATGGGGAATAAGGGTTTAATATTCAAGGGGCCTAATGTGTAAATCTGAAAATCAAGGGATCTTAGCTGCCAATTCAGAAAAGTTTATCCAAGGGCTGAAAATGACACTTTCAAAAAGTACAAGGACCAAATTTGCCAATTTGCCATTTTCCAGGGGCCATTTTTGCCAAAATTCAAACTTGAAGGACTAAACTTGTAATTTCTCAAACTTTTTGATATTTTTCACCAAAGGACTTATTTTGACAACTTTTGATTTTAAAAGGACCTTTGGTGACTTTTGCTTTTGAAATTATGGCTCAGGGACTATTTTTGACAATTCTTGAAACTTGGGGGACTAAAACTGCAATTTTTGCAAATTTGAAATGTTTTTCATCTGATTTTGATAATTTTGCATTTGAAACACATAAAACACTGATTTGTGATATTTTGATCATTTTGATGTGTTTCTGAGTGTTTTCAGATGAGTTTGCAGTTTATTTTGTACAAAAATGATGAGTATTTACACACTCATCACTGACCACGCAGGATGCTTAGACTCTCAGAAAAGTACTTCAGGAGCACTACAATTTCTTGGTGACAAACTAGTGTCTTGGCAATCGAAGAAGCAGGATTGGACATCGCTGTCCTCAACCGAAGCAGAATATGTAGCCATGTCAGCGTGTTGTGCTCAAGTCATTTGGATGAGAACACAACTCAAAGACTATGGTTACGTATTTGAAAGAATCCCGATGTACTGCGACAATCGGAATGCCATTGCGATCTCGTGCAACTCAGTTCAACATTCGAAATCAAAGCACATCGATCTTCGATATCACTTCATCAAGGACCACGTGGAACAGGGTACTGTTGAATTATACTTTGTGGGTACAGAATACCAATTGGCAGATCTTCTCACCAAAGCCTTAGCTCCTGCTAGGTTTAATGAGTTGGTCCACCGGATTGGTATGCGGTGTTTGACTCAAGAGGAACTGGATGAACTCTTAAAATATTCTTAAAAACCAGTCAAACACCAAAATCTCTTTTGTAAATATTTTTCAAAACCAAAATATAAATATATAAAATCAGTTAAAACAACAAAAATATTATTCTATCTATATTTCTTCAAACATGGCAAGTACATTTCTTCCGTCAACACTCAAATCTTTCAAAATTCAATATTTTTCTGATCAAGTGTTGAGGGGGAGAAAATATATACTCAACTGTTTCATAAAATCATTGTACTTGCATGTTACTTTATCCCGGTTGTTTCTTTAATAATGGTGGTCACATTTCTGGTTTCTGACACTCCTCGGACTAAAATTTATAAACTTTCATTATTTCTTAAGTCAAGGGGGAGTGTCGTCAAAATTATTTCCAAATATTCTTCGTTTGGTAACCAAAATGGAAGTTAAAAGGCTTTGGATGTAAAATGTTAAGGTGGAGGGACCAAAACTGTCAAAAGGTTAAAGTTATTTTAAATAAAACACTCCACCAAACACATTTAATTCTCACATTTAATATCTCAACTAATCTCATCCACGATCCAAAATCGTTTCACTAATCCGAAGCTTTGATCATCAATCTGTAAGTGTTTCTGTGTTTGGAACACGTTTTTAAACAATGGTTTTGAATCTTTCATCAATCCAACGGTTAAAACGTGAGATTTAGTGATTTTTGTGTTCTACGCATAAGCGTATGAACACATGATCATGATTTTGTGTTTGTTGCTAAAATAATTGTGTCAAAACGTTTCTACAACATCATTGATAACATTTTTATACTCAAAATGCACCCAGAAACACGTATTGATTGATTTTGAAAAACTAGGGTTTATGCGTTAATTTGGGTGTTTTCTAATGAGAACTTTTTTGGTGAAAATGATTGTTGTAGGAGGTTGTTGTCAAGTTGAATTGATCATATCTAGGCCCAGATATCACCCAGAAACACTAATGATTCATAAATTGGAATTTAGGGTTTATGTTCATACGGTTTGGGTATTTTTGATCTATGGCATCTTTGATGTTAAAACTTGGATAGGACATCTTTCTATACTTCTTAGACCTCCCAGAAAAACTTTGGTGCAAATCCTATGGCTAGATTTCATATGCGTAATCCTTGAACTTTTGGGTTTAGGTCTACGCATAAGTATGTTTACGCGTAAACTGTTTGATAAGTATTCATGCTACGATCTGTTATAGAATGAATGTATGTGTTAATATTGATGCTATGATGATTTTATTTCAGGTTTGCAACACGTAAAAATCAGAATCAAGGTTGTTAGACATCTACGCATAAGGATCACTTTACGCGTAGCATGTTATGCGTAAGAGAAATCTTACGCGTAAAGTTTTACATATGGGACTACGCGTATCCTGTGAAGGATATGCGTAAACAGTGACCTCTACGCATAAGGACTACTCTTACGAGTAAGCCTTACGCGTAAGGTTTTATATGCGATTACGCATAAGCTCTACGCATAAGGTCCCCTTTTTCCTACGCGTAATATTTCTTACGCGTAAGACAAGGTCCTACGCATAAGCTTGCGCCTTTACGTGTATAACTCCTGTTTACGCATAAGCTACCATTTCTATGCCTAAGCCCTGATTAAACCTTCATCATGAATTGTTACGCGTGCAAACTTGTAAATAAATAAATCATAACGTCACGAAACCAATAATGTCACTAATAAGCTTAAACGTTTGATATGTTGTAAAAATAAGTGATAACATAAACTTTAAAACTTAAAGTTAACTAACTCACGAAACTTATCACGACGTCATTGGACTATTGGACAAACAAGTGACTTTGGACTCGTAACAATCATTAACATATCACATTCAATAATTAGACAATAAAACCATCTGTTGACTAACATTATGTCTTTCGATATGTTGGTTCTTTTGGCTAAATGTGTTTCTGATCTAAACATGGACGCTCAAATGAATGTGGATGCACCAAATGTTCTCACCATTGCTGATATCTTCCTAAATGGTTATCCAATGAAGATTGTGAAGAATAACCTTCGAGTTGACTTTGAAACTCTCACATGCTCAGAGTCTTCTTGCCTAATTGCAGTGGACATTCTTAAGAAGCATCCTTATCAGAATATGCTCTCCAATTCTGCTACAGTGCCTGAGATCTACATCCAACAGTTCTGGACTACAATGCAAAAGATCAAAGGACAAAACGCTGTGATGGTGACTCTCAATGACAAACAAATCATCATCACACCTGCAGATTTAAGAGCTGTCCTCCTCATTCCTGACATCATACCAACTGAATACTCTGCTGCACCAATTGAAGAAACTGTTCTGCAATTTTTGATTGATATTGGGTATGACGAAGCTTCAGGAGTTATCACGAAGCATTCACACGTGGATCTCAAGAATATTCCTCAGCCTTGGAGAACCCTTTATATCATCATCACAAAGTCTGTTTCTGGTCGTGACAGTGGCTATGAGCATCCCAAGCTCATGGAACTGCAAATCTTTTGGGCTTTGATCAACATGAAGCACATCAAAGTTGAAGCTCTGATATGGGATGACATGATGACATTCCTCAAAAAGCTTGGCTCAAAGATTCCTTATATCAGATATACTAAACTGTTGATCCAAAGAGCACTTGGGTATAACCCAGATATCCCCAAGAGAATCAATGACCCCGACAATCATGACATGTTGTCTGAACCCACTCTAACAGTCAGACTTAAGGAGTCAACTACCAAGAAACAAGGTGCTCTGTTGCCAGATCACCTTCTCTCTGCTGAACTCAAACAATTATACTCTTACAAAAGGTATCTAGTAGCTGTGGAAGAGAACAAAGTAGGTTTTCTCGATGAAAAATCTTCTGGGACACCTTCCAGGAAAACCAGAAGAGGAAGTGCAGGAAGTGCTGCAACCACTGAGAGTCAAAGGAAGTTCCCCAAGAGGAGACCTGGACACAGACGGAGAGTTCCTTCTAAGGAAGCTATTCCTATTCCCACTCCCAAGCCTGAACCGCCAAAACAGCTAGTGGATGAAAGTTATGAAGATACTCAATCAGACGAAGAGGTTACCTACTCTGAAACTGCAAAAGATGACACTCCAACGGTACCTAAACCTCCCAGTCCACCAGCATATACAAGCAAAGGGAAGACTCCAGTGATTGAGCACGAAGAGGAAAGCTCAGAAGAAGAGCCACTGGATACTGATTACAGGAGGAAGTTCAAATTCGTTAGACTCCAACACGTTGCGAAAGAGTTTGCAAAGGATCAAATGGGTGGCCCCGGAGGGTCAAGTGGTGATGTTCAATCCACACCAATTCCTGATGCGGTTAATCAACCCGATAAGGGAACTGGTGCCACCACTCTTGAGCAACAACAAAAGCGCATGGAAGACTCTATTGATTATGAATTTGAGGAACCAGAAACGGAAAAGACTGAGAAAACAACTGCTGATGATACAAAGATTGATGAAACGGACGATTATGATCGTCTTCTTCTAGACAGTCCCGTCTGTTCCAAGGAGAAAACTTCTGAGCCACCAAAGGACCCATAGTCTCCCCACATCTCATCATCATCAGATTCATCTTCTCACTCTTCACCACTACCATCAAAAGGATCAACCAAATCAACATCCAAATCAGTGAAGAAGCCAACAGCATCTTGGATCTCTTAAGCAAAGACCAGAATCGTTAAAGCTGTCAAGCAGGTCAGAGAGAAAGATATTACAAAGAAGAAGTTAGATTTTCTTGCTGACCAGATACAATATCTTCATGATGAGAAAGACAGGATGCAAGTTGAAAGGGAGTATGTCCAGAAGCTCATGAAAGATGATCTTCAAGGGAAAATGGACGAGATGATCAAAGGATACACTCACAAGTTCCTTCTTGACATCGTTCCTGGAATTACAAAGGAGATGTTCACCAAACAACTCTATCCGGATCTCTTACATCTGGCCAAGCAAACCATGAAATCAACTCCAATGCATGTAAACATCAATCCAGTTGATCCCATAATCTTCTCTGATGCTGAATTGGTTAACCGGCTGGTGGCTCAAATGTCGAAACGCTCTGCAACATTTGCCTCCTACGAAGGTAAATTGTTTGAAGCATTGCTGGAATACCAACTCAAGTCAGCATGCAGAGAAGAAGCTGAAAGGCCTAAACGTCCGAGAGAAGATGAAGATAAAGACAAGGATAACGATAACGAGCCCAAAAGTCCGAAGAAGTCTGGTGAATCATCTTCAATGCAACCTCCACCCCAACGGACTCCAGCTCAACAAATATCTCCTCCTCGTTCTTCTACAGATAAACCTCAGGATTCTGAGTTACCACCCAGACTCAGAAAACCGGTGATTACTTTGAGTATATGGGTAGTGACGATGAGGAAGTCTCTGAGCCCGAACAACAACCCATCTCTCCTGACACAGCTAAGAAACCAGAATCCTCCTCTAAGCCAAAGAAAAAGAAGAAGAAGGCGCCTATGACTGACGTCTTATCATGGCTGGATGAGGATAACACTGAATTCGACTGGTTCTCGAAGCTTGTTGATTCTACACCCTACCCACCTGAAGGTCAAGATGCGGTAGAAGGTCGTACATTGGAGCATGCTAAGTTCTTGCAAGAAAAATTCCATGTGAAAAAGATGACGAAATCCGAGTTGAAGCGAATCAAGAATGAAGCATTTCAACTGCTCAAAGACAGCTCGAAAAGTGCTATTGAAGTTGAGTATCACCTTGATAATATAGCACGAGCTATGTCTAACAACATGGATTGGCTCAACCCCGAAGCAAACATCGACTTCACCAAACGGGACAACCCTCCATATTACACCGACTAGTCTAAACCTCTACCAACAATTGGCCAACCAGATTAGCCTAGGATTCCATTCCAATATTTCTTCAACAAAGACTTGGAATTTCTTCTTCACGGTGGCGATGGTTCAAGGAAATACACTATATCACTGACACTTCCGTTTCTGACAGCCATATACTCTAACTGCATAGCCATCGAGGAAAGAGCTAACCACATGTTCTCCAACAATGTGGAAGAGTATGACCGTGATGCAATGTATGGGATTCACCATTGGCCGGAATGCCGACGAATCTACTATAGAAGCTGCCAGGTTCAGAAGTCTCAACATGAAGTGTTCAGTACTAAAGCAATCGTGGCTATTAAACATGTTGATCTTTCATCTAAATGGGACTACACTTTCCTCAAGAATATCGTGGTAAAAAGGCAAGCCGAAAGGGATTATGCATTCTATGAAGCGGACTTTGAGAATTTGTCTATCAACGATATTGAAGACATGTACCTTGCCAAAGTACAGGGTCACATGAGACAATTCTCGACTGAAGTGCAACGTGAATACATCAAGTCCTTGCTTAACTTCATCAGAAGAATAGTAATCAAAGAACGTGTAGAAGATCTCCAGCTTGCAGTTGAATCATAACAGACCCGTGTCAACTTCACTCCACCTCAGCTAGATCTTCCCGACATCAACCAGCTTCCACAATACACTCTTATCAGCCAACCATTCGGAGTATTTTACCTTAGTGAACTACAACGCAACTGATTGATGGCGTGTAGAGATCTTCACAAGTTTGGGGATCACACACTGAAGAAGGTTAGGGACGGATTGGCTTATAGGTTGAAGGACATACATGAAGGAATTGGGTCACAAAAGCGATGGAATTCTAAGGAAAGACGGGATGTGAAGAGAATCATCACCAGGATTGATGAAAGGTTGTATCGAAGGGACCAGTTCAGAACTCTGGAGAGCTTTGTAGGTGGTCATCCCAGGATTGCTCTCGCCGGCTATCAACGCCCTGTTAGCATTCCTGGCAAGATTGATGGACTTCCTGGTATCCCTTGAACTGCTTCTATTTCATAATATTTTGGATGTGTGATTTAATAATGACAATGGCTTGTGCACACATAACAGTGTACAACCCGTTCTTGTAATGAAAGGACCCTGTGGTACGCTTCAGTGCCACAATCCTATAAAAGGAGCGAAAGCTTCTTACTTTTGAGTAAAACCTATCAAATCTTTTATTTTTTCAAAGGTTTTGCTCAAAAGGACAAGTACTTCTCCTTATGATTTTCAAAACCTCAACCGTTTATATCACTTGTTGAGGGGGAGTATTTGACTAAAATCTTTGTTCAGAAAATTGTTCTCAGTGGTTCTTTTCCCACAAAACTCAAAATGGTCATATTTGATATCAACATTTCTTCAAAAATAACATTTATATGCCATTTTTGAGGGGGAGAAAAATATGTGATAAGAAATATGTTGTGTTTTGCTAATGAATCCTCGTGTAAAAAGACTTCAACCCAGGAATTGACGGGAACTGAACAGTCATACATTAAAAAGATTTGTCTTCCAAGACTTATCCAAGTAAATTGTACCTATTCGAGAAACTCTTGATAGACATGAACTTTGACGGGTTTGACAACCTTTCGGGGTTGTCCAAATCTTCAAGGTAGTTATTAGAGCTAGTTGTCACCTAAAAGCTGACAATCTAACTCTTTAACTATGCAACGTAACCGTATCCCTTGGGAAATTGTCTATCTTGAGTTGATCAATTCAAAAAGTGCGCGCTCTTTCCTCACTGTGCAGATTTCTGTCAAAACTCTTAACCACATGTCGAGGGGGAGTATTTCTGAAAATCTAAAACTCTTGAAGTGTTCAAACATGTTTTTCATTTACAAACACTTCGAGAGATTTTCATGAAAATGGTTTTATGGCAATGGAGTTATAAGGTGATTAAGGTTAAGAATAACCGTCCTATGATCCGCCAGAGCTGGAGGGATCTACCCAAGGACACTACCAATAGTTAGAATTAGAAGTCCTTAGGAATGATCATAAAAAGGAGAAAATGAGAATCAGACAAAGAAGGAGTTGAAGAATTAAAAAAAGAAATGCAAAGAAAAGGGTGAAAAGAAATAGCCCTCCAGATTATTCAACTTAGGGCAGACACCAGGTTCAATTCATATGCTACTGGTTGTCACTTGATGACACCGGTATTGAAGATTAAAAGTCGTCATGGACCCAGTGACGCATGCACTAAACCTTCTTAACCACTCAAGTTTCTCTTAAAAGAAGCTTGTTTCATTCTCACAGGGAACCCTACATAAACTATCGGCCTTCTCTTAGAGAATGCTGGTATTGAAGAAGGAGACCCTCTCCCTAGTCTCCGCTCAGGAAAACCAAAACGCACTATTGAGTCTAGAGCCACGAGATTCATCAAAAGATCTCTTAGGTACACTCTTTCATCACTTGCTGTTCAACAATAAGAACATCAGTGGTAAGTTATCGAGTTCTACACAGATCTTAGCAATCTGTCGAGAACATTTATGAGGGGTTCACATCTGTGATCCTCAGTGATTGAATGGAAACTCCTGCCAGGGTCAACATCAAATAGCCCTGACAGCAGGTCGCTTCGGTAACTCCCCGTGGATTACGCTTAGTGGTCTCAAACGGTCTACAGTCGTGAGGTGATGCTTCGGTATACCTCAGCGACTCATCTGAATCGTAGGTGTACTTCGGTACATCGTGTTATCTCACTTGTGGGACTTCGATTCAGGAACGGCCTTTGTGAGAATTCGAGTTGTGTTTTCACACTATGTTGTTAACACTCTCGAAGTTCAAACTTGTAAGTGCCGGAATCCGCTTATTACTAACCTTTCTTATGTTTACTTCTTATGGAAGCTCTAGAGCGGAATGATCGTGCAAATTATCCACATGCTCATACCAACAACATCACTTATGGAAGTTCTCTCACAGTCAAAGGCAACACAAAGTCAGAATGATTCCTCAACAAAGAATCTACAAAGTTTAAAGACTTATAGAACTTCATCAACTGTAATCCAACGTTAAAGAGCGTGTGAGCATGTTGGAGAAAGACGTGGAGACACTGGAGCAACGAAGCAGACCTGATGCAGACTACCACACCATACTATCACTTTCAAAGAACAAAGAACAAAAGAACAAAGAAAATGAAGACGTCAAAGCAGAATACTTCAAAGGAAACAATTTCTCTACACTGGGGAGATTGTTCGAATCAAGACATCCCTTCTCACAAGAAAGAAGAATGTCAGAAGACGTCAAAGCTACTATTACATCAGCACCTACAATGTTATCACTCATTTCATTCATCACTAGCACTTGAGGGGGAGATTTTTGGAATCACTCCTAAACCTTAATTCAAGTGTTAGTAATTCATATGTAATAGTTAGCTTAATATGGCCTTTATGTTAGTAATTAACCTTAGGCTTATGTAGAAGGCCCATAAGCCTAGGCCAAAGCCCATATAGGAAAGGAAGGGAACTTGGATGTTGCCCTAGCTCCTTCCCCTATATAAACACATGTAAACCTTCCTTAGAAGGTTGGTTGTTCAATTTATCTCTTTCACATACTCTACGCCTAACTCTTCTTCGTATTTACGTGTATGTGTGTTTGATAGTTGTTCATCCGATCTTCTTTCTTCTCTATCTCTTTCTATTGATGCTTGTGTTGTAAACATAGTGACCTAACAATTATCACCCAAACAGCCTACCATTGTGAGTCTATCGATTAGTCACCTCGACTTTTCGACCCCCATGTGAAACCCTTTTGTTGCACTCCCATTTAGTGAAAGATACCCCTAGATACACCCTTCTGAGCCATTCCTTTCATTTTATCAACCCTATATATTGTTTCGTTACACCTATACACCTTAGCCTACCCTGTAGTCTTTATTTGTGATTGAGAAGTCATCATTTGCCTAAGTTCAAGGTTCGAGTGGAAAGGTTTGGAAATCACGGTCTCATCGACGACAATTTTGAAGATCATTGAAGACCCCCCGAATTCCCATTGTTCATCTCAAGTGGGGGGATATTATGTTATTATGTTATGTTGAAAAAAAAATAAAAAAAGAAAATAAAAATAAAAAAATGATGATGATTCGAAAAAAAAAAAAAAGTTGATTGAGTTATGATATTGTATTGTGCGATGTTATAAGCACTATAGTAGGAAGCTTTATTGATTAGTATCGAGGAGGCCACCTAGGTCACATTTGAAGATTGGAGTTGATGGTTTTGCCAACAGAAGAAGGAAAGGTAGTATGCCCATCACGACGTCCTCTAATGACGCATCTACCTTGCATTTCATGATCCGGTCTCTAGACTTCTAAGCTTGAACTCTGGGCGGACGGTAAGTGGTGATGACTTGGTTATAGATTTAGACTATCTGCTTGTTTTTCATTTTACACCAATTATATATCCCATGTCTTATCCTACCATTTAGTCATGAACCATGTCTAGGTGATGCAGCGAGCAATCTTTGGTGTCTTGGCCATGGATTTGGTCATGTATCATTGATTTTGTCCACTTCGCCGTGACATGTTAGTAATGACGAGTCACCCCTTAACCTTTGTCGTGTCTACCCATATTGCCTTCGAGAATTGTTTAGCCCTTAACTCTAGTGGTGGAGATTTGTGTAACCGCCAAGCTTATGATAGAATACATGCTATGACTGTGCGATTGAGTGATCACCCCGAAATTGACACTTAGAATAGTTGAGAGATTTGAGTGTTTGTTCCCCATTCGTGAGGTGTTCGGCTTTGTTTTATTCTAGCATAAGGGATTTGTAAACTCATATTTTCCAGGTTTTGGGAGATATCTTTTAAAGAATCTATCTAATAAGGTCTACTTGAGGGCAAGTAGAGTTCAAGTGGGGGGATATTTGATAACATAAAATAGTCCTGAATATTAAGTGTCAATTTCCCCCAATAATGCTCGTTATTTATATCATTTATATGGATTTACGCTTGTTGTCCATTATTTTCCACTTTCAGGTAAATTATGAGCATTGGAGCTAAAGAGACGCGGAAATAGAAACATTAATAAAGATTTATCACAGTATGCCTATTTTGAAGAAGTTACGGCGTAACTCGTCTCTCACATTACGCCGTAACTATTGCGTGACCCAGAAGTCCAACTTATCAAAGGTTACGGCGTAACTCTTCCCAAAGGTTATGACGTAACTCCATTAGGTCAAAAGAGGTTCCACGCCGCTGATACTTACGCCGTAACTACTGCATCACTTACGACGTAACCGAGTTTATTGAAGACTACAACGTAACCACTTATTAGGTTACGCCGTAACTAGCAGATGTAGTGCATTTACAAAGAAATAGAAGTTTACGGCGTAACTCCTCTATTGGTTATGCCGTAACCCAGACCTGGCCTATAAATACCCCACGAATTCTAGCATTTCAAAGCATCCCATTCCACACACAACACTCTGAGAACGTGGGAAAAAGCTCAAGGCAGGTCTAGGGGAGCATACGGAGCTGTTTCCAAGGGAGAAGTCACTCCATTACGATAAGCTTTAGCGTTTATTATTTATTTTACTTTCAATTCATGTATTTCGTACCTTTGAATATTGAATTGATTTGCATGATTAATATGAGAGGCTAAGCACCCTTTGGTGCTAGCCTAGTTATGATTCCTTAATTGTTTTGTTTGCGTTTACCTTTACTTCCGTACAATTATTTCTAAGTGTATGCATGTATAGTTCTTTGGTAGTCACCCTTGGTTCGGTAGTTTTGAATGGCGATAGAGGCCAATTGCCTAGGAGATATGACCAACTGACCCTAGGTGAGCGGACTGAGACGGGAAGGGTAAGATATGACCAACTGACGACCCTTTCTACTTGTGCGATTTGACCAACTGATCACCTATCGTTTGGATGAACTTAAGAATTGGGGGGGGGGGGGTGTAGTGTCTAAGTTCCTAACGACCGGGCACTCACTATTTAGAATCTAGCATGTAGCTGTACTTAATGACTTGGCTTAGGGGACCAGGAACAACAGGAGTTATGATGGTGCGCATGATTTCTCCTGTGGTGGCATCTTTGCTGATAGGTTAGGGCGAATTGACCAAATGTTGTCCTCTCGAGTTTGACCCCACCTGAAGTAATTGGAAGTAGGTAGACGTAGACATAACTAGCTAGGAGGATTGACTAGGTTAGCACCACTATTCCTCTATTGATTTCCCTTTACCATTTATATGCTTTTATTTTATATTCCGCATTAGTAGTTTAATTAATTAAATCCCTATCAAAACATTTATTATTCCGTGACAATTAGACTTAGTAATAATCCAACACACATAGCTCTTGGGACGACCTCGACTTTACCATTTACTACACTACACACGACCGGGTACACTGCCCATTAGTGCATTAGGGTAGACCATAGGTATAGCGAGACACTATAAATATTAAGACCTGGTCAGTAAAACCTGCATCAATTTTATTCCATGTTTTAATCATAGGGTGGTTCCAAATTCACTGATTGTATGAGTGTATAAGTCTCCTCTAGAACACTCGGGATCGCCAAGTACCGAGGTATCTCCCCCGAATATCCTAGTATCTACAAGCCACAACTCACGGAATAAATACAACGGGAGCTTACTTGTAACATATTGGATTTCACAAACACATCATATCATGATCAAGTGGGCGTATAATTCAAGGTTTTAGAGAGAGAAATAGTTAGAGGTTTGGGAACTTAGTGAGAGAAAATGAAAGTATTATTATGAGCTCCAACTCTCTATCTTGGGAGGTAGAGAGTATTTATAGTCTTACACAAATCGCCACCTACGGGCTGTAGATCAGGCATACAGTGGGTAAAGACCCGTCCGTCCTCCACGGTGTTACTTAACTAAATACTACTTAACTTATAATAACTACGACTACGAGCTTTCTAATGATTACATATACTTGAGGTGACCGACTCTTTAATAACAGGATTTACTAAATCCTAACAATCTCCCCCTAAGGGAGGTCACCTAAAAAATACATTGAATACAAACAGATATTACAATAAGATTGTTCTTGGATTCTTGTTAATGTTCTTTGCTCTGTAGCTCGTAGTCATTAATTCTTCATTTTTGCATGTTTGGTTAATCCAGGTGGAGGTCTTTAACTGATCCACGTGATAATGAGTTTTGTGCCAGCTTTAAGATCATCAGCTACCATACATCTCTGACTCATCCTTTGTGGTGTTTGTATTATGTGATGTTGTGACATTTGGACCGACATGCTCACATTCTGGATCATGATTTCTTCTTATCAGAGTAGCAGAAGCTTTAGTTAATTCATGATATTTGCAGCAGCGTAGCAGAAGCATGGAGTGAAAATATCAGAGTCGTTGATGCACTTATCATGATTTCTTTAGGGATGAATGTGTAGTGTGAGCATGCGGCTATGGATTGACCGCTTCATTCTAATCAGCTGCAAACGTCGGGCGTCCCTACATACAACAGTTAGCAATAAAGTGCACGAAAGTGTCTTTGATCACTTTTGTTGAATTAAGGTACACGGCCCACGGTTCCCCGTTGATCAGTACAAGTACTGCCTGTGATCAGGTATAATTCCGAAGAATTCCTTGACAGGGTTTCGCAGCTACTCTAGATGTTCTCAAACCGGAACGTCTCAAAGAAGACAACACGGAGTGAGTGAACCAGCGAATTGAGATTCACTGATTGATGAAAATGATTTGAAAAACAATCGTGTACTACTCAATAAAGAGTTTTTGCAATACAACGAAGGTTTTAATGGAAATCAATTATCAATCATAAACACCTTTTAATTTTTGAAAGATTAATACACAGTCGATGTGCTAGAGAAAAGATTTTTAAGCACAACGACCGGTTTTTCAAAGGTATCCGTCAATCCATAACCTGAAACAGGATTGATTCAAAAGATTGAATCTCCCCATTGTTTCTATTCAGTTGTCACATGGTTGATCTATTGGATAGATCTCACATGCCACCCACCAGGAGCTTGTTTGATGTTAGCTTCAGAAGGCTTTCCATCTTCATTGTGAATATGTTTGCATATCACTCAGATGTTCTGGCAATACCACAAGGATAATGCGTAGGTTTTATGATTTGATATCACTCAGATGTGTTTTATGATTTAATACTATTAAGGATAATTTCATAATATGTTTTATGATTTGTAACATATTGGATTTCACAAACACATCATATCATGATCAAGTGGGCGTATAATTCAAGGTTTTAGAGAGATAAATAGTTAGAGGTTTGGGAACTTAGTGAGAGAAAATGAAAGCATTATTATGAGCTCCAACTCTCTACCTTGGGAGGTAGAGAGTATTTATAGTCTTACACAAATCGCCACCTACGGGCTGTGGATCAGGCATACAGTGGGTAAAGACCCGTCCGTCCTCCACGGTGTTACTAAACTAAATACTGCTTAACTTTTAATAACTACGACTACGAGCTTTCTAATGATTACATATACTTGAGGTGACCGACACTTTAATAACTGGATTTACTAAATCCTAACAATCTCCCCCTAAGGGAGGTCACCTCAAAATTACAATGAATGCAACCAGATATTACAATAAGATTGTTCTTGGATTCTTGTTAATGTTCATTGCTCTATAGCACATAGTCATTGATTCTTCATTTTTGCATGTTTGGTTTATCCAAGTGGAGGTCTTTAACTGATCTACGTGATAATGAGTTTTGAGCCAGCTTTGAGATCATCAACTAACATTAACCTCTGACTCTTCTATTGTGGTGTTGGTATTATGTGAAGTTGTGACATTTGGACCGACATGCTCACATACTGGATCATGATATTTTCTCATCAGAGTAGCAGAAGCTTTTGTTGATTCATGATATTGGCAGCAGTGTAGCAGAAGCATGTAGTGAGAATATCATAGTCATTGATGTACTTATCATGAGTTCTGTAGAAATGAATGTGTTGAGTGAGCATGTGGCTATGGATTGACCGCTTCAATCTGATCAGCTGCAAACGTCAGGCGTACCTGCATACAACATATAGCAATAAAGTGCACGAAAGTGTCTTTGATCACTTTCATTGAGTTGAGCTACATGGCCCACGGTTCTCCGTTTATCAGTACAAGTACTGCCTGTGATCAGGTATAATTCCGAAGAATTTCCTTGACAGGGTTTCGCAGCTGCTCTAGCTGTTCTCAAACCGGAACGTCTCAAAGAAGACAACACGGAGTGAGTGAACCAGCGAATTAAGATTCACTGATTGATGAAAAGAGATTTGAAAAACAATCGTGTACCGCTCAATAGAAATTGTTTTTGCAATACAACGAAGGTTTTAATGAAAATCAATTATCAATCATAAACACCTTTTATTTTGAAGTATTAGTACACAGTCGATGTGCTAAAGAAAAGAGTTTTTAAGCACAACGACTGGTTTTTCAAAGGTATCCGTCAATCCATAACCTGAACCATGATTGATTCAAAAGATTGAATCGCCCCATTGTTTCTGTTCAGTTGTCACATGGTTGATCTATTGGATAGATCTCACATGCCACCTACCAGGAGCTTGTTTGATGTTGGCTCCAGAAGGCTCTCCATCTTCATTGTGAATATATTTGCATATCACTCAGATGTTCTGGCAATACCACAAGGATAATGCGTAGGACTCATAAGGTATAATCTCTCTTTCCACATTGTGTGAAACAGAGAGTCTTCATAGACAGTGTCCTAATGAGATTTATATGATGATCTCGTGGCTCTAGAGTCAATTGTGCATATTTGGTTCCTATGCCGGAGACTAGGGAGAGGGTCTCCTTCTTCAATATCAACAAACTCTAAGAGAAAGTCGATAGATAATGTAGGTTCCCCGTGAGAATGAAACAAGCCCTTTTAAGAGGAACTTGAGTGGTTTGGGAAGTTGTAGTGCAGTGCCTCACTGGGTCCATGATGTCTTGTCTTCAATACCGATGTTACCACCAGTAGCATATGAATTGAACCCGGTATCTGCCCTGAGGTTGAATAATTGGAGGGCTATTTCTTTTCACCCCTTTTCCCATTCATTTCTTTTTCATTCTTCAACCCCTTCAGTGCTTACCGAGACTTCATAACTAGAACTTTGTTGGGTTTATTCCAGTACTAACTCTGTCTCTGTCCGCACTCTTCCCATATCTCACTTTCCTCCTTTTTTCATCATACCTAAGGACTTCTATACTATCTAGTGGATTGTCCCTGGGTAGATCCCTCAGGTTCTGGCGGATCATGGGAACAAATACCTAACCTTATCATCCTTATATCACCATACATAAAGTAAATTTGGGCGGTCTATTTGGTATAGTTCATCTGCCATTGGAACCAATTGAAAACCATTTGAAAATCAATCCAGATACTTGTGATATATTATCAAAGTGTTTTGTACCTGAATTATTTTTGATAATTTTTTAGAAAAAAGAGCTCCCCCTCAACATGTGCATCATGTATTTGAAATCGTTTTGGCACACGGAGGTAAGAGGAAGAATTAACTTCTTTGATTACCATTTTCTAAAAGATGTCAACATCACTTCCCTGATCAAATCAAGTAGATAAAGCATTTTGGGGAAGGATGAGGTTTTCATAAGTTTGCTCCCCCTCAATATGTGCCTCAAGGTTTGAAAGAGTTTTTCACATATTAGAAGGAATCTGCACTTAGATACAAATCAATCACGTTTCAATTCTTTGTGGTTTGAAATAGATGCTCCCCCTCAACATGTGCATAGAAAATTTGAAATCGTTTGGCACATGTGGGGAGGAAAGCTTGCTAAACACTTATGAAACCATTTATCGAATTATCAGTTTAAATCCAATTTAAATCATAAATTCTCCCCCCGATCACAATTTTCAAATCATTTGAGATTTGTGATCTCTATAGATTTAAATTGATTTTGAAAGTTTTGAGGAGAATTGTGACTTGATTATGAAAAACATTTTAACTAATAAGGATCGAAATATGAGACTTTACACTCCATTGATTAAACATGCATGATTATCTTTTGAAAACAATTGTATGAAAAATAACCTTTTGATTTAATTGAAATCATTCTCCCCCTCAATTAATGACATATGTTATTGATTGAAGGATAGCGATTTTGACAAACGTTAAGTCCATATGATTTTCAAAAATTGAGTCCGAGTTATTTTTCATAGCAATTAGTTTTCATTAGATAGTAAGTAATTGTTTATAGAATCAGAGCATGAGATTTGAAAAACAAGATAAAGCATGGCTCTATTCTTTCTTTGAAAAATGGGTTACTGCTAAAATGACAGTAAACCATAGATTCACTTTCTCTCATATATATATATATATATATATATATATATATATATATATATATATTTTGAACATTCGAACAATATCTAAAGTCCCGTGTCATTTTTTGAATGACAGCACAAAGACCGTAGATATTATCGAATCGAGAAAAACATGACAAAATGACAAATTTTTTTTAATTTTTTATTTATTTTTTATTTTTTCAAGATTTTTCAAATTTTTATGGATTTTTGAAATTTTTATTTTTTTCTATTTGCTTTTTGAAGGTTTTGTAATTTTGTATTTTGCTTTTCGAATAAATATTTACAAGAGATGGATGAAGAAAGACCTTTACTCCTCGTCTTCCTTTTGAAAACGTTTGAGTGTTTCCGGTCGAAGACTCTTTAGACCAAGTCGTGGGAGGATAAACTCAAAACGTTCTCTAGGAAGAGCTTTGGTGAAGATGTCTGCTAACTGGTATTCAGTCCTCACAAAATAGAGTTCCACCACACTGTTTTCTACTTGCTCCCTGATGAAATGATGTCGAATGTCGATGTGCTTTGCTCTTGAGTGTTGAACGTTGTTGCATGAGAGAGCAATAGCACTTTTATTATCACAGTATAGAGGAATTTTGTTGAATTCAAAGCCATAGTCAGATAATTGGGATCTCATCCATAGGATTTGAGCACAACAAGATGACATGGCTATGTATTCAGCCTCTGTAGAGGAAATAGAAGTACTCATTTGTTTCTTTGAAGACTAGCTCACAAGCTTATCACCCAAAAACTAAGCACCTCCAGACGTACTTCGTCGTGTATCTTGACATCCTGCATGATCAGCATCTGCATAGGCTGTTAGTGACATGCCGGTGTCCTTCAGGTACCAAAGTCCCATATTAATGGTTCCTTGGAGATACCGAAAGACCCGTTTAACCACTTCAAGGTGCTTTTTGGTAGGCTTAGCCTGATATCTAGCACACATGCAAACAGCGAACAGAATGTCTGGTCTACTGGCTGTGAGGTACATCTGGGATCCAATCATACTACGATATTTCGTTTGGTTTACCATGATCCATGAGTGGTGCTCATCCAGTTTAGTACGCTCTATCATGGGAGTGTCAACAGGTCACAAGAATCAAATCCAAATTTCTTTAAAATCTCATTTGCATATTTAGATTGATTTATAAAAATGCCTCCGAGACTTTGTGAAATTTGTAATCCCAAGAAAAATGACATTTTTCCCGTCATTGACATTTAAAATTTGGAACCCATTTCATTTGAAAAACGGTCACTTTCATTGGGGTCAGTCGAAGCAAAAATAATATCATCAACATATATTTAAACATGAATTAAATGTTTTCCTGACTTTCTGGTGAACAATGTCGGATCAACTGCTCCTTTGCTGAATCAGTAGATAGAAGAAACTTTGATAGCGTATCATACCATGCCCTTGGAGCTTGCTTTAAACCATAAAGAGCCTTCTTCAAACGATATACGTGAGTAGGATGCTCTGGATTCACAAAGCCTTCAGGTTGGTTGACGTATACGACTTCTTTAAGATCTCCGTTAAGAAAAGCCATCTTTACATCCATCTGATATACTACCATGTTCTTACTTGCAGCATTGGCCAAGAAGATTCTGATTGCCTCGATACGAGCAACTGGAGCAAATGATTCTTCAAAGTCAATACCCTCCTCTTGACGATATCCTTTTGTAACCAATCGAGCCTTGTTCTTTAAAACATTACCATGCTCATCAAGTTTTACTTTGAAGATCCACTTTAGAGCAATGATCATAGCACAATCTGGAGCAGGTACTAATTCCCATACATCTAGTCGATCAAAATCATGAATTTCTTCTTGCATGGCCTTGAACCAGCTGTCTTCATTCATGGCGGTTTTGACATCTTTTGGTTCGACCTTAGAGAGTACGGAGTTGAAGAAGCACCATAAGGCATCGGTTGCAAGTTGTTTCCGCGTGGATACTGGACGAGAGGGGTTTCCAATGATTTTGTCCAATGGATGATCATGTGTCCATTTTCTAAGGTGTTCATGTGGTTGTTGTTGAGGAACTGAAGTAGCAGAGTAGATATCTCCTGATGAAGATGGTTCTGATGATGATTCAGGAGCAAATATGTTCTCAAAAGGGGCATCTTCGGGAGTAGCAAAGGGATTAACTTCATCAATGATGCCAGAAACAATTCCATGATGTACACTTGATGATTGATGATTTGTTGATGAGACAGATTGATCAGCAACAGGCGCTTCTTGACTTAATGACATTAAAACTGAAGGGTTAACTTCATTGACAGGGATAGAAGCAGCCTCTGTTGATGGAATGGACATATCATTAGCACTTGGCTCATAGTGTTCATCAAACATTGGATCAAATAATTTCTTCAAATCATCTTTTGAAGGAGGTACATAAGGAGTTGCTGGTGAGGGATTAGAAACAAGGGTAGAATTGATAGGACTACTTGATGAAGGTTGAAATGCGGGTCCAGAACTGGATTGTCCTGGAGCCATTTACCCGGACAGCTCATCGAACGTGACGTGAATAGTTTCCATGATATCTCGAGTCCTTTTGTTGTAGATTCAGTAACCCTTCTTGTTTGGTGCATAACCAACAAAAACTCCAATATCTGCCTTTGCTTTTAATTTGCCTAAATCTTGACCGTCATTCGTTGGATAGCACAAAGCACCAAACACACGAAGGTAGGAGAGATCAGGTTTTCGTTTATGGACAAGTTCGTATGGAGTTTTTCCATGAGAGGTATGAATAAGGGAACGCTTTTGGGTGTAGCAAGCAGTGGCAATGGCTTCAGCCCATAGAAACATTGGAACCTTTGAATAAATTAGCATTGTTCTTGCGGCTTCCACAAGAGTTCGATTTCGTCTTTCAACTACACCATTCTGTCGAGGAGTACGTGGAACACTTCTTTGATGACTGATTCCGACACTTTCATAAAACTGAATTAAGTCTTTGTTAACAAACTGTGTGCCATTGTCTGTTCGAACAATTCTAACAGTATTGTTGAGTCGAACCTGAAGCTGTTTGATAAGTTTGATGATGACATCTGGAGTTTCATCCTTTGTCCTCAAAAACTTTACCCAAGTAAATCGAGAGCAGTCATCAACAACGACTAGAATGTATTTCTTCCCATTTATCGTTTGCACTCTCATTGGTCCGCACAAATCCATATGAAGGGTATGAAGAACTTCCATTACAGAGTTTGTGGGTTTTGGTTTGTGGGCATATTTCGTGCTTTTTCCCAATTGGCAAGCTAAACAAAGATGATCTTTTTCATATTTTAATCTGCGTAAGCCTCTAACAAGATCCTTTCTGGAAAGGTTATTTATGGTGTCGAAGTTCAAGTGATTGAGACGACGATGCCATAACCATGATTTTGTTCTCGAAGCCTTTGACAACAAACAGATTGGAGAGGACTTCATCATGTCTTCGATAAAGATGATGTATAGATTTGAACCACGAGTTCCTCTTAACAATTCCACACCATCAAGTTCTCTAACGAAACAAGTATGTTTTCTAAAAGCCACTTCGAGATCGGAATCACAGAATTAACCAACAGAAAACAAGTTATGACCAAGACCTTCAACATAATATACCCTGGAGATTACACTTTTGCCAACAACATAGTCTCCATAACCCATAATTGCTCCAAAATGGTCGTTCCCGAATCTAACAGTCCCGATGAATTTACTCACGAAGTTCATGAGCCGCGAGCGATCTCCAGTCATATGCTTGGAACACCCTGAGTCCAGGTACCACAGAACGATCTGAACGATCTGCAGTTGAACACAGACAAGAATGGATAACTGGATAATTGGGATCCCCATGCAAGAATAGGTTCCATTTGGTTAGTAACAGTGATTGGAACACCCACATCAGAAGTAGAAACAATGGAATCATCAGAAATAGATGCAGTGCTAGTGTCTGTATTTGACCTATTCAAAGTATGTTCACTTCTTAAGGGAATAGTTCTACCAGTAGGCATCCATTTTCTAGTGGGCATTGACTTAGCAACTTTAGGGCACAGCTCATTAATCTTACGGTCAGTAGGTATCCATTGATAACCTATATTACTAAATTTCCTTCCTGTGGGTTTCCACTGTTTTCTAACTTTCTTTCGCCTTTTCCTTTTAGCCTTCTTAGCTTGATTTTTAACATTAACAGTTTTAACTAGGCATTTGACAGCATTAGACAAATCATTCACACCACATTCATGATTAGTAACAGAAATCAAGCAGTCATCATTACATGGTTTGCGGATAGTTGCAGAATTCGAATTAATTACAGTACGCTTATAGCTAATACTCGAATCAACACGATTCGTTTTATTTAACTCAAACTTAATATTCCTAGGGTGATCTTCTACTCTCTTCCAATGCACATTCTTAGCTTGCGAGGTCCTATCTTTCTTGGTATTGCCTGGAGGCTTTGACCCGCTTGCTTTTATGTCACTGATTACTCCTGTAGAGGGAATTATGGGAACATGTCACACCCCCAAAATATCGCAGCGGAACGATAGTGTCATTGGGGTATGACGTCATAGCACAAAGTATGGATACAGAAAACGACCTCTATAATGAGACGTTTTGAAAAGCTTACCATTCGATAAAAGGATAAAATTTACAACACAAAAGATTCCAAAGTTAGATAATACATAAAGAGTTTACAAAACATGTCGAATGGTAATTGTTAAAAACACAAGACTCCAATGTATGCCATGCGACCCAAAAGCTCCATGAAGTGCTATCACCTTAAGACCTGAGATAAACATGCTAAAAAGTGTCAACACAATGGTTGGTGAGTTCATAAGTTTGTGATGAAATGTAAAGCCTTTCCAAAAATTGTTTATGCAGCAAAGGCGTTGTAAATCCACTCAGTTCCAAGTTCCGCCCATACAAAACTTGCAACCTGTGTGTTCACAACCCATTGCCAAAATATAGAATTGTCAATCTTGTTTGTAAGTAGGACATAGGTGCATACGATATATACAAGTACTTAATGCAAAGAATCACAACCAACTGAACCTCTTGACAAGTCTAAATTGTTTGTACTGTTTCATTGAATAATAGATTATATTCACCCCAGGTCACGTCATCAAGGACCCAAGGGTGGGGGCGTCAGCCCGATAGTACTATCAATACCTCTCCGCCGGCTCCCGCAGGAGTTAACCAGTTGCTAAAGTTTGTATGTTGATGCATAATTGAAAACTAGTTTAGCACATTAAGGCACATATCGCAATAAACCACACATAATGTCCAAAGTGTATAAGAAGTATATTGTAGCACAATTGTATAAATGGTTTGAGTATTCGCAAGAGTGAAACAAGTATTTAAGCATGTATCTCCCCCAAATAGTTTGTAAGAATTTAAACGAGTAAAAGTGGGGTATGAACTCACCTGGTATGATTGATATGCTAACAAAATGAAGTGTACGAAAGTGAGACCCGGAACTATCCGCGACCTAGAATGAATGGTATGACTTGAGTTATGATGTAATGTTATGCATGCATTTCGTATGTTATTTATACCATTTGCGAGTTTTGAAAATAATACTTATCGTCGAAAAATACTCGTTTGACGTCTTGACCAATCTTAAATTACTTTACAAGTATTTACGTCAAAATGTCATCCTACAATGGTTTTGTAATGATTTATAGTGAAATTATCACTTTTCGTCGTAAAACAATGTCGTCGGAAATTTCTTGAAAGTGACAAAAATGGCTTTGAAAAACTAGTCGTAAAATGGTGTACGTCGATCGTTAGGAAATGAATTCGACGGTTTTGGAAAGTTTGTATCAAAATCTAGAAGTTTCAGTTCAGGATTTTTCGACATAGAGGTCTCGAACATAAAGATAATAAGGGTTAAAGATGGTGATTTTGTCCAAGTGTTGTGTAAAAATGAGTTTCGGCAAAGTTTAAGCGACCATAAATAATTTATTACTACTCCGCTATACAAACGGTTGATTGTTTTGAAAAATATGCTCGGTGATCTCGATTTTATTAGAAGACATTTCGTTCCAAAAAGTTCTACATCATGGTTAAAAACAGCCTTCAACATGGTCGTTTTAGTTACCGTAACACTTGTCTCGTAAAAATAATATAGTTTTTCAGAAAATAATAGTTACGGTAATTTTTATGAAAACGTGCATATCTTTGTCGTTTCAAATCCGTTTTCTACGTATAATACGTCCTTAGCTTCGTATCAAAGTATACTAATATATTTTTGATAAGTAGAAATAATTTGCAAAGCTTAGGACTCGTTTTTGACTCGAATAAAGTAAAAATAGTATGCTGAAATTTCTGAAAAATATATATTTCGTCGTCAAACTTGAAAAATTCATAACTTCTTCGTTATAACTCCGTTTTAATCCGTTCAAGCGGCCACGGATTCGTTTTAAAGTATATTTTCTAAATATCAAGGCCAAAATTTCGTGCCTACTGTCGGATTTTCCAGAAAAACAAAATAGGGACAGAACACTTTTTATACTTGTCGAAAATAGTTTTTCTCGTACTAAACCTATTCCAATCCCTTCAAATCAACTCCAAAGCTAATCTAATCCTACCATACACCTTCTTAGGGTGTCATGGTTTCCTAAACATCATCAAGACCAAAATATACCAAGGGAATAATTATAGGATGACCTTTATATATATATAACTCAAAAAATCATGTAAAAATGGTATAAATCAACATAAGTCTTGCATGTTTGCTATGAAAATGATAAAATACATATGTAATGATAAGAAAAGATGAAAAATGATAGAAACATGCTTACAAGCTATTATGATGAGGTGCAAAGAACAAGGTTAGCCTAAACACTATAGGTTTTTATTTCAAAACCTTATAAAGAGTGTGATTCTAGATTGTTAATAACTTGAACTTGAAAAATTGTGATGATCTCCTTCAATCTCCTATGGTTGCCGGTTTTGGGATAGGGAAAAGGGAGAGGAAAACTTTTTTTGCTAACTTGATAAATGAGAGGAATGATATGAGATGTGAAGTGAAATAATCAATTTGGAGTGTAGATCTATACTATCACTAGACAATTTTTACCAACCCATAAATGTTACCCCTAAGGGCCGGTTTTTAGGGGATTTTGTTTCCCAATTATTTATTTATTTTTTTTTAATATGTATATACTTGTTGTTGTAAGAAAAGTGTAAGTAAGAATGTTAATATAAATAACTTGTATATAAAATGTTAGTGTATTTAAGGAACTTTTATGTAAAAGTAACTTTTAATGGATCAAGGTAGAGTATAATAAGATCATAAAAATTGTAAAAATACATTCCTTGTAAAATTTGAGTGATAAAATAATTATCGTGCCGTTTTTTAGAAAAACTTCGTAATAATATAAATTTAACGATTTATGTACTAAATAAATTTAAAACACTAGGTAAACTAAAAATATAGTTTTTATAAACTAAATGTAAGTTTAAAAATATATTGGGATCATTTTTGGAAGTAGCGGATTAAATTTTTAAAATAATAACTCACGCGATAACGTTTATTTAATATGAAATTTACGCGTTTAATGTGAAATGCAAAAATCATGAATGAACCGTTATGAAATGATGAATATGGAGTATGAGGAATGACCGGAATTTGAGAATTGTGACATTCTTCCCCTGATAGAAGAATCGCGTCCTCGCGATTCAATCGATGATACTTAAAGTTCTACTCTTAGGTTTAGAGAAATCAGAATGTACGGTCAAAGTGCTTATGCCAAAACTTACGCGTCTATGTTTCTTATCTAATGAGACTCACTAAATCTGAATAATACGGTGGATCATTAAATGGTCTAGGAAAAACGTACCAGTTACGCATTGCGGGCTTCCTCGGTCCCTATATAGAATGCTCGACCTCGAGGTGGACTGATATTGAGTACAGGGTTTGGGTTATTTCCTTCAATTGCCACAGCTAGAGGAGCTTGCATCGGTGGCTTATTCAACTGAGGACAATTATTCCGGAAGTGATTCGGGCTGTTACATTCAAAGCAAGTCTTTTGATTATCCCTCATGTTGCCAATCTGTGTTTTACACTGCCCCTTAAAATGACCGTATCGATTGCAATTTGTACACAAGCGGCAGGGCTTGGTCTTCGGGTGATGATAAGCACATTTAGCACATTTGGGATGTGTACCCGCATACTCTCTTTGTTCAGTACCAGTTGCCACAAAAACTCTTGTCCTTTTGTTGTCTGCTACCACGCCTATCTGCTTATTTGACCCACTTGCTTCCTTCCTCTTATCACTGCTCTTCAACGTACCATTTCTAACCATCTCGTCTGTCAGGGTTCCTGCCCTCAGTATCGCACTTTGTATTGTAGACGGCTCAGTTGTTTTCACAGTTCCACGGATTTCGGGGACAAGACCATATATGTACCTCGAGATTCTCTTGGATTCAGGGGTAACTAGATGAGGAACTAGTCTAGCTAACTCATGAAATCGGTCTGTGTAGGCTGCGTGATCAGCCCCTATCATGGAGTGGTGATAAAATTCATCCTCCAGTTTCTGCATTTCATTGTCCGGGCAGTACTCCTCTTTCAATAACTCCTTAAATTCGTCCCATGTCATACCTATAGCTGCCTCTCTGCCTCTAGCCTGCAGCTGTGTGTTCCACCATGTCAATGCCTTTCCTGATAACAAGCAAGCAGCATACTTCACCCTCTGATGTGTGGCACAATTGCTGATGTCGATCATTGCCTCTGTCTTCTCTACCCATCGAGTATACGCCAAAGCACCTCCTATACCATCAAACTCCACAGGTTTGCATGCCGAAAATTCCTTATATGTGCATCCAATTCTGTTGTTGTTGTTGTTGTTGGTGTTGTTGTTGTTGTTACTACCAGCTACATTGTTGGTGTCGCCATTCCCGTTCCCGTGGTTTCCCGAGTTATTCATATGATTTCCAACTTGTGTAACAATAGTGGGAAGCAAGATTTGAAGTTGTTGAGCGATGATGGCGGCAAAATCAGGGTTTCCGCCAGTGTTGTTGTCATTGTCACCCATGTCGTTACCGCCTTCTCTACCTCCACGCCCACCTGTCATTCCACCCCTTGGTACCGCACCACCTCGGCCAGTACTGCGTGTTACTCTTTTTGGTGCCATTATCTCTGCAAGGAAAGAACCGTTGAATTCCCAATGTCTATACTTAACGTCCTCAAACATAATATCGCGCCACAAATTGGTTCCTAAGGTGTCCACACCGATCTGCGTATGCGTGGTTGCATATGTCCACGTGAGTTGTGACGCATTTATAACTATGTTGGCCACCATAATTATAATTGCTTCATTTCACACGTGTACATACCACCAAGCATACATGTCCCGGCGATTGGTGTTACTTAAATAGGTAGCCAGTCTATCATCCGATTCTAAACAGTGAAGGAGGGATTTAGGGTAGGTATCTAGGAAGAGTCGCACTTGGTGTATAGGAATTTCCGTTAGGTGCTAAAGTCACTACGAGATTTGGTCACCAGCAGTTCCCAAAGTATCCTCAAGAGAACTCCCATCCTCGGGCAAAATCATCAAATCTATCCAGCTTTATAGTAACACTTATTTAGCTCGATCTCGCATCTCATCAAACAAGAACTGTCACGAGATCAAGTTAGATAAGTGCTCATTACTGAGCTCCATATCTTTGATGACTCAACTAGATTTTGGGACTCCCCTATTGGTACAAGGAAACTACGCTATCTAATGAGGTGGTTCTAGAAGAAATACTTAAGAAAACATATGCGCATGAAAAGTGAGTAAGGCAATAGGAAACGAAAGGATCGACGTGAGAGCGGTTATAGTCTAGGAACTAAAATGCAACCTAGTTCTCTATAACCAAGTCTCTGATACCAATCTGTCACACCCCCAAAATATCGCAGCGGAACGATAGTGTCATTGGGGTATGACGTCATAGCACAAAGTATGGATACAGAAAACGACCTCTATAATGAGACGTTTTGAAAAGCTTACCATTCGATAAAAGGATAAAGTTTACAACACAAAAGATTCCAAAGTTAGATAATACATAAAGAGTTTACAAAACATGTCGAATGGTAATTGTTAAAAACACAAGACTCCAATGTATGCCATGCGACCCAAAAGCTCCATGAAGTGCTATCACCTTAAGACCTGAGATAAACATGCTAAAAAGTGTCAACACAATGGTTGGTGAGTTCATAAGTTTGTGATGAAATGTAAAGCCTTTCCAAAAATTGTTTATGCAGCAAAGGCGTTGTAAATCCACTCAGTTCCAAGTTCCGCCCATACAAAACTTGCAACCTGTGTGTTCACAACCCATTGCCAAAATATAGAATTGTCAATCTTGTTTGTAAGTAGGACATAGGTGCATACGATATATACAAGTACTTAATGCAAAGAATCACAGCCAACTGAACCTCTTGACAAGTCTAAATTGTTTGTACTGTTTCATTGAATAACAGATTATATTCACCCCAGGTCACGTCATCAAGGACCCAAGGGTGGGGGCGTCAGCCCGATAGTACTATCAATACCTCTCCGCCGGCTCCCGCAGGAGTTAACCAGTTGCTAAAGTTTGTATGTTGATGCATAATTGAAAACTAGTTTAGCACATTAAGGCACATATCGCAATAAACCACACATAATGTCCAAAGTGTATAAGAAGTATATTGTAGCACAATTGTATAAATGGTTTGAGTATTCGCAAGAGTGAAACAAGTATTTAAGCATGTATCTCCCCCAAATAGTTTGTAAGAATTTAAACGAGTAAAAGTGGGGTATGAACTCACCTGGTATGATTGATATGCTAACAAAATGAAGTGTACGAAAGTGAGACCCGGAACTATCCGCGACCTAGAATGAATGGTATGACTTGAGTTATGATGTAATGTTATGCATGCATTTCGTATGTTATTTATACCATTTGCGAGTTTTGAAAATAATACTTATCGTCGAAAAATACTCGTTTGACGTCTTGACCAATCTTAAATTACTTTACAAGTATTTACGTCAAAATGTCATCCTACAATGGTTTTGTAATGATTTATAGTGAAATTATCACTTTTCGTCGTAAAACAATGTCGTCGGAAATTTCTTGAAAGTGACAAAAATGGCTTTGAAAAACTAGTCGTAAAATGGTGTACGTCGATCGTTAGGAAACGAATTCGACGGTTTTGGAAAGTTTGTATCAAAATCTAGAAGTTTCAGTTCAGGATTTTTCGACATAGAGGTCTCGAACATAAAGATAATAAGGGTTAAAGATGGTGATTTTGTCCAAGTGTTGTGTAAAAATGAGTTTCGGCAAAGTTTAAGCGACCATAAATAATTTATTACTACTCCGCTATACAAACGGTTGATTGTTTTGAAAAATATGCTCGGTGATCTCGATTTTATTAGAAGACATTTCGTTCCAAAAAGTTCTACATCATGGTTAAAAACAGCCTTCAACATGGTCGTTTTAGTTACCGTAACACTTGTCTCGTAAAAATAATATAGTTTTTCAGAAAATAATAGTTACGGTAATTTTTATGAAAACGTGCATATCTTTGTCGTTTCAAATCCGTTTTCTACGTATAATACGTCCTTAGCTTCGTATCAAAGTATACTAATATATTTTTGATAAGTCGAAATAATTTGCAAAGCTTAGGACTCGTTTTTGACTCGAATAAAGTAAAAATAGTATGCTGAAATTTCTGAAAAATATATATTTCGTCGTCAAACTTGAAAAATTCATAACTTCTTCGTTATAACTCCGTTTTAATCCGTTCAAGCGGCCACGGATTCGTTTTAAAGTATATTTTCTAAATATCAAGGCCAAAATTTCGTGCCTACTGTCGGATTTTCCAGAAAATAAAAATAAGGACAGACCACTTTTAATACTTATCGAAAATAGTTTTTCTCGTACTAAACCTATTCCAATCCCTTCAAATCAACTCCAAAGCTAATCTAATCCTACCATACACCTTCTTAGGGTGTCATGGGTTCCTAAACATCATCAAGACCAAAATATATCAAGGGAATAATTATAGGATGACCTTATATATATCAAACTCTAAAAATCAAAGTTAAAAATGGTATAAACAACACAAGTCTTGCATGTTTACTCAAAAATGAAGAAATACTTATGAAATGAAAATGAAATATGTAAAATGAAAGTAATATGCTTACAAGCTACTATGATGAGGTGATTAGAACAAGGATTAACCTAAACACCCTAGGTTTTTATTTCAAAACCTTAATAAGAGTGTAATCTAGATTGTTTAAAACTTGAGCTTGTAAAATTTTGATGAATTCTTCACCCCCTTATGGTTGGCCGGTTCTTGAAGGGAAGAAACAAGAGAGAAGAAGTTTGATTTGAAGTATTGAATTATTGTGATTGAATGAAAGTGTGTATAAGTGGTAATGTATATAAATCTATACAATAAAAAGTTTTACCAACTCTATGTGATTCACCCCCCCTCATGACCGGTTTTTAGGGGGGGAATGTCTCTCAAAATATCTTTTTTTTTCTTTAATATAATGTATGTAATGGTGGGTAAGTAAAAGAAATTAAGTAAAGGAAATTTGTAACTTTTATATACATTTGTGCATCTAAAGTAGTTCTAGCTAAAAGAAATTTTTAATAGATCAAAATAAGATATATTGAGGTCATGAAAATTGTAAAATACATTTCCTTGTAAAATTTGAGTGATACAATAATTATCGTGTAATTTTTAAGAAAAACGTCGTAATAATATAACTTTAACGATTTATATACAAAATAAATTTAAAACACTAGGTAAACTAAAATTATAGTTTTTATAACTAAATGTAAGTATAAAAATATATCGGGATCATTTTTGGAAGTATCGGATTAAATGTTCAAAATAATAACTCACGCGATAACGTTTATTTAATATGAAATTTACGCGTTTAAGGTGAAATGAAAAATCATGAATAAATTGATATGAAATGATGAATATGGAGTTTGAGAAATGACCGGAAATTGAGAATTGTGACATTCTTCCCATGTCAGAGGAATCACGCCCTCGTGATTCGATTAATGATACTATGGCCCAAAACGCGACAAGGGTTCTAAAAGTTTATGCTCATGTATGGTCTAAATGATTATGTCAATGTTCATGCATATGAGTTACTCGTCCAACAAGGTACGTTCCCGTGCTATCGTGAGCATTTCTCGTCCTAAATACATGCTCTCTTATGACTAGGCTTGATAAGGCAGGCTTTCCCATTCTCGAGCAAAATTTTCAAAAGACTTTTTGGTAACCGATTTTACTTAATCCCACAACTCATCAAACAAGAACTGTCATACGATTAGGCTAAATCGGTTTAGGTAACAACTTGTTTCTAGCTTGATCTTTGCAACTCATCAAACAAGAACTGTCACGCGGATCAAACTGGAAACAAGTGGTTTGAAGAAAATCTTTTGAAAATTTGGCTCGATTACGGAATTGCTTACTCATATGAGACTACTACTCCCTTCATTGCATGATTCTTCCTGAATTAGACATAGGTGATCAGGCTATGTATAATTTAGGAGTAACTATGCAATGCTTGGACTAATCGACTCATATGATGTTTGGTGTTGAGTCATAAGTTCGCATGTATAAAGAATATGCACTTATAA
>BPTQ01000001.1:109040744-109071037 GCA_019973895.1 Chrysanthemum seticuspe
TAACTTCCTCTAGTAGTGTTAAAAAGTTCAAGTTCAATAATTGTTAGATCTTAGTGTGAGAAATATTCCAAAACTTTATTTTTGGATCTCACAAATCCGATTGGAACAAGAAACGTGGAGTAGTATTATCGAACATTCGTACAAAGATAGTAAAAAGTAGAAAAGAATAGTAATCTACTGTCGGATTTTCCAGAAAAACAAAATAGGGACAGAACACTTTTTATACTTGTCGAAAATAGTTTTTCTCGTACTAAACCTATTCCAATCCCTTCAAATCAACTCCAAAGCTAATCTAATCCTACCATACACCTTCTTAGGGTGTCATGGTTTCCTAAACATCATCAAGACCAAAATATACCAAGGGAATAATTATAGGATGACCTTTATATATATATAACTCTAAAAATCATGTAAAAATGGTATAAATCAACATAAGTCTTGCATGTTTGCTATGAAAATGATAAAATACATATGTAATGATAAGAAAAGATGAAAAATGATAGAAACATGCTTACAAGCTATTATGATGAGGTGCAAAGAACAAGGTTAGCCTAAACACTCTAGGTTTTTATTTCAAAACCTTATAAAGAGTGTGATTCTAGATTGTTAATAACTTGAACTTGAAAAATTGTGATGATCTCCTTCAATCTCCTATGGTTTCCGGTTTTGGGATAGGGAAAAGGGAGAGGAAAACTTTTTTTGCTAACTTGATAAATGAGAGGAATGATATGAGATGTGAAGTGAAATAATCAATTTGGAGTGTAGATCTATACTATCACTAGACATTTTTTACCAACCCATAAATGTTACCCCTAAGGGCCGGTTTTTAGGGGATTTTGTTTCCCAATTATTTATTTATTTTTTTTTAATATGTATATACTTGTTGTTGTAAGAAAAGTGTAAGTAAGAATGTTAATATAAATAACTTGTATATAAAATGTTAGTGTATTTAAGGAACTTTTATGTAAAAGTAACTTTTAATGGATCAAGGTAGAGTATAATAAGATCATAAAAATTGTAAAAATACATTCCTTGTAAAATTTGAGTGATAAAATAATTATCGTGCCGTTTTTTAGAAAAACTTCGTAATAATATAAATTTAACGATTTATGTACTAAATAAATTTAAAACACTAGGTAAACTAAAAATATAGTTTTTATAAACTAAATGTAAGTTTAAAAATATATTGGGATCATTTTTGGAAGTAGCGGATTAAATTTTTAAAATAATAACTCACGCGATAACGTTTATTTAATATGAAATTTACGCGTTTAATGTGAAATGCAAAAATCATGAATGAACCGTTATGAAATGATGAATATGGAGTATGAGGAATGACCGGAATTTGAGAATTGTGACAGAACATTAGTTGGTTGATCTACTTTTTGCATTCCAGAACTAGACGTGCAGGGATTTGAACTACTTGAAGGCACATTAGTGTACACTTTCTTAATACTGGGAATAGAATGGTTTGTATGTTTGGTACTAGGCATAGAACAAGGCATCACAGTTTTATCTTTTGCACCTAAGGATTTAGGACATGTTGCTATTAAACATTCTAGCAGCTCCTGAGATCGTTTGGCCCGAATGCAAGCAAAACTAATTTCTCTATCAAGAGCCAAGGTTTGATCATCATATTCACAATGAACATCTGATGTGTTTCATAAAACCTACGCATTATATCATAATTATATCATG
The DNA here is from genome assembly GCA_019973895.1 of Chrysanthemum seticuspe. NCBI lineage: Eukaryota > Viridiplantae > Streptophyta > Magnoliopsida > Asterales > Asteraceae > Chrysanthemum > Chrysanthemum seticuspe. The sequence continues at coordinate 109,042,443 of BPTQ01000001.1, forward strand.
AAATTATTTCATAATTTCTACTTTAATGTTTATGGATGTTGGACTTAGGTGGATGCCTACCGGAAAGCTGTTTACCGATGACAAAATCAAGGTTGACTGTGAAACCTCAAAGGGTTTGGATACTAATGTCACTAACCAAAATATATGCAATCAAGTTTGTGATATTAGTGCAGGTAGTCCTTACTCAGTTGCAGATACTTTGATCCTTCACTACATGGACTGGCTTAAAGTATGGATTACAAATGGATTGATATCTCATAACTCACGGGTTCAAGTAACTTAATCTTGATATTCATTCGGCTATGACGTCTGTTCAAATCAGTTCAGGCCTCGTTCTTCATCACTATGGCGTCTGCAGATAACACTTCAGGCCCCGTTCCTCAAAGAAAAGAAAGGTGTACGCTTCAGTGCACTTTATCTTCAAAAGAAGAGAAATCTTCATGTGTATGACCATTCTCATCGACATTCTTCATCAACAAGCTTTATGTTTTTCCACGCTCTTTCAACCCTCAAGTGGATCTACGTTCATTGGTGTATATTCTTATTCACTTGTTCAAATCAAAAATGGCAACTTCGGATGCAATTTTTGAGGGGGAGAAGAGTTCATATACTACATGTTGATGGATGCTTGATTTATGGTCATATGACTCTCCTTCAATGCCTAATGCTCCTCTTTATAAGGATAACTAGGATTCATTGTTTGGGATTCATTGTTTCAAGATATGTTTAATGAGTACTTCCAACCTCCAACGAATGTTGATCATCTAGATTCTGAAGCTCATGCTCCGGCTCTTACTGACTCAACTGGTTCACCATCTAAGAAGTACTTCTTGGAATCCTCAAGAAACATTACCTCCAGTTATTTCACAAGGCTTTGATAATGACTATCATTATATTGTAGATGCACTATTGAATAATGATCCGCTCTTTGGTATTCCTTTGCCAAATCTTCACGGATTATTGTTCCTTCCATTGTGCACTCTGTAAATCAACCACATGAGCATTATGGAAAATAACTTCCTCATCCGCTTTAAGACCTTAGTGATGAATCTTCCAAATCAGTCTCTACAAGAATACCTAGAGGAAGAAGGCATTGGTGTTGAAGAATCATTTGCTCCGGTTCATTCAGTGGGTCAATGTTCATCCGATTGTATGTTTATTCACGCGTTGGACATTTGACACAAGATGATTACTTCGAAGTTACTCTTTTATCACTTATTTGAGGTTGAAGTTGACGTTCACAAAGGCGTGTTCTTATTTGATAACTTGCTCGGGCTTAAGAATTTGAGTTGAAGTCTTGGGTTATCTAGTTACCAGCAGTCAAGGTGGATGGTTGAAGACCTGGTTAACTATCACTATTAGGAGTTACTTTGTTTTACTCAATGTCACACGCATATGACGGTGTGGATAATTGCAAGAGGTGTTACTGTCTCATACTTTGCTTGAGTAGTGAGTACCTAGAAATTTGCTTGAAGCATAAATTCTCGACACCGTTCTTCCATTATTACAAATGTGGGAATTTGACTTCAGTTTCAAGTTTGGTATATCGGGTGGTCTTCATCAGTGATCATTTCAAATTGTCTACATATGGGGTGATAAAGATAGTCAGAGAGAGTTTCTCTAGCAATTGATTCTCACAGGATTCATTTGAGCTAATTGTTGTTCTTCTCTATTTCAAGAATATTTGGTATGTATAATGTGTTGCTGTTTTTGAGGTATCAAAACCTGCAAGGGGGAAGGAGACATACATCTAAACACACAATGAGTACACGTGATGAAACTAATACTTCTTCTCTATTGAAGTAATCAAGGGAAAGACAAATGTCATAACCGTAGAGAAACTCAGTGTTTAATCATTGCCTTTGGTGTGTTATTCCAACCATTTAGGAGGAAGTGGTCTCTGGACACTTTCGGTATGTGTTAACTCAGCCTTCAGTAGAAAGAATTATGAGAAGAATATTTGGATCGTGAGACAATATTGCTTATCGACATCTTCTACGTGACTTATGATAAAGTGCTTCCGGTTAGTGTTTCATGTACACAATGTAATGATGATTCCGATGATAAAGTTACTGTGATGTCGATTTGTAACATATTGGATTTCATAAACACATCATATCATGATCAAGTGGGCGTATAATTCAAGGTTTTAGAGAGAGAAATAGTTAGAGGTTTGGGAATTTAGTGAGAGAAAATGACAGTATTATTATGAGCTCCAACTCTCTACCTTGGGAGGTAGAGAGTATTTATAGTCTTACATAAATCGCCACCTATGGGCTGTGGATCAGGCATACAGTGGGTAAAGACCCGTCCGTCCTCCACAGTGTTACTTAACTAAATACTACTTAACTTATAATAACTACGACTACGAGCTTTCTAATGATTACATATACTTGAGGTGACCAACTCTTTAATAACAGGATTTACTAAATCCTAACAATCTCCCCCTAAGGGAGGTCACCTCAAAAATACATTGAATACAAACAGATATTACAATAAGATTGTTCTTTGATTCTTGTTAATGTTCTTTGCTCTGTAGCTCGTAGTCATTGATTCTTCATTTTTGCATGTTTGGTTAATCCAGGTGGAGGTCTTTAACTGATCCACGTGATAATGAGTTTTGAGCCAGCTTTGAGATCATCAGATATCATACATCTCTGACTCATCCTTTGTGGTGTTGGTATTATGTGATGTTGTGACATTTGGACCGACATGCTCACATTCTGGATCATGATTTCTTCTTATCAGAGTAGCGGAAGCTTTAGTTAATTCATGATATTTGCAGCAGCGTAGCAGAAGCATGGAGTGAAAATATCAGAGTCGTTGATGCACTTATCATGATTTCTTTAGGGATGAATGTGTAGTGTGAGCATGCGGCTATGGATTGACCGCTTCATTCTGATCAGCTGCAAACGTCGGGCGTCCCTACATACAACAGTTAGCAATAAATTGCACGAAAGTGTCTTTGATCACTTTTGTTGAATTAAGGTACACGGCCCACGGTTCCCCGTTGATCAGTACAAGTACTGCCTGTGATCAGGTATAATTCCGAAGAATTTCCTTGACAGGGTTTTGCAGCTGTCTAGCTGTTCTCAAACCGGAACGTCTCAAAGAAGACAACACGGAGTGAGTGAACCAGCGAATTGAGATTCATTGATTGATGAAAATGATTTGAAAAACAATCGTGTACTGCTCAATAAAGAGTTTTTGCAACACAACGAAGGTTTTAAGGGAAATCAATTATCAATCATAAACACCTTTTAATTTTTGAAACATTAATACACAGTCGATGTGCTAGGGAAAAGATTTTTAAGCACAACGACCGGTTTTTCAAAGGTATCCGTCAATCCATAACCTGAACCAGGATTGATTCAAAAGATTGAATCGCCCAATTGTTTCTGTTCAGTTGTCACATGGTTGATCTATTGGATAGATCTCAAATGCCACCCACCAGGAGCTTGTTTAATGTTGGCTCCAGAAGGCTTTCCATCTTCATTGTGAATATATTTGCATATCACTCAGATGTTCTGGCAATACCACAAGGATAATGCGTAGGACTCATAAGATATAATCTCTCTTTCCATATTGTGTGAAACAAAGAGTCTTCATTGCAGTGTCCTAGTGAGATTTATTGATGGATGATCTCTTGGCTCTATACTCAATTGTGCACATTTCGGTCCTATGCCGGAGACTAGGGAGAGGGTCTCCTTCTTCAATATCAACAATCTCTAAGAGAAAGTCGATAGATTATGTAGGTTCCCCGTGAGAATGAAACAAGTCCTGTTTAAGAGATACTTGAGTAGCTTGGGAAGTTTAGTGCAGTGCGTCACTGGGTCCATGACGTATTGTCTTCAATACCGATGTTACCTTGATAACCGCCAGTAGCATATGAATTGAACCCGGTTTCTACCCTAAGGTTGAATAATTGGAGGGCTATTTATTTTCACCCTTTTCTCATTCAATTATTTTTCATTCTTCAACCCCTTCAGTGCTTACCGAGACTTCATTACTAGAACCTTGTTGGGTTTATTCAAGTTCTAGTTCTATCTCAGTCCGCACTCTTCCCATATCTCACTTTTCTCCTTTTTTTCATTATACGTAAGGATTTCTACACTATCTAGTGAATTGTCCCTGGGTGGATCCCTCCGGTTCTGGCGGATCATGGGAACAAATACCTAACCTTATCATCCTTATATCACCATACATAAAGTAAATTTGGTCGGTCTATTTGGTATAGTTCATCTGCCATTAGAACCAATTGAAAACCATTTGAAAATCAATCCAAATACTTGTGATATATTATCAAAGCGTTTTGTACCTGAATTGTTTTTGATAATTTTAGAAAAAGAACTCCCCCTCAACATGTGCATCATGTATTTGAAATCGTTTTGGCACACGGAGGCAAGAGGAAGAATTAACTTCTTTGATTACCATTTTCTAAAAGATATCAACATCACTTCCCTGATCAAATCAAGTAGATAAAGCATATTGGGGAAGGGTGAGGTTTTCATAAGATTGCTCCCCCTCAATATGTGCCTCGAGGTTTGAAAGAGTTTTGCACATATTAGAAGGAACTTGCACTTCAAGACACCTCAATCACGTTTTAATCCTTTATGGTTTGATAAAGATGCTCCCCCTTAACATGTGCATTATGTATATTGAAATCGTTTGGCACATGTAGGGAGGAGAGCTTGTTAATCACTTGTAAAACCATTTATCGAATCATCAGTTTAAATCCAATTTAAATCACAAATTCTCCCCCGATCACAATTTTCAAATCATTTGAGATTTGTGATCTCTTGTAGATTTAAATTGATTTTGAAAGCTTTTGAGGAGAATTGTGACTTGATTATGAAAACATTTTAACTGATAAGGATCGGATTATGAGACTTTAAAATCCATTGATTAAACATGCATGATTATCTTTTGAAAACAATTGTATGACAAATAACCTTTTGATTTAATAGAAATCATTCTCCCCCTCAATCAATGACATAAATTGTTGATTGAGAGATAGATATTTTGACAAATGTTAAGACCGAATGATTTGCAAAAATAGAGTCCGAGTTATTTTTCAAAGCTATTAGTTTTCATTAGATATCAATAGATTGTATATAGAATCAGAGCATGAGATTTGAAAATTTAGGACAAAGCATGGCTCTGTTCTTTCTTTGAAAGACGGGTTACTGCCTGAAATGACAATAAACCATAGATTCACTTTCTCTCAAAAATATTTTTTTGATTTTTTGATTTTTTTTGAACATTCGAATAATATCTAAAGTCCCGTGTCATTCTTTGAATGACAGCACAAAGACCGTAGATATTATCGAATCGAGAAAAACATGACAAAATGACAATTTTTTTTTTCAAGATTTTTCAAATTTTTATGGATTTTTGAAATTTTTATATTTTTCTATTTGCTTTTTGAAGGTTTTGTAATTTTGTATTTTGCTTTTCGAATAAATATTTACAAGAGATGGAGGAAGAAAGACCTTTACTCATCGTCTTCCTCTTAAAGAAGTTTGAGTGTTTCCGGTTGAAGACTCTTTAGACCAAGTCGTGGGAGGATAAACTCAAAACGTTCTCTAGGAAGAGCTTTGGTGAAGATGTCTGCTAACTGGTATTCAGTCCTCACAAAATAGAGTTCCACCACACCGTTTTATACTTGCTCCCTGATGAAATGATGTCGAATGTCGATGTGCTTTTCTCTTGAGTGTTGAACGTTGTTGCATGAGAGAGCAATAGCACTTTTATTAACACTAACAGAGGAATTTTGTTGAATTCAAAGCCATAGTCAGATAATTGGGATCTCATCCATAGGATTTGAGCACAACAAGATGACATGGCTATGTATTCAGCCTCTGTAGAGGAAATAGAAGTACTCATTTGTTTCTTTGAAGACCAGCTCACAAGCTTATAACCCAAAAACTAAGCACCTCCAGACGTACTTCGACGTGTATCTTGACATCCTGCATGATCAACATCTGCATAGGCTGTTAGTGACATACCGGTGTCCTTCGGGTACTAAAGTCCCATATTGATGGTTCCTTGGAGATACCGAAAGACATGTTTAACCACTTCAAGGTGCTTTTTGGTAGGCTTAGCCTGATATTTAGCACACATGCAAACAGCGAACAGAATGTCTGGTCTACTAGCTGTGAGGTACATCAGGGATCCAATCATACTACGATATTTCGTTTGGTCTACCATGATCCCTGAGTGGTCCTCATCCAGTTTAGTACGCTCTATCATGGGAGTGTCAACAGGGTCACAAGAATCAAATCCAAATTTCTTTAAAATCTCATTTGCATATTTAGATTGATTTATAAAAATGCCTCCGGGACTTTGTGAAATTTGTAATCCCAAGAAAAATGACATTTGTCCCATCATTGACATTTGAAATTTGGAACCCATTTCATTTGAAAAATGGTCACATTCATTGGGGTCAGTCGAAGCAAAAATAATACCATCAACATATATTTGAACGTGAATTAAATCTTTGCCTGACTTTCTGGTGAACAATGTCCGATCAACTGCTCCTTTGCTGAATCCAGTAGATAGAAGAAACTTTGATAGCGTATCATACCATGCCCTTGGAGCTTGCTTTAAACCGTAAAGAGCCTTCTTCAAACAATAGACGTGAGTAAGATACTCTGGATTCACAAAGCCTTCAGGTTGGCTGACGTATACGACTTCTTTAAGATCTCCGTTAAGAAAAGTCGTCTTTACATCCATCTGATATACTACCATGTTCTTACTTGCAGCATTCGCCAAGAAGATTCTGATTGCCTCGATACGAGCAACTGGAGAAAATGATTCTTCAAAGTCAATACCCTCCTCTTGACGATATCCTTTTGCAACCAATCGAGCCTTATTCTTTAAAACATCACCATGCTCATCAAGTTTTACTTTGAAGATCCACTTTAGAGCAATGATCATAGCACAATCTAGAGAAGGTACTAATTCCCATATATCTAGTCGATCAAACTCATGAATTTCTTCTTGCATGGCATTGAACCAGTTGTCTTCATTCATGGCGGTTTTGACATCTTTTTGTTCGACCTTAGAGAGTACGGAGTTGAAGAAGCACCATAAGGCATCGGTTCCAAGTTGTTTCCACTTGGATACTGGACGAGAGGGGTTTCCAATGATGTTGTCCAATGGATGATCATGTGTCCATTTCTAAGGTGTTCATGTGGTTGTTGTTGAGGAACTGAAGTAGCAAAGTTGATATCTCCTGATGAAGATGGTTCTGATGATGATTCAGGAGCAAATATGTTCTCAAAGGGGGCATCTTCGGGAGTAGCAAAGGGATTAACTTCATCAATGATGCCAGAAACAATTCTATGATGTACACTTGATGATTAATGATTTGTTGATGAGACAGATTGATCAACAGCAGGCGCTTCTTGACTTAATGACATTGAAACTGAAGGGTTAACTTCATTGACAGGGATAGAAGCAGCCTCTGTTGATGGAATGGACATATCATTAGCACTTGGCTCATAGTGTTCATCAAACATTGGATCAAATAATTTCTTCAAATCATCTTCTGAAGGAGGTACATAAGGAGTTGCTGGTGAGGGATTAGAAACAAGGGTAGAACTGATAGGACTACTTGATGAAGGTTGAAATGCGGGTCCAGAACTGGATTGTCCTGGAGCCATTTGCCCGGACAGCTCATCGAACGTGACGTGAATAGTTTCCATGATATCTCGAGTCCTTTTGTTGTAGATTCGGTAACCCTTCTTGTTTGGTGCATAACCAACAAAAACTCCAATATCTGCCTTTGCTTTTAATTTGCCTAAATCTTGACCGTCATTCATTGGATAGCACAAAGTACCAAACACACGAAGGTAGGAGAGATCAGGTTTTCATTTATGGACAAGTTCATATTGAGTTTTTCCATGAGAGGTATGAATAAGGGAACGATTTTGGGTGTAGCAAGCAGTGGCAATGGCTTCAGCCCATAGAAACATTGGAACCTTTGAATAAATTAGCATTGTTCTTGCAGCTTCCACAAGAGTTCGATTTCGTCTTTAAACTACACCATTCTGTTGAGGAGTTCGTGGAACACTTCTTTGATGACTGATTCCAACACTTTCATAAAACTGAATTAGGTCTTTGTTAACAAACTCTGTGCCTTTGTCTGTTCGAACAATTCTAACAGTATTGTTGAGTCGAATCTGAAGTTGTTTGATAAGTTTGATGATGACATATGGAGTTTCATCCTTTGTCCTCAAAAAATTTACCCAAGTAAATCGAGAGTAGTCATCAACAACGACTAGAATGTATTTCTTCCCATTTATCGTTTGCACTCTCATTGGTCCGCACAAATCCATATGAAGGGTATGAAGAACTTCCATTACTGAGTTTGTGGGTTTTGGTTTGTGGGCATATTTCGTGCCTTTTCCCAATTGGCAAGCTGAACAAAGATGATCTTTTTCATATTTTAATCTGGGTAAGCCTCTGACAAGATCCTTTCTGGAAAGGTTATTTATGGTGCCGAAGTTCAAGTGATTGAGACGTCGATGCCATAACTATGATTTTGTTTTCGAAGCCTTTGACAACAAGAAAATTGGAGAGGACTTCATCATGTCTTCGATAGAGATGGTGTTTAGATTTGAACCACGAGTTCCTCTTAACAATTCCACACCATCAAGTTCTCTAACGAAACAAGTATGTTTTCTAAAAGCCACTTCGAGATCGGAATCACCGAATTGACCAATAGAAAACAAGTTATGACCAAGACCTTCAACATAATATACCCTGGAGATTTTACTTTTGCCAACAACATAGTCTCCATAACCCATAATTGCTTCAAAATGGTCGTTCGTGAATCTAACATTCCCGATGAATTTACTCACGAAGTTCATGAGCCGCGAGCGATCTCCAATCATATGCTTGGAACACCCTGAGTCCAGGTACCACAGAACGATTTGAACGATCTGCAGTTGAACACAGACAAGAATGGATAACTGGATAATTGGGATCCCTATGCAAGAATAGGTTCCATTTGGTTAGTAACAGTGATTGGAACACCCACATCAGAAGTAGAAACAATGGAATCATGAGAAATAGATGCAGTGCTAGTGTCCATATTTGACCTATTCAAAGTATGTTCACTTCTTAAGGGAATAGTTCTACCAGTAGGCATCCATTTTCTAGTGGGCATTGACTTAGCAAATTTAGGGCACAACTCATTAATCTTACGGCCAGTAGGTATCCATTGATAACCTATATTACTAAATTTCCTTCCTGTGGGTTTCCACTGTTTTCTAACTTTCTTTCGCCTTTTCCTTTTAGCCTTCTTAGCTTGATTTTTAACATTAACAGTTTTAACTGGGCATTTGACAGCATTAGACAAATCATTCACACCACATTCATGATTAGTAATAGAAATCAAGTAGTCATCATTATCTGGTTTGCGGATAGTAGCAGAATGCGAATTAATTACAGTAAGCTTATAGCTAATACTAGAATCAACACGATTCGTTTTATTCAACTCAAACTTAATATTCCTAGGATGATCTTCTACTCTCTTCCAATGCACATTCTTAGCTTGCGAGGTCCTATCTTGCTTGGTATTGCCTGGAGGCTTTGACCCGCTTGCTTTTATGTCACTGATTACTCCTGTAGAGGGAATTATGGGAACATTAGTTGGTTGATCTACTTTTTGCATTCCAGAACTAGACGTGCAGGGATCTGAACTACTTGAAGGCACATTAGTGTACACTTTCTTAATACTGGGCATAGAATGGTTTGTATGTTTGGCACTAGGCATAGAACAAGGCATCACAGTTTTACCTTTTGCACCTAAGGATTTAGGACATGTTGCTATTAAACATTCTAGCAGCTCCTGAGATCATTTGGCCTGAATGCAAACAAACCTAATTTCTCTATCAAGAGGCTTATTTATGAAATCCTCTTCCACAATCTCATGGAGACATTCTAGACTATCCTTAAGGTGAGCAAAGTAGTTATGAAACACAAGTTCATTATTCCTAAGATGAGGAGGAATGTATTTAACAGTCACAGTATATTTGCAGTCTGAGGATGACTTTGATGTAACATTCTCATTAAAGACAAATGGCAGTTTCCCTCTTTCCTGACTCCTCAGATTCTCGATTTCCTTTTGTAAAGACGTTATTTTTTCGTTGTTCTTGTCACGAGTGACTTTCATTGAATCATATAATTCTTTCAAATGTCGTTTAACTTTTTCATTTTCTTCTAGAAAACCCTTGTTTTCCTTTTGCAAAATATTAACCAAGTTTTGAAGATGAAAAGTTTGAGAATACTGAGAATCTAAAGGAGGAGGCATTTGGGAGCCAGTCACATTGTTCTTTTCAGCCTTTAATTGTTAAATTTGGGCTTTCAACTTTCTGATTGTGTTACAATGAGCTTGAATCTGTTCGTCACGTTTGTTTATCTGAAAAACTGCATTAAACTCTGGAACATCTGAGGATGTCTTGATATTTGAGGTTTTGACATTTTCTTTAAGATGTTGATATTTTAGTTGCAAATCAAAATGTTCAACTTCTAGTTTAGAAAGATGTTTTACCAAATTGTCGTGATCATCCTGATCAATTTTCTCATTTAGTTCTGAGTTTTTGTTTTCAAGCTCAATGACACGATCATGGGAAACTTTCAATGCGACAGATAATTCATGAAATCGAGAAGCAGTAATTGAGTGCTTAGTAACAGTATAAACACATCTTGAGCAACACAACTCGAAATCAAATTCTCATTTAAGATATGCAAGTTCTTCCTTTCAACTTCATTATATTTGAGTTCTTGTTCATAGTCATTGACCTCAACTATCATTGCATCAAATTCCTTTTCCATTTCTGTAATATCTGAATTTATTCCTTTTTCAAGACTCTCAAATTGACCTTTTAATTGTTTAAAGAAAGGCATGACCTCAGTTAAATAACATTCTTTAGTTTGCTCAAAGCCCCTTTCCCCCTCAGTTATCCCTGTAGGTGTGATTCTCTTCTTACATGTCTTCTCCAAATCAACGAATAGTTGATAAACAACATACAGGCTGATTAAGGTTTTGCTATTAGTGGCAATCGATCTAGGAACTAGATGCATTGGTGTATTTGGAGGATAAACAGTGGTTGCAGGCATTTTCCTAAGGGGAGTGTTTTTAGCAACAAGATTTTTAGCTTTTTGCATATCCATATCCTTTTTCCAGAACAATTGTTCAGGGGTTAATAGAGTCTGAGGCTTAAACTTGTTTAGGGAGGTCCAATTTTCCTTAGTGTAATCATGGGGTTTTATCGTTATGTTTTCCTTTTTACACACATGATCGTTAAGCTTCTTATCCATTTTCTCCCTGGAGGCATCATCTAATTTTTTATCCTCTTCCGTGCTTCCAACACATGATGGTGTTTGCCTAGGCTTAAGAATCTCATTACCATCATACAGTACCTTATGAGCAGCTCTAGCATTTTTAACTACCTCGGGATTAGGTTCCTTAATAAGGGGAATGCTATGCTTATCGCTTAAGACTCTATGCTTAGTGATCAAGTGAGCAATCTGAATGGTATTCCCTTGTACGTACAACTTATTTTCAAGTTTGTTTTTCAAATTTTTTAGATTAGAAAAATCATTCAAAAGTTCTGATTCCTTAGCATTAAATTCTTGTTTAAGCACTTTAACACTATCTTGAAGCTCTTGCTTTTGCTTAACAGTTTTAGAAAGCTTTTCTTGTAAGGAATTTAACTCTTGTTTTAACACTTCTTCTCTAAAATTACTTTTTCTAATAATTGTACGCATTTGGTCATCCATTTCCTGCTCATGGGTAGTTAACTCAAACTTAGCACGTTGTTCATAAATAACAACTTGTTTCTTATAGGCATTTAGTTCAGAGATAACAGAATCATCAGGGCATATGCAGTGTATTCATAAAAAACATAGTCATCATTGGCTGCAGAGGATGCATCACTTTGTACAATCTCACTTTCACTTTGCTTCACATATTGATCATATGGGACAATATTGCTATTACCCTCATTATCAATATCTTATTCAAAAGTTTTAGGAGATTGTACTTCATTATGCATCTTTTGCTCATCAACTTTATCGTATAGTTTTAATACCTCTAAAATGATTGATTCTTTGGATGGACCAGCTTGCTGTGATGATGAGACATTTGGAGAGACCATTGCAGAAATGCTAGCCATGAAAATTGTCTGTGCAGTAGGTTCATCATCGACGTCAGAGTCGTATGCATCACAGTCAGTGACTTGAAAGGCATTATGATGATTGTGACCTATCTCCTGAATTGGCTGCTCATCCACATCTGCATCATATGTCTTGGCATTGCCCTCAATAAGAAACAACAACTCCTCTTCATCCAAAACAACACCATTATCCTGAGCTTGCACAAGTAACATCTTGTCTCTGAAGTACTCTGCATTTTGAGGAAGTTTTGGAGATGTGCAGTTCCTTGCTATATGTCCATCACCACCACAGTTGTAGCACTTAATTGGCTTTGCTTGACCTTGATTTCCATTCCTTCCCCGATTCTGATTTGCAACATAACCTCCACCTACTCCACCTCTTCCCTGTTCATATTGTCTTCCTTGAACTGGTTACACCATAACTTTTCCATCTCTGACAACATCATGATTGTGTAGATTGGATGCAGTTCTGATCTCATTGTTAGTGTGAAGACTGTTGGTATGTGGATTAAGGGTCAAGTTTTGTTTAACCATAAGAGCCAGTTGATTGATGAAGTGTCCCCTGACTGCATCAGCATCAGCTTGCTTGAAACTCGGATCGGGAATGAGCTTGTGATTACCATTACCCGTGGGTATGACTTAAGAAGCTTTGGTTGTAATACCAACATTGGTGTAGAAAGCTGTTGAATCATTTGATGAGCTTGTTTCTCCCTGGTTGGTTTTGAACTGTTCAATAATCCTTTTTTCAAACATAGCATGTCTCTCATTCTGAAGAAGGAAGGCATACAGCTGCTCATAGTTTGTATTCTTCAACCCTTTGGTTAGCTTCACAGCGGTGACAAATTTGTGCCATTCTGGATTCATGTTGTTCACAAACTTTGAGTTCAGCTGAATGTTTGGCATGGTCATTTTGATATTCCTCATATCATTCACAAGCTTGTGGAATCTCACATAATATTCATAGACACTCTCATCAGGTTTCATCTTGAAGTGCTCAAATTCATCATACAGTTGTGATTCTCTGTCTTCCTTAGTTAATTCAAAACCTGAGATAAGCATCTTGACATTATCCCAAACAGCCTTGGCTTCAGTGTTGTGATTGATAAGCTTGTAGATATCTTTTGGAAGACCTTGAAGTATAATGTTTGAAGCCCTGATATCAGCGTCGAATCTCTTTTTCTCCTTATCACTGAGCTCATCATACGTCTTTGGTCTGTCCAATCCAAAGATCATGGTTCCATCTACAGCAGTATCAATTATGTCTCTTGTAGTCTCAATCTGATACGGTCCTTCATCAATAGACTTGAGAATGTTGACTCCATTTTCCTTTCCAAGACAACACAACCTAATTCGTTGAGCCCATGAGTCATAGTCAGTTCTGTCAAGCATGGGTGGACGAGTGTCTGAACCAGCTGCTTGAACATCCTCAGCTACAGTAGAGATGATTGTAGGCACGTTGGTAGACATGTTTACAGATTTCACGGGATTTTATAACTCTATGATTAAACCGGGAAATAGATTCTTTCACGGGATTTTACTAAATCAAGAGAAAACCGTATTAGAAACAAAAGTTCAACCAAGTAGCTAAGAATCCTTAAACCAAGTTGCTAAGCACCAAGTCGCTAAGTAGCAACTCGCTAAACCTCAAGTTGCTATTTATCAAGTCGCTAAGCCCAAGTCGCTAAGACCCAAGTCGCTGGACACAAATCGCTAAAGCACCAAATCGCTAAACAGTCAAGTCGCTAAAGAACAACTCGCTAAGTATCCAAGTCGCTAATGTCAAGTCGCTGAGAACAATAAGTACAAGTCGCTAGAAATAATGAAAGCAAGTCGCTAACCCCACCAAGTCGCTAGCCGTTGTGGAGAATCCACTAACTTGTACTGTTTGTCGGCTTGTCTCAATAGACAAGTCGCTAAGCTCAAGTCGCTACGACTAACACTACAACTCGCTATAAATTACTGAAGCAAGTCGCTACGAAGAAATTCACAACGAGACTCAAGTCGCTACCTTGAAAAACTTCAAAAACACACTTTTCAATCCAAAAATAGCCCAACCACAGTGATTCAAGCTTTCCAAATCAAAACCCAAGCACTTACCATGATTCTAAACACAAAAGTACACTCAAAATTCAAACTTTAACACAAGAAATGATCCAAATGATGCAAAAACCACTAAACTTTTTCAAACTCAAAAACCATCTAAAACCACTAGAAATCCAAGGATATGTAAGAGAGATGATCAAACCTTGGCTCTTGATACCATTTGTAACATATTGGATTTCACAAACACATCATATCATGATCAAGTGGGCGTATAATTCAAGGTTTTAGAGAGAGAAATAGTTAGAGGTTTGGGAACTTAGTGAGAGAAAATGAAAGTATTATTATGAGCTCCAACTCTCTACCTTGGGAGATAGAGAGTATTTATAGTCTTACACAAATCGCCACCTACGGGCTGTGGATCAGGCATACAGTGGGTAAAGACCCGTCCGTCCTCCACGGTGTTACTTAACTAAATACTACTTAACTTATAATAACTACGACTACGAGCTTTCTAATGATTACATATACTTGAGGTGACCGACTCTTTAATAACACGATTTACTAAATCCTAACACTACTAGTGCACTCTAGGGCTAATAATCGCTATTTAGGACGTTCAAGCTCACAAGAATGAAAGAAGAAACCAGTTTTCCTTTATCTAGTGTGATAAACAAATAAACAAGAGACAACCTAACAATAATTATTAACTAGGTTTCATTGGATCTAAGCAAACACTAATTAATTTAGTTATACATGATAGAGAAGCAAGAACACAAGGAAACAATCACATAAAGAACAAACATGGTGATATAATGGATAAACAAACTTATCTTGAATTAATATTGAGGGTTTAGAACCCCTACGAACTGTCCAAGTCAGACTACAAATGTTTTAGGGTTTGCTCTCCAAAATAGCACACTAAATACATAAAATTCGAGGACTATATATACATTTTACAATTGTGACGACGTCGCCTTTTGCTGGTGACATCATCTGATCGCCACTATTAGGGTTTCCTCTTTGCCAAGTCATCACTAGGACAGCGTCACGTTGGAGCTTGTGACGCCGTCTCGGTTGATAGTGGACGTCGTCTTGAGAAAGAATTGGCCGTCTGGTGTAGAAAGATTTTGTGACAGGCATGTTGAGATACAAGTGACGCCGTCACTTGTTAGGGTCTCAAAGTGAACTAAGCCGTCGCTTGAGAGAGTTTGGACCATGTTTGAACCTGATGTTGTCGCCCTTGAGGTTGGGACGCCATCCTGAAGACTTTTTCAGCCTTGTTTTCATGACTTAGCTGTTTTCTTCATATTTTTGCTCCTTTTCGTAAAAAAAATGCTTCATTCCAACATTTTGCTTCCAAATGACCTAAAATGTGAAAAGGAACGATTTTAAGCAGTAACAGATATAAAATGTAATGATTTAGGGCTTAAATGACCCCCTAAAAACGTATGCTTTAAATCCTTATCAAGGTGCAATAAATGGAATAGCCTCATATTTCATTTCATCAGGGAGATCCAGTGGAATCACATTATTTGACATTTCATTTAACTGCTCCTCATCATGGTATAATTTAATACGGTGCCCATTAACAATGAAACTTCCACCATGTTTGTCATATAACTCAAAATAACCAGATGGAAATACATGTTTCACTATAAAGGGTCCATACAATTTGGATCCGAGCTTAGGAGCTTTAAACTTGTATTTCATGTTGAAAAGAAGAACTTTGTCTTTGGCTTTAAATTCTTTCTGAGGATTCGAAGTTTCTTATCATGATAAGCTTTGGTTCAAGCTTTGTAAAGCTTGGAATTCTCATAAGCTTGGATTCTTAACTCATCGAGTTTGTTTAATTGTAAAAACCTTTTTTATCCAACTATTTTGGGATCAGAGTTACAACTTCTCATGTCCTAGTAAGAGCGATGTTCGATTTTGAATGAAAAATGAAAAGTTTTTTCATACAGGAGTCTGTACGGTGTTGTGCCAATTAGAGTTTTGTATGCCATACTGCCCAAAGAGCATCATCAAGTTTCTTCGACCAAACAGAAGGGTTATCCTTGACTGTTTTTTAGAGTATTCTTTTAAAGCTCTGTTGGTGTTTTCAACTTGGCCAATAGTTTATGGATGATAAGCTGTAGCGAAACGATGATGAAATCCATATCGTTTCATGATTTTCTCCATTTACTTATTACAGAAGTGAGTACCTCTGTCACTTATCAGCGCTTTTGGAATTCCGTAATGAGACAAAAGCTTTTTAAGAAATTTGATAACAACTCGTGCATCATTTGTAGGGAGAGCTTTAGCTTCTGCCCATTTGGAAACATAATTGATGGCAACGATGATGTATTTAAATTTGTGAGATATAGGAAAAGAACCCATGAAGTCTATTCTCCAAATATCATAGATTTCGCACATTTGAATGCTTTTTTGTGGCATTTTGTCTCTGCGAGAAAGGCTATTGGTTCTTTGGCAGGCATCACAGTTTTGAACAAGGGTGTGAGCTTCTTTGAAAATGGTCGGCTAATAGAATCTAGGATCAAAGACTTTCTTAGCGGTAGTGGAAGGACCATAGTGTCCCCAGTCGGGCCATGATGGCATTCATCAAGAATTCTTTGGATCTTAGAACATAATCAGATCTTCTTATCATCCCATCAGGATACATTTTGAAAAGATATGGGTCTTCCCAAAACTAGTGTTTGAGTTCTGAAAAGAATTTACTACATTGGGCATAAGTTAATCCTTTTCTGAGAATTCTTCCAACGAGATAATTTGAAAAGTCTGCAAACCATGGAACTTCTTCCTTATCATTCGTGTTAACGATCATGAGAGTCTTATCAGGGAAATAATCATTGATTTCATCTTCCCTTAATTCTTCTAAATTTGGATTCTCAAGTCATGACAGATGATCAACAACAAGATTTTCTGCTCCTTTCTTATCTTTGATCTCGATGTCAAATACTTAGGGTAGTAAAATCCATTGGATAAGATGCGGTTTTTCATCTTGCTTAGCGAACATATAATTGAGTGTCGAATGATCGGTGAACACAATTGTTTATTACAGCATGAGGTAAGATCTGAATTTGTCTAAAGCAATAACTATGGCTAACAGCTCCTTCTCGCTATACGTATAGTTTTGTTGAGAATTATTAAGCGTTTTGCGTGCAAAATATATAGGGCAAAAATTGTTAATATTTGCATTATTCGACCTCTATAAGTTTTGATAATCATAAAATATAAAAACACGTTACGTAAAACTACACTTGATAAGTTTTTAATCGAGAAAACCCGTTTCAACTACGTTTCGACTATAACATCACTTAAGTGATCAAAGAAATTATTTTTCTTCAAACCTCACATTTTTATGTGACAAAACATTTTTACATAGTATTTTTGTAATTATAAAGAAATGTTTTAATAAGAAAAATTAATCTGAATTTATCCAACAGCTCTTTTTTCCCGCCCAAATCAGATAAAACTTTCACAAAATAAATTTTCACCACATCAGGACAAAATTTGGAGAGTCTCTTGGGAAGGTCCCGTAAACATGAGGACGGTCCCTTATATATACGGGACCTTCCAAGGATTAAGGGACCATCCTCCGATCCTCCTGATGACTATAAATACAACACTATTCAACATAAAATCAACCCCTCTTAGCCCAAAAACTTTCTACTTTCAAAACCTCATTTCTTTTATCACTATAACTTGTTAATATGTGTTTATAAGTGATACCGCTACCTCGTCACCTTCTACATCAAAGTGCAAGAGAAGAACGCTCGTATTCGCCAAGAAACGAAGTGTTATAGATTAAGCATCACACACATAACTTGTGTTACAATTCTCTTCTCATCTAAACTCTCTTTATCTTCATTGTACATTTGTGTATCCGAATTGTTTGTTAGTTGAGAATAGTTGTGATAGAATAGATTTTGACAAAGTGTATGTCTGTGAAGTGTTGTATGTAGATTAGGACGTGGTGTAAGTCTGTGTATTGTTGTGTGAAGATTAGGACAAGGTGAAAGTCCGTGAAGTGTAGTGTGAAGACTTAGATTGTGTGCATATCCAAGTGGACGAGGTGTAAGTCCGGGTTGTAGTGTATATTGGTGTGTAGATTGGTTATAGCTAGGATTAGGACTCGACATCCCGCTTAGTGTCATAAATTGGTGTAAGCGAAGGTGTACGGTTTTCTCCGCTTGAAGGGAGTTTGTTGACATAGTGATTGCAAACTCTCGAGTGTGATACTCGAGGAGTGGAGTAAGGCGAAGAGTGAGCTTCGTGCCAAACCATCTCCTTGCCTCGGTTTGGTTGTTTCTATCTCTTTATCTTTCTTGCATCCATATATTATTTACTTCATGCATATCTTATGTGTTCAAATATATTGTTGATTGATATCAAATAACCTCGTATCAAACTAATTTTCAAGAAAATAATAAAAAGTTTTAAAAGTTGTAAAACGTAAATTAAAATGGTGAAACTATTCAACCCCCTTCTAGTTTCTACAATTGGTATCAGAAAGTTTTTGGGCTAAAAGGGGTTGATTTTAGAAAATAGAAAGTTTTTGGGCTAAGAGGGGTTGATTTTATGTTGAATAGTGTTGTATTTATAGTCATCAAAGAAATGAATTGATCATGATCTTTGGCATGTTATTTCAAGAGGTAGCGATAGTATTGATCCTAGCAAAAGCGCTATCTATAGATTCGTCCTTAGACATGACGAATTGTTCATATATTTGTTCATGATCAATATTGTCATCTTCGACTTGAGTATTTCCTTGGTGAATGATTAAAAGTTTTTTTCAAATATCATTTGTTGTTTGACACATGAAAATTCTTTCATATTCATTTTTCGATAAAGCTTTGTAAATCAATATTTTGGCTTCAATATTTTTGAAAAGTTTTCTTTTAAAATCATCACTTTGATTTTCAAAATTAATTCCCATTGGTTGAAACTTCAAGTGAGGTACATTTCAAACCCGAACATTTTTGCTATGACACATTCTTTCTAGAATTTTCTAAATTAGAAAATGATTTAAACATATATGTAATATGAGTCTAAAGGCATCACCAGAAAATGAGTTTTCAAAATCGTTTAACAATAACTTTGAAAAAGAAATATTTTTGGAAGATAAAATGTCTAGACTTGAAAGTGGTATAGAAGTTGATCTAGAATGTAAGACGTGTCAAGATAACAAAATTAAAATTGAGAGGCTTAAAGAAAAAGCTAACACGTGAGCTAAAGTTGAAAAGAGTTCTCGTTCTCTAAAAAATCCATTAAAGAGTCAAAGGCATTTGGAGATTGAACATGTATAGATTTTAGTTCATGTGAGGCATCAACAAGTGAAACACAACAAATTGTGAAATCTCTGGAAACATTGCCTACTGCAGACATTCCTAAAAGGCGATAAACGGGTCCTGTACTTATTGAGGACCATTCGATGTTTAGAGGTCCGTTTGACCTTAAATCAAGAAAAGTCAAAATTAACTTCTTGTAATATTCTACTTTAGATTACATATATCATCTAGTTGTTCTTCCTTGATTAAAACAAATATATTTTTATGTCATCAAATTAATTCCCTTTTAACTTGGATTTAATGTCAACGAGATTTGTCTCAGTGGGAATTTTCATTCCATGACAACATCTTCATCTCATGCGTTCTAATGCAAAGGATGTTTATCACTAACCATTTCGGACCCATGAGATATTGGGTACCAAGTCTTTTTGTAATTAGTTTCTTTAGATGCACTTGGAAAGCTACTTGAAGATATGAAGAATTATTCATGCTTTTACCGTATGATGGACAACTCTATATTGCTCAAAATGTACGTCATTCACAACTTCTCTCATGGTAATGTATCTTAAGGATGTGTCATTAGCCAAGGTATGCTTTCTCAAAATCATGATTGCCTTATATGTGACTTGCTTGCTAGTAAACTAGGACATTCAAATTGGTTAACTGAAACTCTATGCGTATTAAACCTATATGTGATAAATGAAACTTAAGAAATTGAACTCCATGCCTAAATGTTTATCCCCCATAGGTAATATGTGTATCTTTAGATATAATTTTCTTGCCCATGTCCTCAGGTACATAACTCATAAAGAAGATGAAGGTAAGTCTGTGGACATTCGATAGTGTTAGGCGCCTTATTGTACCTAAAATGACAAGATGACTCAATATCGTACATAGTGTTTGCTTCTAAGCACACCTTTGAGAGGACTCTCTCTAAGTGGTTAATTGTATTTTTCAATACAATTAAAAACACTACGTATTTAGGATTATTATCCTAAGAGAAATGACATATAAATCACAATACATGAAGTCTCTGATTATTGAGAAAGTGTGGGGAAACTTTAGCAATATTTGTTCGAAAATCCTTGGTTTTTGAGAGACACAAAATTTCTCTTGACACAACCATATTCAACGCCGAATATGTAATCACCGAAAAGGCACATCCATCAATCACTATGGATGGCACAAACTCTTAACGACCTAGTCAACATTCTCAAGGATGACTCTAAAAATGAAAACCAGATTCACCTTAGAGCAACCCATGCAAGTCTCGTATTTGAATCTCGTCTCATCCACATCTCTTCTATACTTCTTCTGTCTCGACTCTATATTCCACGTCACGTCAACCCATTCACCAAAAACTAGTTTCTTCTATTTATTCTGTCTCGATTCTCCTCAACACCTATTCCCTTAAACTATTCGTGCGTATCTCTCAAAGTGTCTTAGATGTTTAATATTCGTTTCCTCCATTTCTCCTATTCCTCGTATTTTCTAAAATACACTTTCTCACTCTATTGTTTTATATCATTTCAATCACTCGATCCTAAGTGTCTTTAACAATTTTCTTTTCATAAAACTCCAGTTAAAAATTGACACAAAAAATCTCAATATCTCAAACATGTACTGGAGACGGTCCTCCAAATAGTGACAGTCCTAATGATGGTCCCTTATATTTAAATGATCATCAGCAGTTTTTAGAGGATATCCTGTTTTTCGTCACATTTGCAGAAAACCAAAATCCAAACATTCTCTCTTGCAGCAGCAACGACTAAGTACCTCATATCATATCCAAATCCATAATTCCACAACTACAACTTAATTTAAACACTTAATAATCAAAGATCTTCAATCACAACATCCTCAACATCATCAATTGTAAGTCATTTCATCAAATTTCTTAATAATTCAATTCTAGGGTTTATATTACATGAAATCAAAATTGGGGATTTTCAATCTTTCATTTAATTGATTGAAATTAACATTAAATCTTAACAATGTACTACCATTATCACTCACCTAGATGTAGGATTTATCCAAATAAGCGTGTTTTGAAAAGTGTCAAAATACGTGATAATCCTCAATTCGAGTTGTAGTAATTCATCATGTTTAGGAATGTAAGAAAACATAATTATGCATTGTTAATACATCTCAAAAACGTTTTTCACAACCATGCATTAACATGAGTCAAAATTTTCAAAATGAATATAGCCTTTAAACGTGGTTTGTAAATTAAAATCAAATTAAGAAATGTTTGATCTAAAATACTAAAATCAAGATGATTATAAATCCACATACCAAAACACTAGGATACGTTTGTATTCTCTCTTTCTCAAAACTCTTGTTTCATTTTCTTTTGTTTGTGTATATTTGTAGGTCTAAATATGGCATATGAAGAAATCTCGAATCGAAGAATTCATGACGGGAGAATTATTGGTAAATCTTTTAATACCCCAATTTACATTAAAGAAAAAGTTCTCAACATAGGATTTCAAACATTCTATCATCTAGACGGATATGTATATCCTCGCTTTATTAGCGAATTCTACCAAATATTTTCTCTTCGCTTGATAAATAAACTCTGGATCATGACCTTCAAAATTGGAGGTAAACAATTCGTTCTATCCATTAAGGATTTTGGCGTCTTGCTCAACCTTCCTTTTGAAGTACATTGCTTTTACAGTAATGAATGGTCACTCACTTCTATCATTCAACAGAACAATCACCCAATCAATGATCCTTACGACACAAAACTTGTTCATCCATCATCCATCATTTATGAAATCACCAAGAAAAGACTTAACGGATATAAATACGATCTACATGATCCAAACAAACTCTTTACTGAAGAAGTTTGTCCATATCTCAAAAATGCTAAACTCATCATTCGTGAAAATATCCTTTTCTCACTTCATTAACAAAATCAGTTATTCGCATGTGGTGCTTATATATTGTATTGCATCTCCTCATCCCCACCCTTCAACTTAGCTCATTTTGTAGTTAATAGGATTCATGACTACAAGAACAAACCTAATGAAATCCTTCCTTATGGTCTACTCCTGTCAAAGCTCTTTGAAATATTAAGAGCTTCCTGTCCATGTCTTGTAAATAAAAATTTCATTCACTATAAACCATTTTTGGATCCCTTGTGTAACACGATGGATGGAGATATTGAAGATGATTTTCGATGCACCCATCACCATTTTCATGACTAATATCTAACTTTGTATGCTGTATAACTTGGCTGGTAGCTTATTAGACTAATAGTATTGGACTCATTAGCTTCACTTGGAATGACCAATGATGTATTAATACTATTATTTTCTTTCTTGACATCATTATCCATGTGTATATCATATCAGGAGGATATCCTCAGACTACAAGAGTATTACTTCCTAAACCTAATCACTCTGGATTTCTCACGCCTTCATCCTCCGTTAAGACTGATTCAGTTAAAATCTTATTATATACTAACGTTGGTAATATTCGTTGACTCTGTTTCACACTATTGAAATTTGACAAATATTACCAATTTACATGTCCAAAATTTCAGTCATAAATAAGTGACATGTTGTGCTATTGTTTCATACTTATGTTGCCTACATGCTTTCAAATAATCAAATAATCAACAACCTCATTACATGATTGTAACTTGATCCATTTTTTTAATACGATATTAGGAATGAATCCTCTTCTCTCAAAAAATACACTTTCTGCATTTGCTACGCCTTCGAAAGCAGGTGACATTTACTATTAACTTAATTACGTTTGCTTTTTTAGTACATGTCCTGCTATTTAAAAATTATACGTATTTTGATAACATAAACCTTTTTTGGTTCCATCTTTGTGTGACAATCTACAGGTACTGCTTGGTTATGGACTAGTGAATAAACAAGGCTTTAGGTCCATAACTAATAACCTATTAATTTAAACATGTCCAAACGCCTACTAATTAATCTATACTAAGCTATTACAAGTGTTACAAGATTCCTATCATATAAATGAATATCACTTTCTATGAATTTACTAATGCTAACACAAGACCACTTATAAATGAATGTAAATCAACACCGAACCAAATTTATATTGTCGCGTTCTCTATTTTGGTAATTTTAATTTTTAATTGTGCTCAATTAGATTATAAACCGTCTCACGTTACTAGCCTTGTAGGTAGTTTTGGGTTAACATGCAACACGTCTCTTATAATATGCTTTAGGATAGTCGTCATCTATGTCTTTCTCTTCGCACACACATTATTGACAATCAAATCTTTCACCTAGAGCATATGAGCTTGCTTATTCTTGTTAAAAACATTGTTTTTAAGAAATAAGACCAACCTTAACATTATCATAATTGAACTAAATATGTATTTTGTTTTTCTTACTTCTTTATCTTTTTTTATAACCCTTGCTTGTTGAATTATTAGTAGTTCGAGTGTAGGTTTACTAATTAATGAAATCTTACAAGATTTTGGTAAGAATGGCATTTCTTGAACTTAAAATTTGGCTTGCCTAACATTATTCTTTCCAGAAAGCCAATAAAATTACATTTATTCACGTCTATATTTGTATCCACACATACGAGGAGCATCTTTAGTGATAAACTTCTCCTTTTGTTTTTGGGTAGTGATGCATAAGATGATCTGGAGGTTTTGGGTTTTGGTTATGATTATGTTAGGTCACCATATTAGTAACACAAGCATCAATAGAAGAAATAGATAAGAGATCGGATGAACAACACACACAAACACACGTATGATAATATGAGAATAGTTATGCGTAGGAGTGAAAGTGTAAATTGAACAACCAACCCTCAAGTGAGGGTATTACAAGACTATTTATAGGATAGGGAGCTAGAGCAACACTCCTAGTCCCTTCCTTTCCTTATTGGACTTGGTCCAAGGCTCATGGGATTTCTACATATGCCTTGGCATGATTACTATGAATCACTAACACTTGAATTAATATTTTAGGAGTGATTCCAACAATCTCCCCCTAAGTGTTGGTGATGAATGAAAGAGTGATAAACGATGTAGGTGCTGATGTAATAGTAGCTTTGACGTCTTCTGACATTCTTCTTTCTTGTGAGAAGAGGTGTCTTAATTCGAACAATCTCCCCAGTGTAGATAAATTGTTTCTTTTGAAGTATTCTGCTTTGATGTCTTCATTTTCTTTGTTCATTAGATCTTTGTTCTTTGAAAGTGATAGTATGTTGTGGTAATCTGTATCAGGTCTGCTTCGCTACTCCAGTGTCTCCATGTCTTTCTCCAACATGCTCACACGCTTTTTAACGTTGGATTACAGTTAATGAAATTCTTTAAGTCTTTAAACTTCATAGATTCTTCGTTGACGAAGAATCATTCTGACTTTGTGTTGCCTTTGATTATGAGAGAACTTTGATAAGTGATGTTGTTGGTATGAGCATGTGGAGAATCTGCACGATCAGTCCGCTCCAGAGCCTCCATAAGAAGTAAGCATATGAAAGGTTAGTAATAAGCGGATTCCGGCACTTACAAGTTTGAACTTCGAGAGTGTTAACAGCATAGTGTAAAAACACAACTCTAATTCTCACAAAGGCCGTTCCTGAACCGGAGTCCCACAAGTGAGATAACGCGATGTACCGAAGTACACCTACGGTTCAGATGAGTTGCTGAGGTACGCCGAAGCATCACCTCACGACTGTAGACCGTTTGAGACCACTAAGCGTAATCCACGGGGAGTTACCGAAGCGACCTGCTGTCAGGGCTATTTGATGTTGACCCTGGCAGGAGTTTCCATTCAATCATTGAGGATCACAGATGTGAACATCTCATAAATGTTTTCGACAGATTGCTAAGATCTGTGAAGGACTCGATAACGTACCACTGTTGTTCTTATTGTTGAACGACAAGTGATGAAATGTCAAGTGTACCTATGAGATCTTTTGATGAATCTCGTGGCCCTAGACTCAATAGTGCATTTTGGTTTTCCTGAGCGGAGACTAGGGAGAGGGTGTCCTTCTTCAATACCAGCAATCTCTAAGAGAAAGCTGATAGTTTACGTAGGGTTCTCTGTGAGAATGAAACAAGCTTCTATTGGGAGAAACTTGAGTGGCTAAGAAGGTTTAGTGCATGCGTCACTGGGTCCATGACGACTTTTAATCTTCAATACCGGTGTCACTAAGTGACAACCAGTAGCATATGAATTGAACCCGGTGTCTGCCCTAAGTTGAATAATCTGGAGGGCTATTTTTTTTCACCCTTTTCTTTGCTTTTCTTTTTAATTCTTCAACTCTTTCTTTCTCCGATTCTCAATTTCTCCTTTTTATAATCATACCTAAGGACTTCTAAGTACTAACTATTTGTGATGACCTTGGGTAGATCCCTCCGGCTCTCGCGGATCATAGGACGATTATTCCTAACCTTAGTCACCTTATAACTCCATGACTAATCTATGTTGCCATAAAACCATTTTCTTGAAAATCTCTCAAAGTAGTTATGATTGAAAAACATTTTGTACCACTGTAAGAGTTTGATCATTTGCAGAAATACTCCCCCTCCACACGTGCTTAAGTGTTTTAGACAGAAATCTGCACGGTGAGAAAAGAGTGTACATTTTTGAATTGATCGACTCAAGATAGACAATTCGCCGAGGGATACGGTTACGTTGCATAGTTAAAGAGTTACATTGTCAGCTTTTAGGTGACAACTAGCTCTAATAACTACCTTGAAGGTGTGGACAAACCTCGAAAGGTTGTCAAACCCGTCAAAGTTCATGTCTATCAAGAGCTTCTCGAATAGGTACAATTTACTTGGATAAGTCTTTAGAAGACAAATCTTTTCAATGTATGACTGTTCAGATCCCGTCAATTCATGGGTTAAGTCTTTTCACACGACGATTCAATAGCAAATCAACATATTTCTTATCACAATAATTTTCTCCCCCTCAAAAATGGCATATAAATGTTATTTTTGATAACGTTTTGATATTAAATATGATCATTTCGAGTTTTTTTTGGGAAGATTATCACGAAGAACAATTTGTGAACAAAGTTTTAGCAAATACTCCCCCTCAACAAGTAATACTAACTTTTGAGGTTTTGAAAACGTAAGGGGAAGTACTTGTTCTTTTGAGCAAAACCTTTAAAAATGAAAGGTTTGATAGGTTTTACTCAAAAGTAAGAAGCTTTCACTCCTTTTATAGGATTATGGCACTGAAGCGTACCACAGGGTCCTTTCATTACAAGAACGGGTTTTACACTGTTATGTGTGCACAAGCCATAGTCAATATAAAATAACACATCCAAAATAATATGAAATAGAAGCAGTTTAAGGGGTACCAGGAAGTCCATCAATCTTTCCAGGAATGCGATCAGGGCGTTGATAGCCGGTGAGAGTAATCCTGGGACGACCACCTACAAAGCTCTCCAGTGTTCTGAACTGGTCCCTTCTGTACAACCTTTCATCAATACTGGTGATGATCCTCTGCACATCTCGTCTTTCCTGAGAGTTCCATCGCTTTTGAGACCCAATGCCTTCATACATCGCCTTCAACCTATAAGCCAGGCCATCCCTAACCTTTTTCAATGTGTGATCCCCAAACTTGTGAAGATCTCAACACGCCATCAAGCAGTTTTGTTGTAGTTCACTACGGTAAATTACGCCAAATGGTTTGCTGACAAGGGTGTATTGTGGAAGCTGGTTGATATCAGGAAGTTCTAGCTAAGGTCTGGTGAAGTTGACACGGGTCTGATAGGATTCAACAGCAAGTTGTAAATCTTCTACACGTTCCTGGATCACTATGCTTCTGATGAAGATAAGTAAGGACTTGATGTATTCACGTTGAACTTCAGTCGAGAATTGTCTCATGCGTCCCTGTACTTTGGCAAGATACAGATCTTCAATGTCATTGAGAGACAAGTTCTGAAAGTCCGCTTCACAGAATTCATAGTCCCTTTCATCTTGTCTTTTAACCACGATAGTCTTGAGAAAGGTGTAATCCCATTTAGACGAAAGAGAGACATGCTTGACAGCAACGATCCCTGTAGTACTATACACTTCATGTTGAGACTTTCGAACCTGGCAGCTTTTGTAGTAGATTCGTCGGCGTTCCGGCCAATGGTAAATCCCGTACATTGCATCAATGTCATACCGTTCCACACTGTTAGAAAACATGTGGGTAGCCTTTTCTTCGATGGCTATGCAATTGGAGTATATGGCTGCTGGGAACGGAAGCGTAAGTGATGTAGCGTATTTCCTTGAATCATCGCTACCGTGTAGAATGAATTCCAAATCATTGTTGAAGAAGTATCGAAATGGAATCTGAGGTTGATCCGGTTGGCCAATCGTTGGTAGAGGTTTAGACCAGTCGGTGTAGTATGGAGCTTTGTCTCTTCTGGAGAAGTCGATGTTTGCTTCAGGGTTGAGCCAATCAATGTTGTTAGACATGGCTCGTGCTATGTTTTCAAGATGGTATTAAACTTCAATAGCACTTTCCGAGCTGTCTTTGAGTAGTTGAAAGGCTTCATTCTTGATTCGCCTCAACTCTGATTTCGTCATCTTCTTCACCCGAAACTTGTCTTGAAGTATTTTAGCATGCTCCAATGTTCGACCTTCTATCGCATCTTGACCTTCCGGTGGGTAGGGAGTAGAATCAACAAGATTAGAGAACCAGTCAAATTCAGTGTCATCCTCATCTAGCCATGATACGACGTCAGTCTTTGACGTCTTCTTCTTCTTTTTCTTTGGCTTAGGGGAGGATTCTGTTTTTTTAGCTGTGTCGGGAGAGTTGGGTTGTTGTTGGGGCTCAGGGACTTCCTCATCGTCACCACCAGTATACTCGAAGTGATCACCGGTTTTCTCAGTCTGGGGTGGTAACTCAGAGTCCTGAGGTTTGTCAGTAGAAGAGCGAGGAGGAGATCGTCTTGATGCTGGAGTCCTTCGGGGTGGTGGTGGCATAGATGATGGTTCACCAGACTTCTTTGAACGTTTGGGTTCGTTATCTTTATCCTTATCCTTGTCTTCATCGTCTCTTGAACGTTTAGGCCTTTGAGCTTCTTCTCTGCATGCTGATTTGAGTTGGTATTCCAGCAATGCTTCAAA
>BPTQ01000001.1:109097297-109110821 GCA_019973895.1 Chrysanthemum seticuspe
TCTACGAGGTCTCAAACTACGTCAAAAAGTTTAATTGTTTGCACTACTTGTCTAAGTTCGAGTAACGTTGTGCTAGTCTTTCAACTTTCGGGTTTAGAGAGTTAATTTCCCAGTTTGCTTGTTACACTGACCAGGGGTTTACGGAGGAGGAAATCTAAGAGTCTTAAGAGTTTTGAAAGTAGAAGTTTTGAATCATTTACGAATTGTTTTCCTTTTACTCCAAAAAGAACTTCTTTTACTTTTCCAATTTGCAGTAAAGTTACTTAATAAACTTAGATATTTCCAGTGAGAGATTTGGGCTTTCAACTTTCTGATCGTGTTGCAATGAGCTTGAATCTGTTCATCACGTTTGTTAATTTGAAAAACTGCATCAAACTCTGGAGCATCTAAGGATGTCTTGATATTTGAAGTTTTGACATTTTCTTTAAGATGTTGATATTTTAGTTGTAAATTAAAATGCTCAACTTCTAGTTTAGAAAAATGTTTAACCAGATTGTCGTGATCATCCAGTTCAATTTTCTCATTTAGTTCAGAATTAGTTTTTTCAAGCTCAATGACACGATCATGGGAGACTTTCAAAGCAACAGACAGTTCATGGAATCGAGAAGCAGTAATAGAACAGTTAGTAGCAGTGTAGAACACATCTTGAGCAATACATTCAGAAATCAGGTTCTCATTTAGTGTATGCAAGTTCTTCCTCTCAATCTCATTATATTTTAGTGCTCGCTCATAGTCACTAACCTCAACTATCATTGCATCAAATTCCTTTTCCATTCCCTTAATATCAGTATCTATCCCCTTTTTAAGACTCTCAAAGTGATCTTTTAGAAGTTTAAAGAAAGACATGACCTCAGTTAAATAGCATTCTTTTGTTTGTTCAAAACCCCTTTCCCCTTCAGTTATCCCAGTGGGTGTGATCCTTTTCTTACAAGTTTTCTCAAAATCAACAAATAGTTGAAAAATAACATATTGACTGATTAAGGTCTTGCTTTTAGTAGCAATAGTTCTAGGAACTAGATGCATTGGTGTGTTGGGAGGATACACAGTCGCTTTAGGCATTTTCAAGGGGAGGGTTCGTTACTACAAGATTCTCTGTTTTTTGCTTATCTAAATCCTTTTTCCAGAATACTTGTTCGGGTGTTAACAATGTCTGAGGCTTAAACATGTTCAAGGAAATCCAATTTTCCTTCTTGTAATCATGGGGTGTGATCTTTATTTTCATCTCTTTACATTTAGGATCACCTAATTTCTTGTTCATCTTTTTCCTAGTGACTTCATCTGATTTCTTATCTTCCTCAGTGCACTCAACGCAACTAGGTTTCTGTCTAGGTTTAAGGATTTCATTGCCATCATAAAGAACCTTATGAGCATTTCTAGCCTTTTTAATGACCTCTGGATTTGGTTCCTCAACAAGGGGAATGCTATGCTTATCGCTTAAGACTCTATGCTTAGTGATCATGTGAGCAGTCTGAATGGTGTTCCCTTGTATGTACAACTTGTTTTCAAGTTTTTTTTTCAAAGTTTTCAGATTAGAAAAATCTTTCAAGAGTTTTGATTCCTTTGCATTAAATTCTTGCTTAAGCATTTTCACATTTTCTTGAAGTTCTTGTTTTTGCTTAGCAGTTTTAGAAAGCTTTTCTTGCAAGGAATTTAACTCCTGTTTTAATACTTCTTCTCTAAAATTACTTTTTCTAATGATTGTACGCACTTGGTCATCCATTTCCTGCTCACGAGTGGTCAACTCAAATTTTGCACGTTGTTCATAAATAGCAACACGTTCTTTATAGACATTTAGTTCAGAAATTACAGAATCATCAGAAGCCTATGCAGTGAATTCATCAAAAACATAGTCATTGTTGACTGCAGAAGATGCATCACTTGGTACAACTTCACTTTCACTTTGTTTCACATATTGATCATATTGGACAACATTGATATTACCCATATTTTCAATATTTGATTCAATAGTTTCAAATGATTGTACTTTGTCATGCATCTTTTGCACATCAGCATCATCGTATAGTTTTAATACCTCTGAGATGAGTTTGTCATTGGATGGGCCAACTTGTGGTGAAGAAGAGACCTTGGGAGAAACCATTGGAGTAATGCTAGCCATAAAAATTGTGTGTGCAGTAGGTCCATCATCCACATCAGAGTCGTATGCATCACAATCAGCGACTTGAAAGGCATTCTGATGATTGTGACCTATCTCCTGAATTGGCTGCTCATCCACATCAGCATCATAGGTCTTGGCATTGCCCTCAGCAAGAAACAACAACTCCTCTTCATCCAAAGCAGCACCATTATCCTGAGCTTGTACAAGCAGCATCTTATCTCTGAAGTAATCAGCATTCTGTGGACGTTTTGGAGATGTGCAGTTCCTTGCAATGTGTCCCTCACCACCACAGTTGTAGCATTTGATCGGCTTAGCTTGACCTTGATTTCCATTCCTTCCTCGATTCTGATTACCAACATAACCTCTACCAGCTCCACCTCTTCCCTGATCATACTGTCTTTCCTGAACTGGTTGCACCACTATCCTCCCATCTCTGACAGTAGCTTGATTGTGTGGGTTAGATGCTGTTCTGAGGTTGTTGTTGGTTTGTGGGAGAGAATTCATGTTTTGACTAATCAGAAGAGCTAGTTGATTAATGATGTTTCCCACGTGTGCATCAGCATCAGCTTGTTTGAACATAGGATCAGGAATGAGTTTGTGATTACCATTACCCATGGGTATAACTTGTGAGGCTTTAGTTGTGATTCCGATGTTTGAGTAGAAGGCAGTTGAGTCATTAGAAGAGCTTGTCTCTCCCTGGTTGGTTTTGAACTGATTAAGAACCCTTTTTTCAAACATAGCATGTCTCTCATTCTGAAAGAGAAAGGCATAGAGTTGCTCATAGTTTGTATTCTTCAGTCCTTTAGTGAGCTTCACAGAAGTGACAAACTTGTGCCATTCGGGATTCATGTTGTTCACAAATTTAGAGTTCAGCTGAATGTTAGGCATAGTCATTCTGATGTTCCTCATATCATTAACAAGCTTGTGGAATCTCACATAGTACTCATAAACACTCTCATCCGGTTTCATCTTGAAGTGTTCAAATTCATCATAAAGTTGTGATTCTCTGTCTTCCATGGTTAATTCAGAACCTGAGAGAAGCATCTTGACATTATCCCATACTGCCTTTGCTTCGGTGTTGTGATTGATCAGCTTGTAGATATCTTTTGGAAGACCTTGAAGTATGATGTTAGAAGCCCTGATATCAGCATCGAATCTCTTTTTCTCCTTATCAACGAGCTCATCATATGTCTTTGGTCTGTCAATTCCATAGATCATTGTTCCATCTTCAGCTGTATCAATTAAGTCTCTAGTCGTCTCAACCCGATATGGTCCTTCATCAATGGATTTGAGAATGTTGACTCCATTTTCTTTTCCAAGACAGTACAATCTGATTCGTTGAGCCCAAGAGTCGTAGTCAGTTCTGTCAATAATGGGTGGACGAGTATCTGAACCAGCTGCTTGAACATCCTCAGCAACAGTGGAGATGATAGTAGGAACGTTTGTAGACATGTTTCAAGCTCTACGGGATTTTACTATTCTTTGATTAAACCGGGAAATTGATTCTTTCACGGGATTTTACTAAACCAAAAGAACAACCGTAAGAATGTATCACCAAGAAGTAACAAGCCTAAATGAATAAGTACCTAACCACACAACTCGCTTAATTAACAACTCGCTTAAGTAATCAACTCGCTTAATAGCCAAGTCGCATCAGCATCAACTCGCAACACAGTCAACTCGCTTAATGAATCAAGTCGCTAAATAGCCAACTCGCTTTAGTATCAACTCGCAACACAATCAACTCGCTTGAACACTAAGTCGCTTAAAGAAACTCGCTAGCGTTACAACTCGCTAAATAGCTAAGTCGCTTTAGATCTCAAGTCGCTTAAAGAAACAACTCGCTTAGAACCCAAGTCGCATAAATATCAACTCGCTAAACAGCTAAGTCGCATGTACCAACTCGCATCAAATAACAAAGCAACTCGCTTTGAAGAAACACAAGTCCGAGACTCAACTCGCTTATTCCTTCTTTCACAAATAACCACTATATCAATCCAAAACAACCGAACCACAATGATTTAAGCCTTCCAATTCAAAACATAACCACATATGATGATCCTAAACACAAAAGTACAAGCAAAATTCAAACTTTACCACTAGAATTTGTCCAAATGAATCAAACTCTCCTAAACCCTTAATACACCAAAAACCTTATGAAATCCACCAAAACAAAGAGCATGAAAGATGAGTGATCAAACCTGGCTCTGATACCAATTGTAGGATATTGGATTTCACAAACAATCTAAACCATGATCAAAGTAGGCGTATAAGTATGTTAGAGAGAGAAAGTTCTTGTGAGAGAAAGGAAGAGAGTTGGGAACTATAGTGAGAGAAAGAAAATATTATTATGAGCTCCAACTCTCTACCTTGGGAGGTAGAGAGTATTTATAGTCTTACATAAAACGCCACACAACGGGCTGTGGATCAGGCATACAGTGGGTAAAGACCCGTCCGTCCTCCACGGTGATACTTAACTAAATACTACTTAGCTTGAAATAACTACGACTACGAGCTTTCTAACGATTGCATATACTTGAGGTGACCGACTCTTTAATACCTGGAATTTCTAATTCCTAACAATTTCACATCATTCACTCCACACCAAAAAGCAGAGAACATGAGTAAGGGGTCCAAAGCCAGATCTTGAAGAGCATACGGAGCCATCTCCAAGGGAGAAATCACTCCATAACGATAAGCATTAGCGATTATCTTTTCTTTTACTTTCGATTCATGCATTTCAATATGTTAAACATTGAATTGATTTTTCTCTTAATATGATCGGCTAAGCACCTTTGGTTCTAGCCTAGTTATGATTCCTTAATTGTTTTGTTTACGTTTACATGCTTCTGTATAATTGTTTCTAGTGTATGCATGCATAGTTCTTTTGGTAGCTACCCTAGTTTCGGTAGTTTTGAATGGCGGTAGTGTCTAGTTGCTTAGGAGAATTGACCAACTAACCCTAAGTAGGTAGACTAAGTGGGAAGGGTAAAAATAACCAACTGACGACCCTTCTTCGCTTGTGCGAATTGACCAAATGATCACCTGCAGTTTGGATGAACTTAAGAAGTTAGGGATGAGTGTCTAAGATGCTAGCGCCCGGGCACTCATTGTTACGAATCTTGCATGTAGAGGAACTTAATGACTTGGCTTAGGGGACTAAAAACAACTGGACTTTCAAGGGTAGTAGTTTGATCTCCAGTGGAAGCCTTTGCTGATAGGTTAGGACGAACTGACCAAATGTTGTCCTAGCGACTTAAAACCCCACTTGAATCAATTGGAAGTAGTTAGACGTGAACATAACATGATAAAACGAGTAACTAGGTTAGCACAATTTACCTTTATTGATCATAACTCTATTTTATTTTCTTTCATTTCTAGTTTAATTAGTTTATTAATCATTTCAAACCTTAAATCAATTAAAACATATGACACCTAGACCTAATTAGAATCCGATCACATAGCTCTTGGAACGACCTATGTTTTACCGATTACTACACTACACATGACCGGGTACACTGCCCGTGAGTGCATAAGGTGGACCATAGATAAACGAGGCTTTATAAATATTAAAACCTGGTCAGTAAAACATGTATCAAGTTTTTGGCGCCGCTGCCAGGGAGTTATATTAGGATTTTTGTTAAGTCTTTTACTTTTGTTTTATTTTTCTTGTTTTCTTACGATTTCTTTTTAAGTTTCAGGTACCATGGAGGTTGTAAACATTGATGACCTCGTTCTTGAAGAATATTTGGCGTTGACTAGGCATGAACAAGGGCCGGGGCTCGTTAGGCCGGCTATTGGAGATAATATTTATTTCGACATAAGACCGCAATTCATGAGGGAATTAAGATCGAATCCTTTTTCTGGAAATATTACAGAGGATGCTCACGAACACATTGAGAATATGGAATATATTACTAGCCTGTTTAATACACCAGGAGTCTCGAAGGATGCGGTTATGCTCCGAGTTTTTCCCATCACACTTACTGGAGCTGCAAAAAGATAGGTTGATAGATTGCCCGCCGGGGCAGTTGATACATGGGCTCTCCTTAAAAGATACTTCATTCAAAGATATTGTCCACCTTCAAAAGTATCAAGACAACTTACGAAAATCCATAATTTTAAACAAGAAGACGATGAGACATTATATCAAGCTTGGGATAGATACAACGATCTGCTCTACAAGTGTCCCACTCATGACCTAAACAACCAGCAAAAGGTCAATATTTTCTGTAAAGGGGTCAACATTGCGACCAGAAAAATGTTGGACTATCAGGGACCAATTCCGGGGATGACACCTGCTCTTGCCATTGAAGCCATTCAAAAAATGGCTGATCACTCTCAAAAATGGCATGATGGACGAAGCCAAAGAAGCCTTGGTAGAAAATTTGAGGGCATTTCCGCCATTACAAACAAGCTTGAAAACCTTGGCAGAGACATTGATAACGCTACACGCGTCGTTCGGGGTCAAAGGAACTTCCTTTTCGTCGAGCAAGTTTTTCAACACCCTAGGCAGTGAACCTAATCGTTGTAGTGTAGTATTAGGGTAAGCCACGGGAATTGATATCGTTCTCTAGGGGAATAGGAATGCTAGTAAGAAGTTACTACGCTAAGGTTGGGGTTGAGAAAGATTATTTTTTTATCTTTTTATGTTTCTAGGAAATGGAAAGGTACGAATTTCGGGGTATTGGATTTGGGGGTTGGTATTTCTACCGATTACTCTATTTGTCTAATTATCTAATCTAAGGTGTATGTAGTCTATGTCTAATTATTTGTGTGCTCATATGATGATTTAAAGATGTGTTTACTTAGGTTTTATTACTCCTTAATTATCTCCTATTGATGGTTGAATTGTCACGTCCTTATTCTTAATCGCGTTGTGTGTCTAAGGTCGTAGGGTATGCGTTTATCCCTAACTCTTTGAAACTGCCAAAGTTTCTCGCCTACAAAATCTCTAGGATTTATAAACTTAACACTAAGGTACTCTTCGGATGGTTTAGCCTACAATGACTCTAGGTACTATAAGCTAAGGTTCAACAAAGATTAATCAAGCATTCACTACACAACGGATGATCTATCGCAATACTAGATCATTAACAATTAAGATAAGAGACAACCAATCAATATTCAATAATTAAGTTTCATATCTCCTAAGCAAACACACAAGTAAATTAGCCGGACATGGAAAACATGCAAGCATACACACAAGTAATTGAAGACATAATTGAATTAATGAAGTAAAACACTTATCTTGGTGTAAGATAGGGTATGGAACCCTAAAATATTGTACAAGACAGCCTTGGTTCGGTTTAGGTTTTTACTCCAAAAGACTACACACTGAAAACTAAAAAATTCGGATTCTATATATAAGATTACATATGCAACGGCGTCACCTTATGATTTGTGACGCCGTCGGGTCGCCGTCATTAGGGTTTCTTCTTGGCCACGTTAGTGTTGCCCGACGGCGTCACCTTATGCTTGTGACGCCGTCCCCTTCAGTCTCTGACGTCGTCTGGATCAAATCTAGGCCGTCTGAGTTGCTACGCCCTACTCTTTTAAAACCTGAAGCCGTCACTTGTAAATAAGCAATTTGGCTACTGAGCCGTCACAAAAGTGGTCCGACGGCGTCGCAGATAACACCTGACGCCGTCACCTTCAGTTCCAGCAGCCTGAGTGTCTCGATTCTTGACTTTGGCCATTTTCTTCATATATTCGCGCCTTTTCGTCCGAATAAGTGTCATTCCAGCATTTTGCCTTCAAGATACCTAAAAAGTGAAAAGGAACGATATTAAGTATTAACGGATACAAAAGTGATCAAATAAGGGCTTAAACGACCCCTCAAAAAGGTACATTTTAAAACCTTATCAAATATCCCTACACTTGATATTTGTTTGTCCTCAAGCAAATGTGCTTTTAGCCAATCAATTTATAAGTTAGGGGTCATGAAGCATTAGTTTAGAACGATTCACATCACATATAAGCCGCAAAAGTCATAACAAGCACGGAAATTACATACTAGCACCTCACATGGAGTGTTTGGATACACACATCTCTCGGGTGTATATGAAATATAACAAAGTGGAAATGGAAGATAAACACTCATTAACCGGTCCTAGTACATAGATTACCATAGGCTTGAGAATAGATCAAACCTCCATCGAAGCATGCGAAGAATGGCGTTGCTAAGCCAAGACTCGACACTCTAGACTCTAGATAACTGAAACAAACAAACATAAATTAAAAGATAGATGTAGGATGGTAGCCCCTTTTTTTTCAACACTCTATTTTTTTCTTTTTCTCTTTTTTCTATTTTTCTTTTGATTTTTTTTTCATACACTTTTACTCTACCATCCTCTATGAAAACATCAAACTAATAGGGATTTATAGGCACATCCCTACACTTGAGTTTTTATTACTCTAACAGAAATTTGACCCGAATTGAAAAGATCAAAACACTGAAAGGTTTATGGATAATTATTAATATACGTATGACCGGATTCGAACTCGAGACTTCGGGATTGCACACATTACGTATGAGAATCAATGTAAATAACAATTAATATATTAAATGTAATATTTAATTATTGATTACAAATAAATACTTAACGATAGTTAATATTTAACGAGTTTTGATTATCGGTCGTTAAATGTCAACGGGATATGAAGAAAAGTTAACAAGCCAAGAGAAGGTTTTAGGAACTCTCTTTTGGGCTTGTTTTTGGCTGAAAATATAGAATCCCACATCGGAAACTATAGTAATCTTGACATCTACCATAAGGCTATAAATACATCCCCATGTATTCATCCTTTGATATACTAGATTTCAATAGAATGCCAAACTTCTTCTTTCTTCCCTCTTGTTCTTAGGTCGAACGAGCAAAACCCCATGTAAGGGATTTGCAAGTGACATTGAGCATAACAAAGGTGTTTGGTTAATCTATTGTAATCAAGAACCTAGCTTCTCTCAATGATTCGCTACTAATACGTGTGTACAAGAACGAAGGGCCAATGCACTTGTGTTGGTAACTTGGGTGTTCGACTTTTAATATAGTCGAATGTATTAAACCCTAATTTATTAGGGTTTAAGGTTTCTTGGTACTTGATCTTAATTTGGGGCTTTCATAAACCCTAATTGCATTGATTCGCAAAAGGTACGCATATACTTTTAATTCGGTTAATTAATTTACAAGTACTATTCTTATTACTTCCGCTGCATGCTTTGATGATGTTTACTTGTTTTCTATAATTGTTATGATTAGTAAAACCCAACAGTGGTATCAGAGCCGTTAATATGTTGTAATTAATTACCGAAACACATAAAAATTGAATCTTTGTGATTATTACATGCTTTTATGGTTTCTAGGGTTTTGAAAATTGAAACCCTAATTTTTAATATATGGGTCGAATACCCTTTTATTTTTTAATTAGGTTTTATTTTTTGTAAAACTTTGAGAAACCCTAGGATTGCATGTATATTTTTATGTGGTTATTATG
This sequence comes from Chrysanthemum seticuspe, assembly GCA_019973895.1. NCBI lineage: Eukaryota > Viridiplantae > Streptophyta > Magnoliopsida > Asterales > Asteraceae > Chrysanthemum > Chrysanthemum seticuspe. The sequence continues at coordinate 109,106,908 of BPTQ01000001.1, forward strand.
AATAATTGTTATGTGCCATGATAATATGCGTATCTTGGGATTATAATTGTTATGAGGAATCCATAGTAGAACATGCATGTTTTGCCATGGATTATTGTTTTATTAATTGTTAAGTGATATACACATGTTTATTAGTTTGATAATTATTGAATTGGGGAAGACCTCAATATATCTAATAAAAATTCGTTATGTGCTAATTGGTATATTATTGACTTTGGCTTACGCAATCGACTTGTCGATGCATGTGGCTCACTTACCTTGTACGTGAAAGCCCTAGTTGATGTATGCATTATTTTACGCCTAGAATTGTTTATTGGATTTTATCGAAATAGTTATGCATGTGGCTAATTGTTTTACATATGTTAAAATTGTGAAGTTATATGTATATTATTTGAGTTTGTTTAATTTTTATTAAAGTGCCTTTTTGTTTATATTGTATGACATGTTAGTAAGCAAAAAGGCTTTTTTTAGAATAGAAAATTAAATGGACTAAATAATGGCGAAATTCGATTTGGTTTTCTAAGTATTAAATCTTGAACTTTTAATCGATTGATGCAACTGTACTAAATGGTTAGAACGGCTCACCCACTAGAACAAACTATAAAGGGGTTAATAAAAAAGTGCGCACAGTCACACTGAAAGGATGTCTAAGGTTATGCTTTTGCGCTTACCTGGTCATCTGCCCTCTGTGAGTTCGATTGGAGCTACCTAGTATAACTATTCTATGTACGAAGCATCTTAGTGCAAAGTTGTAAGTTTCTCAACGCATCGATTAAAACTTTGTAGAATTTAATCTTAGCAATTTAAAACTATGAGTAAGGTTTTGAAAATTTTTATGTTATGAAGATGTGTGCATGCTTCTTCATACACAAGTTTTGATTACACATAAAAAAATTGTACCCTTTAAAATTTAAGTTTATGCCATCTAATGATATGAAACACTTGAAGATGTAATTTAGTTATGTGAGACCTTGAGCTAGATTACAATAACAAGGTGAATCTTTATGTTGTGTGAGACCTCAGCTTAAATAATTTGCAATTTCTAAATTAGACAACTTAATTAAGTTAGTTAGTGAGACCTATAACTTAAGGCATAAGATGGGATAAAATATGCTTACGTTTTGCATAATTGTTTGGCAAAATTGTAAATCCCATATTTTCTAGGAATTGAAAACTTGTTTGTCAATTATTGTTCTTCGACAATTACCTATTCTATACTTTCATCACTAGCAGATCAACTGATGTGGTGAAACTATGATAATGAGGGTCCTAGATTCAAGGAAAATTCTATGGTTAATATGAATATTGACCTAAGGGTATTTTATTTTCTTGAAAGATTTAATTATCAAAAATACTAAAAATTGAATTTTGTTAATTCTTTTGATTGTATTAATGCAACATTAAACCGTAAACGTGGTTTCGGCTTTGGTAAATTGATCTAGTTCTGTTTTCAAACAAATGTTTGATCAAGAAAAATTTACTAAAAGACAAACATAAACTCTTTTCCATGGAAGAAGAGTGAGACTCAATCCTATTCCTTTTCATGATTGAGAAAGGTATGTTAGGAACTGATGAGTGTCTAAATACTCATCATTTTTATACTGTTTAAAATGCCAAAAACATCTGAAAACACTCAGAAATGCATCAAAATGATGAAAATATCACAAACAAGTGTTTTATGTGTTTTAAATGCAAAAATATCAAAATCTGGTGAAAAACGTATCAAGTTTGCATAATTGGCAGTTTTAGTCCCCCAAGTTTAAAAAGTTGTCAAAAACAGTCCCTGGTATATCAAAATAAAGAAAAATATCATTTTAAGTCCTTAGGGATTCATAAAGTTGTCAAAACAAGTCCTTGAAATTTAAAATTGTAAAATTACAACTTTAGTCCCTCAAGTTTTGAAAATGTCAAATAAGGTCCTTGAATATTTAAAAATGGAATTTTATGCATATTGGTCCTTGTACTATTCACATTTAGCAGTTTTGGTCCTTGTGATAACTTTGGAAAATGGACAGGTTTGGTCCTTTAACTTTGCATAAATTGCAAAAATGGTCCTTGTACTTAACTAAAACCAAACTGACCCCTTTTGTGTATTTAGAACCCAGCCAACCAAAAAGAACCCTGCCAAATGCCCTGTGACCCCCCAATTTTGGACCCCCACTTATAATATCCCAAAGTCAAAAAAAGTCAACACGCGCCCAAAAACCACGAATACTGTTCATCGTCTTCACATAGCCTGTAATACCAAAACCAGAGCTGGTTTTACCTCTTTTTCAACACTCCACCTGTCTTCCCAGCTGTATACCAACCCCATTCCACCTCTACAATCATCCAAGAACCATTAATTAGATAAACCTGCTCAAAGACAATTTTGGCGCCAAAACTGACATTTGGCAATTCTGATGATCTGGATGATTTCAATGGTCAAGATAAGGTGGGAAATACTCATAGATGTCGACAGAGATGAAAAAGATCTTTATATACAAGTTTGAAGCAATGTAATAAAATAACTAGTGTAATTTTCAATTTCTTATGTCGTTTTTAATAATTTAAGATTTCCAGTGTATCTTAAAGCTTTTAAGCACCTTGTAATCATATTTCAGTGTATTTCAAACCTATTTTCAGTTTCAATTTCAGTAAATTACCAAGTTTTTATGATTGTGCAATTTCGACCTTAAATTCTCATATTTATCTAAAGTTGTTTGTATCTGTTGCTTTGGACTAAGTAAGCTCATAAAAAGCTCCTAGGAAGCTCTTATAAGCTTTGAGAAATCTTAATTCTTTGTTTAGTATCAAAAACAGAAAAACAAGAAAAATACAAAAAAAAATTAGTTAGAAAATAAAAAGTCCATGGAGAAAGGATAAAGACTGAAGCAAGGTTGATTTTGGATTTCTTTTGGGTTTAGAAGCTTAGTGGTAAGCTTATAGGAGTGGTTATCAGCCATCAGTTCTCAGTTTTAAGCATTAAAGCAATTTGTAAGCTCAATCCTTTAATTTGGCATTTTACTGTTCAACTGCTTATCAGTGCTTATTTCTGTAATTTTTATGCTTATTTAGTGTATGTTAGTAATATTATTGTTTAAAATTGCTAGTTTGTTCATTAATTTTCTCAGCTGTTTAGATTTCACCATTTCACTTTTAATATTGCATAATAGTGATTTATAGGAATTTGATGTTATTATTGGAATTTCTATGCTTAAATCAGTTTCTTTTATCATAAAATGATTGTATGAATCAATTTCTATGCTTAAATCAGTGTTAAGCTTTGTAAAGTTTTACAACAATTTTATAAAGGGGTGTTTGAATTTGCTGAATTAAATGGTGTTAAAGGTTGTTTATGTGTTGTTTGTTATTGTTACCTGTCATACTAGTCTCTAGTAGCTCAGAACAACAATAAAAACAAGTACTTACCTCATTGAAAGTCAAAATAGCTTCTAATATCAATTTGCCAGTTAACTGTTAAGCTTGTAGCTTGCAATTCTTATCAAAGTAGCTTATAACTTGATACAATAGCTTAATTTCACCTTATCATAGCTCATAATAACATTTTCAGTCCATAGAATTGATTAGAAGTTCATAAAAGTCAAACTAGTTCATAACTTAAAAAAGTCAAATTTTCCTTAATACAGTTTTTGAATAAACTTCAGAATTTTAGTTTGTGCTCAATATTAAGATTTAGCTTATATGCTTTTGGGATATCAATATTTAGCTGCTTAACTAAATTAGAAAAATAATAGTTTACTTTTAATCAGCTTATTCAGTGCTTATTTCCTAGCTTGTTTTAGACCCTTTTCTGTAAACATGCCCTGTGCACAGGTTTCACAAGCTTTTTCACAAGCTTGTTAAAAGCTCTCTAGTACTCCTAAGCCTGTGTAATTTAGCTTTTTAAGAAGCTCAGTTGGTCAACTTGTTAG
>BPTQ01000001.1:109118312-109178506 GCA_019973895.1 Chrysanthemum seticuspe
CCTCCCTAGATGGGTTCCAGTAGTGTTTATCAATCATGAATCTTTAGGAATCCATACTAATATTTTTCCTCTTTAACTCTTAGCCTCTTTCTTTCTCAACTTCTTAATTTTTCTTTTCGTTTCTTTTCCCATTCTAAGTACTAACTATTTGTGATGACCTTGGGTAGATCCCTCCGGCTCTGGCGGATCATAGGATGGTTATTCCTAACCTTAGTCACCTTATAACTCCATGACTAACCTATGTTGCCATAAAACCATTTTCTTGAAAATCTCTCAAAGTGGTTATGATTGAAAAACATTTTGTACCACTGTAAGAGTTTGATCATTTGCATAAATACTCCCCCTCCACACGTGCTTAAGTGTTTTAGACAGAATCTGCACGGTGAGAGAAGAGTGTGCATTTTTGAATTGATCGACTCAAGATAGACAATTCCCCGAGGGATACGGTTACGTTGCATAGTTAAAGAGTTACATTGTCAGCTTTTAGGTGACAACTAGCTCTAATAACTACCTTGAAGGTGTGGACAAACCTCGAAAGGTTGTCAAACCCGTCAAAGTTCATGTCTATCAAGAGCTTCTCGAATAGGTACAATTTACTTGGATAAGTCTTTGGAAGACAAATCTTTTCAATGTATGACTGTTCAGATCCCGTCAATTCATGGGTTAAGTCTTTTCACACGACGATTCAATAGCAAATCAACATATTTCTTATCACAATAATTTTCTCCCCCTCAAAAATGGCATATAAATGTTATTTTTGATAACGTTTTGATATTAAATATGACCATTTCGAGTTTTTTTTGGGAAGATTATCACGAAGAACAATTTGTGAACAAAGTTTTAGCAAATAGTCCCCCTCAACAAGTAATACTAACTTTTGAGGTTTTGAAAACGTAAGGGGAAGTACTTGTTCTTTTGAGCAAAACCTTTAAAAATGAAAGGTTTGATAGGTTTTACTCAAAAGTAAGAAGCTTTCGCTCCTTTTATAGGATTGTGGCACTGAAGCGTACCACAAGGTCCTTTCATTACAAGAACGGGTTGTACACTGTTATGTGTGCACAAGCCATAGTCAATATAAAATCACACATCCAAAATAATATGAAATAGAAGCAGTTTAAGGGGTACCAGGAAGTCCATCAATCTTTCCGGGAATGCGATCAGGGCGTTGATAGCTGGTGAGAGTAATCCTGGGACGACCACCTACAAAGCTCTCCAGTGTTCTGAACTGGTCCCTTCTGTACAACCTTTCATCAATCCTGGTGATGATCCTCTACACATCCCGTCTTTCCTGAGAGTTCCATCGCTTTTGAGACCCAATGCCTTCATATATCGCCTTCAACCTATAAGCCAGACCATCCCTAACCTTCTTCAATGTGTGATCCCCAAACTTGTGAAGATCTCAACACGCCATCAAGCAGTTTCGTTGTAGTTCACTACGGTAAATTACGCCGAATGGTTTGCTGACAAGGGTGTATTATGGAAGCTGGTTGATATCAGGAAGTTCTAGCAAAGGTCTGGTGAAGTTGACACGGGTCTGATAGGATTCAACAGCAAGTTGTAAATCTTCTACACGTTCCTGGATCACTATGCTTCTGAGTGTAGGTTTACTAATTAATGAAATCTTACAAGATTTTGGTAAGAATGGAATTTCTTGAACTTAAAATTTGGCTTGCCTAACATTATTCTTTCTAGAAAGCCAATAAAATTACATTTATTCACGTCTATATTTGTATCCATACATATGAGGAGCATCTTTAGTGATAAACTTCTCCTTTTGTTTCTTGGGTAGTGATGCATAAGATGATATGGAGGTTTTGGGTTTTGGTTATGATTATGTTAGGTCACCATATTAGTAACACAAGCATCAATAGAAGAAATAGAGAAGAGGATAGATCGGATGAACAACTAACCAAACACACACACACGTATAAGTATAGAAAGGTTACGCGTAGAGTGCAAGTGAAAGATAAATTGAACAACCAACCCTCAAGTGAGGGTATTACAAAGGTATTTATAGGAGAGGGAGCTAGGGAAACACTCCTAGTCCCTTCCTTTCCTTATTGGACTTGGGCCAAGGCTCATGGGATTTCTACATATGCCTTGGCATGATTACTAATAGAATCACTAACACTTGAATTAATATTTTAGGAGTGATTCCAACAATCTCCCCCTAAGTGTTGGTGATGAATGAAAGAGTGATAAACGATGTAGGTGCTGATGTAATAGTAGCTTTGACGTCTTCTGACATTCTTCTTTCTTGTGAGAAGAGGTGTCTTAATTCGAACAATCTCCCCAGTGTAGATAAATTGTTTCTTTTGAAGTATTCTGCTTTGATGTCTTCATTTTCTTTGTTCATTAGATCTTTGTTCTTTGAAAGTGATAGTATGTTGTGGTAATCTGTATCAGGTCTGCTTCGCTACTCCAGTGTCTCCATGTCTTTCTCCAACATGCTCACACGCTTTTTAACGTTGGATTACAGTTAATGAAATTCTTTAAGTCTTTAAACTTCATAGATTCTTCGTTGACGAAGAATCATTCTGACTTTGTGTTGCCTTTGATTATGAGAGAACTTTGATAAGTGATGTTGTTGGTATGAGCATGTGGAGAATCTGCACGATCAGTCCGCTCCAGAGCCTCCATAAGAAGTAAGCATATGAAAGGTTAGTAATAAGCGGATTCCGGCACTTACAAGTTTGAACTTCGAGAGTGTTAACAGCATAGTGTAAAAACACAACTCTAATTCTCACAAAGGCCGTTCCTGAACCGGAGTCCCACAAGTGAGATAACGCGATGTACCGAAGTACACCTACGGTTCAGATGAGTTGCTGAGGTACAGCCGAAGCATCACCTCACGACTGTAGACCGTTTGAGACCACTAAGCGTAATCCACGGGGAGTTACCGAAGCGACCTGCTGTCAGGGCTATTTGATGTTGACCCTGGCAGGAGTTTCCATTCAATCATTGAGGATCACAGATGTGAACATCTCATAAATGTTTTCGACAGATTGCTAAGATCTGTGAAGGACTCGATAACGTACCACTGTTGTTCTTATTGTTGAACGACAAGTGATGAAATGTCAAGTGTACCTATGAGATCTTTTGATGAATCTCGTGGCCTCTAGACTCAATAGTGCATTTTGGTTTTCCTGAGCGGAGACTAGGGAGAGGGTGTCCTTCTTCAATACCAGCAATCTCTAAGAGAAAGCTGATAGTTTACGTAGGGTTCTCTGTGAGAATGAAACAAGCTTCTATTGGGAGAAACTTGAGTGGCTAAGAAGGTTTAGTGCATGCGTCACTGGGTCCATGACGACTTTTAATCTTCAATACCGGTGTCACTAAGTGACAACCAGTAGCATATGAATTGAACCCGGTGTCTGCCCTAAGTTGAATAATCTGGAGGGCTATTTTTTTCACCCTTTTCTTTGCTTTTCTTTTTAATTCTTCAACTCTTTCTTTCTCCGATTCTCAATTTCTCCTTTTTATAATCATACCTAAGGACTTCTAAGTACTAACTATTTGTGATGACCTTGGGTAGATCCCTCCGGCTCTCGCGGATCATAGGACGATTATTCCTAACCTTAGTCACCTTATAACTCCATGACTAATCTATGTTGCCATAAAACCATTTTCTTGAAAATCTCTCAAAGTAGTTATGATTGAAAAACATTTTGTACCACTGTAAGAGTTTGATCATTTGCAGAAATACTCCCCCTCCACACGTGCTTAAGTGTTTTAGACAGAAATCTGCACGGTGAGAAAAGAGTGTACATTTTTGAATTGATCGACTCAAGATAGACAATTCGCCGAGGGATACGGTTACGTTGCATAGTTAAAGAGTTACATTGTCAGCTTTTAGGTGACAACTAGCTCTAATAACTACCTTGAAGGTGTGGACAAACCTCGAAAGGTTGTCAAACCCGTCAAAGTTCATGTCTATCAAGAGCTTCTCGAATAGGTACAATTTACTTGGATAAGTCTTTAGAAGACAAATCTTTTCAATGTATGACTGTTCAGATCCCGTCAATTCATGGGTTAAGTCTTTTCACACGACGATTCAATAGCAAATCAACATATTTCTTATCACAATAATTTTCTCCCCCTCAAAAATGGCATATAAATGTTATTTTTGATAACGTTTTGATATTAAATATGATCATTTCGAGTTTTTTTTGGGAAGATTATCACGAAGAACAATTTGTGAACAAAGTTTTAGCAAATACTCCCCCTCAACAAGTAATACTAACTTTTGAGGTTTTGAAAACGTAAGGGGAAGTACTTGTTCTTTTGAGCAAAACCTTTAAAAATGAAAGGTTTGATAGGTTTTACTCAAAAGTAAGAAGCTTTCACTCCTTTTATAGGATTATGGCACTGAAGCGTACCACAGGGTCCTTTCATTACAAGAACGGGTTTTACACTGTTATGTGTGCACAAGCCATAGTCAATATAAAATAACACATCCAAAATAATATGAAATAGAAGCAGTTTAAGGGGTACCAGGAAGTCCATCAATCTTTCCAGGAATGCGATCAGGGCGTTGATAGCCGGTGAGAGTAATCCTGGGACGACCACCTACAAAGCTCTCCAGTGTTCTGAACTGGTCCCTTCTGTACAACCTTTCATCAATACTGGTGATGATCCTCTGCACATCTCGTCTTTCCTGAGAGTTCCATCGCTTTTGAGACCCAATGCCTTCATACATCGCCTTCAACCTATAAGCCAGGCCATCCCTAACCTTTTTCAATGTGTGATCCCCAAACTTGTGAAGATCTCAACACGCCATCAAGCAGTTTTGTTGTAGTTCACTACGGTAAATTACGCCAAATGGTTTGCTGACAAGGGTGTATTGTGGAAGCTGGTTGATATCAGGAAGTTCTAGCTAAGGTCTGGTGAAGTTGACACGGGTCTGATAGGATTCAACAGCAAGTTGTAAATCTTCTACACGTTCCTGGATCACTATGCTTCTGATGAAGATAAGTAAGGACTTGATGTATTCACGTTGAACTTCAGTCGAGAATTGTCTCATGCGTCCCTGTACTTTGGCAAGATACAGATCTTCAATGTCATTGAGAGACAAGTTCTGAAAGTCCGCTTCACAGAATTCATAGTCCCTTTCATCTTGTCTTTTAACCACGATAGTCTTGAGAAAGGTGTAATCCCATTTAGACGAAAGAGAGACATGCTTGACAGCAACGATCCCTGTAGTACTATACACTTCATGTTGAGACTTTCGAACCTGGCAGCTTTTGTAGTAGATTCGTCGGCGTTCCGGCCAATGGTAAATCCCGTACATTGCATCAATGTCATACCGTTCCACACTGTTAGAAAACATGTGGGTAGCCTTTTCTTCGATGGCTATGCAATTGGAGTATATGGCTGCTGGGAACGGAAGCGTAAGTGATGTAGCGTATTTCCTTGAATCATCGCTACCGTGTAGAATGAATTCCAAATCATTGTTGAAGAAGTATCGAAATGGAATCTGAGGTTGATCCGGTTGGCCAATCGTTGGTAGAGGTTTAGACCAGTCGGTGTAGTATGGAGCTTTGTCTCTTCTGGAGAAGTCGATGTTTGCTTCAGGGTTGAGCCAATCAATGTTGTTAGACATGGCTCGTGCTATGTTTTCAAGATGGTATTAAACTTCAATAGCACTTTCCGAGCTGTCTTTGAGTAGTTGAAAGGCTTCATTCTTGATTCGCCTCAACTCTGATTTCGTCATCTTCTTCACCCGAAACTTGTCTTGAAGTATTTTAGCATGCTCCAATGTTCGACCTTCTATCGCATCTTGACCTTCCGGTGGGTAGGGAGTAGAATCAACAAGATTAGAGAACCAGTCAAATTCAGTGTCATCCTCATCTAGCCATGATACGACGTCAGTCTTTGACGTCTTCTTCTTCTTTTTCTTTGGCTTAGGGGAGGATTCTGTTTTTTTAGCTGTGTCGGGAGAGTTGGGTTGTTGTTGGGGCTCAGGGACTTCCTCATCGTCACCACCAGTATACTCGAAGTGATCACCGGTTTTCTCAGTCTGGGGTGGTAACTCAGAGTCCTGAGGTTTGTCAGTAGAAGAGCGAGGAGGAGATCGTCTTGATGCTGGAGTCCTTCGGGGTGGTGGTGGCATAGATGATGGTTCACCAGACTTCTTTGAACGTTTGGGTTCGTTATCTTTATCCTTATCCTTGTCTTCATCGTCTCTTGAACGTTTAGGCCTTTGAGCTTCTTCTCTGCATGCTGATTTGAGTTGGTATTCCAGCAATGCTTCAAACAATTTACCTTCGTAAGAAGTAAAAGTTGCAGATCGTTTCGACATTTGAGATACCAGCCTGGAAACCAATTCAGCATCTGAGAATATGATGGGATCAACTAGATTGATGTTTACTTGCATAGGTGTTGATCTCATAGTTTTGCTTGGCCAAATGCAATAGATTCGGATAGAGTTGTTTGGTGTACATTTCTCTTGTCATACCAGGAACGATGTCAAGAAGGAACTTGTGAGTGTAACCTTTGATCATCTCGTTCATTTCCCCTTGAGGATCACATTGCATGAACTTCTGGATGTACTCCCTTTCAGCTGACATCTTGTCATTCTCGTCATGAAGATATTGAACCTGGTCAGCAAGAAAATTCAGCTTTCTGTAAAGTATGTCTTTCTTCCTGACCTGCTTGACAGCTTTAACGATCCTTGTCTTTGCCCGAGAAGTCCAAGAGTCTGTTGGCTTCTTTACAGATTTGGATGTGGATTTGGTTGATCTTCTGGATGGTGGTGGTGAAGAGTGAGAGGATGAATCTGATGATGAAGAGTCATGAGGAGGTTCAGGGTCCTTAGGAGGTTCAGAAGTTTTCTCCTTGGAATGAGTTGGACTGTTGAGAAGAAAATCATCATAGTTCACTTCGTCATCTTGACCAGTTTTAGCCTTTTCTTCAGCCTGAATCCTAGCTTCTTCACCAGCTTTTTCTTTCTCAGACTTTTTCGTTTCTGGTTCCTCAATGTCATAATCAATAGAATCCTCCACGCGCTTCTGTTGTTGCTCAAGAGTGGTGGAACCAATTCCCTTATCGGGTTGATTAACCGCATCAGGAATTGGTGTAGATTGGACACCACCACTTGACCCTCCGGGGCCACGCATTTGTTCCTGTTCAAACTCTTTTGCCTTGTGTTGGAGTCTAATGATTTTGAACTTCTTCCTGTAATCAGTATCCAGTGGCTCTTCATCTGAGCTTTCTTCTTCTTGCTCAAGTACTGGAGTCTTCCCTTTCCCTTGGTCAGCTTTTGGACTGGGAGGTTTAGCTACTGTTGGAGTGACATCGGTTGCAGTTTCAGAGTAGGTGACCTCCTCGTCTGATTCGGTTTCATCAGAGCTTTCATCCACTAGCTTTCTTTGTGGTTTAGACTTGGGAATGGGAATAGGAATAGCTTCCTTAGAGGGAACTTTACGTTTGCGTCCAGGTTTCCTCTTAGGGAACTTTCTTTGGCTTTCAGTGCTTGCAACACTTCCTGCACTGCCTCTCCTGGTTTTCCTAGTAGGTGTGCCAGAAGACTTGTCATCGAGAAAACCAACTTTTCCTTCATCAACTGCTACCAGATACCTTTTGTATGAGTAAAGCTATTTGATTGCATCAGAGAGAAGGTGATCCGGCAGCACAACACCTTGTTTCTTTGTTGTAGATTCCTTGAATCTGACTGTGAGTGTAGGCTCATACAACATGGAGTGATTTTTTGGGTCGTCGAGTCTCAAGGGAATATCGGGATTTAACCTAAGAGCTCTCTGAATCAGCAGTTTTGTGTATCTGATGTATGGGATCTTGGTGCCTCTCTTTTTGAGGAAAGACATCATGTCATCCCATATCAGTGCTTCAACTTCGATATGTTTCATGTTGACCAAAGCCCAAAAAATCTGTAGTTCCATGAGCTTGGGATGCTCATAACCACTATCCCGTCCAGAAACAGATTTTGTGATGATGATGAAGAGGGTTCTCCAGGGCTGAGGGATATTCTTCAGGTCAACGTGAGAGTGTTTGGTGATTACCCCTGTAGCTTCATCATAACCGATGTCGATCATGAATTGCAAAACAACCTCTTTAGAAGGTGTAGCATTGTACTCAGTTGGTTCAATGATAGGAATGAGGAGAATAGCCCGCAAGTCTGCTGGTGTGATGGTGACTTGCTTGTGATTGAGAGTCATAGTCACAACATTTTGCCCTTTGATCTGCTTCATTGTGTGCCAGAATTGCTGAATGTAGATCTCCGGAACTGTGGCAGAGGTTGTGAGCATATTCTGATAAGAATGGTTCTTCAGAATGTCCACTGCTATCAAGCAAGAAGACTCTGAGCATGTGAGGGAATCAAAGTCAACACGAAGGTTGTTCTTTCCAATCTTCATCGGATAGCCATTAGGGAAGATATCAGCAACGGAGAGAACATTTGGTGCATCTACATTCTGAATTTGAGCTTCCATGTCGTGATCTGAAAGATATTTAGCCAAAAGAACCAACATATCGAAAGACATTATTATTCAACAGATGGTTTTATTGTCTAATTATTGAATGTGATATGTCGATAATTGTTACGAGTCCAATGTCACTTATCTGTTCAATAGTCCAATGACGTCGTGATAAGTTACGTGAGTTGATTAACTTTAAGTTTTAAAGTCCATGTGTTCACTTATTATTCACAACTTGTTAAACATTTAAGCTTATAGTGACATTATTGGTTTCGTAGCGTTATGATTTATTTATTTACAAGTTTGCACGCGTAACAATTCATAATTAAGGTTAGACTAGGCTTAGGCGTAGAAACGGTAAGCTTATGCGTAAACAGGAATGATATACGTGTAAACGCAAGCTTATGCGTAGGTTCTTGACTTACGCGTAAGAAATATTACGCGTAGGAAAAGGGGACCTTATGCGTAGAGCTTACGCGTAGGCGTATATAAACCTTACGCGTAAGGCTTACTCGTAAGAGTCAACCTTATGCATAGAGGTCACTGTTTACGCAAATCCTTCACAGGATGCGCGTAGTCCCTTATGTAGAACCTTACGCGTAAACGTTACGCGTAAGATTTCTCTTACGCATAACATGCTACGCGTAAGGTGATCCTTATGCGTAGATGTCAAACAACCTTGTTTCTGAGTTTTCACGTGTAACAAACCTGAAATAAGATCATCATAGCACCAATATTAACACATGCATTCATTTTCTAACAGTTTTAATCACGAACACTCAGACAATCAGTTAGGCGTAGAACATATTACGCGTAAACCTAAACCCTAAGGTTCAAGAATTACCCTTAAGCAATTTAGCCATAGGATTTATACCAAAATGATTCTGGTAAGTCTAAGAAGCATAGTGAGATGTTTTGTCCAAGTTTTAACAACAAATTCTAAGCGAATCGAAAACACCCAAATATCAAGAACATAAACTCTAATTTCTAATTAACTAGCAATTAGTGTTTCTGGGTTGATTCTAATCATGGATATAGTCAATTCATCATGTAAACAACCTCACATAACAATATTTTTAGTCAGAAACACTCATATATAAGAATACCCAAATTAACGCATAAACCCTAGTTTTCAAAAATCATTCAATACGTGTATCTGGGTGTGTATTAGTGATGAAAATGTAATCATTGATGTTAGAGAAACGTTTTGACACTATCATTTTAACCAAAAACACACAAACTTGATTACGTGTTCATACACTTATGCATAGAACACAAAATCATCCATATACAAAAATCTAACCGTTGGATTCGTTTAAAATTCAAAACCAATGTTTGTAATCATGTTAGAAACAAAAAACTACTTACAGTTTGATGATCAAAAACACGGATTAGAAGAATGATTATTAGGCGTAGGATATGGTTCGTGGGATATTAAATGTGATGAGTAAATGAGTTAAGGTGGTTGTTTTATTAAAATAACTTTGAGCTTATGACAGTTTTAGTCCCTCCACCTTAACCATTTTCATCCAGTGCCTATAACTTCCATTTAGGTTACCAAACGAGGGATATTTGGAAAGAAATTTGACGACACCCCCCCCCCCCTTGACTTAAGAAATAATGAAAGTTTATAAATTTTAGTCCGAGGAGTGTCAGAAAAAACCATAAATGTGACCACCATTATTAAAGAAACAACCGGGATAAGGTAACATGCAAGTACAAGGTTTTATTGAACCTGAAAAATATTAATTTTCTCCCCCTCAACACTTGATCGGAAAAAATGCTGAATTTTGAAAGATTTGAGTGTTGATGGAGGAATTGTACTTGCCATGTTAAAGAAATATAGATAGAAGAATATTTTTGTTGTTTTAACTGGTTTTATAATTTTGTATTTTGTTTTTGAAAAATATTTACAAAAGAGATTTTGGTGTTTGACTGGTTTTTAAGAATGTTTTAAGAGTTCATCCAGTTCCTCTTGAGTCAAACACCGCATACCAATTCGGTGGACCAACTCACTAAACCTAGCAGGAGCTAAGGATTTGGTGAGGAGATCTGCCAATTGGTATTCTGTACCCACAAAGTATAATTCAACAGTACCCTGTTCCACGTGGTCCTTGATGAAGTGATATCGAAGATCGATGTGCTTTGATTTCGATTGTTGAACTGAGTTGCACGAGATCGCAATAGCACTCCGATTGTCGCAGTACATCGGGATTTTGTCAAACACATAACCATAGTCTTTAAGTTTTGTTCTCAACCAAATGACTTGAGCACAACACGCCGACATGGCTACATATTCTGCTTCTGTTGAGGAGAGCGATGTACAATCCTGCTTCTTCGATTGCCATGACACCAGTTTATCACCAAGAAATTGTAATGCTCCTGAAGTACTTTTCTGTGAGTCTAAGCATCCTACGTGATCAGCGTCTGAAAAAGCTATTAGTTCAAAACCAGAATCCTTCGGATACCAGATCCCCAAGTTAATGGTTCCCTTGATGTATCGGAGGATTCTTTTAGCCTCAGAGAGGTGGGTTTCAGTTGGTCTCGACTGATAACGGGAGCAAAGATATACGGTAAACACAATATCAGGCCTGCTAGCTGTTAGATACATGAGAGACCCAATAATACTATGATATTTGGTGTGGCACAGGTGTCACAGTTTTGCATTCCAAATTTGTTTAACAATTCAAGGGCATATTTGGACTGATTCAAGAAAATACCACGGGGTGATTGATGAACTTGCATTCCTAGAAAGAATGTGAGTTCACCCATCATTGACATTTCAAAATGTTTTGTCATTAATTTTGCAAAAGCATTTGAGTATTTTAAATGTGTTGACCCAAAAATGATGCCATCCACATAGATTTGAACGATTAAGATATGAGCCCCGTGATATTGTATGAAAAGTGTGGGATTGACCGAACCTTTGGTGAATTTATTGGCAATGAGGAAGGATGATAACTTATCGTACCATGCCTGAGGAGCTTGTTTGAGACCATACAGAGCTTTGTTCAGTTTGTAGACATGGTTCGGGAACTCGAGATCAACGAATCCTTCTGGCTGGCTGACATAAACCATTTCTTTCAGTTGTCCATTCAGAAAAGCAGTTTTGACGTCCATCTGAAAGACCGTTATGTTCATATGAGCTGCGAACGCGAGAAAAATCCGAACAGCATTAAGACGAGCAACCGGAGCAAATGATTCTTCAAAGTCAATACCCTCTTCCTGTCTATAACCCTTAGCTACCATACATGACTTGTTTCTGATTACGTTCCCTTCAGCATCCAATTTGTTCTTCCAAATCCATTTGAGACCAATGACGTAGACCCATGTTGGTCTTTCAACCAGTTCCCATACTTCAAGACGTTTGAATTGGTTGAGTTCTTCTTGCATGGATTCAATCCAGTTGTCTTTTGTCATTGCGTCTTTAATGTTTTTAGGCTCAGTTTGGCAGACAGTGAGTGCATAAATGCAATGTTCACCATCTATGTGAAGACGTTGTCTTGTAACGACTGGTTGATTTGGGTTGCCAATAATGTTCTCAAGAGGATGGTCTTTTGTCCAACGATGTGTAGAGGGTTGATGTTGGTATACATTGTGCAGATTTTGAGGATTCAAATGGTTTGTTGATGATTCCGCGACATCAGGTGCAGCAGTTTCATTGGCAAACGGGTTAAAGAACGCATTTAGATCAAATTATGTAGGTGGGGGTACTTCATTAAGAACATCAGCAGCTGGTTCAGCGTCGTTAGAAGTAGTTTGTTCAACTGTTGTTGTAGAGTCAATTGGTGGTGCTTCTTCAACAGTAGTTGTTGTAGCAGGTGTATCAGGTATAAGAGTATGATCAGGTTGAGCAGGGATACACCTGGAGCACGTTCATCAATGTCATCACTAAACAACGGAGCAAATAGCATTTCCATTTGTTGACGAGTAAGCTGAGGGCTTGGTTCAGCTGATGATGGGGTGAGAGGGAAGTTTAAACGGTTGTGACCGGGTTCTAAGCTGTTATGCTCAGAAGCCATTTCTGTAAGTTCATCAAAATTAGCATGAATCGTTTCCATAACCTGCTTTGTACGACGATTCCAGATCCGGAAACCCTTAGAATTTTCACAATATTCTATAAATACTCCAATGTCAGCTTTGGCTTTGAGCTTACCAAAATCATCACGATCATTATTCGGATAGCAAAGGGATCCAAATACTATAAAGTGTTTGAGATTCGGTTTATGATTATGGATAAGCTCAAAAGGTGTTTTGTTGTGGCGTTTAGTAATCATTGAACGATTTTGAGTATAGCATGCAGTTGATACAACTTCTGCCCACAAGTAATCTGGTTGTTTAGCATTGATTAACATTGTTCTTGCAGCTTCCACTAACGTTCGGTTTCGTCTTTCAACAACTCCGTTTTGTTCTGGTGTACGTGCAATAGATGTCTGATGCTCAATTCCCACTTTCTCATAAAATTCTCGAAGAGTTTGGTTAACAAATTCAGTTCCTTTGTCTGTTCTGATTTGGCGGACGGTGTTCCGGAGCTGAACTTGAATTTTCGTGAGAAAGGTGATGATCATCTGTGGAGCTTGATCTTTACTTCGAAGAAAGTAGACCCAAGTCCATCGTGACTAGTCATCGATAATTACCAAGATGTAGCGTTTGCCATTAATCATTTGCACGCGCATCGGGCCACACAAATCCATGTGAAGAAGATGAAGCACATGTTGAGAGCTGTGTTCCACCTTTGAAGGAAAATGAGCACGAGTGCTTTTCCCTTGTTCACAAGCTGAGCATAGGTGATCTTTGGAATATCGGAATCTCGGGAGACCTTCAACTAGTTTGTATCGAGCAAGGTTGGTTATGGTTTGAAAGTTTAAATGTGAGAGACGACGGTGCCGTAGCCAGGATTTTGTTGATGTTGCCTTTGAAAGTAGACAGATGGGAGATGAAGCAACCATGTCTTGCATTGAGATTGTGTATAGACTAGAATTGCGAGAGCTAGACATTAGATCGTTTCCTTGTAAATCACGAATGAAACAAGTTTTCTCCCAAAAAGCAACTTCCAAATCTCCATCACAGAATTGACCGACTGAAAAGAGATTGTGACCGAGGCCTTCCACATAGTAAACACTGCTAATTTCGATATTGCCATTGATTAATCTCCGTAGCCCATGATAGCTGCGAAGTGATCATTCCCGAATCTGACAGTGCCAATGAACGTTGCAATAAAGTTTGATAACAGTTTAAGATTGCCTGTCATGTGTCGGGAACATCCGCTATCAACAATCTAAAGGATGATCTGTATCACCTACATTACACACAGACGACACAGATGGAATAGAAGTATATGTGGAACCCGAAGTGTTAGAGGGTTCCGAAGCAGTTATAGTAGAAATACACACATCAATGACTTTAGGCATCAATTTAAATCCTAGTGTATTATGTATCCATTTCTGCCATCTCCAACTAGTCTTAGCTTTAATCTTAGTGAATGGACTAGGTGGTACTACATTCTTTGGAGGTGATAATGGAACTACAGGGACATCAATGCGTTTCTTAGAATCTAAGGAGGGCGGTTTACCAAGCACAGACTTAGAAGCATTAGTGGGCCTAGAGGTAGTCCGATTCTTAGGATTCCTTAAACGAGACAAGATAGCTCTAGCAACACATTTGTCATGACAATCAGAAAGCATACTTTTACGACAAATAACACAAGAAGCATCAGACTGAATATCAAAAGTACTTAAAGGTTTAGCATTCGTTACAACACTTTTTCCATTACATTTGTCAGACACAATATATAAAGTGGGTGCAACATGAGTCTTATTCAAAGTCCTAGGGTGTTCTTCTACTTCAGCATTCTTTATTGATCTTTTCTTAGGTCGCAACTTCCTATTCTTTCTTGTATTTCTCCTAGGCTGTGAAGTGCGGACGTTTGGAAAAGAGGCAACTATTCCTGTTTCAGTAGAGGGAAGCACATTAGTATCTTGTGTTTTGTTAGTAGGCAATCTGGGTTCACGTTTGCTAAGTGTTACATATGCAATTCTCTTAATGATGCTAGGCTGAACTTGTTCATACATTGCTAACATTTCCCTTAACTTAATGATAGTGTGCACCAAATCTTGATTTTCAGAACGAAGATTTCCAGCAAAATTCATGACTTCTTTAGTGTGTGCAAGATAATGATCAAGTTCGTTTGATGCTTCATCACGACTCTGTTTGAGTAAATCAAATATGACACCATATTCCTGTTTAACTTTTGAAAGTTTATGTTCATATTTTGAGATTTGACACTTAAAAGACACGTTTTGATAATCCAGTTGCTCAAGTTTTGGATTAAACGTTTTTTATTTCAACTGGTGAATTTTGTTTTGCAAAGCAAGTTGACGATTTTGACAATATTTTTGACACCATTGAAGACGACGTTTTGAATTTGAAAGTTCATTTATCAATCGTTCATTTTCAACTTTTAAAGATTCGATCTGATGCACATTATCAGTATTTTCAACAGTATCAACAGAATCAACAGAATCAGCAGAGATATGATCAGATGCATATGTAACAGATTGTAATAAAACAAGATTATTGATATCAGCACAGATAACATCTTCCAAGAGTCGATCAACATCTTTTCTCAACAATTTCTTTTTACGTTTAGTATTGGAAATCGATGTTTCTGTTTTCTCGAAAACGGTTTTCATGAGACCAAGTTCCTTGTGAAAATCCCGTTCCCAATATAGTGCACAAGTTTTCAAATTTTTGACATGGGGTAAAAGCATTTTCTGAAGAATTTCTCGATGTTCTCGCGCCATTGGCGATTGAAAATGTTCAACTTTTATTTCAGAATGAAATTCAATCTCACGTTCCAAAATTTTGAGGTCAGATAAGAAAGTGTCAAAGTATTTTATGACGCACCAACTTTCGGCTTTAGTTTTAACCTCACTAAATGAAGGTAGAGGACCATTAATTTGTGCACCATTTTGTTTGGGACTAACTTCAGAAACTGGTGTGATAACAAAAGGTTTGTTAGAAGTATCTTGTTGTTTGACAAAAGTAACGGCTTTTGAATAGTTAAATGGTTTGTTATATACGACATTTTCCATTTTTAACCGACTCTCGTCATCTGCATCTAATTCCTTCATACGATTATATTCAACAACAGTCATAATTGAATCATCAATTCTATGTTCTGCACTGTAAACATCGGGATTTGGTTTGAATGCTTTGTTTGAAAACTTAGGTTTGTAATCAGCAAGAATTGGTCCATATCCATTTGGATTAGGTTTAAAAGTAAAATTTTGAATGGTTGTGATTGACTCACCATGTTTGTAAACAACATTTCGAAACTCTTTGATTTTGGTTTATAAGTCGACAATTTCTTCAAGATAGTTATCTATTCGTTTCGTGGAATGCTGTTTGTACTCGGAGAACTGTTTTTGACAAGTTAACAACTCAGCCTTGGCTTTTTGAGTTTCCAAAGTAAGAGCGTTAAGTTGTTGTTTATGTTCATGTTTCAGTTGTTCTATTTGAGACAACAAAGCATTCTTGGATGCGGCTAGATCACGTATCTGTCGTTCTAATGATTTTTCATTTTGATGAGATTTAGCAAAAGCGACTTCAAAACCTTTTTCACGTTTTTCTTGAGTTTTAAAAAAATTGATTTGTCGAATTAAGCATTCATTATCCCTAATTAACTGTGCATTTTTTTCTTTTAATTTCGTGCAAATTTCCAATCGAGTTGGTCTTTAATTAAGGTCAGGAGCTCAATTTCTCTATTAGACCAAAGCTCATTTTGTTCAACGTGAGTCTCAACATGATCATTATTTAGATCCTCAAATATAATCACGGAGTCAACTTGATTATCAATATTAACCATAAGGTCATCTTGATCGTCAAATATAACTACGGGATCTATTTGATAATCATCGGAATGAGATGTGGATTGCTTATGTTGAACACTCTGATCCTGGTCGGATGGAGAAATTGGCGGAGATATCAGATCAGGGATGAGTATATTTTGTTCCGGTACCTGAGACAAACCATCAGTGTCATATACTAGGCCTGTGTCACTCATGTGTAGATCTTGCATTTGTGCCATCAACATCACTGCTGCATTAGCCTGCAAGTCCTTCATATCATCATCAGAATCTGCATCTGCTATAAAGCTCTGTTCCTTGTTTGTAAGAGTTCCACCAGCTTCATCCTTAAGAGCCAAGAGCAACGCCTCTTTGTGATAAGCACTGCCTCTTGTCCTCGGCTTAGGACATGCATTAGCCAGATGACCCTTTTCATTGCAGTTATAACAACGAAGACCATTAACCCCATTCTGAGCATTCCTCTATTCAACCACTTGACCCCTTTGTTGTTGCGGAGCACCCATGTTATTCCTTCCAATAGCATTAAACCCTTGACCACCTCCCATCTGACTACCATAACCACGGTTCTGAACTTCAACGCGTCCATTGTTCACAACAGCTTGATTTCTTGTGTTGGATGAGGAACTGTTGATCCCAGTTGAGCAAATGATCTAATATAGAAACTGACTTGTAACAAAGAACTTATTAAGTATTATGCGGAATTTAACACTTAATCTTAAGAAGAACAGTTAACATTCAACACCTCAATATTATTTATTAATACGAATACTCTTACAGTATTAGGTTTTTGCAACCTTGAAGTGTATCAACCTTAGATATAAAACATACGTATATCTAACCTAACCTAGGACCTCCTTTTATAGGCTAAGGAGTCTTATACAATATACAATACGTAACCTACAAGATAAATATCTTTTCCATTTTTATCTAATACAATAAACTAACCGACTATACAAAACACTAGCAGTAGTTACAATATATCATCCGTGGTTACATAATACTACTAGCAGTGGTTGTCTTCATCCGTGGTTACACTCTTCTGTCCGTGGTTATATCAAGCCTGTCCGTGGTTCCAGTACTTAGAGTAATTCTTGATGCAAGGAACCTAAAACCCAACAATCATCCCCTAAAATTGATACATTCCAACAGAATTCTCAAGTTTTATTTTAAGCTCAAAACATATGAAATGGAGGATGTAGCCAAACACTTACTAATTTTTAAGAATGTTCTCATACTTCAGCAACAAATCGTAAGCTTGACCATCATAGGGTTCTAACATCTTGATACAACCAGGCTTCAACATTTGAGCAATTATTCCTGGATGCTTATTCAATTGAGGATAATCACCTTCTACAAGCATATGCATAACCTTTCCAGAAACAGTTAAAACAGGAACTCCACAAGTTTGATATAAAAACCATCTAGTAACTTGACCATTGTAGAGTCCTTGCCATTCAGGTTCATCATGAGTAGGTTCAAATAGAATCTTCAAATTATGATAAACCAGCCTCTCATGATAATCATTTGGATGTACTTCACCAAATTTATTCTTATAAAGTATCCAAAGATTCATCAAATCATCTCTATCAAAATACTGAAGCATCTGTGAAAATTTATTATACTCAGAAACTTCATTGTTGAGTCTTTGAATTTTCCAAACTCCTTCACTTCCAATTATTAGCTTAAACTCATAAGAAATGATTTGATTACCATCTGCAACTAATTTCAACCTTTTAGAATCAGATGTGTCTTGAACCTCAGATTTTATCTTTCTTTTACTCTGAATCCATTCATCATCCTTTTTAATCCACTCTTCCTCCTTTTTAGAATTCATTGGACATAAATCATCATTAATTCTCATACATCTCTCATAAATCTCAAAAATTCTTTCAAATGAACACCTACTAAGAGTATCAGAAACATGTATGCCAGAATTTTTAATAATCTTCATCAGTACATTCCTCATCTGTGCAACTGTAGGAGGTTTCTTTCGTACAACTTGCTTCTTTTCATTACCAACCTTCCTTGCCAATATACCCAAAAGTCTAGCTTTTTTCTCATCATCTAACAAAGTCCATTCTTGTGCAGTATACTCATTACTCATTAATTCAGAAGCTTCAAGATAGTTTTGAGATTCATACCATATAGCTAACCATCTCTGACTAGCTTTCTCTTCATCTTGCTTTCTTTTCATTAAAGCTTCTTGATCCTCAGCTACAAGACTTTTAGCATACTCTGCATCATAAGCTTCTTGTTCTGTTTTACTTTTAAACTTCAATTCTGCAACGGCAACCCCTTTACCTTTACCAATATCAGGTTTAATCACTTTCTTCTTCAAAGGTTCACCAATAACTAAACTTTTTCCTCTGGATTTAGGTTTAGTTGTAGTAGATTTAACAGATAAAACAGGTGCAATGACATGTGTAGATATAGATGATGTTTTGCTCAGATTAATCAATGTACTTGCAGCTTCTTTCTCTACTTCTTTAGACTTAGATGGTAATACAGAGAGAGTTGTGACAACAGTAGAAGTAGTTGTGATAGCAGTGGGTATGACAGTAGTAGGAACAATAGCCAACTCTGAAACTACATCAGTGGTTACAAAAGTACTAACCATGGTTTCAGGTATAATATCAGTTGTTATGTTCTGCACTACTTCAACATTCTTCAATTCTTCAAGAACAACCTCATTCCCATCTTTATCAGAAACCAAAAAATCTTGATCTCCACTATCAACATCTTCTTCCATAGTTACACCAACAGATACATCCACAGTCTCCCCTGAATTCATGCCATCACTCCTCCCCTGTTTGGATACATCCTTCTCATTCAGAGCATTAGAGGAGGTCACCTTCTTTTTCTTTCTTCGCATAGCTTTCAAAACAGCAACCCCAGGTCTTTTTACTTTCTCCAAAACCAATACTCTATGCTTCAATCTCCGAATATCCTTACCTTGAAACACAGCTAACTCCTGTAGACCTGAAATTGTATTCTCCATTTTGGCACATGTAGCCATCAATTCATTTAACCGTTCAAGAATATCCTCCCCACTTCGACCTGTGTTAACTGGTCCGAGAGGTGGTTCATTGGAAAAGTCATCATGTACAAAGTCATTAACCGTCAATTCAATGTCAGGTTCCAATCTATCCTCATCACTTCGAGCTGTGTTAACTGCTCCGAGAGGTGAATCCTTGGATATAGTGAACATAGCATCAGACCTGGCATGATCATCTATGCACCCTGTAGCAGCCAGCTGGCTAGGGATTCCTCCACATGTGTTAAGTTCCAAAGAACTTTCCACATTAGGAGTTGCCAATGGTTGGGTCTTATCAATGTTCCCACTATCCTGACCAACATTCAAGCATGAATCAGTAGTGGAAGCCCTTCCAATCATGTCACCTCCACTCCATGTGACAGCCTCATTAACCACACCACTAGCACTAGCCTGAGGAAGCTTAGTGCCCTGTGTTCTCCTAGTCCATGATGCAAGACCTTCATTAAACTTTTCACCTCTGTATGTATATCCTAATCTCTCTAAACCAGCAACAATCTCAACATCGGAAAGATTATCAACACCATCAGCATCATCAAGCTTTAAAACTTCTCTAATTATCTCCTCGGTAACAGAGATAGCATTCTCATCCACAACAGTATTAAACACCACCAAACCATCAACCTCTTCAAGTGTAGCATTTCTCCAGAACTGATGTATGTAGGCTTTAAGAATGGTAGGTTCAACTGTTAAAGCATAGTGAATGGGACTGTGAACTAGAAAATCAATCATTTGATGAAACCCTTCAGATCGAGCATCCTTAGTGAGTACAGCAACAAGATTATGTCAAGTGGAATATTGTTCAGCCATTGTGATTAATGATAGATATATGGTGGGTTTTGTGAATAAATCAAAGAAAGTGATTAGGGTTAAATGTGAGAGCCAAGTGGAAGTGGTTGGAATATCAAATAAATGATCCGTCCGTGATTTGGGAGAGATATATACTTTTGCCAAAGTGTCAAAACAACCCCTGTAGTATCCAAAACAAAGTATCATACTATCCGTGGTTCCAGAAATGCTATCCGCAGTTGGAACATACCATCAGTGGATACAGATGTTCACTTCTCCAAATATCCAAGAGATAAAGCAAGTAAGTCTGTGTTAAAACAGGTAAGATCTCATAAAAATATGAAGGATTACACACATTTTTTTTAAACAAACACAAGCAGCTCACACAACAGCTCCTATGTATACAAATCCTTTATACCTGCAAGTCAAAAACACAAAACAAACACAGAGACAAAGATTATTGTTGTCAGTGGTTAGAAATAGCCAGAAGTGTTTACAAAAGACCTATCCGAGGTTTAAAACAGGTAAGTCAACATAGTCAACTTCTAGAACTTATCTCAGTCCAATACCCAAGAAACTCATTAACTCCCCAACCACATTTAACCTGCCCCATATTTACTTCAATAACCCTAAACTTCACTTATAAAAAGAACCCTTAATCTCATATAACGCACACACCAATCCAAATCAAAACCCTAATTGCTCCAAAAATCCCAATAATGAGCAGCTCCAACCCAATCAATCTTTCATCAGATGACAATACCTCCTCCAACAGCAGTCTGGAGAGATGGAAAAAGAACTATTTGGCAAGCAATCCAAGCAAAGGAGAGTATATCTCTTCTTTAAGTTCGTATGTATCACCCTATGAAGATACAGACGAAGAAACTTCTCCCATGGCAGTCTGTGCACCTCCACAAGAATCCAATCCATGGCGATTTGATATACCTCCACAAGAACCACGACCATTAAAATCCCCATTTCTTCCATCATCAGAAGATGATAGTGTGGTGAATCCAAGTGATGCTTCTGAAGACTCTGATGACTCTTCTAAGAAGAGGACTTCAAACCCCAAACCGTCATCATCTAACCCCCAACCAAGACCACGAGCCAGAAACCCACCACTCCCTAAGGACAGAGAGGTGGTTCTTGGTCTTAGTGCACCAAGTCATGGTGCTTCTTCACACATCGTAACAAGGAAGGGAAAAAGGAAGATGGAGTAAGTTGCTGAATAGTGGAAAGTGTAGATGGAGCACAAGAAGAATATCATATCATCCATCTATCTACCACAATCAGCTTCAGCTTCTTCGTTTGCATCAATCCATCCTTCCCATTTTGATCCTTAGCTGCTTCGTGGTACTGGTCATGCATATGATAAGTGCATATCCAGCATTTAAACGATATAAGCAAGGATAGTAGTAGTAGAAATATTAGTAGAAAATCATGTATAGATGTAGTCTTTAATTAGCACTTGAAGTTTCATTGTAAGCTGTAAGCTGTAAACTGTTTTGTTGAATGAACAATGTAACTTCAGTACTTCTTGAATCTCTATAATGACTTGTCTTTTATCTGCACAATGGTTAGTGGAAACACAGAACAACTAGCAGTGGATTGATCAACTCTATCAGTGGTTAGAAGTAACACTATCAGTGGATAGAAACAAAAATAGCAATACTAAGATTACATAATAACAGTCCAATACTTATACAAACTTATACAAAACAATTTGAGAGTTTAGAGATTAATCATTCCAATACTAACAACAAGATACTGAAACCTCCCCACATCAAAAGCTTTGGTGAGAAGATCAGCAACATTGAAATCAGTATGGATTTTTACCATTTGAATCAACCTTTTCTCATTACAATCTCTAATAAAGTGATGTCTTATCTCAATATGTTTAGTTCTAGAATGTAAAACAGGATTTTTGATAATGCAAATTGTACTGTTATTATCAATGTAAATCTTAGTATGCATAAAATTGTACCCAAAATCCAGCAATTGATTTTGTATCCAAAGAATTTGACCACAACAACTAGCAGCAGCCACATATTCAGCTTCAGTTGTAGAATTAGCCACAATAGTTTGCTTTTTACACTGCCAAGAAATTAATCTGCTTCCCAAGAACTGACATCCTCCAGTGGTAGACTTCCTATCCAGACAAGCTCCAACATAGTCACTATCAGTGTAGGCCACCAAATCAAAAGGGGAATCCTTAGAGTACCAAAGGCCCAATTTAGGATGACATTTCAAATATCTAAAGATCCTCTTAACAGCATTCATGTGTGAGGTATTTGGTGTCACTCGAAATCTTGCACACACACAGACTGAGAACATAATGTCTGGCCTAGATGCAGTAAGATACATCAAAGATCCAATCATGGATCTGTACAACTTCAAATCAACTTTGGGACTTCTATCATCTGGTAGCATAGGTTTCTGAGTCTCCATTGGTGTACTTGCACTCTTTACATCTTGAAACCCAAACTTTTTCAACACATCTGCTACATACTTTTCTTGACTGATGAAAATACCATCAGTCCGTTGTTGAACCTGTAGCCCCAAAACGAAAGTGAGTTCTCCCATAGAACTCATCTGAAACTTATCATACATAAGTTTCTCAAAATCTCTGCATAGCTCCTTGTTAGTAGAGCCAAAGATGATGTCATCTACATAAACCTGAACCAGTAAAATATCATCTTTGTGCTTTCTAATGAACAAAGTTTTATCAATTAGTCCTCTTTTAAACCCATTGTCCATCAAATAAGTAGATAGGCATTCATACCATGCCCTAGGAGCCTGATGCAATCCATACATAGCCTTCGTCACCCTGTAAACCTTGTCAGGATGACCAGGATCTTCAAAACCAGGAGGTTGACAAACATAAACCTCCTCATTAATAGTGCCATATAAAAATGCACTTTTAACATCCATTTGATATACAACAAAATTCTTGAATGAAGCATAAGCCAAAAGCAATCTAATAGCCTCTATCCTTGCAACTGGTGCAAATACTTCATCATAGTCCAAACCTTCAGTTTGTGTGTATCCTTGAGCAACCAACCTTGACTTGTTCCTCACAATAATTCCTCTTTCATCCCTCTTATTTCTGAACACCCATTTAGTCCCAATAGCCCTCTTCCCATTTGGAAGATCAACCAATGTCCAAACCTCTTGAAGTTTGAACTGAAGAAGCTCTTCTTGCATTGATTCTACCCAGCCTTCTTCTGATAAAGCTTCTTCCACTCTCTTGGGCTCCTTTTGAGACAGAAAACAAGCAAACAGGCAATTTTGCAGATCTTTCTGACTATTTCTTTTGTGAAGAGATCTTGCAAAGAACCCATGTTCAGGAAAGGGTTCAGTGTTCTTTACCCTGCTTCTTGTTTGAACTTGAGTATTCAAATTTCCAAGAATCTGTTCCTTGGGATGAATCTTGTGAATTCTGGTAGTAGTAATTGGACTTTCATTAATTACAGTTTCCAAATTAGACAAATCAGCATTGAAGAATTCATCCATGTCTTCATCATCAATAGGAGTATCAATCTCTATTAAATCAGGCATATTAGGATCATGTGGATACTCCTCATCACCAAATAGTGGCTTTGGATGTGGTCCAAAGAAAGTACTATCACCAGTACTTGTAGCCGGGATTTCACTTGAACTATCAGTGGTAGAAGATGGCTTGTCAGCGGTTACAGTTGGCCTATCAGTGCTTTCAGTAGGCTTAGCAGTGCTTGCAGACTGCTTTTTCTTCTTTTCAATTTCTTCTACCGACACTGAGTTATCTTTCAACAACTCATCCTTATCTTGATGATGATCAACATTGCCTCCAGTAATCAGCACATCATCATCAGTGGGACCTTGCTTGTGAATGATGGAAGGAACATAACCAGCTTTCCACTTTTCAACCAAATAGAACTCCTTAGGAGAATCAGCTTCTTTTGCAGATGTATCTTCCTCTGAATCCTTTTGTGTACCTGCATTAGCATTAGTGGAAGTTCCTGCAATGATAGGCTCATAATTCATAGATTTGGTTAGCATATCAATGTTAAACAGCCAGTCTGGTCCTTTAGTCTCAACACTAGGAGTCTTTTCACTGAATTGAACATGTAGATTCTCTTCAACAAGTCTAGTCCTCCTATTGTATACTCTAAAGGGTTTGCTATTAGTGGAATAGCCTAAAAAGTATCCATCATCAGCTTTTTCTTGAAACTTACCTAGGTAGTCTTTGGTATTCAATATGGTAACAGGACACCCAAAAGGTTTTAGGAATGCAATCATTGGCTTCCTATCATGTAACAGCTCATAGGGGGTCTTGTTATGAGGCTTCACTACCTTACTTCTGTTTTGCACATAACATGCAATTCCTACAGCTTCAGCCCAAAAGGTAGTTGGTAACTTAGACTCTGACAACATGGTCCTAGCAGCCTCAATTAGTGTTCTATTTTTCCTTTCAGCAACACCATTCTGTTGTGGTGTTCTAGCAACACTAAACTGTCTTTCAATACCTTTAGCTACACAGAACTGATTCATCACATCATTCTTAAACTCAGTTCCATTATCACATCTGATTACTTTGACCTTATGATTTACTAGATTTTCTATCTTAGTAATGAAACTCTTAAGAATCTCACTAGTCTCACTCTTAGCAGCCAAAAAGTATACCCAAGAAAATCTACTATAATCATCAGTGATAACTAGGCAATACTGCTTATGGTTCAAGCTTCTAACAAAGGTAGGTCCAAATAAGTCCATATGAAGCATAAACAGTGGTTGTGTTATGGTGTTTACAGTTTTGGTCTTACAAGAAGCTCTATGTTGTTTTCCTTTCTGACAGGCCACACACAATTCCGTAAACTCAAAAACCTTTGAAGGTAACCCTCTCACTAAGTTTCCTTTTACCAGTTTATTGATTGTTTTGTAATTGAGATGACCTAGCCTTCTATGCCACAATTTTGACTCATCTACAGATGCTTTAGCAAAAAAACATAAGGACCGATTAGGAAGAACATCTTTCAGATCAAAACAATATATATTTTCCTTCCTAGGTACCCTAAGTTGTATAAACTTCTCATCAGGCATCTTAAACTCAGGAGACAACACCACACACTCAGTTTCCCCAAAAAGTACCCAGTTTTTCTTATCACACATTTGAGAAACACTGAATAAATTGTACTTAAGTCCCTGTACCAAATAGACTTTTTCAAAGTCTAAATTCCCTGTTCTGATTGTGCCTCTGCCAAGTATCTTTCCTCCCTTTGGATCATTGCCAAAAGCCACATATCCTCTATCAAAAGCTTCAAAATCTTCCAGATTACTTCCATCCCATGTCATGTGCCCAGAGCAACCACTATCAAAGACTCCTTTATCTTTTAGCTCAGTTTGAAGATTGCCCTGCACATAAAATTACACAAGTTAGTTCCTCTTGTGTACCCAAGCCAGTACTGACTTGGGTATGCCATGTGCATCAAAATATTCAAATTTCTTTAGGTCCATTGATGCACAGTTGACATGTGGTAAAACCTTAGTCTTAGGCTTCCATTGCCAACTTGCTGAGGCCTTAACAGCATAAAAATGATTTCCAACCACTGTATTAGTTATCACCTTTGGAATTTTTTAAACTTCTTTTGAATCAATGGTGATATTTTGCTTAACAGTGGTTTGATTCTGCTTAGCCGTGTTTACATTTTGCTTAGCAGTGGTTGGAACCCATTTAGGTGTAGCAGTGACAATTGATTTTGTATTCCCATTCCTCATCAGCACTGCTCTTGGAATCATGTTACTGTTAGGATGAGGGTTTGTTTTCCTTGAAAAGTTTTGATGATTTACCCTCCTCCAATGATTCCATACTTGTGGTATGGTTTTATTACAATTCCTCTGTAAGTGTTCAAAACTACCACATACAAAACAAGCCTTTTTAACACATTGAAACTCATCACCTAATCTGTAACAAATTAGACCATTTAAGCTTCTTTGATTACCTCTAGGTTTATATTGTTTCGTCTGTTCCTTAGGAATTTCCCTGTACTCTACAACTTTCTTGGTAACTTTAGCTCCAAATCTGGGTACAAGGTTGACTTGTTTTGAATCAACTTTCTTAACATTCTCTATCTCTTCAGTCTTAGTTGATTCAATACTATCTTCCTCAGAGTTTGATTCCCAATCTTCTATTATGGGAGCATCAGATAACTTATCAGAACTTATCTTAGGTGTTGCAGTCTTATTTATCACTTTAACAGGTTTGTTAAAACTGAATTCACTGCTGAATGACAGTTCTTAGCAGGTGGTGCATGTTTCATCAAAGAGGGTGGTGGCATATCATTGTATCCTAGACCAGTACCATCTTTGAACAGTTTTTGTCCTATTGGTTTCTTTACTAGATCAGAAGCATATTGAGTTTTAGCAACCCTAACAACATGTTTTTCTTTTTCATCTAGGGCCTTTTGTTTTACACTCTCTGCCTCTGCTAGTTTATCTTTAAGCATTTGAATCTCTCTGTTTTTAAGATCAATTTCACCACCTAGTATATTGATCTTTTCTACATACTCAAACTCATATTTAATACAAAATTTTAGCTTTTCTTCCACACCTTCTAGACCAACTCTATATCCTAAGTTATCTAGAGTCAATCTCTCTACTTCTTTTCTCATACTCTCAGTGATAGCTTTTTGAGATTCTAAGTTATCAGAACATGATTTAAAAGAACAAGTAGATGTTTTAGAATCATTAGATACCTCAGAATCTGAACCAGAAGATGAAGCATAGGCCATTAGAGCAAAGTTATGCTCTTTTGAAGCTTCACTAGCAAGAAAAGCTGCGTTTGGACCTTCTTCAATCTGATCACTCCAATCATAATCACCAATCCCATCCTGAGCAACCAAAGCTGAAGAAGCAGCAGGCTCTTCTGATGTCTTCTGAATGCCTTCAATTCTTTTAGGAGCTCGACATTCCCTAGCAAAGTGACCTTTCTTCTTGCAGTTAAAGCACTCCATCTTGCTTTTGTCGAATCCAGCTCTCCTTTGACCATCATACTTGACCTGTCTTCCAGTCCTCCTCAGAAACTTCCTTGCTTGGAGGTCAACATAGCCATTTGCCATTGAAGATTGATCTCATCAAGATCATCAGGATCAATTTGATCCAGATCTTGATTCAGCACAGTAACACTTGTAGTTAAATCAGACAGAAAAGCACAGATTGCACCATCACTGATATTATCACTAACAGTGGTAGTATTTGCAATAGCCGTGGTTATACCATAGGCAGCAGTGGATACATCTTGTGGGCTTTTGTGATTAGTGGATACAAAAGCAATGTTTTGATTAGCAGAAGATGAGTGAGAAAAGTTATTCTCAGACTCATAAACCTTCAAGTTATTGAAGAGATTGTCAAGAGTCATCGTAGCAAAGTCCTCTTTATTTCTCCACACAATTGTATGAATAGCCCATTCAGATGATAAACTCCTAATGAACTTCAAATTAATATCTTCTTGAAGGAACTTGTAACCCACTGACTTCAGTTGACTGATAAGTTTTTGAAGTCTATTGTATGTACCATCAATCTTTTCTCCACTACGAGCAGTGAAGGTTTCAAACTGATGCTTGAGCATATTCATCCTTGACTTCTTAGTAGCTTCATTACCAGCAAACCTTAATTCAAGAGCATCCAATAATTCTCTAGCAGACTCATATGGATTAAAGTCCAATGCAAACTCATTAGGTATTCCCATGGAAAGAATACTGTGAGCTTTGATCTCCATTTTCCTCTTAGCTTTATCAGGTTCACTAACAATAGCAATCTCCAATCCATCCTCACCCTTCTTAGGAAGAGTGTCTCCCTTTTCAACGACATCCCAGAGAGCATAATCAATCATACGAATGTATTGCCTCATTCGCATCCTCCAGATTTGATACTCACCATGTTTGAGCATGGGTACTTTAAAAGTAGTTACCATGTGAGTTTCGTCAGACATCTTAACGTGCTTGAATAAAGATTAATAGACTTCTTCTTGATTACAGTTTCTAGATCACAAGCTCTGATACCACTTGTTGATCCCAGTTGAGCAAACGATCTAATATAGAAACTGACTTGTAACAAAGAACTTATTAAGTATTATGTGAAATTTAACACTTAATCTTAAGAAGAACAGTTAACATTCAACACCTCAATATTATTTATTAATACGAATACTCTTACAGTATTAGGGTTTTGCAACCTTGAAGTGTATCAACCTTAGATATAAAACATACGTATATCTAACCTAACCTAGGACCTCCTTTTATAGGCTAAGGAGTCCTATACAATATACAATACGTAACCTACAAGATAAATATCTTTTCCATTTTTATCTAATACAATAAACTAACCGACTATACAAAACACTAGCAGTAGTTACAATATATCATCCGTGGTTACATAATACTACTAGCAGTGGTTGTCTTCATCCGTGGTTACACTCTTCTGTCCGTGGTTATATCAAGCCTGTCCGTGGTTCCAGTACTTAGAGTAATTCTTGATGCAAGGAACCTAAAACCCAACAGGAACGAATGCGATTGTTGGATTTGTTTGTATACTGACCGAAGGCTTTAGCAATCATAACAAATCCTTGTTGCAATTCTTCAAAAGCAGCAGAGTCCTCATTAGCTTCACTGTAAAGTGCTTGAGCATTGTTGTTGTTGTATGGAACCAATTGATTTTGTTGAGGTTGTTGCGGTGACTAATCATATGGTGTAATGGTTGCAGTTGGTGGAGGAGCGGGTTGCGGAGCTGTTTGATGAGGAAGATTAGTTTGAGCCCACAAAGCAAGTTGTTGATTATCAGGAATTGACTGTGAAGTCGGGAGTCCACGGATAGTCCTTTCTTTGTCAACTTCTTTTTGGTGAGGCTTCAAATAGTCGTACAACAATCCGTATGTAGCATGATGAAGGTTCTTAGCTTGACGGAGAAAGATGACATACTTCTCCCATTCCGGACCAAGACTACTTAGGAACTTAGTGTTGACAGCAATTCGAAGCATGATGATGTTGTGTTTGTCCAAATCATTAATGATGTCTGAAAAGCGATGATGATATGACTCTAATGTCTCCCCTGGTTCAATCATGAAGTGTTCATAGGCCAAGTAGATTTTGGATTCCATGTCTTCCTGATTGAGTGCTGTGCCTTCCATTAGAAGATGAATATGTTCCCACATTGCTTTAGCTGTCTTTTGAGCATCAACACTTCGAAGGATCGGATTGGGTAGTCCCAAAAGGATGTATTGCATTGCTAGTTCATCGGCTTCAAAGTGTAGAAGTTCATCACCAGTGAGGTCGGATATAGTTGCAATGTTGGTGACATCATCTCTTGGTGGATTGGCATCTGGATCTGCGGGTGTAATAACAGTAGGCATCTGAAATGGACCTTCCATAATGACCTTCTTTAAGAACTTTCCATGTGGCTTCTTTAGATCACAAAACCTAAAGAACCTTATCACCCATTGATCATAATTACCGGGAGTGAGCATTGGAGGTCGATCAAGTGAACCAGCTTCATGAATTGATTGTTGGCTACTTAATGCTTCACACATCTTGCCAAACCATGTTGGTTCCTTCATAGTACTCCTGGATGGATGTTGATTGTAGAAGTTTGTGTAAGGTTGTACTTGAAGACTAGGTGGTGGTTGAACCATTTGTGGTGGTGGAATTGCTCCAAGTTATGGAGTATGTTGTTGATTAAATTGTTGTTGATAAATTTGTTGTTGATGATTAAATTGTTGATATTGTGGACTTAGTTGTTGTTGTTGATGATAAGTGTAAGGAAAATAGTTAGAGTATGGTGGTTGTGACATGTTGAAAACTTGTGTTGTTAAATGGATCTTTGTAGTCGAATGAACCGTTGTTGATGAAGTATCCTTAGGCGTAGAAATCACAGAAAAGCGAATTACCACTTATGCGTAAAAACACCAAAGATACGCGTAACAGCAATAGTTACGCGTAAGAGATGAGAAAACACAAAAGTTATGCGTAAACAGAAAGTTAAGCGTAGAAAACTTAGGCGTAGGATTACCTTATGCGTAAGACAGAGCTTAGGTGTAAGAAGAGTCTTATGCGTAATGAGTTCTACGCGTAAGCTTAAGCTTATGCATAAATTTAGGGTGTTACCCAAAAGATCTTTTACACTATCATAGTGCAAAAGATATCCAAAGTCGAAGTATTTTCAGGCTTATCCAAGCAAGAAAAACACTGAGTAATCCATGAAACTGAAGATCAAACCAAGGAACAGTTACGCGTAAGAATAAGGTTTTCTTACATGTAGAAATTAGCCAAAAATGATTTCTGCCAACTGATGTTTCCAAACCAGATTTTTGTGATGAAAATAGCTTCAATATTACCAAAATAACACAAAAGTGTGAAACTTGATGATCCAAAGCTTTAAAACACGTTATGCGTAGAACTACTACCACATACAAAACCAAGCTTAAAAACAAAGATCTAGGCATAAAGTTTGAAACTTTTTGCCAAAAACATATATTTTAACACCTTGAAATGTTGAAAGTACAAGAATCTTGGATTAAAAAGTGTAAAAAGTGAGTTTTTAAGCGAATCAAAGTTTGGAACGATCTTACACGTAAGACCAAAACTTCAAAAACAAAATATGTTCACCCAACTATTTGGCTCTGATCCCACTGTTAGGTCACCATATTAGTAACACAAGCATCAATAGAAGAAATAGATAAGAGATCGGATGAACAACACACACAAACACACGTATGATAATATGAGAATAGTTATGCGTAGGAGTGAAAGTGTAAATTGAACAACCAACCCTCAAGTGAGGGTATTACAAGACTATTTATAGGAGAGGGAGCTAGGGCAACACTCCTAGTCCCTTCCTTTCCTTATTGGACTTGGGCCAAGGCTCATGGGCTTTCTATATAAGCCTTGGCATGATTACTAACATAAAAGCCATATTACGCTAACTATTACATATGAATCACTAACACTTGAATTAATGTTTTAGGAGTGATTCCAATAGATTAAGTGGTGGACTTAATTGGTGTAGGAGTGGAGGGTTCACTGGAGAGAGATTTAGCCACTTTGTCCAAGTATTCCTGATAGTAAGTTGAGTTGACTATCTCACTTGTGAGGAGTGCTTCAGGTATGGCCTTCCCAAAGATTTCATGTTTGGCACCCTTAGCAGCGAACTTGATATTCCCGAGAACATGCTATTGGGAAATTCGCTTTTGGGAGTTAATACTTATAGTCTTAAAGTTAGTACTGATAGCGATGTTAGAAAAGTATTAACTAGTTAGTACTAATAGTGTAAAAGTTAGTACTGATGGTGTTGAGTTAGTACTGTTCCATATTAAGAATGTCGTGTATGGTTTGTAACAACATATCTTCTATACCAATAGAAGATATGATATACTTAATGCATAGTTATCTCTGTAAAGGATCTCCTTATTGTATAAAAGGAGATCCTAGCTAGGTCAAGAAAATACCAATACTCTAGCTGTCTTAAGAAAAGCTTCAAGGTTGTAAACCCTAGTACTAGGAGAGTACTCGTATTATTAGTCAATAATATTGAAGTTGTTGGTGTTACATTTGTGTTTACTTTAATCTTCTAAGTACATTCAAGTAGATTCCGCATACTTGTGTGTATCTACAACAAAGTTTCTCCTTGTTGTTTTGGAACCATCCAAAGGAAACTACATGTTTACAAGCTAAGTGTTCTAGATCCAAGGTTTGGGACTCCACAAGTGGTATCAGAGCTTGTGTCCTGAAGCTTTGTTTTTATAAGATCCTGTGTGACAAATCTGAAGAAATGGATTTTGATTCAAGCAAATCCAATGTTGTTACCAGAGTTCCTAAGTTGCAACCTAATGAATATGAACTCTGGAGGATGCGCACAGAGCAATACCTTTTGGTGCTTGATTTTAAGCTGTGGAACATTGTGATCAATGGAGACTCCTACAAATCCATTGTTTCTGAAGAAGTGGCTGGCAAAGTTGTTCTTAAAAACAAAGGTGATCCCATCACTAATGAAGAAATGGCTCTAAGAGGCAATGATCTCAAGGTCAGAAGTCTCCTTCTCATGGCATTACCTGATGATCATCAACTCAACTTCAGCAAGCACGAGGATGCTCAATCCTTGTTCAAAGACATTGAAACAAGATTTGGTGGAAACTCTGTCACCAATAAGACTCAGAAAGCTCTTTTGAAGCAAGAATTTGAAAACTTCATTGCTGGTGCAACTGAGTCCATTGACTCAGTTTACAATAGGCTTCAAAAGCTTGTCAGCCAACTAGCTGTATTGGGTGTGGACATCCCTTAGGAGGACATCAATCTCAGGTTCGTTAGAAGTCTTCCATCACCAAAATGGGACACTCATGTCATTGTATGGAAGAACAAGGCAGAATTTGAAACTATGGGGTTGGACAATCCGTTCAATAGCTTTAAGGTAATTGAACAAGATATGAAGAGAGCTACAACTACATCTTCCAGTACTAGATCACAAAACATAGCTTTTGTAGCTCATCCAGTCACTAGTGCTGCTAAGGACAGTTTTGGTGTTAGTACTTCTAGTACTAATCTTAATACTGATTGTTTGGTTACCACCACAGCAGGCATCAATGAAAGTACAATCTATGCTTTCATCTCTTAGCAACAACATGGGTCTCAAATCACTCATGATGACCTGAAACAGATTGATGAGGATGATATGGAAGAGATGGATATTAAGTGGAACATTGCCTTGATTAGTATGAGGGCAAGAAGGTTCATGAAGAGAACTGGTAGGCAGATTAAGATCAATGATGGAGATACTGCTGGGTTTGACAAAGGAAAGGTAGAATGCTACAACTGTGGCAAGCTTGGGCATTTTGCCAGGGAATGCAGAAGCCCCAGGAACAAGAGAAAGAGTAGTGAAACAAATGACTCAACCTCTAAAGCAATGGTGGCTATTGATGGTGCTGGATATGATTGGAGCTTCATGGCTGATGATGAGGAAAGTCCAATCAATATGGCTTTGGTATCTGAGGTACTTACTAAATCAAATTGCTCAGATACATGTGTCTCATTAAGTGAATATGAGTCTCTTAAAACTCAATATGATAAAATGGCTGAAGAGTTTTCCAAAGCTAGTTATAATTTAGCAAATCATAAAAGAGGCTTAGCAGTTTTGGAAAAACAAATTGTGCATTATAAAGAAAATGAGTCAAAGTTTACAGAATCAACTGTTGTACTTAATAGGGAAATTTCTTTTAAAGACACCACCATAACTTTGTTAAAAGAAGAGCTAGAGAGAGTCATACAAATTAAAGACAACATAGAACTAAGTATTGATACTCTTCAAGACACACGGCATTATAACTCAAAGAGAATTTATAGATACCTTGAAAAAGCACTAATTGGGAAAGCCAAATCTGGTATGGGTTATAAGACAACACCACCATTCAGATGTATTCCCTCACCACCTGGAATAGACCTTGAACACACTGGCTTAGAAGAGTTTAAGGTACCCACATTTGTCCGAGAACCCATTGGGTCCAAGGCTGAAAAGACTGATGAGACTTTTGAAAGTGCCAGTGACACTTCCTTACCTGAGGTGTACGTGTTTGAAAATAAAAAGACAAGTGTAGAGTCTGGTGAACCAAAGCAAGAACAGGCCACTAAACCTAAAGGACCAACTGACAAACCTGTTAGGAAACTAGAAAAATATGCTGAGATGTATAGACACAGGTCATCTAGTCCTAGAGGTAACAGAAGAAACTGGAACCAGCTAAAATCTGAGCAACTAGGAGATGAATTTGTCATGTATAATAAATCATGCTTTGTGTGTGGAAGTTTTTCTCATCTGCAGGCTCAATGCAGACACCCTTTGAGACCTCAACCCATCATGACCCCAAGAGCAGTTCTTCTTAAAACTGGCATAAAATCTTTGAAAACTACAAAGCTAGTTAATACTACTAGACCACAATCCAGAGTATTTGGTGAAAGTCCCAAAAGAACCTTTTCAAAATCACCATCTACTTGACCAAGGCCCTTTAATACTAGAGCAGCACAAACCTTTAAATCTTATGATGAATAAAGCAAGTTTTACAAGAAAAAGGTTAATACTTATGAGCTAAAACTTAATACTGATAGGCCAAAAGTTAATACTTATAAGCCAAAAATGAAAACAGTTGGTTCTAAAGTGAGTGCTGCTAAGGGAATCGAGGGCAATGCTGTTTAGCCCTCAGCTTGTTGGGTTAGAAAGACTACTCAACCCAACAGTGCATCAGTTACTCTCAAGAAATATGATTACATTGATGCACGAGGCAGATCCAAGTCAATAATGGCTTGGGTCCCCAAAAGGAACTAATTTCCTTTATCTTATGTGCAGGGACATTCCAACAATAATGATGATCTTGGATATTCAGACAGTGGGTGTTCCAGGCACATGACTGGAAATCTATTCTATCTTTCATACTTCACTGATTTGAATGGAGGATATGTTTCTTTTAGAGGAGGTATAGGTGGAAGAATTACTGGTAAAGGCACAATAGAGACTGGTAATTTGGACTTTGAAGATGTGTACTATGTGAAAGAACTCAAATACAATCTTTTCAGTGTGTCACAAATGTGTGACAAGAATAATTTTGTTCTATTCACAGATACTGATTGCTTGATTTTATCTCCTAACTTTAAGATGCCCGGTGAAGATGAGGTGCTTCTTAAGTTCCCTAGGAAAAGCAATCTGTACAGTGTAAGTATGAAAAACATAGTGCCCAAAGAAAACCTTACATGTTTAGTTGCTACAACTTCTTTGGATGAATCTATGTTATGGCATAAAAGGCTAGGTCATGTGAATTTTAAGGTAATAAATCTTTTAGCTAAAAATAACCTTGTAAGAGGTTTACCTTCAAAAAGATTAATCCCCGCATAATCGCTGATCGCTCACTAAGCGCCTTGATTTATCATAATCGGACTATTTAATCGGTTTGGTCAAAGATCGTTTAAAAATTGGTCAACAAACCGATCAGTCGGACAAAATCGGTCTAATCGGATTAATCGGACCAAATCGCCTAAAAATCGGCCAACAAAATTGCTTAAAAATAAGACAAAATCGCTTAAAAATCGGTCAAAGATCGCTTAAAAATGGTCAACAAACCGAATAATATATGTGTTTGACTTTAAACTTTAAAGAATTATATATTATATTTATATTGGAACACTTGAAATATTTGAACTTTGATGCTCTATGCTTATCTCATATATATATATAATATAATATAATATCTAATATTACAACTTTGTGTATAAAAATTCCAATCCGATTAATCTCTGATTAATCACCGCCTAACCAATTAATCGCTAGGCCCTACCCGACCGCCTCACTAGTGCCTAGCGATTTTTACAACCTTGAACAGACCTGTATTGCATGCCTCAAAGGGAAGAAGCATAGAGCCTCTTGTAAGCCTAAGGTTTTTAACTCTATCACCCAACCACTTCATATGCTGCACATGGACTTATTTGGCCCCACCTCTGTTAGCAGCCTAAATTTTAGGAAGTATTGTTTGGTTGTGACCGATGATTTTAGCAGATTTACTTAGGTTTTCTTTATGAATACTAAGGATGAGACCAGTAAAATCCTTAAGTCTTACATAACTGTAGTAGAGAACCTTACTGATAATAAAGTTAAAATCATTAGGTGTGATAATGGGATAGAGTTTAAAAACCAAGTGATGCATGATTTCTGTCAGCTTAAGGGTATTAAAAGAGAATACAGTGTAGCTAGAAATGGGGTTGTTGAAAGGAGAAATAGGACATTGATAGAGGCTGCTAGGACTATGTTAGCAGATTCCAAGTTACCCACAACTTTTTGGGCTGAGGCAGTTAATACTGCTTGTTATGTTCAGAACAGGGTACTGATAGTAAAGCCTCATGGCAAGACTCCCTATGAGCTATTTTTAGGTAGAAAGCCTACCCTAGACTTTCTTAAACCTTTTGGGTGTCGTGTCTCTATTCTCAATACCATTGACCACTTAGGTAAGTTTGATGGAAAATTTGATAGTGGATATCTGGTTGGCTACTCATTGAATAGTAAAGCCTTCAGGGTTTATAATTCTAGAACCAGAAGGATAGAGGGGAATCTGCACATAGAGTTTCTTGAGGACAAACCTAGTGTAGAGGGGCAAGGACCAAAATGGCTTTTTGATATTGATATGCTAACAGAATCTATGAACTATGTACCTGTTTCTGTGGAATCTAACATTGTTGTAGGAGAAAAGCAAGGTCCTGATGCAGATTCTGATGATGATAATGATGATTGTGTCCTATTGCCCATTTGGAAGGACAACTCAGTTAGAAGCACTTCTTCAGGGGAGGCAAGCAAAGATGATGATCAACCTCACAAGACTAATGATTCTAATGCTGAAGAAGGTGTAACCAATATAGATGACACAGTAATAGAACCTTAAGTGATCAGTACTAATGTGGTTAATACTGATAAGCCACATGTTAGTACTGATGAGCCAGAAATTAGTACTGATGGTCCTCATTCTATTCCATCAGTAAATACAGAGGTTCCTGATTCCTATGGTGAAGCTGATGAGGTTGATTTTACTAATATAGCTTCATCTTATGCTGTTCCTGCTACTCCACACAGAAGAATCAATCAGGATCATCCCTTGGAAAATGTTATTGGGGATGTCAATGCTGAAAGAACTAAAAGATCTAAAGTTCAGCATAGTGAGACTGGATTCTTTAGTGCCATTTATGAAGAAAGAATCCGTGGGGACACTCAAAAATGTCTCTTTGCTTGCTTTGTTTTACAGGCAGAACCAAAGAAAGTCTACAAAGCTCTTGAAGATGAAGCATGGGTAGAAGCAATGCAAGAAGAGATTCTCCAGTTCAAACTTCAGAATGTATGGGTTCTGGTGGATCTTCCTGAAGGCAAGAGAGCTATTGGCACTAAATGGGTTTTTAGAAACAAGAATGATGAAAGGGGTGTGGTAATAAGGAACAAGGCTAGACTGGTGGCTCAAGGGTATACACAACAGGAAGGAATCGATTATGAAGAGGTCTTTGCTCCAGTGGCAAGGATTGAAGCATAAGATTATTCCTGGCCTTTGCATCATACAAAGACTTCATAGTATACCAGATGGATGTGAAGAGTGCTTTCCTCTATGGAAAGATTGAGGAGGAATTTTATGTCTGTCAACCTCCAGCTTTGAAGATCCCAACTTTCCTGATAAAGTATACATGGTTCAAAAGGCACTTTATGGTCTGCATCAGGCCCCAAGAGCTTGGTATGAAACTTTAGCCAAGTATCTTTTGGGCAATGGGTTCAGAAGAGGGAAGATTGATCAGACTCTATTCATCAAGAATGTGAAGAACGATATCCTGCTGGTTCAGATCTATGTTGATGACATTATTTTTGGC
Organism: Chrysanthemum seticuspe; assembly: GCA_019973895.1. Classification (NCBI taxonomy): domain Eukaryota; kingdom Viridiplantae; phylum Streptophyta; class Magnoliopsida; order Asterales; family Asteraceae; genus Chrysanthemum; species Chrysanthemum seticuspe. The sequence continues at coordinate 109,155,850 of BPTQ01000001.1, forward strand.
TCAACCAAGCAGGATCTATGTAGAGAGTTTGAAAAGTTGAAGCATGACAGGTTTCAGATGAGTTCTATGGGAGAACTCACCTCTTTTCTTGTGCTACAGGTCAAGCAGAAGACATATGGCATATTTATCAGTCAGGATAAGTATGTTAAGGAGATTTTGGTGAAGTTTGGCTAAGATAATACAAAGATTGCAAGCACTCCTATGGAGCATAATAAGCTATTACTTCCAGATGCTGATGGTGAAGAAGTTGATTAGCACCTCTACAGATCAATGATTGGATCATTGATGTATTTGACTGCCTCCAGACCAGATATTATGTTTGCAGTGTGTGCATGTACAAGATTTCAAGTCTCTCCAAAGCTTTCTCACATGCATATAGTTAAAAGAATATTTAGATATCTGAAAGGACACACTCAACTAGGCCTTTGGTATCCTAAGGACTCTCCCTTTGATCTGGTAGCTTACTCTGACAGTGACTATGCTAGGGCAAGTCTTGATAGAAAGTCAACCACAGGAGGATGTCAGTTTCTTGGCGATAGGTTGATTTCATGGCAGTGCAAGAGGCAGAGCATTGTGGCAAACTCTACAACTGAGGCTGGGTATGTAGCTGCTGCAAGTTGCTGTGGTCAAGTTCTCTGGATTCAGAATCAGATGCTTGATTATGGGTATAATTTCATGGGCACTGTCATTTATATTGATAACAACAGTACTATATGCATTATCAAAAATCTAGTTTTTCATTCTAAAACTAAACATATAGAGATAAGACATCACTTTATAAGAGACTGTAATGAAAAGAAACTTATTCAGGTTGACAGGATTGATATTGAGTTTAATGTTGCAAATATTTTAACAAAAGCTTTTGAATTGGGAAGGTTTCAATACTTGGTCACAAGTATTGGGATGCTTCATCCGTAATATGACTTATCTCTCTCATTTTTGTAAAATTTTGTAAACTAGTGATTAGTACTGATTGTTATCTAGTTAATACTGATTGTGTAAAGTTAATACGGATTGGCAAGAAAATCTCTTGGATTGTATTTTCTTGGTTTTGGACTAACTTCTTAGGTTTAGCACAAGCAGTATGGATGGGGTTTGGTGACTGGTTGTTACAGCACGTGTGGTTTTCTCACTTATGCTCATTCTGATGCAACCACATGATGGAACTTGCTGTAATTCTGGATTTTGTGATGCCGAAGCATTATGTGGCATCTTGTGGTATTAATGAACATGTATTGATGGTTTCAGTTAGTCAGGTCATTCTACACTAACCCACTCTTTGCCATTCTATCTGTTTACAGATAGTGTGACTAGCCCAAGGGCATCTGGCTTAGAGACCAACGAGCAACCGTGACTCCAACACTTGTGTTGGAGGCAACACCTGCCACGAGCTGGAAACCTGTCAGGAAGGCCCTTTTAATGGGACTATCCATTACAGGCAGTGCTATGCACTAAAACCATTGGTTTTCACCAAACCAGAGGCCATGTAAGGCCGACCTTGATTAAGTATCTGTCACCACACTATCCTTTCAAAATTGGGGTTCAGTATTATAATTTCCAAACTATGAGATAATACTGATGGGTAGAGTTAATACAGATGGTTATAAGTTAGTACTGATAAGCATAGCTAGTACTGATGAACTAGCCGTTAGTACTTATTCCAAAAGTCTGTTATGCAATGATTACTTTTGCAAGTTGAATTGTTACCGTTTGTTTCTTTATATAAGGGTTTTCTAATTGGTTTCTCTTCACTTATTACCATAAATATTTACAAGGCGGTTCAACCAAAATTCTCCAACTCTCTATATATTGCATAACTTTTCAATTGCTTCCACCACAATTAACTACATGCTTTTGCGATCAAATCCCACTTAACTAACCCTCATTCTTATTGCTCATGGCTCCTCTTGATTTTGTTGATAAGAACAACATGGTGGTGTGCTTGGACTTGCCAGAAGGCAATGAAGTATTCACTGAGATAGTAGCTTTCCTTAATAGAAGCCGCATCAGGTTTGTTTTACTTTTAAACCCTACTATTTTATGTACCCCAGTCAGGAAGTTTTGGCAAACTGCTATTGCCTCAACAACTGAGGAAGGGGTACAACAGTTAATTGGCACAGTGGATGGCATACAAATTGTTATTACTGAAGCCTCTCTAAGAGAACATCTTCATCTTAGGGATGCTGAAGGTATTAGCACTTTGCCAGCCACTGACATAATTGAACAACTCTCATTGATATGGTATAGACATGACAATACTTTCAACTTTCACAAAAGTCAGTTTTCCCCACAATGGAGGTTTCTAGTTCATACCCTCTTACATTGCTTGAGTCATAAAAGGACTACCTGAGATGCTTTTCCCACAAACAAACATAGCCACAACCTTGATCTGTCTTGCAACAGGCAGGGTGTTCAATTTTTCAAATTATATATTTGAGGGTATGCTTAAAAATGCAGTTAGCAAAACCAAGTTTTTGATGTATCCCAGGTTTATACAAATATTTTTGGATCTTCAGAAACAAAACTTGCAGCCTTACAAAAATGTTTATCCATTAAAAATACTCACAGCCAAAGTGTTTTCTAATATGTTAAGAGCTGTGGTAGGATATAGTGGGGTTGTAGTGCCATTATTTCAAAACATGCTTATTCCAGAGGGTGACGGACCATCAAGCACATGTGGCTCCCAACACACACCCACAAATGGTGAAAACTCTCCCAATCAACAACTTTCATCAACAAGTAAGCACTACAGACAGGAGAGTGGGACAGCTCAGCCCCATTCTCCTCCTAACATTGTACCAGATGAGCCTATCTCAGATGTTGTAGGAGATAGAATGGTAAGGGCTGCCACTACTCATCCAAGCTTAGAAACTGGTGAGGATAGTGGTAACATAAATAAGACCCAAACCATGATAACACCTAGTGAGCACTCCTCACAGGGTGGACCCAAGAAAAGGCTTAAAAGGGGGGTGTATCTGATCAGGCTAGGCCTGAGAGTGCATCTCACTTGCCCAATGACCCACCTTGTGGAAAACTAGAAGGGGGGTTGAATAGTTTTACCAATTTAAAACTTCCTTTTAAATATTTAGATCGACTTATGTCAATCTATTTGGTTGTTTATGTCGGACGTTGATAGATAGATATATAAACGTGTAATGAAAGATAAAGAGTAAGAAGCACATCACCACGACACAAGTATTTATAGTGGTTCGGCTACAAGGACACCTTCCTTGCCCTACTCCACTCCCCGAGTCACCTACTCAAGAGTTTGTAAACACTACACCAACTCCTTATGGCAGAGAAGACTTCACAACGTAGCTTAACCTTTTTCCGGTACAAAGCTAAATACCGAGTTCCTTCACACCAAGGCGAACCACACCTAACACAACGTCGCCTACCCTTTATACGGTGCTAGGCTAACCACCAAGTTCTTTCACACCAAGGAGAACTAATCCTATCACAACGTCGCCTACCCTTTATTAGGTACTAGGCTAAGCACCTAGTTCCATTACTATGGAGGAACTACTACCCTTCACAACACAACACCTAATATCAAGGAGATCTACTCCTTGTTACAACACCATCAAGGATATCACCATCCTTGGAAATGAACAACTACTTATATGTATAATGATGCACCTCATCGATTATACGACCTAGGCATTCTTCCCAAATGCCACTTGATTTGATTCTTAGGCATCCTTCACTAATGCCTTTGACACAACGCTTGGCACCCTTCACTAATGCCTTCGTCTTGACACCTTTAGCATTCTTCACTAATTCTTTTACACGGATGATGAGCACCTTTCACTAATGCTTTCATCTTGACACTTTCGGCATTCTTCACTAATGCCTTCAACCCAACATCTATGGAGAAAAGTAGATCTATCAACAAGAGAACCTTTGTTGTCTTGATGATGACGAAGCATGGCAACTCATGGACTTGAGCTTGCACGTCTTCAAGAAGTGGTGATCTTTCCTTTAAGAGGAACCTAGAAGATCACACAAAAACAAAAGATAAACTACATAGATCACTTGGATCTGAGGTTAGAGGGTTAGAATACTAGAGGGAAGTATGCGTGTGAAGTGATGAATAGAAAGGAAGAAATGGCTCTCTATTTATAGAGAAAATTCTCTACTGTTTCCCTGGATCCCACGGATCCCTCCCACAAGGGATCCGGCTAGCACAAAGCCAGGGATCCGTGGAACGCTCTCTTTTACCCATGGGTATTTTGGTTATGGGTCATGGGTCTTTAGCTAGATACAATGTATCTCTTGAGTGCTCACCAAGGGTTCAATGTATCTAGACATTGGGTATGGGTCATGGGTCATGGGTTATGGGTTGATCCATGGTTTTCTTTCAAGATACAATGTACCTTAAGGATACAATGAACTTGGTTAAGTGGTATATATAAAACCATGGGTTATGGGTCAATACCATTTGCTAGTTTTTACCTTAGTATATACTTGTTTTTACCCATTTTAGTATACTTAGTTTAAGTGTATGCTAACCCAATATGTAAACACTAGTTGTTGTACATATATATATCTAAATCATAAAACCATTTATACTTGTTTTAGTGTTTTATGTGAATATGTTAAAAACTATTAGTTCAAACCATTTACGTATTTTATTTGTTTCGTTAATCTGATTTTACGTTTGTTATCGACAAAACATTAGAAGATCGTAAAATATAAATAAACGTTTTTACGGCTTATTTGTATTAACAATCTCCCCCTTTTTGTTGATGACAAAACATAAAATTATTTTAAGGAAAAGCTAAAATTCGTAAAAGTTTGAATTTGTAGTTTTTACTTTCTTCTCCCCCTTTTTGTCGAAACAAAAGTGTTTGAAGGAAAGCAACACATCGTTTTTAAGAAAAACATGTGAAAGAAAATAAAAAGAGATAGAGAGCAAGTAACGGGAGAGGATCTCGTCTTTACTCCCCCTTGACGAGTCCATCCCTATGTAAGGGCGTCAAGTAAGTGATACTAATCTAGTTTGTTTGCAACTAAGTTTGCAAAAGATTTCGTCTAAGTGACGAATGTGCTCCCCCTTGATGATTGCAATTTTGCAAAGGGATGTCGAGAATTGTAATCCTAATATTGCAAGTAATTTGCAATGTATTGTTTTGACACAAAGCTCCCCCTAGCTTTAGGGTGTCAAAGGCTTCAAGTGTAGATTGAATAACTACAAAACAAAGGTTAGAAAACAAGTATAATGCACAATTTCCTGCATATGTGATCCAAGTTAGTAGAAAAATAGTTTTCTGTCTCACGGATCCTACGGTTCCCTCCTAGTAGGGATCCGTCTAGGAAAATAAGAGGGATCCGTCTGGCTGATGAATAAATTCAGCAAATGGTGGTATAACAAATAATGTTATCACAAAAATGAGATATGAATACAACGTAATCATATACTCAGAAAAATAGCAAGTAGCATGTATTTTCAAAAAGCTAGAGATATGATATACATGACTCTAAAAACTAAGAAAATGATCGATACATGACTTGGATGTTTTGAGGAGGTTCTACAAATGATGGTGGAGGTACATTGAGTAATGTAGGATGAGGTTCTACTAGGAATGAGGGTGGTGGTAATGGAAATTTTTCCATATGATCAAGTCCTTGGTGGTTCCTTGTTTCCAACGATGGATTAGTTGGTGATGTAGGTGGTTCCCTATTTAACGATAAGGTTAGTGAATGGGAAGTTCTCGGTGGTGAATGCTCTAATGAATAGAGATTTGGGTGAGAGAGAGGCTCGGTGAAGGAGTGTAGTCCATGCTCTAGGAATGAAGGTTTAGACATTTTTCTAGAACTATGTATGTTTGGTTTAGAGCTCGATGATCCCTTTTCTAACCTAAAAGGTTTAATGCTAATTCTTGCGGTTCTCTTGGCAATTGTTGATTGGGTTTATTGAGGTGGGATTCTAGCAGTATTATCTCTTACGAGTGATGATTCGGTGGATGGGAAATCCTAGCGTTTGTGGGTTTAACCAGAGATGATTCGGTTGAGGAAATTTCGTGTACAACACGATTAAGTTTCTTGGGTGGTTCTTGGATGGATGAGTTAGCACTAGGAGCTTTCCTCATGATGAAATGATTAAGGAAAAGGTTTCTATACGCTGAGAATTATGTTGTGTTTGATGACTAAGGGATTCTAACAAGATGACTTATAAAGGGAAGGATTTAGCAAGTGCATTCAAGACTTAAGTCTCTAATATCCTTTGGAATGTGATGATTAGCATGCACAAGAGTCAACTTCAGATTTTTACTAATCTAGGGATTTAATTAGGATGAGGTGGAGTGTTCAAGTTAGCAAGATGAGCTTGAAATGATTGTTCGAGCAAGAGTTAACATAAATCTGTCACCCGGATCCTACGGTTCCCACCAATGGGGGATCCGTCTAGGCTAATCCTAGGGATCCGGCTCTCAGCAGCTAGGAAAGGATAGTAGTGATGTTTGAAAGGTCTAAATCCTATACCTTTTTGAGTGTTTCAGTTCTCCTAAGTGTCTTTAAATGGAAGGGTACTTAAATGTTCAAGGGCAATGAGTGATGTAGCTAATGACTGCCTTATATGGAAGAAAATGGAACTTTCGTGAGTACCAATGAATGAACAAAGATGACACTAAATCTTGAGAGTGTCAAATGGAGCTAAATGATCCTAGTGATCAGATAGTGACTTAGGATAATGTCTTGGAGAAGATCCTAAAGGTTTTAAGGTGAACTAGAATTTGATCCATTTCGACCAATTTTGAGGTAAGGATGATTATGATCAATTTTTCCATAATCGAAAGATTTCTAAGTCTAGATGTGAGGGATCATGTGAGAAATAATGAGTGATCTAGAGAGCGGAAGAGTAATGAGTTTAGGTGAAACGATAGATCGAAAAGCACTTTGAGTGTGATCCTATAAGTGAGTGTGAAGCTTACTAAGCTTGAGTAGGACTTAAGAGATCCTAAGGTATTAAGTTCAGCTAGTGTGAAGTGGTCTAGGAGCATGGTTTGAGGTGTAAAGGATTGAAACTCCACTTCTATATGCCCGGATCCCACGGATCCTTCACTTGAGGGATCCGGCTAGTTACAAACTAGGGATCCGGCATCTAGGACAGTTTTACTTAACAGTGAGCGTTTGTTCTAAGTATCGAAATTAGAAACTAATGATCTCTATAGTAAGCATACATGTATACAAGTAAAACATACTGAGTATCATGTAGAAATAGCACATAAGCAATTAAATGAGATCTAGCTCACAAGTAACACAGAGGTTTATCAAACTTAACAAGCGCTATTTAAGAAGCTCAAAATAGATTTACGATCTAGATTAGTAAATCGTTTGTATTAAAAATGGCGTGCTGATTAGATGATGGTGTTCACGACGATAGGATTGTTTTGGCCAACGGAAGCAATGAACTATGTATAGTCATTATGGATGGTGATTAGCATACAATAAACTTCGTCCATGAAGTCATGTAGCTCTTCTCGATCAAAGCAAGATAATCGCTTGATGAGGCAAGTGGTTGTGATTAATTAAAAGAAAAATCAATTTTACAACTTGGTTGATTAGTAATCCTAAGACAACGCAAAGTATTTCCATTGTAAACTTACTTTAGGGAAACATGGGAGTATATATTTCCCACGTGAGAGAATGAATATGAGACTATTACTAGTGGTGCTCAATTACGGCTAAACACGACCATTTTTACCGGTGATTCCACATACCCAACTTCTATCAAGGAAGCAATTCAACCGTTAGGTCAAATTGAGTTTCTAGTGCAATAAGTTCTCCGGTATTCATTCTCAAGTTAGGAAAATTTATATTCCTACAATGGCCTATCGAAGAGTAACAATGATGATACTTTGCTTTGTTTAATATTATACTTGAGACAACTAAGGTGACGAAGGCGTCATGTTAAAAATAAGTTTAAAAGTTGTCCATATGGTAAACAACAAAAAATGGTTGGATGAGCTAGTTCAACATATGTTGTTGGAAAGCTTTGAGTTTGGACTTTCGGATATGAACAATTATATTTGCGTTGCAAAATAATTTACTTGAGTATATCGGATGAAATAATCAAGTTGTCAATCCTACTATGAAGCTTAGAGAGCGATCATGAAAAGGAAAATGGGAGAGTACATCATCAACACAAGTGTAGGTTATGATCCGATGTACATTCTTGTTGTTTTTAGAAAACGATACAAGAACAAAAGAAATCATATAAGCACATAAAACATTTATGTTGCACACGTGACAAACTCAATCAAAAATCCATTTAGTGTGTTATATGTTTTAAATATTTTTCAACCTATATGACTTATCTAAGTATCTAAACTAACATTTTCGACACAACTAGATGTTATCCCAAACACTCCTTCAAATAGCACATTGATTAGTAGAATATTATTAAATCGACAAACAAGAGAATGAATAGCAAGGTAAGGAAACCACATATGCTATTCAATCAAACAAGCACAAAGGCTATTTGAGATAAGCAAATAATCAAGTAATGCAAAGAAGACAATTTATCATTTAGCATAGCATACGAAAGTTCTTTTCATCGCTTTATGTTAAATATAAACATGTATACCAAGCTTGATTAGTTTCTTTTATATTTATAAATATGATCAAAACCTTAATTTCAATAGAGGACACATTGTTATTCAAAAGTGAAAACATCCGTCTCTAATTAGATCAAAAGTTTGTGCAAAAGTTATGACCGAAAAATGACTTTCTATTATAAATCAATGATTCAGTAAATTATTGTTTTGAATCAGTTTATGAAATCATTTTTAAATGAAAGTAGACTCAAATACCTTTAAAACGATGGGTGGCACGACTTCTAACGACTTACAGTTAAAAAGTTATGAATTTTTGAAATTCATACACAAATTGTCTTCTGTACCTACGGATCCCACGGATCCCTTGCTTGAGGGATCCGTCCAAAATAACCTGAGGGATCCGCGGATCTGACACAGAATTACAAAAATGTACGTTTTGACCCGACGAAAAGGTTTAGTCTTTGTAGACTTTTTAGTGAAGTTATATTACCCATTTTTACCTTTATTCAGGCTTGATTAACAAGATATCTAACAACAAAACTTCAAAGAAAAAAAACACTAAAACACTTTTCATAATATGCTTATTATAAGATAGAAGCATATATCACCATTTTGTCCATAAGCAATTTAGCACGTTTTTGACAAAAAAATGTAACTAAGAAAACATACATTTGCTATATCCCCTTTTTATGGTTTTAGAAACCATAGACGCGAAATACTTCATGATCTTCTAAGATACCCCAATCCTTTGCTATATTCCATTTTTTTTATGGTTTTAGAAACCATAGACGCGAAATACTTCATGATCTTCTAAGATACCCAAATCCTAGTATGAAGACTTCTCAAAGGAAAATGTTAGAATGATCTATCACTATCCAACATATGATGATTTCTAAAAACATGACTTTTTGTTTTAAGAAATTCCATTCTTTGTAGTTTTCAAACATACACGGATCGTATCAAGTTTTCAAAGTACAATAAACAAAAAAAAAACTTGGTAACGAAGCTCTGATACCAATTGTGGAAAACTAGAAGGGGGTTGAATAGTTTTACCAATTTAAAACTTCCTTTTAAATATTTAGATCGACTTATGTCAATCTATTTGGTTGTTTATGTTGGACGTTGATAGATAGATATATAAACGTGTAATGAAAGATAAAGAGTAAGAAGCACATCACCACGACACAAGTATTTATAGTGGTTCGGCTACAAGGACACCTTCCTTGCCCTACTCCACTCCCCGAGTCACCTACTCGAGAGTTCGTAAACACTACACCAACTCCTTATGGCGGAGAAGCCTTCACAACGTCACTTAACCTTTTTCCGGTACAAAGCTAAATACCGAGTTCCTTCACACCAAGGCGAACCACACCTAACACAACGTCGCCTACCCTTTATACGGTGCTAGGCTAACAACCGAGTTCTTTCACACCAAGGAGAACTAATCCTATCACAACGTCGCCTACCCTTTATTAGGTACTAGGCTAAGCACCTAGTTCCATTACTATGGAGGAACTACTACCCTTCACAACACAACACCTAATATCAAGGAGATCTACTCCTTGTTACAACACCATCAAGGATATCACCATCCTTGGAAATGAACAACTACTTATATGTATAACGATGCACCTCATCGATTATACGACCTAGGCATTCTTCCCAAATGCCACTTGATTTGATTCTTAGGCATCCTTCACTAATGCCTTTGACACAACGCTTGGCACCCTTCACTAATGCCTTCGTCTTGACACCTTTAGCATTCTTCACTAATTCTTTTACACGGATGATGAGCACCTTTCACTAATGCTTTCATCTTGACACTTTTGGCATTCTTCACTAATGCCTTCAACCCAACATCTATGGAGAAAAGTAGATCTATCAACAAGAGAACCTTCGTTGTCTTGATGATGACGAAGCATGGCAACTTATAGACTTGAGCTTGCACGTATTCAAGAAGTGGTGATCTTTCCTTTAAGAGGAACCTAGAAGATCACACAAAAACAAAAGACAAACTACATAGATCACTTGGATCTGAGGTTAGAGGGTTAGAATACTAGAGGGAAGTATGTGTGTGAAGTGATGAATAGAAAGGAAGAAATGACTCTCTATTTATAGAGAAAATTCTCTACTGTTTCCCCGGATCTCACGGATCCCTCCCATAAGGGATTCGGCTAGCACAAAGCCAGGGATCCGTGGAACGCTCCCTTTTACCCATGGGTATTTTGGTTATGGGTCATGGGTCTTTAGCTAGATACAATGTATCTCTTGAGTGCTCACTAAGGGTTCAATATATCTAGACATTCTCTTGAGTGCTCACCAAGGGTTCAATGTATCTAGACATTGGGTATGGGTCATGGGTCATGGGTCATGGGTTATGGGTTGATCCATGGTTTTCTTTCTAGATACAATGTACCTTAAGGATACAATGAACTTGGTTAAGTGGTATATATAAAACTATGGGTTATGGGTCAATACCATTTGCTAGTTTTTACCTTAGTATATACTTGTTTTTACCCATTTTAGTATATACTTGTTTTTACCCATTTTAGTATACTTAGTTTAAGTGTATGCTAACCCAATATGTAAACACTAGTTGTTGTACATATATATATCTAAATCATAAAACCATTTATACTTGTTTTAGTGTTTTATGTGAATATGTTAAAAACTATTAGTTCAAACCATTTATGTATTTTATTTGTTTCGTTAATATGATTTTACGTTTGTTATCGACAAAACATTAGAAGATCGTAAAATATAAATAAACGTTTTTACGGCTTATTTGTATTAACACATCTCTCTCAGCAGGTAACACAACTGGAAGTGGTGAGGGCAGCTTATCTCTTAAGGATATGACGGAAATGTACAGGTTCTTATGTAGGAAGGTGAACACTCTGGAGATCGCTTTGGATGAACAAAAGAAAGCTGCTGCAAAAGTTCATACCAGAATGCTGCTAAAGATGAAAAAGTTAGAGCAAAAAGTCAAGCTTCTCTCCAAGCCTACTGCAGCATCATCCCCAGTCACTGCATCTCTACAAAGAAAGGCCAAGTTCAGAGTCTCAAGTACCTCAACAGAGGATTCTACCAAACAGGGGAGGATTTCTGATATTCAAGGTAGAAGTGAATTTGGTCAATGGCAAGGTGGTGCAGCTTTTCAAAGTTCTTTTGCTGATGAAGAAGAAGTTCAGGTCACCATTGATGCAGAAGAAGTACTCATTACTCCTACATGAACTATCAGTACTATCCCAGTTAGTACTATTAGTGTTGTAGTTAGTACTGTTAGTACTATAGTTTGTACTCCTGAGGTTCTTCAATCAGTATTAAGTCCAATTATTCAGGTAGCTGCTGATCTACAACAAGCAACAACTACAGAGGCCACTACCATCACTACCACTCCTAATGAAGACAATGATGACGAGGAAAGAGAGAAACATGTTGTATTGGGGCTTCAGAGCTTGAAGAAAACTATTCCCATCTCTCCCACTTACAAGAAGCCTCCTGTTTTGTACCAAAGGAAGAAGATCAAGTCAGCAGCACCCAATCCTAAAGAAAAAGGAGTTGTTATCCAAGAAGGAGGTGTTCCTGCATCACCAGCCTCTTCAGCTCCAATGATTGATCCCAAAGACAAAGGCAAGGACATCTTGGTGGAAGTACCAAAGAAGAAGAAAGAAATTGAAAGGTTGAATGAAGAGGCAGCAAGGAAGCTTGTAGCACAATGGGATGAGGAAGAGTTGCAAAAAGAAGCTGCAGAGAAAGAAAAGAAAAGGATGGCTAAAATGGCTGAAGAGTGGCAAACATGGGATGACATGAAAGCCAAAGTAGAAGCTACCAAGGAGGTACAACAGAAGCTGCAACAAGAGCAGGGTACAAGTGTCAATGAAGCAGCTCAGTTGTTTTGTGAGATCTTAGCTAGAAGACAGAGTCAGTTCAGACAGCAAAGAGAGATTGAAAAGGCCTCAAAGCCTCCAAACAAAAGTCAGCAGAAGATGTATCTTTGCAAGTACATCAGATACTCAGGTGAAGATAGGAGAACTCTAAATCAGCTTAATCAATTGTCTTGGCAGACTCTCCAAAGACTTGCTGACACAATTCAAAGACGATTTCTGGACTTCAGACCTATGCAAGATGATGATATTGTTGAAAGATCACAACCCATTGGAAGCTACAAAAGGCCATATGAAGAAGGAGCTTCCTCAACTGCACCTAAAAGATTGAAAGCCTCTGATGAAGATGAAGGTGGACTCACTGAAGAAGAGCTCAATATGATGATGTTAATTGAAGCTCCAGAAGAAGCATTGTATTTAGATCCCATCAACACTAGATATCCAATCATTAACTGGGATACCTACACTGAAGAAGGCAAAAGAGATTGGAGGATTCATAGAGCTGGTGAAAGGACAAGTGCTTATTTGTACTTAGTGGACCTATTCGCATTCATTGACAGGGATGATTTACTTAAGCTATGGGAGTTAGTCAAAAACAGGTTCAAGAACAGAGATCCAGATAATGACAAGGATCTGGAGCTACTCTATGAACTCTAGAACATATTTGAACCTAATTCAATAGGAGAACAATGGAAGTTCCAACCTGGTGATAAAGCCCTCAGTTGGAACTTGCTTGATTCCTGTAGACTGCACTTGGTCACTACATGCAATGGAACTGATATCTATATGTTGGTTGAAAGAACCTACCCACTTGCACTTGGAACCCTTCTACAAATGCTGGATGCAGGACTAAAGATGGGAAATGCAGTAGAAATGGCCAAAGAGTTGCTGCTGAAGATCTTTGACCAAGCTGGAAGACCTAGCAGAAGAAAGTGAAGTTTGGAAGAATCCTCTATCTGAAGAAACTTGTGATTCAGAAACCCAATCACAAGTTTAAGGAGGATTGTTGGGAAATTCGCTTTTGGGAGTTAATACTTATAGTCTTAAAGTTAGTAGTGATAGCGATGTTAGAAAAGTATTAACTAGTTAGTTCTGATAGTGTAAAAGTTAGTACTAATAGTGTTGAGTTGGTACTGTTGCATATTAAGAATGTCGTGTATGATTTGTAACAACTTATCTTCTATACCAATAGAAGATATGATATACTTAATGCATAGTTATCTTTGTAAGGGATCTCCTTAGTGTATAAAAAGAGATCCTAGCTAGGTCAATCAAATACCAATACTCTAGCCGTCTTAAGAAAAGCTTCAAGGTTGTAAGCCCTAGTACTAGGAGAGTACTCGTATTATTGGTCAATAATATTGAAGCTGTTGGTGTTACATTTGTGTTTACTTTTATCTTCTAAGTACATTCAAGTAGATTCCGCATACTTGTTTGTATCTACAACAAAGTTTCTCATTATTGTTTTGGAACCATCCAAAGGCAACTACACGTTTACAAGCTAAGTGTTCTAGATCCAAGGTTTGGGACTCCACACATGCTCCTCAGAAGCCAAGTGAAGAGCAGAGCCCAATCTTTGGTGGAACTAGTGCTTGCCCTGAAGATGATTGATGATCAACTTAGAGAATCTGATGCTTGGAATCACAAGTGAATGCGATCTCTTCTTTCTCTTTTTGTTTTGTGCCTGCTTTTCCTTATCTCCAATGAAGGAATGAATAGACTGTGTGAATTCCTCCCGAATCCTCTCGGCATAATCAATGTTAGCTTGATTGACTACTACCTAAAGAATTTGCAGCACCGGAGCTCTTGGTCTCTCATAACCAGAAGTCTTTCCCGTGAGACACAAGTTGATGATTGTGACGATTTCCCTCCATGGCTGATATAATTCATTTGTGATCACGGTAGATAACATCTTGACTTTAATGGGATACCCTAGATTGTTGACGAGGTTGATCAACTCTTCTGATATTGGTGGGGGAGTGAAAGGATTGTTAGCATCAACGGGTGTGATCTGAAGTGCCTCTCTGATAGTGTCCTTAGTGAGTTCGAACCATTGCTCATCAAGCTGACAACTGTAGATCGCTGTGATTTTGTCCCATTTGACTGTATCTTAAAAATGCTGAATGTAGATAGATGGTATAGTGGCACAAGTTGTGAATACTTTATAGAAATTGGTTTGCTTCAGAATGTCCACAACTATTTTGTAGATAGGATTGAGCTGAGACCTATCCATATCCAAGTAGCAATTTCTCTTTCCAATCGGGACCCAGTGGTCATATGGTAGGGACCCAGTTGTCATATGGTAATATCTTATCATTAGAGCGAACGGGTTGTGGAATAGCAAGAGCTTGGTCAACAGGAGTATTGATTTAGTCATTGTAACTGCACAATCACAATCACAATCACAAAGAAATGTACACATAGAAATGTGATGTTAGATGTGAGTTGCATATTGAGATTAAGACATTCAAGTACTTAATCCAAGACAGAGAGACACTTAGCACATGATATAGTAATAGTCAACAGGAGTGGTCAACTCTATAGTTAATAGATATTCAACTCTTCTAAGAGAGGATATAACCCAGAGACCAAGACAAAGTGAGCAAAGTGCAATTGAACACAACTCAATTAGGTCAAATGGCAAGGTTCAAAAACTCAAAGGACAAATCTCAATGAGTCAAATCACAGTTGGTCAAAACACAATCCTCAACCGCAGTAAAGGTCAAACCGCAATTAGACAAACTGCAATTATGGTCTAATCACAATTAGAAAAACCGCAGATATGGTTAAAAAGCAAACCTCAAACCGTAGTTATGATCAAACAGCAGGATCTAAATCGCAGCACCCAAACTGCAATAATATAATATTCACAAAAACTCAAAACACAACATTTTGAAATTTTTTGGCATAGTGGGTCTTACATTTTGTAAATAAAATATTCTTTATTATCAAATCGCAATGATTGCGATATGCCTCAAAACGCAACAAAGTCAATCAGGTCAAACCGCAATGAAAAATATTATCAAACCGCAATCTGGATACATTTCTCAAAACGCAATCAAGACCAAAACGCATTCAAGAATATTTTCTACGCAAATCGCAATCAAGAACATACTCTCAAAACACAATCAAAACGCAGTCAAGAGCAGTTTACTCAAAACACAACTAAAAATCTTTTTTCAAACCGCAAACAAGAAACCTTTTCTAAATCGCAATCTAGAACAAAGTGAATGGAATCAAGACATTCATCAGTAAAACAATCGTAGTGGTCAATTCTATAAGAAAAGTCCACCGTGATCGATTGATATTTTCCACTAACATATTCATGCAGGTACTGATGATTGATCCTTGGAGGAAAGACCGCATCATCTCCATATGCTCATACCAACATCACAACAAAAGAAAGTTCTCACCTAAATTAAAGGCAACACAAAATTAAAGATGATTTTACGTCAAAGTCAAAGAATCTACAAAGTTTTAAGACTTGAGAACTACATAACATTGGGGAATTCAAAGTCAAAAGAAGTATGAGCATGGTGGAGAAAGACGTGAAGCACCGTTACCACAGAAGTTGACGAATGGCAGACAACAACATATGATCACCACAACCACAAAGAACAAAGAAACACAAGACGTCAAGTTGATAAAGTCAAAGAATCTAAAGCATATCTACTCACAAGTATGCATTTTAACTTAATTTCCGAAATCTTTGGAGTTAAGTAAAATCAGATTAGCCATTTGCTCTTTACTAATCGAGTATTCGCGCGTTACAACGGCGAGTACTCGTGTAATTAAATATTCTGATGAGTATATATTTTTATGTTATGTTTTTTGTGAGAATATAACTTTATAGATGATTTTGCTAAAAAAGTTCACAATGATAAATAAATAAAAATACTTTGTATTTGTACTGGTTAATTGTATTATGTATAATAAGACTTTGTAACATTGGTCACAAATAATTCTAATGTCATATAAATATTCAAAATGACCATGTAATATCTTCAAATTAAAATGGTTTGAAATGGTTTATGCAGATGCAGTTACACGTTTTTAATAATAATTATTAATAGTTTATGATTTTTAGTGAGATTTATTGAAAGGACTAATATATCATTGACCAGAGTATTTATTACTTTTGTTGATTTTATTTGATAGAAAAGTAACACATTTTCATATTAAGAAAAGGTTATCTTAAAAAAATTAAAACTTCCATATTAGAAAGGTCTAAAATAAATTTTAAAGTAATATAGATTAACAATCAACATTACTAGTTTACAACTAAATGTGTTTAATAATTAATGTTCTAAGAATTTACTATATCATGTTAGGATTTGGAAAATCAATGTTGAAGTGTCGCTCACCCCAACAATAGTCTAGCATAATGTAGCTCGTAGGTTTAACGTTATATTAGTTAGTTTACAAGTAGTATAAGTAACACCGTGGAAGAAGGACGGGTCTTTACCCACTGTATGCCTGATCCACAGCCCGAAGGAGGGCGTTGACATATGTATAAATACCCTCTCCCCACAAGAGAGAGGGTTGGATGTTTATTTGGTAATCCAACCTTTCTTTTATTTTATCTCTCTAAAACATCCCATCACTCTTTCTCTCTCTAGAACCTCACACGAATTACAACTTGATAACTTGTAGTGTTATGATATCCAATATCTTACAATTGGTATTAGAGCACATGGTTTGATTAGCTAGGTTGTATGTGCGTTTATCTTAGTGGTTTAGATCAAAAATTTGGTTTTGGAAGGTTTTTGGACTCATAAGTGACTTCCTTTGATTTTCATGTTTTTGATGTTAAAGTAAGTGTTTTTAAGATAGGTATAACCTTCTAGGATTAAGTTGTGCAAAAGAAACCAAGCAAAAACGTTCAAAAGGGTGATTTTATGTGAAAAAGTGTCTTTTTTCATTTAAGCGGTTTGTGTCTCGGATAGCATTCTTGGATGCGGTTTGTCGGTTTATCACTGCGAGTTGTTAGGAGAAAGGACAAAAGTACTAAGCGTTATGAGTAAAGCGGTTTGAGTAAAGCGATTTGATTGAAGCGGTTTGACCATCTGCGTTTTGTGTCAAGCGTTTTGGTAAATCCAGCGGTTTGACAGAAGCGGTTTGAAAGAAGCGGTTTGAAAGAAGTGGTTTGACAGAAGCGGCTTGTGTTAAGAGTTTTGCTATTCCTACGGATTGTCATCATTGAGGTTTGATGGGTCTGCGATTTGTTAAGAATTGAGACTTGTCATATGATTCAAACACATTCAAAGCATTAATTAACATCAATCACCTAACTCAATCATTAATATCCCTTTTAACATACAATCACTAATCATTGAATCGATCCAACTTTTATCATAACACGTTCAAATTCACAACATCATGTCTTACACTCCTGATCAAGTGATTTCAGATGTACCTAAATTGTATGATGTTGTGGACAACAATGAAAATGTTTGCTACACTGAACGGTTAAAGATGATTGAATCAATCAATGAGGATATGAGATCTTCGTGTTCAGAGTCTGAAGAGAGAGAAGTGCACCATTCTAGGTTACAGAATGCTAAGGAAAAGGAAAATTGCATTGAACCTTATCGACAACTTCATTCACACCTCACGTTACTTCTACCTAAGAGAATGGAACGGACATTTATTGCTCTTTTCCGTCAAAAATTATCAACGTTCACGGGAACATTACTATTGAACTTAGAACAATTGGAACAACAACTTGACAGAGAAAAGGTTCAAGAAGATAGTTCTAGAGTTGCACTTCAGGTGATCAACAAACAATTTCAGCCATTCATCAATAGGGAATACACATCCGATTATGATTATCATATGACTGAAATGTCATTCAAAAAGCATACTGGAATGGAAGTTAACATATTCATAGAGACATTTATCCAACTCATGGATAATGTGGAGAAGTATATAGAGGAAGTTACCCAGAAAGATGAAAATTTGGATGAGTGTCGGGTGCAGTTGTAAGATAGTTGTGATGAGTCGAGTAATGTATCAGTTGAAGGATCGGGTGTTGCTGAAGTCAGAATATCAGAAACAACAAAGATTGATGTAACCAGCTGTTCATTAACTCCGGTCACACAAGAAGTGGATGCAGAAAACAGAATGGTAAATGAACATGCATCAGGTGTTGAATTATTAGTAACTGTCATTAATGATGCATCTGAAAATACTCTTGTGCAAACTGATTACATCACAAAACATGATCTTGATAAATGTTCTGTAACTGAAACCGAGTCTGAGATTAAGTGTTTCAAAACTAATGATGTAGTTGATAAGAAAACTTTTGATGAACTTTCAAACAAACTCTCAAAACTTGAAAAACATTGCATTTCACTTGAAATTGCAACACAAAGAAAAGAAGCAAGTTTTCAAACTGAGAAACCATGCAAAAATCCGGAATTTCCTGAATTTCGTGAATTTTTTGAAATAAACGAGTTAAAAGCTCAGCTTCAGGACAAAAACTCGATAATCTGTAATTTGAAGAATCATATTTCTGATATGCATAAGGAAAGTAATTTGGTTACGAATAATCATGATATAGATGTTATTGATGCCATTAAAACAAGAAATGATGAATTAGCAATGTGTGTGGCCAAATTACTAAAGGAAAATGAGTCTTTGAGAAAGTATCACATAGAACTAAGTGTCCCTGCCAAAGAAGCTAGAACTAAGTCAATAGAACAAACAAACTCTTTGTTAGAAAATATTGATGAACTCAAAGCTCAACTTCAGGATAGGAGTTTTGCGATAGTTGCCTTAAAAATGAGCTTAGAAAAACCATAGGGAAAAGTGTGAACACTAAGTTTACAAAACCATCAACCTTGGGGAAGCCAGTTTCTCATTTTACAAGAGACTGGTCTGTAGTTAGGCAGCCTACTGCATTTATATCAGAAAGATCTAAACCTTTAAAGACAAGGCTTGCCTCCCAAGTTGATGAGAACAAAGTTTTGTCAAATCCAGTCACATCACTACCTAATTCCGATAAAATGAAAGATAATGCTCAGGTTAAAGCTCAGAATCTTAAGACTAGGAATGTAAGAAGATCTTCTAGTGCACTAAAGAAGTCTCAAAATGTTAACCCCTCTACTAAGAAAACATTTAACAACAAAGATTCAAAAATTAGGAATAGGAAAAAGGTTACATCTTCCACTGTGCCTAAGAAATCAAACAATCCTAGCTCTTGCCTTAAGTGGATACCGACTAGTAGAATGTTTAAGAATGTTGGATTCAAATGGATTCCCATCAGAATACGGACCACCAATGGCAACACTTAGGCTGATTGTGAGATATCCAAAGGTCTGGATATTGTTGCTACTAACCCACTTAAATGTACACCTTCATGTGTTATTAGTGCAGGTACTCCTCATTACTTTGCAGGTACAATGCTCAATTCAATTAAAATCCTCATGATCTGGATTCCAAAAGTAAAGAAGCCTCCTCATTCAGGAGCTCCAGCATGTCAGGATAGATAAGCACGTACTATAATTCTTGATCACCTCAGCTTAGGACTCGTACCTTAACACTTGAGAGTATTTCCAATCTTGGCATACTCTATATAGATTTCCACTTTGTTAAAAAAATTATTTCTAATTAAATTTCAAAATCTTTAAAAAAACTCATAAAAATTTGAAAAATCAGAAAATTTCAAAAATAGTCAAAGGCATGTCTTCTGGTATCGATAACATCTATGGTCCTATAAATGTCATTCAATAATGACACGGGTCTTTAGATGAAGTTCGAATAGAAGTTCAGATGTATTTTTCAAAACATGCCTATAATATTTCTTCATTAATGTTCTTTCTCAATGGGAATCATGGGTGCATAAATTGTTTAAGATCAATCAATGACTACTCATGTTCAAGAGTCATTGATTGAGGGGGAGAATTAACGATCAAAATTTATGACTATCTATCAAGCTGTCTCAACTAATTGTATCTTATCCCGGTATATTGCATGTTGTCCCAAATGGTCTCATTAAGCTAACTACGTATTATATGTAGGATATTGATTGCTACTTGCTAATTGTTTTCTTTGATATTTGCGTAATTTCAATCATCATGCTTTCCAGTGCTGCTGTATATCTCTATATGTTCTTGCAATGGTATGTGTGGCTCTAATATGAATTGATCATGGGTAATATGCACATTTAAGAGAGTAATAGGACTTATTTGATATTTCATGTTAACTGAGGGGTTATATCTGCCAAAAGATGACAGTTATGTGAATTTAAAGTGAGTCTTGTCAAGTGAAACATAAGAGTTTATGCGATTTGTCCTATTTTTGATCAAGTATGCGTTTTGATTAATTCAAGGACTGGTTATGTCATGTTTTGAAACTTGTGAGATTTGGAATAAATACTAAGCGAGTTGTTACGGTAAAACTTTCTTCAAACCAAGTCAAACACACATAAACCTTTCTTTCTCTTAAAGCTCTTCGCTACGACTTGTCTCATTTTTTTTAATCCTCTCATCTACATCTTAGGTATGATTTGTATTAAAAGCTTATTTTCACTGATATGTCATAGAGTTTATCACCATGTACAATTGTTAACTCTAATTGATGTTCCTAGGTGCTCCTCATTTGAAACCCCTCGCCTCACATAATAGGTTTGTTATATTCTCTGATTTGATCTTCTGGGTTTAGGTATAAAATCAGTAGTCTGCATCATTTGACTGATTGTTCTCTTTCCCCTTGAATACCTTGCCCCTATTCTGCATAATAATTAGTATTTTAGGTTTAGTTGTGTTTTTACACTCATGTTGGTAATTGGTGTTTGATCTGTTTGCAATTGATTTATTGAGTGTTAGTAGTTTAATTTCATTCTATGTTGTAGATCAAGCCTGGGTTGGTCAATAGTGATGATTATGTGCGTATTAAGTCTGCGTGAAGTATGTTCATAAGTGCGGTTTGATGAAATATGCTTGTATGCGACTTGTTAAATCTAATATTCTTGTAAGCGGTTTGTCCTAGCTAATTTGGCCTTATGAGAGTTGACCCATGCATTTTGATAAGAGCGATTTGTACTATGCAATTTGTCTCAGATAATTAAGCTCAATGCTGTTTGATGTTATGCGGTTTGATGTATCCGAGTTGTCATATTAATTGCGGTTTGTCGCATGCGTCTTGACCTATGCGTTTTGAACACATGCGGTTTGATTTGTGCGGTATATTGTATGCGGTTTGACCTATGCGTTTTGATGAGAGCGAGTTGTCATATGCAGTTTGACCATATGAGATTTGAACGAGTGCGGTTTGTAATCCAGTGTGATTTGACCCAGTGTAATTTGACCCTATGCGGTTTGACCCAGTGCAGTTTGATCCTATACGGTTTCACCCTGTGCGGTTTGGCTTATGTGGTTCTATCTTGTTTGGTTTGTGTTCTATGAGTCTTGTCCCTATGAGGTTGTTATATGCTAAGTGTGTTGTGTGTTATGTGACCTGTCCATTTCACCCAATCTATTTAGTATGTATTATGCCCTATGTCATGAGTGTTGCTAACTCACTTTCTATGACTTAGCACATTTGACTTGATCATCACAGACTGTCAATACAGTGTTTTGTGCATGTTGTGATGATGTTCAATGTGTCTTAGTCTCATGGGTATCACGTTTCCAATTGTGTACATGCCATGCTTTGACTTTTATCATCAAATGTTTTATGTGGTCATTCTGTATTCTCATCTAACATAACAAATTTCCAAATATCTTTCGTTGTGGATGTGTGTGTTACATAAAATATGGCTGACATCACTGCTCCTGGTAACCAAGCTACTGTAGTTCCACCCAGCACACTTACAGATGAACAAATTTTTCCTAGAGAAAACTGGGTAGCTATTTGATGAGTGTGTAAATACTCATCATTTTTGGTTAAATCTGAACTGCAAAACGTTTAAAAATGCTCAGAAATGCATCAAAATACTGAAAATATTCCAAAATTGCATTTTATATGTTTCAGATGCAAAATGTTCAAAATCAGATGAAAAATGAGCTAAGTTTGCATAATTGGCAGTTTCAGTCCCCCAAGTTTCAAAAGTTGTCAAAAGCAGTCCCTGAGCACTTAATTTCAAAAAAAAAATCACCAAAGGTCCTTCTAAAATCATAACTTGTCAAAATTAGTCCTTTGGTGAAAAATATCAAAAGTTTTGAAAATTACAAGTTTGGTCCTCCAAGTTTAAAAATTGGCAAAAATGGT
>BPTQ01000001.1:109180034-109214274 GCA_019973895.1 Chrysanthemum seticuspe
GAATTTTTTGAAATAAACGAGTTAAAAGCTCAGCTTCAGGACAAAAACTCGATAATCTGTAATTTGAAGAATCATATTTCTGATATGCATAAGGAAAGTAATTTGGTTACGAATAATCATGATATAGATGTTATTGATGCCATTAAAACAAGAAATGATGAATTAGCAATGTGTGTGGCCAAATTACTAAAGGAAAATGAGTCTTTGAGAAAGTATCACATAGAACTAAGTGTCCCTGCCAAAGAAGCTAGAACTAAGTCAATAGAACAAACAAACTCTTTGTTAGAAAATATTGATGAACTCAAAGCTCAACTTCAGGATAGGAGTTTTGCGATAGTTGCCTTAAAAATGAGCTTAGAAAAACCATAGGGAAAAGTTTGAACACTAAGTTTACAAAACCATCAACCTTGGGGAAGCCAGTTTCTCATTTTACAAGAGACTGGTCTGTAGTTAGGCAGCCTACTGCATTTATATCAGAAAGATCTAAACCTTTAAAGACAAGGCTTGCCTCCCAAGTTGATGAGAACAAAGTTTTGTCAAATCCAGTCACATCACTACCTAATTCCGATAAAATGAAAGATAATGCTCAGGTTAAAGCTCAGAATCTTAAGACTAGGAATGTAAGAAGATCTTCTAGTGCACTAAAGAAGTCTCAAAATGTTAACCCCTCTCCTAAGAAAACATTTAACAACAAAGATTCAAAAATTAGGAATAGGAAAAAGGTTACATCTTCCACTGTGCCTAAGAAATCAAACAATCCTAGCTCTTGCCTTAAGTGGATACCGACTGGTAGAATGTTTAAGAATGTTGGATTCAAATGGATTCCCATCAGAATACGGACCACCAATGGCAACACTTAGGCTGATTGTGAGATATCCAAAGGTCTGGATATTGTTGCTACTAAACCACTTAAATGTACACCTTCATGTGTTATTAGTGCAGGTACTCCTCATTACTTTGCAGGTACAATGCTCAATTCAATCAAAATCCTCATGATCTGGATTCCAAAAGTAAAGAAGCCTCCTCATTCAGGAGCTCCAGCATCTCAGGATAGATAAGCACGTACTATAATTCTTGATCACCTCAGCTTAGGACTCGTACCTTAACACTTGAGAGTATTTCCAATCTTGGCATACTCTATATAGATTTCCACTTTGTAAAAAAAATTATTTCTAATTAAATTTCAAAATCTTTAAAAAAACTCGTAAAAATTTGAAAAATCAGAAAATTTCAAAAATAGTCAAAGGCATGTCTTCTGGTATCGATAACATCTACGGTCCTATAAATGTCATTCAATAATGACACGGGTCTTTAGATGGAGTTCGAACAGAAGTTCAGATGTATTTTTCAAAACATGCCTATAATATTTCTTCATTAATGTTCTTTCTCAATGGGAATCATGGGTGCATAAATTTTTCAAGATCAATCAATGACTACTCATGTTCAAGAGTCATTAATTGAGGGGGAGAATTAACGATCAAAATTTATGACTATCTATCAAGCTGTCTCAACTAATTGTATCTTATCCCGGTATATTGCATGTTGTCCCAAATGGTCTCATTGAGCTAACTACGTATGATATGTAGGATATTGATTGCTACTTGCTAATTGTTTTCTTTGATATTTGCGTAATTTCAATCATCATGCTTTCCAGTGCTGCTGTATATCTCTATATGTTCTTGCAATGGTATGTGTGGCTCTAATATGAATTGATCATGGGTAATATGCACATTTAAGAGAGTAATAGGACTTATTTGATATTTCATGTTAACTGAGGGGTTATATCTGCCAAAAGATGACAGTTATGTGAATTTAAAGCGAGTCTTGTCAAGTGAAACATAAGAGTTTATGCGATTTGTCCTATTTTTGATCAAGTATGCGTTTTGATTAATTCAAGGACTGGTTATGTCATGTTTTGAAACTTGTGAGATTTGGAATAAATACTAAGCGAGTTGTTATGGTAAAACTTTCTTCAAACCAAGTCAAACACACATAAACCTTTCTTTATCTTAAAGCTCTTCGCTACGACTTGTCTCGTTTTTTTTAATCCTCTCATCTACATCTTAGGTATGATTTGTATTAAAAGCTTATTTTCACTGATATGTCATAGAGTTTATCACCATGTACAATTGTTAACTCTAATTGATGTTCCTAGGTGCTCCTCATTTGAAACCCCTCACCTCACATAATAGGTTTGTTATATTCTCTGATTTGATCTTCTGGGTTTAGGTATAAAATCAGTAGTCTGCATCATTTGACTGATTGTTAGCTTTCCCCTTGAATACCTTGCCCCTATTCTGCATAATAATTAGTATTTTAGGTTTAGTTGTGTTTTTACACTCATGTTGGTAATTGGTGTTTGATCTGTTTGCAATTGATTTATTGAGTGTTAGTAGTTTAATTTCATTCTATGTTGTAGATCAAGCCTGGGTTGGTCAATAGTGATGATTATGTGCGTATTAAGTCTGCGTGAAGTATGTTTATAAGTGCGGTTTGATGAAATATGCTTGTATGCGACTTGTTAAATCTAATATTCTTGAAAGCGGTTTGTCCTAGCTAATTTGGCCTTATGAGAGTTGACCCATGCATTTTGATAAGAGCGATTTGTACTATGCAATTTGCCTCAAATAATTAAGCTCAATGCGGTTTGATGTTATGCGGTTTGATGTATCCGAGTTGTCATATTAATTGCGGTTTGTCGCATGCGTCTTGACCTATGCGTTATGAACACATGCGGTTTGATTTGTGCGGTATATTGTATGCGGTTTGACCTATGCGTTTTGATGAGAGCGAGTTGTCATATGCAGTTTGACCATATGAGATTTGAACGAGTGCGGTTTGTAATCCAGTGTGATTTGACCCAGTGCAATTTGACCCTATGCGGTTTGACCCAGTGCAGTTTGATCCTATACGGTTTCACCCTGTGCGGTTTGGCTTATGTGGTTCTATCTTGTTTGGTTTGTGTTCTATGAGTCTTGTCCCTATGAGGTTGTTATATGCTAAGTGTGTTGTGTGTTATGTGACCTGTCCATTTCACCCAATCTATTTAGTATGTATTGTGCCCTATGTCATGAGTGTTGCTAACTCACTTTCTATGACTTAGCATATTTGACTTGATCATCACAGACTGTCAATACAGTGTTTTGTGCATGTTGTGATGATGTTCAATGTGTCTTAGTCTCATGGGTATCACATTTCCAATTGTGTACATGCCATGCTTTGACTTTTATCATCAAATGTTTTATGTGGTCATTCTGTATTCTCATCTAACATAACAAATTTCCAAATATCTTTCGTTGTGGATGTGTGTGTTACAGAAAATATGGCTGACATCACTGCTCCTGGTAACCAAGCTACTGTAGTTCCACCCAGCACACTTACAGATGAACAAATTTTTCCTAGAGAAAACTGGGTAGCTATTTCAAGAAGCAACTGTTTTGTAGACACGGACAGAAACCAACCGAATCCAATCTACAAAATTGCAATTGATATACTGAAGAACACCAACTTCTTTGGTGCTCTGACGTTACATTCTACAATTCCTTCTATCTATCTACAACAATTCTGGAACACAGTCAAGTGGGACAAGATCACTGCTGTATACACTTGTCAGCTTGAAGATAAGTGGTATGATATCACTGCAGACACACTCAGGGAAGCTCTTCAAATCACACCAATAGACCCTGCTAATCCATTCACCTCTCCACCATCCGTTAAAGACTTGATAGACTTCGTCACTGAATTGAGGTATCCAGGTGAGATCACGAAGATATCTAGAATTATCACCAACGAGATGTATCAACCCTGGAGAGCAATCATTACAATTCTCAATCTTTTCCTAACTGGTAAAACATCTGGGTATGAGAGAGTAAGAGCCCCAATTCTACAGATTCTGTGGGGAGTGGTGAACCGGGAAAATATTGATTATGCGGAACGTATCTGGGAAGAATTCACACTATCAATGGACACCTTCATTCCCGACAAACAAAATGCTCTAAAAATGTCAAGGGAAAGAAAACCATAGCCAAAAGAGTGATCCCTAGCATCAGGTTTTCGAAGCTCATTATCAAGCATCTGCAGGCAACGCATCTGTTACGTCACCATATTGTAACACAAGCATCAATGATAAAGAAGTATAGATAAAGAGGAGGCGGATGAACACTAAACACATAAACACACACGAATATGATATGAAGAAAGGTTATGCGTAGGTGTATTATGTGAAAGAGAACAACCAACCCTCAAGTGAGGGTTTACAAGATTATTTATAGGAGGGAACTAGAGCAACACACCAAGTTCCCATCCTTTCCTTATTGGGCTTTGGATAGGCTCATGGGCTTTCTACATGAGCCTAACCTTGATTACTAACATAAAAGCCATAATTAAGCTAATTATTACATATTAACTACTAACACTTAAATTCTAGTTTAGGAGTGATTCCAACAATCTCCCCCTAAGTGTTAGTGATTGATGATATAAACGTTGTAGGTGCTGATGTAATAGTAGCTTTGACGTCTTCCGACATTCTTCTTTCTTGTGAGAAGAAGTGCCTTGATTCGAACAATCTCCCCAGTGTAGAGAGATTGCTTCCTTTGAAGTATTTTGCTTTAACGTCATCATTTTCTTTGTTCTTTAATTCTTTGTTCTTTGTTATAGTAGTGATAGTATGTTGTGGTTTTCTGCATCAGGTCTGCTTCATTGCTCCAGTGTCTCCACGTCTTTCTCCTACATGCTCACACGCTTTTCAACATTGGATATCAGTACTGATGTAGTTCTCATAGTCTTTTAAACTGTGTAGATTCTTTGACTTTGACGAAGAATCATTCTGACTTTGTGTTGCCTTTTGAGAGAACTTCAATTAGTGATTATGTGGGTATGAGCATGTGGAGAATCTGCACGATCTTTTCCACCCGCAAGCATCCATAAGAAGAAAACATAAAAACATGGGTTAGAAATAATCCAGCGCTTACAAGTTTGAACTTCGAGAGTGTTAACAGCATAGTATGAAAACACAACTCTAATTCTCAAAAAGGCTGTTCCTGAACTGGAGTCCCACAAGTGAGATAACGCGATGTACCGAAGTACACCTACAGTTTAGATGAGTCGCTGAGGTACACCGAAGCATCACCCCACAACTGTAGACCGTTTGAGACACACTAAGCGTAATCCACGGGGAGTTACCGAAGTGACCTGCTGTCAGGGATGTTTGATGTTGACCTGGCAGGAATTTCCATTTAATCACTGAGGATCACATGTGTGAACCTCTCATAAATGTTCTTGACAGATTGCTAAGATCTGTGAAGGACACGATAATATATCACTTGTGTTCTTATTGTTGAACGACAAGCGATGAATTGTCAAGTGTACCTAAGAGATCTTTTGATGAATCTCATGGCTCTAGACTTAATAGTGCACTTTGGTTTTCCTGAGCGAAGACTAGGGAGAGGGTCTCCTTCTTCAATATCAGCAATCTCTAAGAGAAAGCCGATAGTTTACGTAGGGTTCCCTGTGAGACTGAAACAAGCTTCTGTTGAGAGAAACTTGAGTAGCTAAGAAGGTTTAGTGCATGCGTCACTGGGTTCATGACGACTTTAATCTTCAATACCGGCGTCATCAAGTGACAACCAGTAGCATATGAATTGAACCCGGTGTCTGCCCTAAGTTGAATAATTTGGAGGGCTATTTCTTTTCACCCTTTTCTTTACATTTCTTTTTAATTCTTCAACTCCTTCTTTCTCCGATTCTCATTTTCTCCTTTTTATAATCAAACCTAAGGACTTCTAATTCTAACTATTGGTTGTGTCCTTGGGTAGATCCCTCCGGCTCTGGCGGATCATAGGATGGTTATTCCTAACCTTAATCACCTTATAACTCCATTGCCACAAAACCAATTTGCATGAAAATCTCTCAAAGTATTTATAAGTAAGAAACATTTTGTAATACTTCGAGAGTTTTATATTTTGCAGAAATACTCCCCCTCCACACGTGCTTAAGTGTTTTGATAGAAATCTGCACGGTGAGAGAAGAGCGCGCACTTTTGAATTGATCAACTCAAGATAGACAATTCCCCGCGAGACACGGTTACGTTGCATAGTTAAAGAGATACATTGTCAGCTTTTAGGTGACAACTAGCTCTAATAACTACCTTGAAGATGTGGACAACCCTGAAAGGTTGTCAAACCCGTCAAAGTTCATGTCTATCAGGAGTTTCTCGAAAGGTACGATCTACTCGGATAAGTCTTGGAAGACAAATCTTTTCGATGTATGACTATTCAGATTTCGTCAATTCATGGGTTGTAGTCATATCACACGAAGATTCAATAGCAATTCACAACATATTTCTTATCACATAATTTTTCTCCCCTTCAAAAATGGCATATAAATGTTATTTTTGACGAAATTTTGATATCAAATATGTTCATTTCGAGTTTTGCGGGAAGATTACCATGAAGAACAATTTATGAACAAATTTTTTAAGCAAATACTCCCCCTCAACAAGTGATATAAACTTTTGAGGTTTTGAAAATCATAAGGGGAAGTACTTGTTCTTTTGAGCAAAACTTTGAAAATTGAAAGGTTTGATAAGTTTTACTCAAGAGTAAGAAGCTTTCGCTCCTTTTATAGGATTGAGGAACTGAAGCGTACCATAGGGTCCTTTCATTAAAAGAACCGGTTGTACACTGTTATGTGTGCACAAGCCATTGTCAGATTAAAATCACACATCTAAAAGTATGAGAGAAACAAATCAAGGGTTACAAGGAGAATCCGGTAGTCCAGCAATAACTCCAGGAATGCGTTCTGGACGTTGGTAGCCTGTGAGAGATATGTTGGGATGACCTCCTACGAAACTCTCCAAATTTCTGAACTGATCCCTTCTAAACAACCTTTCATCAATCCGCGTGATGATCTTCTTCACATCCCTTCTCTCCCTTGAATTCCATCTCTTCGGTGACCCAATGCCTTGTTGTATTGCCTTTAACCGGTAAGCTAACCCATCCCTGACTTTCTTCAGTGTATGATCCCCAAACTTATGAAGATCTTTACATGTCATTAAGCAATTTTGGTGTAGTTCACTACGGTAGACTACTCCAAATGGTTTGCTGATGAGGGTGTATTGAGGAAGATGGTTAATGTCAGGAAGGTTGAGCTGTGGTTTAGTGAGGTTAACACGCGTCTGATACGATTCCACGGCAAGTTGTATGTCTTCTATACGTTCCTAGATCACTATGTTCCTGATGAAGATTAGCAAGGACTTGATGTATTCACGTTGTATTTCTGTAGAAAAAAAGTCTCATTCATCCATGTACCTTGGCAAGATACATATCTTCAATGTCGTTGAGAGATAATCTCTGAAAGTCCGCTTCACATAATTCATAGTCCTCTTCGTCTTGTCTTTTGACCACTATTTTCTTGAGAAATGTGTAGTCCCATTTAGATGAGAGAGTGACATGCTTGATAGCAATGATCCCTTTATCACTTGACACTTCATGCTTTGATGTGAGTACATGGCAGCTCTTGTAGTAGATTCTTTGGCGTTCAGGCCAGTGATGAATCCCATACATTGCATCAAGATCATACTTTTCCACAGTGTCAGAGAACATGTGGGTGGCATCTTCCTCGATTGCTATGTTGTTTGAGTATATTGCTGCCGGGAATGGAAGTGTAAGTGATGTAGCATATTTCTTAGACACATCGCTACCGTGTAGAAGAAATTCCAGGTCTTTGTTAAAGAAGTAGCGGAATGGAATCTGTGGTTGATCCGGACGGCCAATTGTGGGTAGAGGTCTGGTCCAATCTGTGTAGTATGGAGCTTTGTCTTTGCTGGTGAATTCGATGTTAGCTTCGGGATTGAGCCAATCGATGTTGTTCGACATGGCTCGTGCAATGTTGTCGAGGTGGTATTCCACTTCAATTGCACTTTCAGAGCTATCTTTGAGCAGTTGAAAGGCATCATTTTTTATTCGCTTGAGCTCAGCCTTCGTCATCTTCTTCACTTAAAATTTTTCTTGTATTAGCTTGACATGCTCCATGGTACGGCCATCTACCATTTCTTGTCCTTCAGGTATTGGGGGAGTAGCATCAACAAGTGTAGAAAACCAGTCATATTCAGTGGTTGTATCGTCATCTAGCCATGAGACAACATTGGTCATTGTTTTCTTCTTCTTCTTTGGCTTTGATAAGGATCCTGGTTTCTTTGTTGTGGCGGGAGAGGTGGGTTTTTGTTGGGGCTCATGGAACTCCTCATCGTCACCACCAGTATATTCGAAATGATCACCGATTTTCTCTGTGGATGGTGGTAACTCAGAGTCCTGAGGTTTATTAGCAGACGAGCGTGGAGGAGATCGACTTTCGGTTGGAGTCCTTTGGGTTGGTGGTGGCATTGTGTAAGATTCTCCAGACTTCTTTGGACGTTTAGGTGCAGTATCCTTGTCCTTATCATCGTCATCTCTTGGTCGTTTAGGTTGACCTGCTAACTCTTTGCATGATGATTTGAGTTGATAATCAAGTAGAGCCTCAAAAAATTTAGCATCATCCGAAGTAAAGGTTGCAGATCGTTTGGACATTTGCATCACCAATTTCGAAATTAACTCAGCTTCAGAGAGATCAGGTTCTTTGGCCATTGTATTTTTAACCAATGCGACGATATTTGGAGTAAGTTGTCTGGAAAATATCTCCCTTATCACTCCAGGGACAGTTTCGAGAAGAAACTTGTGAGTATATTCTCTAGCCGTCTTCTCCATTTCCCTTTGGAAATCTCCTTTGAGAAGCTTCTGGATGTGCTCCATTTCTTTCAACATCTCGTTTATCCCGTTTTGAAGAAAGTTGATTATGTCAGCTAGTTGATTCAGCTTTTTGTTGATCACGTCTTTCTTCTTGACTTGCTTGATAGCTTTGACAATTTTTGTCTTAGCTCGAGATATCCAAGAGTCGGTTGGTTTCTTTACAGACTTGGATGTGGATCTGGTTGTGCCTTTGGATGGTGGAGGTGATGAGTGAGAAGACGAGTCTGAGGATGATGAGACATGAGGAGACTCAGGGTCTTTTGGTGGCTCAGAAGTTAGTTCCTTGGAATGTGTTGGGCTGTCTAGAAGAAAATCATCATAATCAACTTCGTCATCTTGTCCAGACTTAGCCAATTCTTCAGCCTTAATCCTGGATTCTTCATCTACTTGAGCTTAAGCTACTTTATCTGCTTTTTCTTTAGCTGCAACCTCAGCATCTTCATCAGAGATTTTCTCATACTTCTCCTTTTCTGGTTCCTTAAATTCATAAGTGATAGAGTCCTCCAGTTTCCTTTGTTGTTGTTCGTGGGTGGTGGTACCAATTCCTATATCGGGTTGATTAACTGCATCAGGAACTGGTGTAGATAGTGCACCACCACTTGACCCTCCGGGGCCACGAGTTTGTTGCTGTTCGAACTCTTTGGCAGCGTGTTGGAGTCTCAGATTCTTCACCTTTTTCCTGTACTCTCTGTCTTCATCTAGTGGCTCTTCTTCTAAGCTTTCCTCTTCTTGCTCAAGCACTGGAGTTTTCCCTTTACCTTTATCAGCTTTTGGACTGGGAGGTTTTGCTACTGTTTGAGTGTCATCGATTGGAGTTTCAGAGTAGATGACCTCGTCGTCAGTTTTAGTGTCCTCTGAGTCCTCGTCCGTAAGCTTTTGTTGCGGTTCAGGTTTGGGAATAGGAATGGCTTCTTTAGAGGGAATTTTCCTTTTGTGAACATGAGTCCTCTCCTGGTTTTCCTAGTAGGTGTACCAGGGGACTTTTCATCAAGGAAACCTAATTTGCCTTCTTCAACTGCTACCAGATATCGTTTGTACGAATACAGTTGTTTGATATCAACAGTAATAAGATGATATAGCAGCACTGCACCTTGTTTTTTCGTTGTAGAGTCCTTAAATCTGACAGTGCGTGTGGGCTCATACAACACGGAGTGTTGTTTGGGGTCATCAAGTCTCAAGGGAATATCAGGATTATACCCTAGAGCTCTTTGGATCAACAATTTGGTGTATCTGATATAAGGGATCTTGGTGCCAAGTTTTTTAAGGTAAGTCATCATGTCGTCCCATATCAGAGCTTCAACTTCTATGTCTTTCTTGTTGACCAAAGCCCAAAATATTTGTAGCTCCATGAGCTTGGGATGCTCATGACCACTATCACGTTCAGAAACGGATTTTGTAATCATAATGTAGAGGGTTCTTCATGGCTGGGGAATGTTCTTGAGATCCCCAGATGAGTGTTTTGTGATTACCCTGGTAGCTTTATCATAGCCGATGTCGACCATGAACTGGAGTACGACCTCTTCAGTTGGAGTGGCATTGTATTTAGTAGGTTCGATGACAGGAATAAGAAGAATGGCCCTCAAATCTGTTGGTGTGATGGTGACTTGTTTGTTGTTAAGCGTCACCGTCACAACATTTTGACCTTTGACCCTTTGCATTGTATGCCAGAATTGGTGAATGTAGATCTCTGGTACAGTAGCAGAGTTAGTGAGCATGTTTTGATAGGGGTGAGTCTTCAAAATATCCGCAGCAATCTGACACGAAGACTCAGAGCAAGAGAAGGTATCAAAATCAACTCTGAGGTTGTTCTTTCCGATCTTTATTGGGTAACCATGAGGGAAGATATCTTCAATAGTGAGAACATTTGGTGCTTCCACGTTTTGCATTTGAACGTCCATATCATGATCTGAAAGATATTTAGCCAACAGAACCAACATATCGAAAGACATTACGTTAGCCAACAGTTCATTTTATTGTCTATTTATTGAATGTGGTATGTCAATGATTGTTAGTCCAATAGTCCTATGACGTCGTGATAAGTTTCGTGAGTAGATTAACTTTGAGTTTTAAAGTCTAAGTTTTCACTGATTTTCACAACTTATTAAACATTTAAGTATATTGGTGACATATTGGTTTCGTGACGTTATGATACATTTATTTACAAGTTTACACGCGTAACAATTCATAATTTTGGTTATTCTTAGGCTTAGGCATAAAGTTTCAAGCTTATGCGTAAACAGGAGTGGTTATATGCGTAAGCATAAGCTTATGCGTAGGATCTTGACTTACGCGTAAGAAATATTGCGCGTAAGAAAAGAGGGCCTTTGGCATAAAGCTTACGCGTAAGCGTATATAGAACCTTATGCGTAAGGTTTACTTGTAAGAGTGAACCTTATGCGTAAAGGTTACTGTTTACGCATATCCTTCACAGGATACGCGTAGTCCCCATTGTAGAACCTTACGCGTAAAG
The DNA here is from genome assembly GCA_019973895.1 of Chrysanthemum seticuspe. Classification (NCBI taxonomy): domain Eukaryota; kingdom Viridiplantae; phylum Streptophyta; class Magnoliopsida; order Asterales; family Asteraceae; genus Chrysanthemum; species Chrysanthemum seticuspe. The sequence continues at coordinate 109,191,288 of BPTQ01000001.1, forward strand.
GTTACGCGTAAGATTTCCCTTACGCATAACTTGCTACGCGTAAGGTAATCCGTATGCGTAGAAGTACTAACAACCTTGATTCTGAATTTTCACACGTAGAAAACCTGAAATAAGTTCATCATAACACCAATTATTAACACATACATTTAATCCCTTTCAGTTCAAATCATGAATTCACAATAAGATAGTTACGCGTAGAGTATCTTATGCGTAAAACTTAAACCCTAACTATTCAAGAATTACGACTAAGAGATTTAGCCATAGGAAATGCACCAAAGTTTTTCTGGGTGATCTTAGAAGCCTTGTGAGTTGTTCTAAACAAGTTTTAACACAAAAGGACTTGTGAATCAAAAGTACCTAATTCTCAAGAACATAAACCCTAAATCTCAGTTTTATCACAATTGATGTTTCTGAGAATGATCTAAGCCTAGATACTATCAATTAAACATGTAAACAACAACACACACCCATCCTTTTAGCCAGAAACTCTCACATTTGAAAACGTCTAATTTATGCTTAAGAACCCTAACTCATAAATCATTTAATTCGTGTTTCTGGGTGGATTTGCTTGATGAAAACATTTATGGTATGAACTTTTAAGCATTTTAACACAATTTTCATTAACACAAACACACAAATGAAGAGTTTGTGTTCATGGCTTACGCGTAGAACACAAAACTCATTCAAACCCAAGATTAAACCGTTGGATGTTGATGAAATCAAAAACACGGATTTGCAAGTTGATTCTTAGCCGTAGGTTTTGGGTGGTTGGATATTAAATGAAGAGAAGTAAATGTGATTTTGAAAATTAGGTGAGGTATTTTGTTAAAAAATACTTTGAGCATTTAACACTTTCAGTCCCTCCACCTTAACCATTTACATACAACTCCCATAACTTCCATTTTGGTTACCAAAAGTATGATTTATGGAAAGAAAACTTGATGACACTCCCCCTCGACTTAAGAAATAATGAAATTTTATAAATTTGAGTCCGAGGAGTGTCAGTAAACAAGAAATGTGGCCACCATTATTAAAGAAACAACCGGGATAAGGTAACATGCAAGTACAAGGTTTTATGAAACCGAAAAATATTTACTTTCTCCCCCTCAACACTAGACCGAGAAAATATTGAATTTTGAAAGATTAAAGTGTTGATGAAAGATTTGTACTTGCCATGTTAAAAGATATATAGATAGAAGACTATTTTTGTTGTTTTATCAGATTTTATATTTTTGTATTTTGTTTTTGAAAAATATTTACAAAGGAAGTTTTGGTGTTTAATTGGTTTTAAGAATGTTTTAAAAGTTCATCCAGTTCCTCTGGAGTCAAAAACCGCATACCAATCCGGTGGACCAACTCATTAAACCTAGCAGGAGCTAAGGCTTTAGTGAGAAGATCTGCCAATTGATATTCAGTACCCACAAAGTATAATTCAACAGTACCATTTTCCACGTGCTCCTTGATGAAATGATATCGAAGATCGATGTGCTTTGATTTTGAATGTTAAACAGAGTTGCACGAGATCGCAATAGCACTCCGATTGTCGCAGTACATCGGGATTTTATCAAATATGTAACCATAGTCTTTGAGTTGTGTTCTCATCCAAATGAATTGAGCACAACACCCCGACATGGCTACATATTCAGCTTCTGTTGAGGACAGCGATGTACAATCCTGCTTCTTCGATTGCCATGACACCAGTTTATCACCAAGAAATTGTAATGCTCCTGAAGTACTTTTTCGTGAGAGGTGAGTTTCAGTTGGTTTCGATTGATAACGGGAGCAAAGATATACGACAAAAACAATATCAGGCCTGCTAGCTGTTAGATACATGAGAGACCCAATGATACTTCGGTATTTGGTAGGGTCCACCAATTTCCCATGTAAATCAGCGTCTATTTTCTTGGTATGAGCCATTGGTGTGGCATAGGTGTCACTGTTTTGCATTCCAAATTTGTTTAAAAGTTCAAGGGCATATTTGGACTGACTCAAGAAAATACCACGGGGTGATTGATGAACTTGCATTCCAAGAAAGAATGTGAGTTCACCCATCATTGATATTTCAAAATGTTTTGTCATTAGTTTTGCAAAAGCATTTGATTATTTTAAATGGGTTGACCCAAAAATGATGTCATCCACATAGATTTGAACGATTAAAATGTGAGCCCCGTGATATTGTATGAAAAGTGTAGGGTCGACCGAACCTTTGGTGAAATTATTGGCAATGAGGAAGGATGATAACTTATCGTACCACGCCCGAGGAGCTTGTTTGAGTCCGTAGAGAGCTTTGTTCAGTTTGTATACATGGTTCGGGAACTCTGGATCAACGAATCCTTCTGGTTGGCTGACATACACCGTTTCTTTCAGTTTACCATTCAGAAAAGCAGTTTTGATGTCCATCTGAAAGACCGTGATATTCATATGAGCCGCGAACGCTAGAAATATCCGAACAGCCTCAAGACGAGCAACCGGAGCGAATGATTCTTCAAAGTCAATACCCTCTTCCTGTCTATAACCCTTAGCCACCAGACATGACTTGTTTCTAATTATGGTTCCTTCAGCATCCAATTTGTTTTTCCAAATCCATTTTAGACCAATGACGAAGACCCCTGTTGGTCTTTCAACCAATTCCCATACTTCAAGACATTTAAACTGATTAAGTTCTTCCTGCATGGATTCAATCCAGTTGTCTTTGGTCATTGCGTCTTTAATGTTTTTAGGTTCTGATTGGCAGACAGTGAGTGCATAAATGCAGTGTGAAGACGTTGTCTTGTTACGACTGGTTGATTCGGGTTACCAATAATATTCTCAAGAGGATGGTCTTTCGTCCAACGATGTGTGGAAGGTTGATGTTGATATACATTATGCAAATTGGGAGGATTCAAATGGCTTGTAGATGATTCCGCAACATCTGGTGCAGCAGAGTCATTAGCAAACGGGTTGAAGAACGCATTTGGATCAAAATCTGCAGGTTGGGGTACTTCATTGTTTAGAACATCATCAGCTGGTTCAGCGTCATTGGATGTACTTTGTTCAACTGTTGTTGTAGAGTCAACTGGTGGTGCTTCTTCAACAGTAGTTGTTGTAGCAGGTGTATCAGGTATTTGATTTTGATCAGGTTGAGCAGCGGAAACATTGGATACACCTGGTGCACGTTCATCAATATCATCACTAAACAGAGGAGCAAACAACTTTTCCATTTGTTGACGAGTAAGCTGGGGGCTTGGTTCAGCTGATGATGGGGTTTGAGGGAAGTTTAAACGGTTATGACCGGGTTCCAAGTTGTTATGATCAGAAGCCATTTATGTAAGCTCATCGAAATTTGCATGAATCGTTTCCATAACCTTCTTTGTACGACGATTCCAGATCCGGAAACCCTTAGAATTTTCACAATATCCTATAAAGACTCCAATGTCAGCTTTGGCTTTGAGCTTACCAAAGTCATCACGATTATTATTCGGATAACAAAGGGATCCAAATACATGAAAGTGTTTGAGATTCGGTTTATGGTTGTGGATAAGCTCATAAGGTGTTTTGTTGTGGCGCTTGGTAATCATTGAGCGATTCTGAGTGTAGCATGCAGTTGACACGGCTTCAGCCCATAAGTAATCCGGAAGTTTAGCATTAATTAACATCATTCTTGCAGCTTCCACTAATGTGCGGTTTCGTCTTTCAACAACTCCATTTTGTTCTGGTGTACGTGCAATAGATGTTTGATGCTCAATATCCACTTTCTCATAAAATGCACGAAGAGTTTGATTCACAAATTCAGTTCCTTTGTTTGTTCTGATTTGTCTGACTGTGTTCCGTAGCTGAACTTGAATTTTTGTGAGAAAGGTGATGGTCATCTGTGGAGCTTGATCTTTACTTCGAAGAAAATAAACCCAAGTCCATCTTGAGTAGTCATCTACAATTACCAAGATGTAGTGTTTGCCATTAATCGTTTGCACGCGCATCGGGCCACACAAATCCATGTGAAGAAGATGAAGCACATGCTGTGAGCTGTGTTCCACCTTTGAAGGAAAATGAGCACGAGTGCTTTTCCCTTGTTCACAGGCTGAGCATAGGTGATCTTTAGAATACCGAAATCTTGGGAGACCTTCAACTAGTTTGTATCGAGCAAGGTTGGTTATGGTTTAAAACTTTAGATGTGAGAGACGACGGTGCCATAGCCAGGATTTTGTAGATGTAGCCTTAGAGAGTAGACAGATGGGAGATGAAGTAATCATGTCTTGCATTGAGATTGTGTAAAGACTTGATGTGCGTTGACCAGACATAAGATTGTTTCCTTGTAGATCACGAATGAAACAAGTTTTCTCCCTAAAAGCAACTTCCAAATCTCCATCACAAAATTGACCGACTGAGAAGAGATTGTGACCGAGACCTTCCACATAATAAACTCTACTAATTTCGATGTTGCCATTGATGTAATCTCCATAGCCAATGATAGCTGCGAAGTGATCATTCCCGAATCTGACAGTGCCAATGAACTTTGCAATAAATTTTGATAACAGTTTGAGATTGCCTGTCATGTGTCGGGAACATCCGCTATCAACAACCCAGAGGATGATTTGTATCACCTGCATTCAACACAGACGACACAGATGGAATAGAAGTAGATGTGGAACCCGAAGAGTTAGAGGGTTCCGATGCAGATATAGATTAAACACACATGTTCATAATTTTAGGTATCCATGTAAAGCCAAGTATATTATGTAACCATTTCTGCCATCTTCAACCAGTCTTTGCTTTAGTCTTAGTGAATGCACTAGGTGGTACTACGATCCTTGGAGGTGATAATGGAGCTATAGGGACATCAATGCTTTTCTTAAAATCTAAAGAGGGCGGTTTACCAAGCACAGACTTAGAAGCTTTAGTGGGCCTAGAGGTATTTTGTTTCTTAGGATTCCGTAAACGAGACAAGATAGTTTTAGCATCACATTTATCATGACAATCAGAAAGCATACTTTTACGACATATAACACAAGAAGCTTCAGACTTAACATCAAAAGTACTTAAAGGTTCAGCATTCGTTACATCACTTTTTCCATTACATTTTTCAGATGCAATATCTAAAGTGGGTGCAAATTGAGTTTTATTCAAAGTCCTAGGGTGTTCTTCTACTTCAGCATTCTTTATTGATCTTTTCTTACGTTGCCACTTCCTATTCTTCCTTGTATTGCTCCTAGGCTGTGAAGTGCAGGCGTTGGGAAAAGAGGCAACTATTCATGTTTCAGTAGAGGGAAGCATATTAGTTTCTTGTGGTTTGGCATTAGATGTTCTTGAGTCATTTTGAATCTATTTGGGTGCAATTAATTTTGTGTTACTATCCCTATCTTGCTTAAGTATCACCAACTCTGCCTTTAGATCATGGATTTTGTGTAACAAATCTAGATTTTCAAAACGAGTGAGTCCGTCTCGTCGTAAAACATCTTTGGTATATGCCAGATGATTATCAACGTCTTTTGACGCTTTAGCACGAGTCTTTTTGAGTAAATCAAATATGACACTATATTCCTTTTTCACTTTTGAAATTTCTTGTTCATATTTTGAGATTTGACACTTCAAAGACACATTTTGGTCATCCAGTTGCTCAAGTTTAGGAGAAAGAGTTTTGGTATGCAACTGGTTGATTTTGTTTTGCAAATCGAGTTCACGATTATGACAATCTTTTTGACACCATTGAAGACGACGTTTTGCATTTGAAAGTTCGTTTAACAAACGTTCATTTTAAACTTTTAAAGACTCGATTTGTGACACAGTATCAGTATTCTCAACATTTTCAACAGAAACAACAGAATCCGCAGTGATAAAATCAAATGCATTTGCAAAAGAATGTAATAACACAACATTATGGATATCAGCAGAGATAACATCTTCCAAGAGTCGATCAACATCTTTTCGTAACATTTTCTTTTTACGTTTTGTATTTGAAATTGATGTTTTTGTTTGTTCGAAAACTCTTTTCATAAGTGCAAGCTCCTTGTGAAAATCCCTTTCCCAATATATAGCACAATTTTTCAAATTTCGGACACGAGGTAAAATTCTTTTCTGAAGAATATCTCTTTGTGCACGCGCAAGAGGCGATTTAAAATGTTCAACTTTTATTTCAAAACGAAATTCAATTTCACGTTCCAAGATTTTGATGTCCGAAATGAATGTTTCAAAATATTTAATAACGTTACATTTTTCGGCTAATGGTTTTATTTCACTGAGTGAAGGTAAAGGACCATTAATTTGTACACTATTGGAAAGGGGACCCTCAGAAGTAGGTGTGATAACCCAAGGTGTGTTAGAAAAATCCTTTTGTGCAACAAAAGTGACGGCTTTTGAATAGTTAAATGGTTTGTTATAAACAACATTTTCTAATTTTGATCGACTCTCGTCTTCTGCATCTAATTCCTCTTGACGGTTATATTCAGCAACACTCATAATGGAATCATCAATTCTATGTTCTGCACTGTAAACCTCAGGATTTGGTTTGAATGCTCTGTTTGAAAACTTAGGTTTATAATCAGCAAGATTCGGTCCATATCCATTTGGATTTGGTTTGAAAGTAAACTTTTGAATCGTTGTGATTGATTCACCATGTTTATAAACAACAGTTCAAAACTCTTTGATTTTGTTTTGTAAGTCGACAATTTCCTCAAGATAGTCATCTATTCGTTTCGTGGAATGCTTTTTGTACTCAGAGAACTATTTTTGACAAGTTAACAACTCAGACTTGGCTTTTTGAGTTTCCAAGGTAAGAGCATTAAGTTGTTGTTTATGATCATCTTTCAGTTGTTCTATTTGAGACAACAAAGCGTTCTTGGATGCTACTAGATCACGTATCTGTCGTTCTTGTGATTTTTTGTTTTGATGAGATTTAGCAAAAGTGACTTCAAAACCTTGTTCACGTTTTTGTTGAGTTTTGAAAACGTTGATTTGCCTTATTAAGCATTCATTATCCCTAGTTAACAGTGCATTTTTGTCCTTTAATTGCTTGCAAATTTCCAATCGAGATTCTTGGTCTTTAATTAAGGTAATGAGCTCAACTTCTAGATGAGACGAAGGTTCATCTTATTCAACGTGAGTCTCAACATGATCATTAGTCAGATCCTCAAGTATAACCACGGAGTCAACTTGATTATCAAAGGTAACCATAAGGTCATCTTGATCGTCAAATATAACTACGGGGTCTATTTGATTATCTTCGGAATGAGATGTAGACGGCGCATGTTGAACACTCTGATCCTTGTCAGATGTAGATGTTGGCTGAGATATCAGATCATTAATGAGTAAAGTTTGATCCGGTACCTGAGACAAGCCGTCAGTGTCATACACTGGGCCTGTGTCACTCATGTGGAGAGCTTGCATGTGTGCCATCAACATCACTGTTGCATTAGCCTGCAAGTCCTCCATGTCATCATCAGAATCTGCATCTGCCATGAAGCTATGTTCCTTGTTGGTAAGAGTTCCACCAGCTGCATCCTTGAGAGCCAAGATTAAAGCCTCTTTGTGATAAGCGCTGCCTTTTGTCCTCGGCTTGGGGCATGCATTAGCCAAATGACCCTTCTCATTACAGTTATAACAACGAAGACCATTAACCCCATTCTAAGCATTACCTTGTTCAACCACTTGAGCCCTTTGTTGTTGTGGAGTACCCATGTTATTCCTTCCCATTGTATTAAACCCTTGACCACCACCCATCTGACGAACATTACCACGATTCTGAACTTCAACACGTCCATTGTTAACAACAGCATGATTCCTTGTGTTAGATGAGGTATGAATGCGATTGTTGGATTTGTTAGAGTATCGGCCGAAGGCTCTAGCAATCATGACAAACCCTTGTTGCAATGCATCGAAAGCTTCTGCATCTTCATTGGATTCACTGTAAAGTGCTTCATAATTGTTGTTGTTGTATGGAACCAAGTGATTTTCTTGAGATTTTTGCTTTGATTGATCATATGGTGTGATTGTTGCAGTTGGTTGAGCAGTGGGTTGTGGGGGATTCGTGAATACATTTTGTAAGCTCGAGAGTTGAGGATAACCAGCTTGAGCCCACAATGCTAATTGTTGATTGTTCGGAAGTGAAGGTGAAACAGGTTGTCCACAGATAACTCTTTCTCTGTCAACTTGTTTTTGGTGGGGCTTCAAATAGTCGTACAACAATCCTTATGTAGCATGATGAAGATTTTTAACTTGACGGATGAAAATGACATACTTTTCCCAATCATGACCAAGACTACTCCGGAACTTAGTGTTGACTGCAATTCTTGGCATGATGATGTTGTGATTATCTAAGTCATTGATGATGTCTGAGAAGCGATGATGATATGACTCTAATGTCTCTCTGGGTTCAATCATGAAGTGTTCATAAGCCAAGTAGATTTTGGATTCCATGTCTTCTTGATTGAGTGCAGTGCCTTCCATGAGAAGATGAATATGTTCCCACATTGCTTTAGCAGTCTTTTGAGCATCAACACTTCGAAGGATTGGATTGGGTAATCCCAAAAGGATGTATTACATTTCTAGGTCATCGGCTTCGAAATGTAGAAGTTCATCAGCAGTGTGGTCAGAAAGAGTTGCAATGTTGGTGACATCACCTCTTGGTGGAGTAGCATTTGGATCTCCGGGTGTAATGACAGTAGGCATCTGAAATGGACCTTCCATGATGACCTTCTTCAAAAAATTTCCATGTGGCTTCTTTAGATCATAGAACCTAAAGAACTGTATTACCCGTTGATCATAGTTTCCGAGAGTGAGCATTGGAGGTCTATCAAGTGATCCAGCTTCATGTATGGATTGTTGGCTACTTAGAGCTTCACACATCTTTCCAAACCAAGACGGTTCCTTCATAGTATTCATGGACGGATGTTGATTGTGAAAGTTTGTGTAAGGTTGTACTTGAAGACTAGGTGGTGGTTGAACCATTTGTGGTGGAGTTGCTCCTTGTTGTGGAAAATGTTGTTGGTTAAATTGTTGTTGATAAACTTGTTGTTATAGATTGAATTGTTGTTGTTGTTGACTTAGTTGTTGTTGTTGTTGTTGTTGAGGATACACATGAGGAAAGTAGTTAGAGTATGGTGGTTGAGACATTTTGAAACTTGTGTTGATGATGGATCTTTGTAGTCGAATGAAACGTTGTTGATGAAGAGTCCTTAGGCGTAGAAACCAAGCTTAGGCAAAGAAAAACTTAGGCGTAAAAACACCAAACTTACGCTTAAATGTAATATTTACGCGTAGGATTAGCTTACGCGTAAGAATTGAGAAACACTAAGGTTAGGCATAAACTGAAAGTTAGACATAGAAAACTTATGCGTAAGATTAGCTTAAGCGTAAGACAAGGCTTAGGCGTAAGAAAATGCTTAGGCGTAAAGAGTTCTACGCGTAAGTTTTAGCTTATGCGTAAATTTAGGGTTTTCCCAAAAATCCTTTACACTTATTCCAGTGTAAAAGATATCCAAAGTCGAAGTATTTTCAGGCTTATCCAAGCAAGAAAACACTGAGTAGACCAAGAAAACTGAAGATCAAACCACGGATATCTTACGCGTAACTTTAGGGTTTTGTTATGCGTAAAACTTAACCAAAACTGATTTTTAGCCCAAAGTGTTTCTAAACCAGATTTTTGTGATGAAACAGCTTCAATACCACCAAAATAACACAAAAGTTTGAAACTTGATGATCCAAAACTTGTAGACACGTTACGCGTAGAAATGAACACACGTTTAAAATCAAGCTTAAAACCAATGAAATACACGTAAAGTTTGAAACTTTTTGCCAAAAACTGAAATTTTAACACCTAAAAACCTTGAAAGTACAAGAATCTTGGATTGTATAGTGTAAAAAATGAGTTTTTATGCGTGAGAAAGTTTATGAACCGAGAGTTACGCGTAACACTAAAATTTCAAAAACAAATTCTTTTCACCCAACTATTTGGCGATTGATACCACTGTTAGGTCACCATATTGTAAAACAAGCATCAATGATAAAGAAGTATAGATAAAGAGGAGGCGGATGAACACTAAACACACAAACACACACAAATATGATATGAAGAAAGGTTATGCGTAGGTGTATTATGTGAAAGAGAACAACCAACCCTCAAGTGAGGGTTTACAATATTATTTATAGGAGGGAACTAGGGCAACACACCAAGTTCCCAGCCTTTCCTTATTGGGCTTTGGATAGGCTCATGGGCTTTCTATATGAGCCTAACCTTGATTACTAACATAAAAGCCATAATTAAGCTAACTATTACATATTAATTACTAACACTTGAATTCTAGTTTAGGAGTGATTCCAACAGCATCAGTTTAATCCAAGAAATGATTCAGCTCTTCATGAAGCCAACGATGAAATCTTCTCGGCAATTTGAAGTTCGTGGCTAAAAGAACGAATAAAGAAATCTTTGGAAAGGCGATTCCTGATGCTCTTATCGCCAATAAAATGATCGAAGTCGACTACTACAAAAATTATCTCAAAAAGGCAACAAACTCCACTGTTGATAAGACACCCAACCCCACACCAACAAAATCAACCAAAACTTCATCCAAGTCATCTTATGCCAATCTTCCCAAGAAAAGACAAGAAAGATCCAAATCTGCAGATTCACCGACACAAAGTTAGAAGAAGAGAAAAGGTGAAGCAGGGAGAAGAAAAGGGTCCAAGAAACCTGAGATTGAAATGACTCTATGGGATGAAGATGATGCAGCACTCCAACAGGGCATTGAAGCCAGTTTGAAGAGTCTAGAGGAGTCTGAGAGACAACCTAGGAAGGGTGTGACAATTAATGAACCAGAATCAGTGCCACGTCACACCACTCCTGTTGCTGAAGGAAAGGGAAAGGGGAAGGCAGTAGAAGAGGTCGAGGAAGCTGCAAAAATGTTGTTAACGATATCCTCTACTGGTCTAAAGACAACCACTCAGTTCGAGCTCAAGAGACGAACTGCTGAATCTTCATCTGCTCAGGAGCCAAGTAGAGTAGAAGAAGAAACTTCGGAAGTCAATCTTGAATCCAGTGACACTGAGTCGGTAAAACAGGGGTATGAGGGTGGAGATGCCGACATGAATGAATCAGACATGCAGGTAGAGGTGCAAAAAAAGGTTAAGGAAACAGAAACTGAAGTTCAAAGTACGGGGTTAGGATGAAATTAGCTTATTCAAAAAACATATCCGAATCTCCAGGAATCTCTAAAGCAAAGATCTGAAGAACAAGCTCGCCTGGATGAAGTAAACTTCTCAATTGAATCCATGTCATCGCTAAAACACCTAGAAACAGATATTACCTATGGTGACCAATTTCTTAGAGATAGACTGTAACATATTGGATTTCACAAACACATCAAACCATAATCACATGACGCGTTAACAAGTTTTAGAGAGAGAAAGTTCTAGTGAAAGAAATGGAAGAGAGTTGGGAACTATGTGAAACAAAGAAAAATGGTATTGAAGCTCCAACCCTCTACCTTGGGAGGTAGAGGGTATTTATAGTGTCTTACAATAAACGCCACCTCCGGGCTGTGGATCAGGCATACAGTAGGTAAAGACCCGTCCGTCCTCCATGGTTTTACTTGACTAACTACTTACTAACATTAAATAACTACGGCTACGAGCTTTCTAATGATTACATATACTTGAGGTGACCGACACTTTAATGACTGAATTTTCTAATTCCTAACAATCTCCCCCTAAGGGAGGTCACCTCAATTTACACATAATACAAATAGATATTACATTAAGATTGTTCTTGAATTCTTGTTTAAGTTCTTTGCTCAGTAGCTCGTAGTCTTTGATTCTTCATGTTATCCATGTTTGAATAATTCAAGTGGAGGTCTTTAACTGATCCACGTGAAGATGAGTTTTTAGCCAGCTTTGAGATCATCAGCATACATAAATCTATGACTCTTCCTTTGTAGTATTGGTATTATATGATGTTGTGACATTTTGGACCGACATGCTCACATTCTGGATCATGATTTCTTCTTATCAGAGTAGCGGAAGCTTTAGTTGATACATGATATTTGCAGCAGCGTAACAGAAGCATGGAGTGAAGATATCAGAGTCGTTGATGCACTTATCATGATTTCTTTTGAGATGAATGTGTTGTGTGAGCATGCGGCTATGGATTGACCTCTCCATTGTGATTAGCTGCAAACGTTGGGCGTACCTGCATACAAGAGTTAGCAATAAAGAGCACGAAAGTGTCTTTGAACACTATTGTTGAATTGAGGTACACGGCCCACGGTTCCCCGTGATCAGTACAAGTACTGCCTGTGATCAGGTATAATTTCGAAGAATCTCCTTGACAGGGTTTCGCAGCTGCTCTAGTTGTTCTCAAACCGGAACGTCTCAAAGAAGACAACACGAAGTGAGTGAACCAGCGAATTTGAGATTCACTGATTGATGAAAAGAGATTTGAAAAACAATCGTGTACTGCTCAAGATAAAGTGTTATTGCAATACAACGAAGGTTTTAAAGAAAATCAATTATCAATCATAAACACCTTTTATTTTTGAAATATTAATACACAGTCGATGTGCTAGAGAAAAGAGTTTCAAGCACAACGACCGGTTTTTCAAAGGTAACCGTCAATCCATAACCTGAACCAGGATTGATTCAAAAATTTGAATCGCCCCATTATTTCTGTTCAGTTGTCACATGGTTGATCTATTGGATAGATCTCACATGCCACCTACCAAGATCTTGTTTGATGTTGGCTCTAGAAGGCTTTCCATCTTCATTGTGAATATGTTTGCATATCACTCAGATGTTCTGGCAATACCACAAGGATAATGCGTAGGACTCTAAAAGTATATTCTCTCTTTCCACATTGTGTGAAACAGAGAGTATTCATTGATTATGTCCTTAACGAGATTTATTGATGATCTCGTGGCTCTAGACTCAATTGTGCACATTTGGTTCCTATGCCGGAGACTAGGGAGAGGGTCTCCTTCTTCAATATCAACCATCTCTAAGAGGAGGTCGATAGATAATGTAGGTTCCCCTGTGAGAATGAAACAAGTCCTTTTAAGAGGAACTTGAGTAGCTTGGGAAGTTGTAGTGCAGTGCGTCACTGGGTCCATGACGTCTTGTCTTCAATACCGGTGTTACCTCGGTAACAGCCAGTAGCATATGAATTGAACTCGGTTTCTGCCCTAAGGTTGAAAATAATGGAGGGCTATTTGTTTTCACCCTTTTCTCATTTATTTATTTTTCATTCTTCAACCCCTTCAGTGCTTACCGAGACTTCATTACTAGAACCTTGTTGGGTTTATTCCAGTTCTAGCTCTATCTCGGTCCGCACTCTTCCCATATCTCACTTTTCTCCTATTTTCATCATACCTAAGAACTTTACACTATCTAGTGGATTGTCCCTGGGTAGATCCCTCCGGCTCTGGCGGGATCATGGGAACGAATGCCTAACCTAACCATCCTTATATCACCATACATAAAGTAAATTTGGTCGGTCTATTTGGTATTGTTCATCTGCCATTGGAACCAATTGAAAACCATTTGAAAAACAATCCAAGTACTTGAGATATATTATCAAAGCATTTTATACCTGAATCATTTTTGATATCTTAGAAACAGCTCCCCCTCAACATGTGCATCATAATTTTAATTAGTTTTGGCACATGAAGGCAAGAGAATTTGAAAATCTCAGATTAAAAGAACGAAAGATTCGATTCTTTGATCAACAATTTCTAAAAGATATCAACATCACTTTCCCGATCAAGATTAGTAGTTTTCATACTTTGTTAAGAATATTTTAGGAAAGGATGTGGTTTTCAAAAAAAAAATTGCTCCCCCTCAATATGTGCATCGAGATTTGAAAGAGTTTTGTACATATTAGGGAAAACCTGCACTTTGGAACAAATTAATCACGTTTCAATCCTTTTTGGTTTAAAATAGATGCTCCCCCTTAACATGTGCATGGAAAATTTGAAATCGTTTGGCACATGAATGGAGGAGAGTTTGCTAAACACTTATAAAACCAATTATCGAATTATCAGTTTAAATCCAATTTAAATCACAAATTCTCCCCCGATCACAATTTTCAAATCCTTTGAGATTTGTGATCTCTATTGATTTAAATTAAATTTTAAGAACTTTTGAGGAGAATAGTGACTTGCTTTTGAAAAACATTTTAACTGATAAGGATCGGACTTAGAGACTTTAAACTCCATTGATCAATTATGCATAAATATCTATTGAAAACACAAAATTATCCAAGGTCTTGCACCACTTGTATAAAACATTGTTCATTTTGATTATCCAAAAGTAGACCTTGCTTGTTTACGTGCCAATTGTTTTAAAAAAATACTCTTTATAATTCGATTGAAATCATTCTCCCCCTCAATCAATGACACAAGTTGTTGATTGAGAGATAGAGATTTTGACAGATGATAAGCTCAGATGATTTTCAAAAATAATAGATTACGAGGTATTTTCAAAGAAATTTTGTTTGCATAAGATGACAAATATTTTTCAGAAGAATCATTAGACGGAAAAATATTTGGAAAGAAAACATTTGTCTTTTTGGTGACAAACATTTGTTTTAAGAATCAGTGCATGAGATTTGAAAAAAAAGATTAAGCATGGCTCTGTTCTTTACTTTTAAAACGGGTTACTGCCTGAAATGACAATAAACCACCATTTTTCTCCGCCTCATTTTTTTTATTTTTTTAAAAGCAATTTATGTACATTCGAAGAACATTTAAAAACCCGTGACATTCTTTGAATGTCAACACAAATTTCGTAGATGAAATCGAATAAAGAAAAACATGACAAAATAATAATATTTTTGGTATTTTTCAAGATTTTCTATTTTTTTATGGATTTTTGAACATTTTATATTTTTCTATTTTCTTTTGTGGGTTTTGAAATTTTGTATTTTTGCTTTTTGAATAAATATATACAAGAGATAGATGAAGAAAAAAACCATTTACTCCTCGTCTTCCTCTTGAAGACGTTTGAGTGTTTCCGGTTGTAGGCTCTTTAGACCAAGTCGTGGAAGGATAAACTCAAAACGTTCTCTAGGAAGAGCTTTGGTGAAGATGTCTACTAACTGGTATTCAGTCCTCACAAAATAGAGTTCTACCACACCTTTTTTCACTTGTTCCCGAATGAAATGATGTCAAATGTCGATGTGCTTTGCTCTTGAATGTTGAACGTTGTTGCAAGAGAGAGCAATGGCACTTTTGTTATCACAATACAGAGGGATTTTGTTGAATTCAAAGCCATAGTCAGATAATTGGGATCTCATCCATAGGATTTGAGCACAACAAGATGACATGGCTATGTATTCAGCCTCTGTAGAGGATATAGAAGTACTCATTTGTTTCTTTGAATACCAACTCACAAGCTTATCACCCATAATCTGAGCACCTCCAGACGTACTTCGACGTGTATCTTGACATCTTGCATGGTCAGCATCTGCATAGGCTGTTAGTGACATACCGGTGTCCTTCGGGTACCAAAGTCCCATGTTGATGGTTCCTTGGAGATACCGAAAGACCCGTTTAACCGCTTCAAAGTGCTTTTTGGTAGGCTTAGCCTGGTATCTAGCACACATGCGTACAGCGAACAGAATATCAGGTCTACTGGCTGTGAGGTACATCAGGGATCCAATCATACTTCGATATTTCGTTTGATCTACCATGATCCTTGACTGGTCCTCATCCAGTTTGGTACGTTCCACCATGGGAGTGTCAACGATGTCACAAGTGTCAAATCCAAATTTCTTTAAAATTTCATTTGTATATTTAGATTGATTAATAAAAATGCCTCCAGGACTTTGTGAAATTTGTAATCCCAAGATAAATGACATTTGTCCCATCATTGACATTTGAAATTTGGAGCCCATCTCCTTAGAAAAACGGTCACATTCATTGGGGTCAGTCGAGGCAAAGATAATATCATCAACATATATTTGAACGTGAGTTAAATGTTTGCCTGACTTTCTGGTGAACAATGTTGGATCAACTGCTCCTTTGCTGAATCCAGTAGATAAAAGAAAATTTGATAGCGTGTCATACCATGCCCTTGGAGCTTGCTTCAAGCCGTAGACATGAGTAGGACGCTCTGGATTCACAAAACCTTCCGGTTGGTTGACGTATACGACTTCTTTAAAATCTGATAGACTATCATATTCTTACTTGCAGCATAGCCAGGAAGATTCTGATTGCCTCGATGCGTGCAACTGGAGCAAATGATTCTTCAAAGTCAATACCTTCCTTTTGACGATATCCTTTTGCAACCAATCTAGCCTTGTTCTTTAATACATCGCCATGCTCATTAAGTTTTACTTTGAAGATCCACTTTAGAGCAATGATCATAGCACAGTCAGGAGCAGGTACTAATTCCCATACATCTAGTCGATCAAACTCATGAATTTCATCTTGCATGACATTGAACCAGCTGTCTTCATTCATGGCAGTTTTAACATCTTTTGGTTCGACCTTGGATAGTACGGAGTTGAAGAAGCACCATAAGGCATCAATTGCAAGTTGTTTGCGAGTGGATACTGGACGAGAGGGATTTCCAATGATGTTGTCCAATAGGTAATCATGTGTCCATTTTCTAAGGTATTCGTGTGGTTGTTGTTGAGGAACTGAAGTAGCAGTGTTGATTTCTCCTGATGAAGATGGTTTTGATGATGATTCAGGAGCAAATATGTTTTCAAAGGGTTCGGGAGTAGCAAAGGGATTCTCTCCATCAAGGGTGCCAGAAACAATTCCATGATGTACACTCGATGATTGATGATTTGTTGATGAGACAGAGTGATCAGCAGCAGGCACTTCTTGACTTAACGACATAGAAACTGAAGGGTTAACTTCATTGACAGGGATAGAAGTAGCCTCTGTTGATGGAATTGACAGATCATTAGCAATTGGCTCATAGTGTTCATCAAACATTGGATCAAACTGTTTCTTCAAGTCATCTTCTGAAGGAGATACATAAGGAGTTGTTGGCGAAGAATCGTATACAAGAGTAGAACTGATGGGACTACTTGATGATGCGGGTCCAGAACTGGGTTGTCCAGGAGCCATTTGACCGGTTAGCTCATCGAACGTAACGTGAATTGTTTCCATGATATTTCGGGTTCTTTTGTTGTAGATTCGGTATCCTTTTCTGCTTGGTGCATATCCTACAAAAACTCCAATGTCCGCTTTAGCTTTAAGTTTGCCTAAGTCTTGACCCTCATTAGTTGGATAGCACAATGCACCAAACACACGAAGGAATGAAAGATTAGGTTTTTGATTGTGGACAAGTTCATATGGATTTTTTCCATGAGAAGTGTGAATTAGGGATCGATTTTGAGTGCAGCATGCAGTGGCAATAGCTTCAGCCCAGAGAAACATTGGAACCTTTGAGTAAATCAGCATTGTTCTAGCGGCTTCTACAAGAGTTCGATTTCGTCTTTCAACAACACCGTTCTGTTGAGGAGTTCGTGGAACACTTCTTTGATGACTGATTCCAACACTTTCATAAAACTCACAAAGTTGTTTATTGACAAACTCAGTTCCATTGTCTGTTCGGATGATTCTGACAGTTTTGTTAAGTCGAACCTGCAGCTATTTGATAAGTTTAATGATGATATCTGGAGTTTCGTCGTTTGTCCTTAGGAACTTAACCCAAGTAAAACGAGAGTAATCATCAACCACAACTAACACATATTTCTTCCCAAAAATATTTTGCACTCTCATGGGTCTACATAAATCCATGTGAATGGTATGAAGAACTTCCATAACTGAGTTTGTAGGTTTGGGTTTGTGGGCATACTTCTTGCTTTTTCCCAATTGGCATGCTGAACAAAGATGATCCTTTTCATACTTTAGTCTAGGTAAGCCTATTACTAAGTCCTTTCTGGAGAGATCATTTATGGTGCCAAAGTTCAGGTGATTTAGACGACGATGCCATAACCATGACTTTGTTTTCGAAGTCTTTGACAACAAGCAGATTGGAGAAGACTTCATCATATCTTCGATAGAGATGGTGTATAGATTTGAACCACGTGTTCCTCTTAAAAGTTCTTTACCATCAAGTTCTCTAACGAAACAAGTATGTTTTCTGAAAGCCACTTCTAGATCAGAATCACAGAATTGACCGACAGAGAATAAGTTATGACCAAGACCTTCAACGTAATATACCCTAGAGATAACACTATCTCCAACAACATAATCTCCATAACCCATAATTGCACCGAAATGATCATTCCCGAATCTAACAGTCCCGATGAATTTACTCACAAAGTTCATGAGCCGTGACCAGTCTCCAGTCATATGCTTGGAACAGCCTGAGTCCAGGTACCACAGAACGATTTGAACGATCTGCAATTGAACACATACAAGAATGGATAACTGGATAAATGTGATCCCCATGCAAGAATGGGTTCCATTTGGTTAGTAACAGTGATTGGAACACCCACATCAGAAGTAGAAATAATGGAATCATCAGGGATAGATGCAGTACTAGTGTCAGTATTTGACCTATTCAAAGTATGTTGATTTCTTAAAGGAATAGTTCTACCAGTAGGCATCCATTTCCTAATGGGCATTGATCTAGATAATTTAGGGTACATCTCATTAAGATTGAATTTGCGGCCAGTATGTATCCACTGATAACCTATGTTACTAAATTTCCTTCCTGTGGGATTCTAATGTTTTCTAACCTTCTTCCGCCATTGCTTTCTACCCTTCTTAGCTTGATTTTTTGCATTAACAATACTAACAGGGCATTTAACAGCATTAATCAACTCATTCACACCACATTCATGATTAGTAACAGAAACCAAGCAATCATCATTACATGTTTTGCCAAAAGTAGTAGAATTTGAATTAATTACAGTATGCTTATAGCTAATACTAGAATCAACACGATTCGTTTTATTCAACTCAAACTTAATGTTCCTAGGGTGATCTTCTACTTTCTTCCATTGCACATTTTTAGCTTGCGAGGTCCTATCTTGCTTTGTATTGCCTGGAGGCTTTGACCCGCATGCTATTGTGTCACTGATTACTCCTGTAGAGGGAATTATGGGAACATTAGTTGGTTGGGCTACCTTATGCATTCCTGAACTAGAAGTGTAGGGATCTGTACTACTTGAGGGTACTTTAAAGTTCACTTTCTTAACACTGGGCATAGAATGGTTTGCATACTTAGCACTAGGCATAGAACAAGGCATAACAGCTTTATTTTTCTCACATAAGGATTTTGGACATGTTGCTTTTAAACATTCTAATAGCTCCTGAGATCGTTTGGCCTGAATGCAAGCAAACCTAATTTCACTATCAAGTGGCTTGTTTATGTAATCTTCTTCAACAATCTCACGGAGACATTCTAGACTATCCTTAAGGTGAGCGAAATAGTTATGAAACACAAGTTCGTTATTTCTAAGATGAGGAGGAATATATTTAACAGTCACAGTATATTTGCAGTCTGCAGATGACTTTGATACAACATTCTCATTAAAGACAAGTGGCATTTTCCCTTTTTCCTGACTCCTCAGATTCTCAATTTCCTTTTGTAAAGATGTTATTTTTTCGTTGTTCTTGTCACGAGTGACTTTCATTGAATCATATAACTCTTTAAAGTGTCGTTTAACCTTTTCATTTTCTTCTAGAAAACTCTCATTTTCCTTTTGTAAAACATTAACCAAGTTTTGAAGATGAAAAGTTTGAGAGCACTGAGAATCTAAAGGAGGAGGCATTTGGCAACCAGTCACGTTGTTCTTTTCACCCTTTAATTGTGAAATTTGGGCTTTCAACTTTCTGATCGTGTTACAATGAGCTTGAATCTGTTCGTCACGTTTGTTTATTTCAAAAAGTGAATCAAACTCTGGAACATTTGAGGATGTCTTGATGTTTGAGGTTTTGACATTTTCCTTGAGATGTTGATATTTTAATTGCAAATCAAAATGTTCAACTTCTAGCTTAGAAAGGTGTTTTACCAAATTGTCGTGATCATCCTGATCAATTTTATCATTTAGCTCTGAGTTTTTGTTTTCAAGCTCAATGACACGATCATGGGAGACTTTCAAAGCAACAGTTAATTCATGAAATTGAGAAGCAGTAATAGAATGCTTAGTAACAGTATAAAACATATCTTGAGCCACACAACTTAATACTAAGTTCTCATTTAGGATATGCAAATTCTTCCTTTCAATTTCATTATATTTGAGTTCCCATTCATAATCATTTACCTCAACAATCATTGCATCAAATTCTTTTTCCATTTCTTTGATATCTGAGTTAATCCCCTTTTGAAGACTTTCAAATTGACCTTTTAATTATTTAAAGAAAGGCATGACCTCAGTTAAATAGCATTCTTTAGTTTGCTCAAAACCCCTTTCCCCTTCAGTTATCCCTGTAGGTGTGATTCTCTTCTTACATGTCTTCTCAAAATCAACAAATAGTTGATAAACAACATACAGGCTGATTAAGGTCTTGCTATTAGTGGCAATAGTTCTAGGAACTAAGTGCATTGGTGTATTTGGAGGATACACAGTGGCTGCAGGCATTTTCCTAAGGGGAGTGTTTGTTTCAACAAGTACATTAACTTTTTGTTTATCCATATCTTTCTTCCAAAAAATATGTTCTGGGGTTAATTGAGTTTGATGCTTAAACATGTTTAGGGAGATCCAATTTTCCTTAGTGTAATCATGGGGTATGATCGTTATGTTATTCTTTTTACATGCATGATCGTTAAGCTTCTTATCCATTTTCACCCTAGATGCATCTTCTAATTTTCTATCCTCTTCTGTGCTTCCAATACATGATGGTGTTTGCCTAGGCTTAAGAATCTCATTACCATCATATAGTACCTTATGAGCAGCTCTAGCCTTTTTACCTACCTCGGGATTTGGCTCTTCAACAATGGGAATACTATGCTTATCGCTTAAGACTCTATGCTTAGTGATCATATGAGCAGTCTGAATGGTATTCCCTTGTACGTACAGCTTATTTTCAAACTTGTTTTTCAAAGTTTTTAGGTTGGAAAATTCATTTAAAAGTTTTGATTCCTTAGCATTAAATTCCTGCTTAAGCACTTTCACATTTTCTTGAAGTTCTTGTTTTTGCTTAGCAGTTTTAGAAAGCTTTTCTTTTAAGGAATCTAGCTCTTATTTTAGTATTTCTTCCCTAAAATTACTTTTTCTAATAATTGCACGCATTTGGTCATCCATTTCCTGCTCACGGGTAGTTAATACAAACTTAGCACGTTGTTCATACATAGCAACTTGTTCTTTATAGGCATTCAGTTCAGAGATAACAGAATCATCAGGGGACATGCAGTGTATTCATCAAAGACATAGTCATCATTGACTGCAGAAGATGCATCACTTGGTACAATCACACTTTCACTTTGTGTCACATATTGATCATAGGGGAAAAGATTACTATTACCCACATTATCCATATCTGATTCATTAGTTACATGTGTTTGTACATTGATATGCATCTCTTGCTTATCAACTTCATCGTACAGTTTTAATACCTCAGAGATGATTGATTCTTTGGAAGGACCAACCTGCTTTGATGATGAGACCTTTGGAGAGACCATTGGAGAAATGCTAGCCATTAATATTGTTTGGGCAGTAGGTTCATCATCGACATCAGAGTCATATGCATCACAATCGGCAACTTGAAAGGCATTTTGATGATTGTGACCTATGTCTTGAATTGGCTGCTCATCTACATCTGCATCATATGTCTTAACATTCCCTTCTGCAAGAAATAACAACTCCTCTTCATCCAAAACTGCACCATTGTCCTGATCTTGCACAAGCAACATCTTGTCTCTGAAGTATTCTGCATTTTGAGGACGTTTTAGAGATGTGCAGTTCCTTGCAATGTGTCCATCACCACCACAATTGTAGCACTTGATTGGCTTTACTTCTCCCTGATTGGTATTTCTTCCACGATTCTGATTAGCCACATACCCTCCACCTCTTCCCTGTTCATACTGCCTTCCTTGAACTGGTTGCACCATAACCTTTCCATCTCTGACAACAGCATGATTGTGTAGATTGGATGCAGTTCTAATCTCATTGTTAGTGTGAAGACTGTTAGTATGTGGATTGAGGGTCAAGTTTTGTTTAACCATAAGAGCCAGTTGATTGATGAAGTGTTCCATGACTGCATCAGCATCAGGTTGCTTGAACCTCAGATCTGGAATGAGCTTGTAGTTTCCATTACCCGTAGGTATGATTGAGGAGCTTTGGTGGCAATTCCAACATTTGTGTAAAAGGCTGTTGAATCATTTGAAGAACTTGTTTCTCCCTGTTTAGTTTTGAACTGTTCAAGAATCATTCTTTCAAACATAGCATGTCTCTCGTTCTGAAGGAGGAAGGCATACAGTTGCTCATAGTTGGTGTTCTTCAATCCTTTGGTTAGCTTCACAGAGGTGACAAATTTATGCCATTCAGGATTCATGTTGTTCACAAACTTTGAGTTCAGCTGAATATTTGGCATGGTCATTTTGATATTCCTCATATCATTCACAAGCTTGTGGAATCTCACGTAATATTCATAGACACTTTCTTCTGGTTTCATCTTAAAGTGCTCAAATTCATCATACAGTTGTGATTCTCTGTCTTCCTTAGTTAATTCAGAACCCGAGAGAAGCATCTTGACATTATCCCAAACTGCCTTGGCTTCAGTGTTGTGATTGATAAGCTTGTAGATATCTTTTGGAAGACCCTGAAGTATAATGTTTGAAGCCCTGATATCTGCATCGAATCTCTTTTTCTCCTTATCACTAAGCTCATCATACGTCTTTGGTTTGTCCAATCCAAATATCATTGTTCCATCTGCAGCAGTATCAATTATGTCTCTTGTAGTCTCAATCTGATAAGGTCCTTCATTAATTGACTTGAGAATGTTAACTCCATTTTCCTTTCCTAGACAATACAACCTAATTCGTTGAGCCCATGAGTCATAGTCAGTTCTGTCAAGCATGGGTGGACGAGTGTCTGAACCAGCTGCTTGAACGTCCTCAA
>BPTQ01000001.1:109227500-109262664 GCA_019973895.1 Chrysanthemum seticuspe
TCTTACACTCGTTTTTCGGGTTCCCAATCTCACTTGAAAACCAAAAACTACATTTTGGTTTCCCTATCTCTCGCTAGGAGCAATGCTTGCTCAAGCTTGAACTGCCTTCTTAAGGTAATACTTGGAACCTGTATAGAAGATCAACTAAAGTTTTTCTGTAAGATCAGGATACCGAGCCTTCCTCCATAACTATGGAAGAAGCTTAACATCTCTCCACAGATGTTATGCAGGAAGTACCTTCACTGCCAAAAGCTCTAATAACTTGGGTGCCTGTACTAACGGTCCACACAACCCGAGTTCTCTCTACAATCCTCACATCTGCGATCACTCACTTTTTAGTTTGAGTATAAGTACGCAGTACGCATGAATATGAGTTTGATTTTTCACTCACTAGCGTCTACACTCCTAACATCTCTCTTGAGCCCAACACACCTGGCAATCATGTCCGTGGGTTCAATAATCTCGAAAACCGTCACTTCCATGAAGGACGTATTGTAGACACCTCTCTACAATTCGAAGAAGGTATCAATACCTCCTTCCGAGCCATAGGACTAGAATGTCTTTTTGAAATCAACTAGAAGATATGTCCAAGGTTCATAATGGAATTCTTCCGTCAAGTTCGAACTCGTTCGTAACGAGGATCGCTCTCTATCCCTTTGGTTTTACATCAAAAACCAAAAGTTCACTCTAACCCTTGGGCTTTTTGCTCACATTCTCCGGATTCCAAATCATGGACAAAGTGCCTTCACCGAAGATTGGTCTCTTGATTCTCTCTTCAACTTTCGTGAAGAAAATAGTCCATATTGTTGTGACAACCCGTATTTTCAGGTCATTTCTCAGAACAATTCATGCCTTACAATTTCAACATTTATCGTAAACCAGGTTTACGTGTTCCAAATTCGCGTAACCTTTATGGTTTAGCGGCGAATTCATGATCATATCATCACGGACATTTCATATGGACTAAGTTTAGTCTACATTTCATTAGCATCATTTGCATCATGTTAGTTCATTCATGACTTTGCATTTCACCTTAAACGCGTAAATTTTATATTAAATAAACGTTATCGCGTGAGTTATTATTTTGAACATTTAATCCGTTACTTCTAAAAATGATCCCGATATATTTTTATACTTACATTTAGTTTATAAAAACAATATTTTGAGTTTACCTAGTGTTTTAAATTTATTTTGTATATAAATCGTTAAATTTATATTATTACGACGTTTTTCTTAAAAAACGACACGATAATTACTATATCACTCAAATCTTTCAAGAAATGTATTTTTACAATTTTTATTGTCACACCCCCAATTTACCTGTTTTGCAGCGGAATGGAATTACTGGGGATTGACTGTCATAGCATCACAGTTACAGATATATTGAACGACCTAAAGTGTCGTTTTGGAAAGCACATCGTTTGATTTATTAAAACAATCAGAGTTTACAAAGTATAGGTCCCAAATGAAAATCAACTTGTGCGGAAATAAGTTTGTTACAATTCAAACGATGTTTTAAAGTACATAAAACCCAAGTGAGACGCGTCGTCATCGCGACTCCATGATGTGTCCAAATGCATGCCATGAAGTGAATGCCTTAGATACCTGAGATAAAACATGCTAAAAGTGTCAACACAAAGGTTGAGTGAGTTCATAGAGTTTGAGTTGAAATGTAAAGCCTTTCAAAATCGTTTATGCAGCAAAGGCATTGTAAATCCACTCAGTTCCAAGTTTCGCCCATACAAAACTTGCAACCTGTGTATTCACAACCCATTGCCAAAATGTAATATAGTTTATGTTCAAGCCCACAACGTCAAATGAATTCACAAAATAGTGCCTAACTTAATGTATCAATAGTTACTTGATATAACAAATATGAGTGTTGATCAAATCGTTCCAAGACCGTTAGTCCATGATTGTACCAAGTCCGTTAGTACATGAATATACCAAGTCCGTTAGCCCAATGTTATACCAAGACCGTTAGCTCAACATTATCCAAGTCCGTTAGATCAATATTATCCAAGTCCGTTAGATCAATATTATACCAAGTCCGTTAGCTCAATGAATGTACCAAGACCATTAGCTCAATGAATATACCAAGACCATTAGCTCAATGAATATGATATGGAAGTTCTAAGTGTGGCAAAACTGTTACTACGCATGACTAAGCATTCAGTTCAGTTAAACATGTAGTTTCAAATAATCATGATAGTTATGAAAATAATTGAGCATGTATCTCCCCCAAAACATTTATGAAAACAAGTAAAAGCAGGGGCTATGAAACTCACTTGGACAATGATGCGATGGCAAAAGTGAGTACACCGAAATGTAGCGTGATACTCGAAAATGACCTATTACGAATGATATGATATGTAATGAGTTGCAATGTAATGTTATGCATGCATTTCGTATGTTATTTATACCATTTGCGAGTTTTGAAAATATTACTTATCGTCGAAAAATACTCGTTTGACGTCTTGACCACTCAAAAATCACTTTACAAGTATTTACGTCAAAATGTCATCCTACAATGGTTTTATAATGATTTATAGTGAAATTATCACTTTTCGTCGTAAAACAATGTCGTCGGAATTTTTCATGAAAGTGATAAAAATAGCTTCGAAAAACTAGTCGTAAAATAGTGTACGTCGAACGTTAGAGAACGAACTCGACGGTTTTGGAAAGTTTGTATCGAAATCTAGAAGTTTCAGTTCAGGAGTTTTCGTCATAAAGGTCTCGAACATAAAGATAATAAGGGTTAAAGATAGTGATTTTGTCTAATTGTTGTGTAAAAAGTGAGTTTCGGCCAAGTTTAAACATCCATAAATAATTTATTACAACTCCGCTATACAAACGGTTGGTTGTTTTGAAAAATATGCTCGGTGAACTTGATTTTATTAGAAGACAATTCGTTCCAAAAAGTTCCACATCATGGTTAAAAACAGCCTCCAACATGGTCGTTTTAGCTACCGTAACACTTGTATCGTAAAATAATATAGTTTTTCAGAAAATAATAGTTACGGCAATTTTATGAAAACGTGCATATCTTTGTCGTTTCAAATCCGTTTTCTACGTATAATACGTCCTTAGCTTCGTATCAAAGTATACTAATATATTTTTGACAAGTCGAAATAATTTGTGAAGCTTAAGGCTCATTTTTGACTCGTACAAACCAAAAATAGTATGCTGAAATTTCTGAAAAATATATATTTCGTCGTCAAACTTGTAAAATCCATAACTTCTTCGTTATAACTCCGTTTTAATCCGTTCAAGCGGCCACGGATTCGTTTTAAAGTATATTTTCTAAATATCAAGGCCAAAAAGTCGTGCCTACTGTCGGATTTTCCAGAAAATCAAAACAAGGACAGAACATATTTTATACGTATCAAAAATAGTTTTTATCGTACCAAACCTATTCTAATCCCTTCAAATCAACTCCAAAACTAATCTAATCCTACCATACACCTTCTTAGGGTGTCATGGGTTCCTAGACATCATCAAGACCAAAGGATACCAAGGGGATAATTATAGGATGACCATATATATAAATAACTCTAAAAATCATGTAAAATGGTATAAACAACACAAGCCTTGCATGTTTGCTCCAAAAATGAAGAGATGAATATGAGATGATAATGAAACATGAAAAATGAAAGAAACATGCTTACAAGTTAATATGATGAGGTGCAAGGAACAAGGTTAAACTTAAACACTCTTGGTTTTTATTTCAAAACCTTATAAAGAGTATTATCTAGATTGTAATGAACTTGAACTTGAAAAAAAATGATGATCCCTTGTGAAGACCCTATATGGCCGGTTAGGAAGGAAAACAAAGAAGAGAGAAAACAACTTGACTTTACTTGAATGGTTCTTGTGAATGAATGAAATGTGTAAAAGAAATATTGTGTATAAATCTATCTTATGTAAGAAATAAGTTACCAACCCATGACTTTCCCCCCTCCAAGGCCGGTTTTTAGGGGATTCTTGTCAATGAAATATCTTTTTTTTTTTTTTTTTTTTTTTTTTTTTACTTGCATGTACTTGATAAAAATGTGTAAGTAAATATTATGAAATAATAACTTGTAAGGTAAATGGTAGCTTTTAGGTAAAAGAAATTTTTAATAGATCAAAGTAAAGTATAATGAGATCATAAAAATTGTAAAAATACATTCCTTGTGAAATTTGAGTGATAAAATAATTATCGAGTAGTTTTTAAGAAAAGTGTCGTAATAATATAACTTTAATGATTTATATACAAAATAAATTTAAAACACTAAGTAAACTAAAAATATAGTTTTTATAAACTAAATGTAAGTATAAAAATATGTCGGGATCATTTTTGGAAGTAACGGATTAAATGTTCAAAATAATAACTCACGCGATAACGTTTCTTTAATATAAAATTCACGCGTTTAAAGTGAAATGCAATGTCATGAATGAACTACCATGATGCAAATGATGTTAATGAAATGTAGACTCAACTTAGTCCAAATGAAATGTTCGTGATGATATGATCATGAATTCGCCGCTAAACCTTTAAGGTTACGCGAATCTGGAACACGCAAACCTAGTTTACGATAAATGATGAAATTGTGAAGCATGAATTGTTTCGAGAAATGACCTGAAAGTACGGGTTGTCACATTCGCCCATCCAAAAAGGAATTCAGTCCCTGAATTCAGTTCGTGTTGGTCTCTCGGGTTTAGGGTTTGATGTGGCAAACTTTCCCATTCCCGAGCAAAACCCTCAAAAGACTTTTTACCAACCAATTTTCACTTAATCTCACAACTCATCAAACAAGAACTGTCATGAGATTAGGCTAAATTGGTTTGAAGGAGGACTTTTGAAAATTCGGCTCGATTACGGAATTGCTTACACATATAAGCCTACTACTCCCTTCATTGCATGATTCTTCCTTAATTAGACATAGGTGATCAGGCTATGTATAATTTAGGAGTAACTATGCAATGCTTGGACTAATCGACTCATATGTTGTTTGGTGTTGAGTCAACTGATGTTAAAATTTTGATAGGAAATGACAGGGCATTCACCACGTCAAAGTGATGTGAGGAAAGGATAATGGGATGGGTATTTAAGGGCATCCATGTGACAATCATTTGAAATGAAAGTAAATAACTCGAAAAATGTACGTATAAATCGCATGCAAAGTGAACATGCACTTATGATGAAATGATGAGATGCTATGATGATGTAGTTATAGTCTAGGGTCAATGATGCAACCTAGTTCTCTATAACCGAAGCTCTGATGCCAATCTGTCACACCCCCAATTTACCTGTTTTGCAGCGGAATGGCATTCCTGGGGATTGACTGTCATAGCATCACAGTTACAGATATATTGAACGACCTAAAGTGTCGTTTTGGAAAGCACATCGTTTGATTTATTAAAACAATCAGAGTTTACAAAGTATAGGTCCCAAATGAAAATCAACTTGTGCGGAAATAAGTTTGTTACAATTCAAACGATGTTTTAAAGTACATAAAACCCAAGTGAGACGCGTCGTCATCGCGACTCCATGATGTGTCCAAATGCATGCCATGAAGTGAATGCCTTAGATACCTGAGATAAAACATGCTAAAAGTGTCAACACAAAGGTTGAGTGAGTTCATAGAGTTTGAGTTGAAATGTAAAGCCTTTCAAAATTGTTTATGCAGCAAAGGCATTGTAAATCCACTCAGTTCCAAGTTCCGCCCATACAAAACTTGCAACCTGTGTATTCACAACCCATTGCCAAAATGTAATATAGTTTATGTTCAAGCCCACAACGTCAAATGAATTCACAAAATAGTGCCTAACTTAATGTATCAATAGTTACTTGATATAACAAATATGAGTGTTGATCAAATCGTTCCAAGACCGTTAGTCCATGATTGTACCAAGTCCGTTAGTACATGAATATACCAAGTCCGTTAGCCCAATGTTATACCAAGACCGTTAGCTCAACATTATCCAAGTCCGTTAGATCAATATTATCCAAGTCCGTTAGATCAATATTATACCAAGTCCGTTAGCTCAATGAATGTACCAAGACCATTAGCTCAATGAATATACCAAGACCATTAGCTCAATGAATATGATATGGAAGTTCTAAGTGTGGCAAAACTGTTACTACGCATGACTAAGCATTCAGTTCAGTTAAACATGTAGTTTCAAATAATCATGATAGTTATGAAAATAATTGAGCATGTATCTCCCCCAAAACATTTATGAAAACAAGTAAAAGCAGGGGCTATGAAACTCACTTGGACAATGATGCGATGGCAAAAGTGAGTACACCGAAATGTAGCGTGATACTCGAAAATGACCTATTACGAATGATATGATATGTAATGAGTTGCAATGTAATGTTATGCATGCATTTCGTATGTTATTTATACCATTTGCGAGTTTTGAAAATATTACTTATCGTCGAAAAATACTCGTTTGACGTCTTGACCACTCAAAAATCACTTTACAAGTATTTACGTCAAAATGTCATCCTACAATGGTTTTATAATGATTTATAGTGAAATTATCACTTTTCGTCGTAAAACAATGTCGTCGGAATTTTTCATGAAAGTGATAAAAATAGCTTCGAAAAACTAGTCGTAAAATAGTGTACGTCGAACGTTAGAGAACGAACTCGACGGTTTTGGAAAGTTTGTATCGAAATCTAGAAGTTTCAGTTCAGGAGTTTTCGTCATAAAGGTCTCGAACATAAAGATAATAAGGGTTAAAGATAGTGATTTTGTCTAATTGTTGTGTAAAAAGTGAGTTTCGGCCAAGTTTAAACATCCATAAATAATTTATTACAACTCCGCTATACAAACGGTTGGTTGTTTTGAAAAATATGCTCGGTGAACTTGATTTTATTAGAAGACAATTCGTTCCAAAAAGTTCCACATCATGGTTAAAAACAGCCTCCAACATGGTCGTTTCAGCTACCGTAACACTTGTATCGTAAAATAATATAGTTTTTCAGAAAATAATAGTTACGGCAATTTTATGAAAACGTGCATATCTTTGTCGTTTCAAATCCGTTTTCTACGTATAATACGTCCTTAGCTTCGTATCAAAGTATACTAATATATTTTTGACAAGTCGAAATAATTTGTGAAGCTTAAGGCTCATTTTTGACTCGTACAAACCAAAAATAGTATGCTGAAATTTCTGAAAAATATATATTTCGTCGTCAAACTTGTAAAATCCATAACTTCTTCGTTATAACTCCGTTTTAATCCGTTCAAGCGGCCACGGATTCGTTTTAAAGTATATTTTCTAAATATCAAGGCCAAAAAGTCGTGCCTACAGTCGGATTTTCCAGAAAATCAAAACAAGGACAGAACATATTTTATACGTATCAAAAATAGTTTTTATCGTACCAAACCTATTCTAATCCCTTCAAATCAACTCCAAAACTAATCTAATCCTACCATACACCTTCTTAGGGTGTCATGGGTTCCTAGACATCATCAAGACCAAAGGATACCAAGGGGATAATTATAGGATGACCATATATATAAATAACTCTAAAAATCATGTAAAATGGTATAAACAACACAAGTCTTGCATGTTTGCTCCAAAAATGAAGAGATGAATATGAGATGATAATGAAACATGAAAAATGAAAGAAACATGCTTACAAGTTAATATGATGAGGTGCAAGGAACAAGGTTAAACTTAAACACTCTTGGTTTTTATTTCAAAACCTTATAAAGAGTATTATCTAGATTGTAATGAACTTGAACTTGAAAAAAAATGATGATCCCTTGTGAAGACCCTATATGGCCGGTTAGGAAGGAAAACAAAGAAGAGAGAAAACAACTTGACTTCACTTGAATGGTTCTTGTGAATGAATGAAATGTGTAAAAGAAATATTGTGTATAAATCTATCTTATGTAAGAAATAAGTTACCAACCCATGACTTTCCCCCCTCCAAGGCCGGTTTTTAGGGGATTCTTGTCAATGAAATATCTTTTTTTTTTTTTTTTTTTTTTTACTTGCATGTACTTGATAAAAATGTGTAAGTAAATATTATGAAATAATAACTTGTAAGGTAAATGGTAGCTTTTAGGTAAAAGAAATTTTTAATAGATCAAAGTAAAGTATAATGAGATCATAAAAATTGTAAAAATACATTCCTTGTGAAATTTGAGTGATAAAATAATTATCGAGTAGTTTTTAAGAAAAGTGTCGTAATAATATAACTTTAATGATTTATATACAAAATAAATTTAAAACACTAAGTAAACTAAAAATATAGTTTTTATAAACTAAATGTAAGTATAAAAATATGTCGGGATCATTTTTGGAAGTAACGGATTAAATGTTCAAAATAATAACTCACGCGATAACGTTTCTTTAATATAAAATTCACGCGTTTAAAGTGAAATGCAATGTCATGAATGAACTACCATGATGCAAATGATGTTAATGAAATGTAGACTCAACTTAGTCCAAATGAAATGTTCGTGATGATATGATCATGAATTCGCCGCTAAACCTTTAAGGTTACGCGAATCTGGAACACGCAAACCTAGTTTACGATAAATGATGAAATTGTGAAGCATGAATTGTTTCGAGAAATGACCTGAAAGTACGGGTTGTCACATTTATGACCTCGATATATTTTACTTGGATCCATTAAAATTTATTTGAGCTAAAACTACCTTAGATGCACAATTGTATATAAAAGCTACAAGTTACAACTTATACTTATTCAACTTATACATTTTACCTACACAATTACTTATAAAAAAAAAAAAAAAAAAAAAAAAAAAAAAAAAAAAAAAGACATATATTAGACACAATCCCCCCAAAACCGGCCTAGGGGGGGGATGTATCTTAAAGTTGATAGATTTTTTTTAGTGTTGTATAGATTTACACTTCACAATAATTCTTCACCTCATTCATCCTCATTATTTCAAGTCAAGAAAAGTTTTTCTCTCTTTGTTTTCTTCTCTCTACAACCGGTTCTACAAGGAGTAGAAGGGATCATCAAAAAGTTTTTCCAAAGCTCAAGATAATCAATCTAGCATACACTCTTAATCAAGGTTTTGAAATAAAAACCTAGAGTGTTTAGGTTTAATCCTTGTTCTAATCACCTCATCATAGTAGCTTGTAAGCATATCACTTTCATTTTATATCTTTCACTTTCATTTCATATTTATTTCTTCATATTTTGAGCAAACATGCAAGACTTATGTGTATTTATACCATTTTTACATTGATTTTTAGAGTTTGATACATAAAAGTCATCCTATAATTATTCCCTTGTTATATTTTGGTCTTGATGATGTTTAGGAACCCATGACACCCTAAGAAGGTGTATGGTAGGATTAGAATAGCTTTGGAGTTGTTTTGAAGGGATTGGAATAGGTTTAGTACGAGAAAAACTATTTTCGACAAGTAATAAAAGTGTTCTGATCTTATTTTGTTTTTCTGGAAAATCCGACAGTAGGCACGAATTTTTGACCTTGATATTTAGAAAATATACTTTAAAACGAATCCGTGGCCGCTTGAACGGATTAAAACGGAGTTATAACGAAGAAGTTATGAATTTTTCAAGTTTGACGACGAAATATATAATTTCTGAAAATTTCAGCAAGGTGTTTTTGTTTTGTACGAGTCAAAAACGAGTCCTAAGCTTTACAAATTATTTCGACTTGTCAAAAATATATTAGTATACTTTGATACGAAGCTAAGGACGTATAATACGTAGAAAACGGATTTGTAACGACAAAAATATACACGTTTTCATAAATTGCCGTAACTTTATTATTTTAGAAAAACTATATTATTTTTACGAGACAAGTGTTACGGTAACTAAAACGACCATGTTGAAGGCTGTTTTTAACGATGATGTGGAACTTTTTGTAACGAGATGTCTTCTAATAAAATCGAGATCATCAAGCATATTTTTCAAAATGACTAACCGTTTGTAAAGCGGAGTTGTAATAAATTATTTACGGTTGCTTAAACTTTGCCGAAACTCACTTTTTAAACCACATTTGGACAAAATCACCATCTTTAACCTCTATTATCTTTATGTTCGAGACCTCTATGACGAAAACTCATGTACTAAAACTTCTAGATTTTGATACAAGCTTTCCAAAACCGTCGAGTTCGTTTCCTAACGTACGACGTACACCATTTTACGACTAGTTTTTCGAAGCCATTTTTGTCACTTTCATGAAATTTCCGACGACTTTATTTTACGATGAAAAGTGATAATTTCACTATAAATCATTACGAAACCATTGTAGGATGACATTTTGACGTAAATACTTGTAAAGTGATTTAAGAATGGTCAAGACGTCAAAAGAGTATTTTTCAACGATAAGTAATATTTTTCAAAACTCGCAAATGGTATAAATAACATACGAAATGCATGCATAACATTACATCATAACTCATTACATATCATATCATTCGTAATAGGTCAAGATTAAAGTATCCCGCTACATCTCTGTGTACTCACTCTTGTCATCATACCAGTTTATCAAGTGAGTTTTCATAGCCCCACCATACATGTTTTTAATTATTTTCAAACCTACGGGGGAGAATACATTGCACAACATTTTATTACGATACCAAGTATGTTAAATTCATTTACATTGCTTAAGTTACCGCATTGCCAATTGAAAGTCCCCATTTCCTGAACATGAACCGTTAATCTTAGAAGCGAGGGTGAGTGGATAGATCTATCGAGGGTGACGCCTCCATCCGGGTTGGTGAATCCCAACTAGTCATACGGATGCATTTCATTTAATAACATTATTGAGTTGTCTGGCAAACACTCTATTGGGGCCTACATTATGAACAGTCTAGTTTCGGTGTCATGGACTTATAGCAATTGTAACATTTTTATGTGACATGATTGTCATACCTGTAACATTTTTATGTGACATGATTGTCATACCTGATCTATACTTGCGTAGTCGTATAAAACATTTACCAAACCTATGATTTCTCACCAACATTATTGTTGACCGTTTTAGCAATGTATTTTCAGGTAACTAAGGCATATTCATCATGGCATGGTTAAGGAACCTTTTGAGTCGCGGCGTCGACTTACATCATTGTACATTATGGCACTTTCTTTCAAAACCATCGTTTGGACTTGTAATATACTTATATTTCCGCAAACTTTATAAACTTTTGGGACCTATACTTTGTAAACTCTGATTGTTTTATTAAATCAAACGATGTTCTTTTCAAACGACACTTTAGGTCGTTCAATATAACTGTGATTGTGATGCTATGACAGTCAATCCCCAGGAATTCCATTCCGCTGCAAAAACAGGTAATTTGGGGGTGTGACAATTGTTCACACATACCCTCTCCGGAAGATTTAAATCGCATAATATGCAAACCTCGACCATATTACTCCAATCCAAACATTATCCATACACGGGATATCCGAGAAGAGTACAAGCCTCTTGCTCTCATTCTACGTGAAAATGTTTGGAGTCTTAGGGGAAATCGAGATATTCTTCCCGCTTGTTGTGCTCACATGTTGTACTGTTTGCTAACACAACAACCATACAATCTCGCCTACTTCTTCGCAAGGCGAATTGCAAATCTTCAAGGCTCCAAGAATAAACGCATCCCTTATGGAATGTTCTTGACACGCCTCTATCACAATGTTATTCACTTCCATCCTTAATTTCAAAGTCCGTTGTATGTACTTGTGAACAAGATGATGGAACCGCTAAACATATCTCTCATGAAGACTTTCTTCATTCTTGATTCCACCAATACCCATCAATCACATAATGATCCTCCTAGCGAAGACACTTAAGGAACCTAGAATAGTCAAATAGGATCAATTCTACTCTACTCATTGCTTATCAATGTAATCCTATTTCTTTCATGAAATAAAACATCTTACATTTGATATCCTAGTTTTAGAACTCCTTTAAACAAAACTTAGAATATAATGCATTGTCAAGATCATTGCATACCTTTAGTAAAGGTTTTGTCTAGCAGATAGACGAATCCCAAATGTTGTACTAAACGGATCCCTACATCTAGGGAACCGTGGGATCCGACAAAACAGAAAAAGCAATTGCAAGCATTGTATGTCAAACACATCCTTAGAACACCCCACACTAAGCTAAACATAGTGTCTTAAGGTAGATTAAGACTTTATCAGGATAGGTTGATCTTTCTTACTCATTCCAACTCTCATAGAACACACTCTAAGATATTCATAGATCTATCACTTTGTTTTAATCCATCACTCTTCCGCTCTCAAAACTCACACTTCATATTTTTACCCTTCACATCTAAGTTAAAAAATCTTTTATAACTAAATTGATCATAAATCAATATCACCTCAAAATTGATCAAAGTTGATCAAATCCTAGTTTTCCCATCTCAAAACCGTTAGGATATTTTCCAAAACACAATCCTAAGTCACAACCCCATCTCTAGGATCATTTAGCTTCAATTGACACTCTCTTCTTTAGTGACATCCTTGCTCATTCATTCGTACTCATGAAAGTTCCAAATCCTTCCACAAAAGACAATCATTAGCTACATCACTCACCACCTTCAAGTACTTAAGCACCCCTTCATTTAAGACACTTAGGAAGACTGAAACACTCAAGATGTTATAGGTTTTAGATTTTAGAAACATCATTTCCACTCTTTCATAGCTACTGATAGCCGGATCCCTAGGATTAGCCTAGACGGATCCCTCTGAGAAAGGAACCGTGGGATCCGGATGAAAGTATAGGTCAAATCTTGCTAAAACAATCATTTCAACTCATCTTCCTAACTCAAACACTCCATCTCATCTTAAATGAGTTCCTAGATCAGTCCAACCTCTGAAGTTGACTCTTGTGTATGTCAATCATCACATTCCAATGAATCCTAGTGGCTTAAAGCTTAAATGCACTTGCCAAATCTCTTAGTTTATAAACCACCTTGTTAGGACCTCCATAGTCATCACTCTCACTCTAACTTTCAGCTCATGAAACCATTTCATCATGAGAAAAACCCCAAGTAGTAACTTATCCACCAAAGAACCACCCATGAAAAAGGCTCGTGTTATACACGAAATCTCCTCAACCGAATCATCTCCCGTCAAACCAACAAATGAGAGAATCCTTCATCATCCAATCAAACCAATTCCTAAAAGGATAGTACCCACAAAACTACCTATGCCTAACACCACCATACCTCCTAGACCAAACAATATCATCTCCACCAAACCATCACCATTGGTTCCTAGAGCTATTTCATTTACATCCCCACTATCATCACCACACCTCTACAATTTAGAGGACTTGCCTCCTAGGCCGTCTCATCCGCTTCCGCCGACAACATTCTCCTCATTAGGAGGAATAATGGTTCAAAATCAAGGTGTTGAGTCAACACTTGTTCCGGCTCCCTTTTCGCCGTCTCCATCATATAATTCTATATGGATTATGAGAAATCATCAAAGTCAACCACCCGACCATATGGAAGTTGACACTTCCTTACCACCACCATCATTCTTGGTCGAGGCATTCTCAAATGCACCTCCACCAATCCCTCCATCGTTTGAAGCTCCGCAAGCCGCTTCACTTGATCCTTCGCATCAAGCCATTTTATTTCCTCCACCACCACTACCTAGCCATGACAAAGATTGCTATCATTGTCAACATGTTGAAAGTTTGATACATGAAGTACGAGAAGACCAACGTTTCATGTTCTATCATCTCCTCGAACGTTTCGACGAGATCAAACCTAAACAAAACTTGAGCTAGAAGATTTTAGTGGTGTCCTAGCATCAAGCGTTGGATAGTCTAGAAATTCCTAGTCATGTATTGTCTATTTTCTTATTTTTAGAGTCATGTATATCATAACTCTTGTTTATTAAATGGAATTACATGCTACTTGTTATTTTTCTGAGAATATGTATTCATATCTCATTTATGTGATAACATTACTTGTTATATCACCTTTGCTGATTTTAGTCATCAGCCAGACGGATCCCTCAGTATTGCCTAGATCCCTACTAGGAGGGAACCGTGGGATCCGTGAAGTCAGAAAGTTTTTTTGTTTCTAACTTTAATCACATTTGCAGGGAATTGTGAATTATACTTGTTTTCTAACCCTTGTTTTGCAGTTATTCAATTAACACATAAAGAATTTGACATCCTAAAGCTAGGGGGAGCTTGGTGTCAAAACAATACATTGCAAAATTACTTGCAACCTTTGATTTAAATTTCATAACTTCCCGTTGCAAATATTACAATCATCTAGGGGGAGCACACCCGTCACATAGACGTAATCTTTTGCATAAGTTAGTTGCAAATGAACTAGATTAGAATTAGTTTCTTGACGCCCTTACTTAGGGATGGACTCGTCAAGGGGGAGTAGCGACGAGATCCTTTCTCGTTACTTGCTCTCTATTTTTTTTTTCTTCTTTCCTTTCACATGTTTTTCTTAAAAACGATGTGTTGCTTTCTTTCAAACACTTTTTGTTTCGACAAAAATGGGGAGAAGAAAGTAAAAACTACAAATTCAAACTTTTACGAATTTTAGATTTTTACTTAAAATAATTTTATGTTTTGTCATCAACAAAAAGGGGGAGATTGTTAATACAAATAAGCCGTGAAAACGTTTATTTATATTTTACGATCTTCTAATGTTTTGTCGATAACAAACGTAAAATCATTTTAACGAAACAAATAGAATACGTAAATGGTTTTGACTAATAGTTTTCTAACACACTTACGCTTTCACATAAAACACTAAAACAAGTATAAGTGATTTTATGACTTAGATATATATGTACAACAACTAGTGTTTACATATTGGGTTAAACATATACTTAAACTAAGTATACCAAAATGGGTAAAAACAAGTATATACTAAAATGGGTAAAAACAAGTATATACTAAATAAGTATAAACTAGCAAATGGTTTTGACCCATAACCTATGGTTTTATTTATACCACTTAACCAAGTTCATTGTATCTAGAAAGAAAACCATGAATCAACCCATAACCCATGACCCATGACCCATAACCAAAAATACCCATGGGCAAAGAGGAGCGTTCCACGGATCCCTGGCTTTGTGCTAGCCGGATCCCAAGTGGAAGGGATCCGTGGGATCCGGGGAAACAGTAGGATTTTTCTCTATAAATAGTGAGCCATTTCTTCATTATTTCTCACCCCTTTCCAATACACTTTCTCCTCTGAGTTAAATCTCACTAACCTTAGATCCAAGAGATCTATGTTTGTAGTTTTGTTTTTGTGTGATCTTTTAGGTTCCTCTTAAAGGCAAGATCACCACCGTTGAAGTCGAGCAAGCTCAAGTCCATGAGTTGCCATGCTTCCTCATCATCAAGGCTATTGAAGTCCTCTTGTTGATGATCTCTTTCTTTCTTCAAAGAAGTGTAGTGTTGAAGACATTAGTGAAAGATGTCTCAAATGTCAAGACGAAGATATTAGTGAAGGATATCTATCGTCTATAGGATAAGCACTTGTGGTAGGTGCTTAGAAGTCAAGACAAGAAGTATTAGTGAAAGGTGCTTCGAAGTAAAGACACAAGACACTAGTGAAAGGTGTCTTGTAGATCTAGTCAAAGGCATTAGTGAAAGGTGCCTTAGATGTACATTCGATATGGTATGTTCTCGATGTACTAGATAGACTAGCATTAGATCCAAGGAT
This sequence comes from Chrysanthemum seticuspe, assembly GCA_019973895.1. Lineage (NCBI taxonomy): Eukaryota > Viridiplantae > Streptophyta > Magnoliopsida > Asterales > Asteraceae > Chrysanthemum > Chrysanthemum seticuspe. The sequence continues at coordinate 109,243,167 of BPTQ01000001.1, forward strand.
ATTGATGTCCTTGCTGATGTTGTAAAGGAGTAGATCTCCTTTGGGATTAGTCGTTTGTGTAGTGTGGTAGTAGTTCCTCCATTGCAATGGAACTAGGTACTTAGCCTAGTACCTAATAAAGGGTAGGCGACGTTGTGAAGGTGTAGTTCACCTAAGGTGTGAAAGAACTCGGTGGTTAGCCTAGCACCGTATAAAGGGTAGGCGACGTTGTGTAGGTGTGGTTCGCCTTGGTGTGAAAGAACTCGGTATTTAGCTTAGTACCGGAAAAAGGTTAAGCGACGTTGTGAAGGCTTCTCCGCCATAAGGAGATTGGTGTAGTGTTTACAAACTCTCGAGTAGGTGACTCGGGGAGTGGAGTAGGGCAAGGAAGGTGTCCTTGTAGCCGAACCACTATAAATACTCGCGTTGTGGTTTTGTGCTTCTTACTCTTATCTTTTCATTACATATCTTTATATGCTTGTTTATCAACATCCAACACACACAACCAAATAGATTGACATAAGTCGATCTAAATAGTTTAAAAGGAAGTTTTAATTGGTAAAACTATTCAACCCCCCCCCCCTTCTAGTTTTCCACAAACGGCTTGATTAGCTGCGAAACCCTGTCAAGGAGATTATTCGGAATTCCACCTGATCACAAGCAGTACTTGTACTGATTAACGGGGAACCGTGGTTCTTGCAACCCTATTCAACGAAAGTGATCAAAGACACTTTCGTGCGCTTTATTGCTAATTGTTGTTTGCAGGAACACCCGATGTGAAAAGTTAAAGTTAAAGAAGCTTCAAAAGTCTACGAGCTCGAGCATGAAAGATTAAAGATAGAATGCTAGGATTTACAATATAATTCATGGGGTGACCTCCCTTAGGGGGAGATTGTTAGGATTTGGAAAATCCATGTTGAAGTGTTGGTCACCCCAACTATAGTCTAGCATATTGTAGCTCGTAGGCATAACGTTATATTAGTTAGTTTACAAGTAGTATAAGTAACACCGTGGAAGAATGACATGTCTTTACCCACTGTATGCCTGATTCACAGCCCGAAGGAGGGCGTTGACATATGTATAAATAGCCCTCTCCCCACAAGGGAGATTGTTGGATGTTTATTTAGTAATCTAACATTTCTTTTGTTTTATCTCTCTAGAACATCTCATCACTCTTTCTCTCTCTAGAACCTCACACGAATTACAACTTGATAACTTGTAGTGTTATGATATCCAATATCTTAGATATCAAATATTAAATTCATAAATTATTTTAAAAAGAAATTGTTTCTAAAGTTGGTTTTAACATGATAGATCATGTTGATCAATCATGAACAAGTTAAATGGATAAATATTTTTCTCTTAATAAACATTAAGGTCTCGCATGTGTTTTCCCTCTCATAATACACGCAACATTAGAGGATCTTTATCCGTTTACTAAATACCAATGGAGTAAAGTTCGTTTTCAATCAGTAGAATACTTTTTAACAATTACTACAAATTTAACTCGTAAGTGTGACATCAAAAGCACACAAAAACCACAAGCTTGAAAGAATAATTATTTGCCACTACATTTTCATTATGCACGAGTATTTGTCTAATAATAATAAAAAAATAGCTACACAACACTATAAAATATGACAAGTTAGTTATATATTCAGATAAATATATCTAAATTCTATTTAGCAGTATTTTATCCTGTTGAATTTGTTTTATAAAATACTTATTTAAATATTATGTCTAAAAGAAAATAATGTATTTTTTCTAAATTTTTAATTGTATAAAATATTGAACAATAGAATGACTTTATTAAGGCCAGATACTATGGTGGACGGTCTACCATCATCATTATGTATTTTCACGCGCGAGCGCCAAGTTCCTATTGCTATCAAACAGTTTTCATATTTATTTATTTATTTATTTTCGCGTGTTTTTGTGAGGTATATTTGTATAAAGTAATGCATTTTTATATTATTTTGTTTAATGATAATCATATCACTTAAAAGTTAGTGTGTTTAACGATGTGTTATATGATGATATGACGCCGATATAAAAACGACGAATTTGAAGACCATGGTATCAAACTAATGATGGCGGGATCCACTTGGGCTGCATGCACACAATTTAGACGCACTTTTGAGGTTTGATTCAAACGTCACCTTCACTTCCTCTCCTTAAATTACTTTTAAATTTGGACTCATTCTTTTTCTGTTTTCTTTATTCAAGAAATCTATGCCAATTCTGCAAGACCAATTAATATTCTAAACTAAAAAGTCTATATACAGTCGCACAGTACAAGTTAAGAAACATATAATTTGTAATTAGACCGGGTATAATAAGGACTTTTCAGACGATTTTTATTTTTTTGGTTACTTTAGCTTTTTTTCTTTTAGACTATTTCATGATCAACTTAATATAATAAGACAACGAACACCACAAAAGACATCAAGCAAAAATATATTTTAAATAAAATATCACACACACAAATATGCATACAAGTAGATAGTCTGCCGATCAACATCTCCTTTTTTTCCCAGGCGACCGAGTCGATGGGACTTAAAGTAACAGAGGCGACCGAGTCGGGTTTGAAAAACCGACCGAGTCAAGGCTTCCTATTACGTCCAGCCTCATTTATCAAATAATTTAGATCTTCAAAAAAGCTGTTGTTATAACAAGGATACAGTTTCAAAATTTGGAGTTACATATATGAATTTAAAAGAGCAAGAATTCAAACAATTTATGTATAATTTCTTTTACTAAAGGTTTTGTGTTTCAATTGTATTTTTTGTTGTATGAGAAGCTTTTCAATTAAATAGTTGTGAGTTCAAGTATTGCTTAAGGTATATGAGGTAATTTATGGTTGTATATTGTGAAATAATTATTTACCGTTTTAAAAAAAAGTTATATAATTTCTTCTATGCATTTAAGTTTTTAAAATAAAGAATCTATTGATTATGGCAATGAATGACTTTATTATCTTGTCTGTAAGCTAAAATGCATAATTTGTGTTTCCATGTCATGGTCAAAACTTTGATATCCATTTTGAAATATATGACACTTAGCATGTTTAGATTGCATGAAATATATGACACTTGAAATATATGACACTGAGATGTCATTTTCCAGTTGGTGATATCAGAGGAACCACTTTTAATGTCATCAATCAAATGATAACACCTCAGTTTAGGTATCTTTTTAGGCTTATTAGTAGGTCCATATAACATTGCTCATAAGTACAAGTAAAGGTCAAACACGCATTTTTTAAGACTCACGCTAGGTAATATGAGACTCTTATTTGGATCAGCGTGTAACAAATTCTAGCCTTGAATGGCGATTTGAGCTTTGACGAAGCTTGAACCATTTCTTTAAAAGGGCTAAAATGTTAATTATTCATTTTGCAAGGGCCAAATTGTTAAGTAATAACTTTTTGCAGTGGCACAATGTAAAAATTACACCAAGGACAAATTGTTTTGGACGGTCAGGGACCACCCCTGGTCTATAGATGCTTCGTCCAGCTTGAGCTTGTTCGAGTCAGATTTAATCGAGACTTAAGCTCAATATGAAAATAAACTCGAAATATATAAAGAATGGTGCTCAAACTTACAAAAGCTCGACTTGAGTTCTTGTGAAGTTTTTCGAGCTCCGAAGTTATATAAATGTTGTATATATAGTTATGCATATATAGAGGCACATATCAAGTTGTCGAGTTATTTAGTTATACATACGTTTGTATACAACGAGTTAGTAAAGTGTGCTCGTTGCAATTGTTTTATAAATGTTCAACTGTTCTCGAGAATATCAGATTATGCTTTTTATGTTTATTTGTTGAAGTTTGTTTCAATCAAATAAGCAGATTATGTGAAACCTAGGGGGAGTAAATACATTTACTTTTAAAAACTTAAATTTTTCAATAATAAAACTCAATGTTACAAAAATAGTGAATCGGTAGTCGGGCGGTCGACCACCCTGTAGCGAGTAATCGGTCAAGTCGGGATTAATCGGTGATTAATCGAATTGGCATTTCCTGCATTTTTTTGGTATTTCTAGAGACCAAAATAAAAATCTTAACTGATTCCAAGCCTGTTATGTTTCCAAACCTCAATAAAAGGCTCCAATTCTGATCATGATGCCCATTGTGCGTTATAAGTGAAATATACGATCCCCAAACTACTTAGAATCCCTAATTTTTTTTTTTTTTTAAATGCCGATTTGCCCGATTCGGCCGATTTTTGACCGATTCGGCCGATTTTTTACCGATTCAGCCGATTAATCGGCCGATTGTTTGGCTGCTTAGTGTCGATTTTTTTCCAAGATCGATTTTTCGACCGATTTTCAAAAATCGACAAGGTACTCGGCCAATTAACGATTAATCGGCCGATTAACGATTAATCGGCGATTAATCGGCCGAGTTGACCGATTTTTGCAACATTGATAAAACTACAATAATAATGATAGTAGAGAGCATGAAAAAAAAACATATCAACACAAAACAATACACACAAGAGAAATAAAATCAGACACGATGATTTATAGTGGTTCAATCACGAAGCTCCTCTTTCCCATACTCCATTCCTCGAGTTTTCGACTCGAGAGTTACTTCAATAAGTCAACCTGCTCATTTCTCGGCGGAGAAAACCTTACAACATCGCTTACGAATTTACCCATACTAAGTTAGATTTCGAGTTCTTCTTCGGGTACAACAAACGCGACCGTTATGTTTTATGACCCAAGCATAACAAACATATTACCCTTGTTTTTTTCTTGCCTAGACACACTAAACCTATAATCCTTGTATTGTAAGGCCTAAACAAATAACCAATCTAGCCTCTAGCTTGGAGTATAGTTGGTGATACAAGATGTTGTACGATAGTAATACATGGTGTTGTATGATGGTGATACAAGACATGATTGTCTATAAATGGCTAATCTAAACATCAAAAACTCTAAGCTTGATATGGTTAATCTTCTATTGACAAGAAGCTTCCAATATATAAAGATGACAAGAGCTCTAAGCTTGTTGCGGTGAATCTTCACATGCTAGTATGCTTTGAATGGATGAAGAGGATAAGAGTTCTAGGCTTACTTTGGTGGATCATGACATGTTAATGTGCTTTCAAAAAATAAGAGTTAGAAGCATTACGATCAAGGGTTAGTAAGTGTTTTGAAGACTTTAGAATGTATTTTGTTACATTGCAAATGCTTAGTGTGAGTGTGGGCTAATTGGTGGCTTAAATAGGCAAAATGAGACTAGTCACAATACGCGACGTATCCAAGTGATCCACGGATCCTGATAGGATCCGTCTACCATCAAGGATCTTTCGGATGTTTTATAGCCGTTTTAAAGTTTGTTGAATTACATGTTTTGAATCTTTCCACAAGTATTTGCTTGTTTAAAAGGTTTCTAAAAGTGTGCTTTTAACTAACCAATAATGTTTGAATTTGTAAGCGTTTATGAAAGTTTACTTAATAAAAAAAGCAAAAACAAAGTGAGTTGGTTTCTTTGCCAAAACAAAATATGCTTTATTTTAATGGGAGTTTTATGTAAACTAGGTGACTTCAAATTTGAATTTAATCCACAAATAGATTAAACATTTGTAGCATCTTGTTAATACAAATAAGCCATAAAAACGTTTATTTATATTTTACGATCTTGTAATGTTTTGTCGATAACAAACGTAAAACCATTTGAACGAAACTAATAAAATACGTAAATGGTTTGAACTAATAGTTTCTAACATATTTACATTTTCACATAAAACACTAAAACAAGTATAAGTGCTTTTATGATTTAATATTACATATGTACAACAACTAGTGTTTACATATTTGGGTAAAATATACACATAACTAGTATGTAATATATTGGGTAATATAAATAGGTAGAAACTTTAGTATCACAACTCATTGACCAAATACATTGAATATAATTGGGTACAACCCAAAGCCCATGACCCATAACTCATTGCATGACATCATGATTATATCATATATGGATAATATCCATAACCCATGGTATTGACCCATACCCATGTGACTAGGTGCATTGCACTCAAGAGATACATTGTATCTAGCTAAAAACCCATGGATCAACCCATGAACCATGACCCATAACCAAAATACCCATGGGTAAAGAGGTGCGTCCCACGGATCTCTAGCTTTATGCTAGACGGATCCCTTGTTGGAGGGATCCGTGGGATCCGGGGAACAGTAGAATTCTTCCTCTATAAATAGTGAGTCATTTCTTCATTGTTGCTCACCCCTTTTGTAACATACTTTCCCTTTGAGTTTAAAACTCTCTAACCTCAGATCCAATAGATCTATGTTTGTAGTTTTGTTTTTGTGTGATCTTCTAGGTTCCTCTTAAAGGCTAGATCACCACCTTTGAAGTAGCGCAAGCTCAAGTCAATGAGTTGCCATGCTTCCTCATCATCAAGACTACTGAAGTCTTCTTGTTGATGATTGTTTTTCTTTCCTAAGAAGTGTTGAAGACATTTGTGAAAGGTGTCTCAAGTGTCAAGACGAAGATATTAGTGAAGGGTATCTATCGTCCATATCATAAGCACTTGTGGTAGGTGCTTAGAAGTCAAGACTAGAAGCATTAGTGAAAGGTGCTTAGAAGTCAAGACACAAGACAATAGTGAAGGGTGTCTTGAAGATCTAGTTAAAGGCATTAGTGAAAGGTGCCTTAGATATACATTCGATATGGTTTATTTCGATGTACAAGATAGATTAGTACTAGATCCAAGGATATTGATATCCTTGATGATGTTGTAAAAAGGAGTTGATCTCCTGTGGGATTAGTCGTTGGTGTAGTGTTGGGTAGTAGTTCCTCCAATACAATGGAACTAGGTGCTTAGCCTAGTACCTAATAAAGGGTAGGCGACGTTGTATAGGTGTGGTTCACCTTGGTGTGAAAGAACTAGGTACTTAGCCTAGTACCTAGTAAAGGGTAGGCGACGTTGTGTAGGTGTGGTTCACCTTGGTGTGAAAGAACTAGGTACTTAGCCTAGTACCTAATAAAGGGTAGGCGATGTTGTGTAGGTGTGGTTCACCTTGGAGTGAAAGAACCCGGCGGTTAGCCTAGCACCGGAAAAAGGGTAGGCGACGTTGTGAAGGCTTCTCCGCCATAAGGAGTTGGTGTAGTGATTACGAACTCTCGAGTAGGTGACTCGGGGAGTGGAGTAGGGCAAGGAAGGTGTCCTTGTAGCCGAATCACTATAAATACTCGCGTTGTGGTTTTGTGCTTCTTACTCTTATCTTTTCATTACATACTTTTATATGCTTGTTTATTAACATCCAACACACACATCCAAATAGATTGACATAAGTCAATCTAAATATTCCAAAAGGAAGTTTTAATTGGTAAAACTATTCAACCCCCCTTCTAGTTTTCCACAATTGGCATCAGAGCTTCGTTACCAAGTTTCTTGAAGTATATTGTACTTTAAAAACTTGATACGATCCATGGTTAATTGAAAACTACAAAGAAGCTTTTTCATAAAAACAAACATCATGTCTTTTAAAACTCTTTGTTTGGATGTTGATTAGATGACAACATTTTTTTTATTATTATCTACTTTGTATTTAAATGCACTAATCTTCTTTGTCATGTTGATTAGTCAAAGCTCATACCTACCAAGCCATAGGAATCGCTTGGTAACAAGAATACCTTCCCTAAGAAGGTATCTTAAGCACAAAGGAGCCGGAATTGTCTTCTGACATTTGTTCTGTCATTTGTAAAGACATTCCTAAGTGCATTAGAGGTATGACTTTCTACTTATCTCTAAATGACATTAGCTTGATAAATAAGTATGTTTTCCTAGGCATTTATTTGATTATCTTTTGTACTTATACTCGCTTTACATATAGCTTCATTAGGAAGCTTTACTTGCATACGTGTTTCCTTTTCGTCTAAAGTCGAGGATTATATAATTTGTGTTTTATTTCATTTAATCCTAAAATTATATCTTCTAATAATAAAACAAAAACACAAATATCAAAAATTCCTCCTTTCCCATAAAAACTCCCACCGTCTTTCATTCCAACAAATCTCCACTTTTTCAAATCTTCTAATTTCAAAAATTTCCTCTCATTCAAAACTTCATCTTCTTCTCCATTTCATCCCATCCGAATTGAAGAAGATTCATCATCAACATGGTTTACATCGCCCTCATGCTCATCGCCTTAACACTCATCGCACTTGTGTTCCCTTTGACGAAGTTCTCATACGGAGACATTTACTTTGTTTTGTTAATCTACATTGGGGTTATATACCCAATCCTTTGTATCATTCTTATCATTGAAATGAAATATTACTAATAATCTATTTTATCTAGGTTATTATTATCATAATGTGTTTATCATTTCTTGTTGATTTATTTCATTCTCTCGTGATACATTAGAAGCCCTGTATGCATGCTAAAAGAAAATGTAGGCTATAACACATATCTTGGTATAATACTATGAGATCTAAAAACCTATGTTTTTCATCATAAAATCTGTTTCTGTAACTACAAATCTACGGATCCCGGACGATATACTAGCAGGATCCCTTTTGAAAGGGAACCGTAGGAACCGTACTACTGGAGAACAGTTTTTCATGCAAATTAAAAACCACTTTCTTTCTAAAAGTAATAGTCTACTAGAATGTCAAAACCATAAGTGAGTTAAGTGTCATTGTTGTTAAAAAAAACCATTGTTAATAAAAATCTAGTAAAAACGTTAGATAATCATTGGTTGACCACAAACATCACTTTCTATTAACTCATCATTTCTATAGGTTCAACTATGACGCATGAATATGAGTTTGATTTTTCACTCACTAGCGTCTACACTCCGAACATCTCCCTTGAGCCCAACACACCTGGCAATCATGTCCGTGGGTTCAATAATCTCGAAAACCGTCACTTCCACGAAGGACGTATTGTAGACACCTCTCTACAATTCGAAGAAGGTATCAATACCTCCTTCCGAGCCATAGGACTAGAATGTCTTTTTGAAATCAACGAGAAGATATCTCCAAGGTTCATAATGGAATTCTTCCGTCAAGTTGAACTCGTTCATAACGAGGATCGCTCCCTATCTCTTTGGTTTTATATCAAAAACCAAAAGTTAACTTTAACCCTTGGGCATTTTGCTCACATCCTCCGGATTCCAAATCATGGACAATGTGCCTTCACCGAAGATTGGTCTCTTGATTCTCTCTTCAACTTTCGTGAAGAAAATAGTCCATATTGTTCACACATACCCTCTCCGGAAGATTTAAATCGCATAATATGCAAACCTCGACCATATTACTCCGATCCAAACATTATCTTCACACGGGACATTCGAGAAGAGTACAAACCCCTTGCACTCATCCTACGTGAAAATGTTTGGAGTCTTAGGGGAAATCGAGAAATCCTTCCCGCTTGTTGTGCTCACATAATGTATTGTTTGCTAACACAACAACCATACAATCTCGCCTACTTCTTCGCAAGGCGAATTGTAAATCTTCAAGGCTCCAAGAATAAACTCATCCCTTATGGAATGTTCTTGACGCGCCTCTATCATAACGTTATGCACTTTCATCCTCAATTTCAAAGTCCGTTGTACGTACTTGTGAACAAGATGATGGAACCGCTAAACATATCTCTCATGAAGACTTTCTTCATTCTTGATTCCACCAACACTCATCAACCACGTGATGATCCTTCTAGCGAAAACACTCATGGAACTTAGTAGTATTTCAAATAGGATCAATCCTTTTTGTACTCGTGCTTTATCAATGTAATCCAATTTCCTTCATGAAATAAAACATCTTACATTTGATATCTTAGTGTTAGAATCCCTTTTAACTAACCTTGGAATATAATGCATTGTCAAGATCATTGCATACCTTTAGTAAAGGTTCTGCTTAGCAGATGGACGGATCCCAAAGGTTGTGCTAGACGGATCCCTACACCTAGCGAACCGTGGGATCCGGAAAACAGAAAATGCAATTGCGAAACATTGTACTTCAAACATGTCCTTAGAACACCTCACACTAAGCTAAACATAGTGTCTTAAGGCAAATTAAGTCCTTATCAAGTTAAGTGAATCTTTCCTACTCACACATAGATCACACTCAAAGACTCTTGTAGATCTATTGTTTCACTTAAATCCATTACTCTTCCGCTCTCAAACTCACACATCATTTTTCACATGGTCCCTCATATCTAACTTTGGAATTCTTTTATGGAAAAATTGATCATAATTATCCTTACGTCAAAATTGGTTGAAATTGATCAAATTCTAGTTTTTCCATCTTAAGCCTTTAGGATATTCTCCAAAGCATGAATCTAAGTCACTAACTGATCTCTAGGATCACTTAGCTCCATTTGACACTCTTAAAATCTTTAGTGTCATCTTTGTTCATTTATTGGTACTCATGAAAGTTCCAATCTCTTCCATACAAAGCAATCATTTGCTACAACACTCATTACCCTCAAGTACTTAAGCACCCCTTCATTTAAAACATTTACAAGGACTGAAACACTCAAGATAATATAGATCTTAGACCTTAGAAACATCACTTCTACTCTTTCATAGCTGCTGAGAGCCGGATCCCTAGGATTAGCCTAGACGGATCCCTCTGAAGAGGGAACCGTGGGATCCAGATGACAGATTATGTCAACTCTAGATAAAACAATCATTTCAAGCTCATCTTTCTAACTTAAACACTCCATCTCATCTTAAATGAGTTCCTAGATCAGTACAAACTCTGAAGTTGACTCTTGTGCATGTTAATCATCACATTCCAATAAATTTTAGTGGCTTAAGGCTTGAATGCACTTGCCAAATCTCTTGCTTTATAAACCACATTGTTAGGACTTCCATAGTCATCACCTTCATCCTCATTTTCAGCACTTAAGAAACCCTTACAAACTTCTTGAAAACATCTCATCATGCGGAACACTCTAAGTAGTAACTTATCCACCAAAGAACCACCCAAGAAAATTGCTCGTGTTGTACACGAAATCTCTTTAACCGAATCATCTCTGGTCAAGCCAACAAATGCAAGGATCTCTTCTCAACCAATCAAACCAATTCCTAAAAGGATAGTACCCACAAAACTACCTATGCCAAATACCACCATACCTCCTAGGCCAAACAATATCATCTCCACTAAACCATCACCATTGGTTCCTAGAGCTATCTCTTTTACATCTCCAATATCATCACCACACCTCTACAATTTAGAGGATTTGCCTCCTAGGCCGTCTCATCCTCCTCCGCCGACAACATTCTCCTCATTAGGAGGAATAATGGTACAAAATCAAGGTGTTGAGTCAACATTAGCTCCGGCTTCCTTTTCGCCGTTTCCATCATATAATCCCATTTGGATTATGAGAAATCATCAAAGTCAACCACCCGACCATATGGAAGTTGACACTTCTCTACCACCACCATCATTCTTGGTCGAGCCATTCTCAAATGCGCCTCCACCAATCCCTCCATCGTTTGAGGCTCCACAAGCCGCTTCACTTGATCATTCGCATAAAGCAATTTCATTTCTTCCACCACCACTACCTAGCCATGACAAAGATTGTTATCATTGTCAACATGTTGAAAGTTTGATACATGAAGTACGAGAAGACTAACGTTTCATGTTCTATCACCTCCTCGAACGTTTCGACGAGATTAAACCTAAACAAACTTGATCATCAGCCAGACGGATCCCTTATATTTGCCTAGACGGATCCCTACAAAGAGGGAACCGTGGGATCCGTGATACAGAAAACTAATTTTCTACTAACTTGGACCACATTTGCAGGAAACTGTGAATTATACTTACTTTCTAACCTTTGTTTTGTAGTTATTCAATTTACACATGAAGACTTTGACACCCTAAAGCTAGGGGAGCTTTGTGTCAAATCAATACATTGCAAATTACTTGCAATATTAGAATTACATTTCGTGACATCCCTTTGCAAAATTGCAATCATCAAGGGAGAGCACATTCGTCACATAGACGAAATCTTTTGCAAACTTAGTTGCAAACTAGCTAGCTTAGTATTACTCTCTTGACGCCCTTACATAGGGATGGACTCGTCAAGGGGGAGTTAAGACGAGATCCTTTCCCGTTACTTGCTCTCTAACGTGGTATCTAATTCTTCTTTTCTATTTTTCAAAAGTTTTTTTTTTTTTTTTTTTTTTTTTTTTTTTTTTTTAAACATTGCGTTAATTTTCTTTCAAAGCTCTTTTTGTTTCGACAAAAAGGGGGAGAAGAAAGTAAAAACTACAAATTCAAACTTTTACGAATTTTAGCTTTTCCTTAAAATAATTTTATGTTTTGTCATCAACAAAAATGGGGAGATTGTTAATACAAATAAGCCATAAAAACGTTTATTTATATTTTACGATCTTCTAATGTTTTGTCGATAACAAACGTAAAATTATTTTAACGAAACTAATAAAATACGTAAATGGTTTGAACTAATAGTTTCTAACATATTTACATTTTCACATAAAATACTAAAACAAGTATAAGTGATTTTATGATTTAATATTACATATGTACAACAACTAGTGTTTACATATTTGGGTAAAATATACACATAACTAGTATGTAATATATTGGGTAATATAAATTGGTAGAAACTTAAGTATCACAACCCATTGACCAAATACATTCAATATAGTTGGGTACAACCCAAAGCCCATGACCCATAACCCATTGCATGACATCATGCTTATATCATATGTGGATAATATCCATAACCCATGGTATTGACCCATACCCATGTGACTAGGTGCATTGCACTCAAGAGATACATTGTATCTAGCTAAAGACCCATGGATCAACTCATGACCCATAACCAAAATACCCATGGGTAAAGAGGAGCGTCCCACGGATCCCTAGCTTTACGCTAGACGGATCCCTTGTGGGAGGGATCCGTGGGATCCGGGGAACAGTAGAATTTTTCCTCTATAAATAGTGAGCCATTTCTTCATTGTTGCTCACCCCTTTTTCTAACATACTTTCCCTTTGAGTTTAAAACTCTCTAACCTCAGATCCAAGAGATCTATGTTCGTAGTTTTGTTTGTGTGTGATCTTCTAGGTTCCTCTTAATGGCTAGATCACCACCTTTGAAGTCGAGCAAGCTCAAGTCCATGAGTTGCCATGCTTCCTCATCATCAAGACTACTGAAGTCTTCTTATTGATGATTGTTTTTCTTTCCTAAGAAGTGTTGAATACATTTGTGAAAGGTGTCTCAAGTGTCAAGACGAAGATATTAGTGAAGGGTATCTATCGTCCATATCATAAGCCCTTGTGGTGGGTGCTTAGAAATCAAGACTAGAAGCATTAGTGAAAGGTGCTTAGAAGTCAAGACACAAGACATTAGTGAAGGGTGTTTTGAAGATCTAGTTAAAGGCATTAGTGAAAGGTGCCTTAGATGTACATTCGATATGGTGTATTTCGATGTACAAGATAGATTAGTACTAGCTCCAAGGATATTGATATCCTTGATGATGTTGTAAAAAGGAGTTGATCTCCTTTGGAATAGTCGTTGGGTAGTATTTCCTCCATTGCAATGGAACTAGGTGCTTAGCCTAGTACCTAATAAAGGGTAGGCGACGTTGTGTAGGTGTGGTTCACCTTGGTGTGAAAGAACTAGGTACTTAGCCTAGTACCTAATAAAGGGTAGGCGATGTTGTGTAGGTGTGGTTCACCTTGGAGTGAAAGAACCCGGTGGTTAGCCTAGCACCGGAAAAAGGGTAGGCGACGTTGTGAAGGCTTCTCCGCCATAAGGAGTTGGTATAGTGATTACGAACTCTCGAGTAGGTGACTCGGGGAGTGGAGTAGGGCAATGAAGGTGTCCTTGTAGCCGAACCACTATAAATACTCGCGTTGTGGTTTTGTGCTTCTTACTCTTATCTTTGCATTATATACTTTTATATGCTTGTTTATCAACATCCAACACACACATCCAAATAGATTGACATAAGTCAATCTAAATATTCTAAAAGGAAGTTTTAATTGATAAAACTATTCAACCCCCCCCCCTTCTAGTTTTCCACACATCTTTTAATTTTATAGAGTGTATTTAATTAAAAAACTTTAATTTGCCAAAAATGGATTATGAAATGTTTAATGCAAGAGCACATTTGAATGCTTTCCTCTTTGGACTTGGTTTATTGTAATTATGTTAATCCATCTTTTAATGTAAGATGAGATTCGAATCTATTCCCATATTGAAAAGTTCTTGCTAGTGTTTTGATGCAATGTATTTGAAATAATTGAATGCAAGAGATTCTGAGATGATGAAAGTGTTTTGATGCAATGTATATGAAATATATGCAACTTTGATGATTAAGCTAGTTTGTAAAATCATATCCATACTTTGTATGAAATGTAAAACGAGGTTCGAAAGAGAATGATTGAAATTGTAAATATTTAATGACTTCAAAATATATTTAAAAAAAATCTCAATGGTTTATTAAATGTTTTGAACATAATGAAACATAACAAACATATTCGAACCAGTGTTAAGCACAAGAATACTCGAGACATCGAAGACGAGAAGTGTCGAGGAATATATGTTTTGACGATTTATGGCTACGAGGAACTTACGCATTCTATCATATACATTAGAAGTTACATATCTATTGTAGGCCGCCTTTTGGTATCAAGATCCACACACAAAAGATTATCTAGGAGGTTTTAGGAAGAAGAAAACCTAGAGAGAGAAACAAGATTTCTAGGGAGAGGATGGAGAGTTTAGAGACAATTGTGCTATAATAAAGTGAACTCCCACCTCCCTCAAGTGTGAGGGAGGCGTTTATGTATAGGATATAAGGGCCATATATGGCCTTTAGATGGCCTAGGTGCATTTACATTATATCTTAATTATTGCTAAACCAAATACAATATTACATATCTATTAATCGTTTACTAAACATTACAAGGTTCGTTAAACTGCACACCACTTCAAATGCTAAAAATCTCCCCTAAGAGATGCTCATCCATTTTTTTTGAAGGTGCTTCTTAATACCTTTGCTCATGAATCTTCTTTAGAGTCTTCGATTCTTTTCACTTGAGCTCAAAACTTGCTGTGTAATAGACTTGCTTGTTCCATTGTTCCAATCATGCATACCGTTCTTCTTCAAAATATCTTGACTTTAATGCCATTGATCCTATCAACATCTTCAGGTATTGTCCTTTTGTCTTTGTCGAGCATACGCATACTACTTGTCTTTAGTCTTAATTAATATTCTTTCTTTGATTCTTGCCTTAAACTTGTCTTTGATGTTCTTGAGTTTGATGTCGTTTTATGAGTTGATGTTGTTGAAGGTGTATCATATGAGTATACATATGTGTAATTGAAGATGGTGTAGTTGTCGGTGTAGATGATGGTGTCGGATCTAAAGCTGCTGCAACTGTCAGTACCTGCTCTGAAGTACCAGGGTTCATTTTCAACCCTCAAGAGGATTGACCATTTCACATTGAGATTTACAAGTCTTCAGGATTTCTAACCGATCATCGTGTACTACCCACTATAAATTTTAACGCTACGATTGTTTCATGATGTAACCCTTGCAGTCCATCAGTTTTGGTTGTAATAACCTCGAATCTGTTAGGACCATTGTCAATCCACTTGATATGTTGAGGGATCGACCTATCGTTATATGAACGGATTAGAAATGGATGAATCATATATTATAAAAACGTTTAAAATATCCTAAGTAGGATTTTTGACACTAAGAGGTGGAATTTTTAATAAGGATGCATCAAAAGATGCTAGCAACGCTTTTCGAATATCCACTTGGCCGTTTTACCTTAAGCGGATTCACCAAGGACGCTAACAACATTTTCAGGTGGATTGTTGAAGACATGTGAAATATTCCCCCGTGATTTGGTCCATAACATCAATCTACATCTCCTGGATCACTTAAATTACTAGTTAGCACATTTGTTGGATCATTAAAGATACAACTTTGTGACCTATGTTCAGTGTGCTGGCGTGATGTTAACACTGGTAGGATTTTCTGATGATCCTCGTGGAAGATCATATAGATTATTATCATATAATTTTGATCTCACTACATTATTTTTGGCAAAGCTTCTAAAGCTTGCAATTCACGAACACCAGGATCACATTAGATTACCAGTTTTCACCAGTTTAACCCGTAAAAGATAAACCAAGTGACCTACTTACAGTGTTTTTTGATGTTGGAACTCGTAGGATTTTCATTCAATCATTATGAAATACTATGTGAGTACCATTATGAATGTTCTGGCAAGATCTCAATGATTTTACATAGGACTCGATACAATTTGTATACTTTGATATGAATAACAAGTGTGTAATGTCATGTGTGTCCTATGGAGATTTTATGATGAATCTCATTAGCTCTAGACTTGATAGTGCGTGTTAGTTTTAGTGATCGGAGGCTGGAGCAGACTGTCACCTGTTTTAATACCATTTTTTCTCGGACTGAGAAGTCGATGAATAACGTGTGTATCTTCTTGAAAAATGAAACAAGAACATTTGAGAGGAACTTGAGTAGCCGGGAGGGGTTTGTGCATTACATCACTGGATTCATGATGTTTATCTTCAATATCATAAATCATTTTTGTGATATCCGACAAATCATGTATTGACCCGGTTTCTTTCCTAGTGGTTTTCATTTCTTTTAACCCTTTATAACTTTTCTTTTTTCATTCTTCAACCCCTTAAATGTTAACCAAGTCATCCTCACCATCATCATATTGTGATTGTTCCGATGACGACTTAGAAAACATTTTTCTATTTCTCATTCATCTCCAAGACCTATGGGCTTTCTATTCTATCAGTTGAATGTCCTGGGTCGATCCCTCTGGTTCTGGCTTGATCATGAGATAATACTTAACCTTACAACCTTATATTGTTGGGGTTGTAACTCCCAGAACAGGGTTAGATAATCAATTCAGCAGAAACAAGCAACAGGTCAGCAGAAACAAATACCACTAGGTGGTTACCGGATATCACTTGGAATCGTGTGATCACTTTCCAAAGTAAACTATTCGACCCTAATACCTGGGTTACACGAATATCTACTTGGGATAAGACCAAATGTAGTTATAGAATTAGGCACAATTCTATAACCCTTGCGCTAATAAGTGTTAATGGTTTTCTGTGTGTCCTTCATGCATAATCAGATCTCCTATTCATAGGAGTTTACTCTAAGCTAATCAAATGGAATTATGAGTAGTAATCGGCCCATTAATAGCCTCATAATTATCTCCATTATAGCCGTTAGTGGTTACATGACCAATTAAACGTGGTCATTAAGCAGTTGAAACTGCCACTTGAATAGGTCAAAGCCGTTACAAGCAGTACTTTCATCAGTACTTTCATAGCGCTAGCAGTGGATACACTGCTTCAATGGAAACACTGCTTATCAGTGGAAACACTGCTTATCAGTGGAAATACTACTTATCAGTGGAAACCACAAGCAGTACTTTCCACAAGCAGTACTTTCTACTAGCACTACTAATACAAACCACTATAAGAGTCAGGGAGTTCATGGACCTTATGGGTGTACACTCTGTACCTCCTAACCCATTACAAGGTGTGAACTAATCCCACAAGTGCACTAAATTTTCCAACAATCCTCCCCAAATTTAGTTCACTTCCCTTGCATGAAAACAACCATTAAACAAAACATGTGCATAAACGAAAATGTCCTAAGGATTGAATTTCCATCTTAGTAAATTACACATTCAAATATTCGAGAATCAGGGTGTTCTAAGAATTGAACCCTTCAACCCATTTGAATACCTGAAGATAAAATACACACAAGTTTTCAAACACTTATCAGCTCCTGACACTATACAAGCCATGTGTCCATATCCAAATTCATAAATGTTGTAAGAGCTAAAAGTCCAAAAGCTCCCTGAAGCGGCAAAACTTCAACATTTACATAGGTGGTTCCTCTTTATTCATGCTCCTGCCAAGCACTTTTTCAAAGAAAATTAACCATTGAGAAGTAAAGACTTCATCCTCCTTTCAGCAGGTTCTGAGCACAACCTTGGGATGTAAATAAAACATGTGCTCCAGTCCACTGAATGTTCAGCTTTCCACATTGAACTCAGCTCCCAAGTTTCCTCAGGAGGGAGTTGGGTGTCCTAGCATTCAGTGACTAAGTTGGACTTAAACCCATCCCTTTAGCAGACTTTATAACCAAGTCTCTAGCCAGACCCTTCGTCAAGTGATCAGCTAAGTTCTGTTGAGATCTAACAAACTCTATAGATACCACCCCATTTATGATAAGCTCACGAATCATGCTATGTCTGACACCTAAGTGTCTAGACTTACCATTGTACATCTGGCTATAAGCCTTAGCCAATGTAGCTGCACTATCACACCGGATAGAAATAGGTGCTATAGGTTTAGGCCACAATGGAATCTCAAGAAGCAAGTTTTTCAACCATTCAGCTTCTTTACCAGCAGCAGCTAAAGCCACAAATTCAGATTCCATTGTTGAACTGGTGATGCAAGTTTGCTTCTTGGATGCCCAAGAAATTGCACCTCCACCAAATAGGAATACCCAGCCACTGGTAGACAAATTGTCTTCAGTGTTACTGATCCAACTTGCATCAGTGTAACCTTCCAACACTGATGGGTAACCAGTATATGAGAGACTATAATCCATAGTTCTCTTCAAATACTTCAGTGCCCTCTGAACTGCTTGCCAGTGATGAGCACTAGGATTACTAGTATACCTGCTCAATTTTCCCACTGCAAAACCAATATCAGGCCTTGTACAAGTCATGGCATACATTAGGCAGCCAATTACCCTAGAATACTCAAGTTGAGATACAGCCTTGCCATGATTAGGCATCAGCTTCTCACAAGTATCCATAGGTGTACTCACTGGAGTACAATCAAAGTAATTGAATTTTCTCAGCACCTTCTCAATATAATGAGACTAAGAGATAGAAATTCTTTTACATTTATGTTTAATCCTTATACCAAGGATAACATCAGCCTCCCCCATGTCCTTCATGGAGAACCTTGATGACAAAAATTCCTTTGTCAGGTCAACCTGATTTTGGTCAGTGCCAAAGATCAACATGTCATCAACATATAGACAAATGATGACTCCTTTACCAGATTCATCAAATTTGCTATATACACATTTGTCAGCTTGGTTAAGAACATAACCACTAGACAAAACCACTTCATCAAATTTTTGATGTCATTGCTTAGGTGCCTGCTTAAGTCCATAGAGAGACTTAATCAGTTTACACACCTTGTTTTCATTGCCAGGCATGATGAAGCCCTGAGGTTGGTTCATGTAAACCTCCTCATCCAATTCCCCATTCAAGAAAGCTGTCTTCACATCCATCTGATGAATAACCAGATTGTGAATAGATGCCAAAGCAATCAGCAGTCTTATGGTACTGATACGAGCCACAGGGGCATAAGTATCAAAATAGTCTATCCCTGACTTTTGTTTAAAGCCCTGAATGACTAGTCTAGCCTTGAACTTTTCAATGGTTCCATCTACC
>BPTQ01000001.1:109262764-109379948 GCA_019973895.1 Chrysanthemum seticuspe
TGTATCATTCGACACTACACCACCCACCTCAAAACAATACTTGTGAAAACTATTATAGCCTTCGGCCACCTTAAAGCCGCCACCCCCACCACACCGCCGCCATCCACACTACACCACCCACCTCAAAACACTCCCCACTCTCCCCTCTTTCCGATCCACTAGGTCACGCGCCTAAAACCCTCCCCCCACCTCTCGTTAACCACTCACGCGCCACCACCAGTTCTCTTTTTGTGTTGTAAACAAAGGTAGGTTAAAACCCACGAGTTTTGACTCATATTTCTTGATAACTCGTGGTTGAGTCACGAGTTGACTCGGTCACATGTCGGTTTGGTTATTAAAACATGGGAAACGATTTCTTGGTATTCGTGTTGGAGTCGTGTGTTGCGTCGTGACAGCCAAACCGAGAGCTTGGCTCTCAGTGAGGGCTTATTTGGTTTGCTTGTTACTTGGTCTTGAGTACCAAGGTCTTCACGTGAGGTTTAGGATAGAGTAGATGGCCGAGAGTAGGTGGTGATGGTGATGTTTTCTCATGTTGACTATTAAAGAAGATGAAGAACATCCTTTCTGTGTGTTGGTGCGTGGGAGAAAACAAAAGGAAGAGAGAGAGAGACAAATGAAGAACATATTGTCTGGGTGCTTGGGTTCTTGTATAT
Source organism: Chrysanthemum seticuspe (assembly GCA_019973895.1). NCBI lineage: Eukaryota > Viridiplantae > Streptophyta > Magnoliopsida > Asterales > Asteraceae > Chrysanthemum > Chrysanthemum seticuspe. Next base: position 109,263,418 of record BPTQ01000001.1, read on the forward strand.
GTTTTGGATGAAGTAATAAAAAGAAAAAATAATCAGAAAATTAAAGGGTATTTTAGTCATTTAAGTTTGGCCAGGGACCAAACATGCAACCAAAACTTCAAAATGAGAACCATCGTTGCACTTTCGAAAGGATGGGGACCAAACCTGCAATTTGGCCAAACCACAAGGACCAAAAATGCAATTTACTCTTTAAAGAATCATGAGATGGTTTGAATAATAGGATGAGTTTATTTACACTACTATATAAAAATATGGAAAAATGATGACTACTTTTCTAAGTAGCCAATTGTCTACATTCTTTTATAAAATAGGAAGAAAACATGTATGTGTGATATAATGAAGAGGCTTGATTGTAAAGTTTTGTTATTTATTTTTATTTTATTTTTTACAAAGGAAAAGTAGGCAATTTGGCTACTTGCAATAGTAGGCAGCATTTTTCCATAAAATATTTGGTACTTTCTAAACAAAAATGTCTTCAAAAAAATTAAGATTAAAAACATTTATTTAATAGGAAAGAATTGTATACGTACATATAAACTTTAACGGACATTTAATATTCATACAGTCCATTATTTTGTAACAGACCATTTAATATAAATTCTTGTAACAAACCATTTAAGACATTTAAAGCAAACTTGTTACAGACCATTACATATCCTAATTAAGACACGGGATATAAAACCCCCAAAATAAATAACACGCAAAGACCATTTCATTCAGTTCATTTGTATCTCTCTCTCAAAACTTAAAATACACACATACTTTTTTCCTATGTATCTTCATGCACGTTTATAATCTCTCTATAATAAAAACAAAAAGTAAATAAAACATCAAGAGTTATATTTCCTTCAGGAGAAAACTGGCAATATCACGAACAAATCAAAGCAGCCGAGGTCATGCTAGAGTGTCCATTACACATCCTAATTAAGACACGGGATATAAGACCCCCAAAATAAATAACTCGCAAAGACCATTTCATTCAGTTCATTTTTATCTCTCTCTCAAAACTTAAAATACACACACACTTTTTTCCTATGCATCTTCATGCACGTTTATAATCTCTCCATAATTAAAACAACAAAGTAAATAAAACATCAAGAGTTATATATCCTTCAGGAGAAATCTGACAATATCGCGAACAAATAAAAGCAGTCGAGGTCATGCTAGAGTGTCCATCTTTTTTCTTAGTCAACTCAAGATCATTAAACATAAACCGAAGATTTTCTCCATTATATGCAGATGAAGACTTAGAGCGCGGGAATATTTATATCATGTTTTGGATGCGGAAGGTGAACTTTATAGGTACCCCTGCTGATATGGCTTTTTTTGGATGGTGGGTAATAACGCGGGAAAAAGGATTTCTGGGAGGACTACACCCGACATAGTGACAAGTGGCGATGCTAAGGAGGCAGTAGAGGCGGCCAAGGGGTCGAGAATGGTGGTTGATGCGCCGGAGTTTAGTTATAGAATGGTTGTTTGTAGGTCACGGAAGCCATTTTTGGATAGTATTATGAAAGAACCTATTGATGCAAGATAAGCTTTTTGTAAACCAATGGTAGAATATAAATTTAGAAATAGTCATATAAAAGTATTTATTTGTTTAGTGTTCTAGAATATGAAAAATATATTTGAAAAAAATTTGGGTATTCGGATCAAAGAGTTGTGAAAGAAAAATATGTTGTTATTATTTAGGGCAAATATTTAAAAAATGTATTATACTTGTCACTATTTATTTTTCTGGTTAGGAACAAATGTTTTTGCTTATACGGGTACTTTTCTTTCAAATTCATTCTTTTTAAAGTATTTTGCGACATTTTTGTTTGACATTTTTGCCCCTCTCAGCTAATAGGATTTTTTTTCCGAAGGGCAAAAATGTCACAAAATACTTTAAAAATGATGAATTTGAAAGAAAAGCACCCCTACAAGCAAAAAATTTTGTTCTCTACCCAGAAAAACAAATGATGGCATGTATGATACTTTTATAAAACATTTGCCCTATTATTTATATTTATCATATTGTATATATACAACGCGAGAATTAAAAAAAATAGTACTGTAACAACTTTCGATTTTCTTTTCTTTACTTTATCTCAATGAGATTAAAGTTTGTGTGGTCGGCTTGGTTTCAGTTTTAGCCAAAAACCGACCCAAACTGAATTGTACACACCTTTACATAAAGTCATTATCACGAAAAACATGTAATCGAAATATATTGTTCGCCAACAAATTTAGTAAAATGATATCCGCCGCCTCAATGCGCGGATACCATTCTATAATTTATAAGGCATATAACAAAAGCTAACTAAAAAGCTTCTTTACAAGAACAAAAAAGGACCAAAGAGACCACCCACGGGCGATTTCTCTTTTCTGTCAACATTTAAGTATATATATGTATTTTGTTGACTTGTTCATCATATATGATACAACAGTATAATTATGAAGAAAAAAAGTGAAGTAGACTAAAAAAGTTTTTGGTTCTTAATTTATATGATCGCTATGGTCTCCCATATATTTTAATAATACATTGTGTTCTTTTCATTGCAGTTGAATTAAAAAATGATATCAGACCTCTTGTTTTTGTGATCATCGTTTTGGTTTGTTAAAGTCATATGTGCATGGAAAAACTATGACTAAATTACAGAAGTAAAACAACAAAAGTTTCAAGAAACATTAACTCTTTGTCTGCTAGAGAAAATGATTTGACTAGTAACAAGTTTAACAGTAATAACTAACTGACGAAGATCAATGGATTACTGGAAATATAAGTTGAAACGACAATAAGACCGACAACGACTATGCTAATCATCTTTCAGCTACTTGAGATGGTTATTTACAGAAATTGCCTACATATATATTGTAAACGTTTGTATCTTTTGTCCTATCAACTTGCTAGTTTTACTATCAAATATTTTTTAAGAACGTTTGATGAAAATACCGACATGCTAATTCATGTACATATGTTGCTAAAATAGTACGTATAATACAATGAGCTAGGTCTATGCATGTTTGCATTATGCCATATATTATTGTTTTCAGACTAGGTCTAGTTGATTGAATCTAATATCCATATAAAACTACAAATTAAATATGCCCAAATTTGCATGAAATACAGCATATATTGCTCTGGAGTTATGCAACTCTTTGATGGGTAAACACACAAATGGAGGTAGAACAATCAATTAAAACATACATACTATAAAGTCGTATTTAAGTACCATAGTGATAGTGTCTCCAGTTCATGCTAGTTTGTGTCTTTGTGACATAAGCATGCATTAAGTCCAACAACAATTTTGAAACTCCTGACTGTTTCTTCGTTGTCATCTTGCTGGAGTCGTCTGGTTTGTTTTTTTCTTTTTGAATGTTAGTCCCGCGTAAGAAAATATAGAATTCAACAATTGATATAAAGCTCCTACATGTTATTTATTTATTAGTGCCTTCTGACCTATTTTTATTTTTGGACGGTTTATAGAGGATATCCTTTTTTAAGAAAAACCGACATTTGATACCTTTAAAAATTGACTCGGTGAAGTTGTAAAATCGTTAAGTGTTTTGGTGGACGCGAAGCAGCACTGACAAATGAGTAAACAAACTAATCTATAAACACAAAGACGTCTACATGGTTGTAAGGTCTGTGTGACCGGCATACACCCGGCAGAGGAAATATTTTAACTTTTTGATCGGACGAATACCATGTTGGTTGTGTTATTCCATAACAGGGTAAGATAAGCAAGGCAACAACAATACCACTATGTGGTTACCGGATATCACTTGGAATCGTGTGATCACTTTCCAAAGTAAACTATTCGACCCTGATGCCTGGGTTACACGAATATCTACTTGGGATAAGACCAAATGTAGTTATAGAATTAGGCACAATTCAATAACCCTTTTGCTTAGAAGTGTTAATCGTTTTCTGTATATCCTTCATGCATAATCAGATATCCTATTTATAGGAGATTACTCTTAGCTAGTCAAATGAAATTATGAGAATTAATCGGCCCATTAATCGCCTCATAATTATCCCCATTATAGCCGTTAGTGGTTACATGATCAATTAAACGTGGTCATTAAGCAGTTGAAACTGCCATTTAGCAGTACTTACATAGCACTAGCAGGACTTTCATAATACTAGCAGTACTTTCTACTAGCAGTACTTTATAATACTAGCAGTACTTTCTACTAAAAGAGTCAGGGTGTTCAGGGACCTTATGGGTGTACACTCCGTACCTCCTGACCCATTATCAAGCGTGAACTAATCCTACAAGTGTACTAAATTTTCCAACAATCCTCTCCAAATTTAGTTCACTTCCTTTGCATGAAAAACAAACATTAAACAAAACATGTGCATAAACGAAAATATCCTGAGGATTGAATTTCCATCTTAGTACATTACACGTTCAAATATTCGAGAATCAGGGTGTTCTAAGAATTGAACCCTTCAACCCATTTGAATACTTGAAGATAAAATACACACAAGTTTTCAAACACTTAAAAGCTCCTGACATTATACAAGCCATGTGTCCATATCCAAATTTATAAATGTTGTAAAAGCTAAAGTCCAAAAGCTTCCTGAAGCGGCAAAACTTCAACATTTACGTAGGTGGTTCCTCTTTATTCATGCTCCTGCCAAGCATTTTTTCAAAGAAAATTAACCATTAATAAGTAAATACTTCATCCTCCTTTCAGCAGGTTCTGAGTACAATCTTGGGATGTAAATAAAACATGTGCTCCAGTCCACTGAATGTTCAGCTTTCCACATTGAACTCAGCTCCCAAGTTTCCTTAGGAGGGAGTTGGGTGTCTTAGCATTCAGTGACTAAGTTGGACTTAAACCCATCCCTTTAGCAGAATTTATAACCAAGTCTCTAGCCAAACCCTTCGTCAAGTGATCAGCTAAATTTTGTTGAGATCTAACAAACTCTATAGATATCACCCCATTCATGATAAGCTCACGAATCATGCTATGTCTGACACCTAAGTATCTAGACTTACCATTGTACATCTGGCTATAAGCCTTAGCCAATGTAGCTGCACTATCACAACGGATAGAAATAGGTGCTATAGGTTTAGGCCACAATGGAATCTCAAGAAGCAAGTTTTTCAACCATTCAGCTTCTTTACCAGCAGCTGCTAATGCCACAAATTCAGATTCCATTGTTGAACTGGTGATGCAAGTTTGCTTCTTGGATGCCCAAGAAATTGCACCTCCACCAATTAAGAATACCCAGCCACTGGTAGATGAATTGTCTTCAGTGTTACTGATCCAACTTGCATCAGTGTATCCTTCCAACACTGATGGATAACCAGTATACGAGAGACTATAATCCATAGTTCTCTTCAAATACTTCAGTACCCTCTGAACTGCTTGCCAATGATGAGCACTAGGATTACTAGTATACGTGCTCATTTTTTCCACTGCAAAACCAATATCAGGCCTTGTACAAGTCATGGCATACATCAGGCAGCCAATTACCCTAGAATACTCAAGTTGAGATATAACTTTGCCATTATTAGGCATCAGCTTCTCACAAGTATCCATAGGAGTACTCACTGGAGTACAATCAAAGTAATTGAATTTCCTCAACACCTTCTCAATATAATGAGACTGAGAGATAGAAATTCTTTTACTTTCATGTTTAATCCTTATAACATCAGCCTCCCCCATATCCTTCATGGAGAACCTTGATGACAAAAATTCCTTTGCTAGGTTAACCTGATTTTGGTCAGTGCCAAAGATTAGCATATCATTAACATATAGACAAATGATGACTCCTTTACCAGATTCATCAAATTTTCTATATAACACATTTGTCAGACTGGTTAAGAACATAACCACTAGACAAAACCACTCCATCAAATTTTTGATGCCATTGCTTAGGTGCCTGCTTAAGTCCATAAAGAGACTTAATCAGTTTACACACCTTATTTTCATTGACAGGCAAGATGAAGCCCTAAGGTTGGTTCATCTAAACCTCCTAATCCAGTTCACCATTCAAGAAAGATGTTTTCACATCCATCGGATGAATAACCAGATTGTGAATAGATGCCAAAGTAATCAGAAGTCTTATGGTACTGATACGAGCCACAGGGGCATAAGTATCAAAATAGTATATCCCTGACTTTTGTTTAAAGCCCTGAATTACTAGTCTAGCCTTGAACTTTTCAATAGTTCCATCTACCTTCATTTTCTTTTTGAAAATCCATTTGCAACCCAGAGGTTTGCAACCAGGTGGTAGATCAACCAACACCCAAGTGTTGTTGCCCATGATGGAATCCATCTCATCATTGATTGCTTCTTTCCAGAAAGCAATATCCTGGGACTTCATTGCCTCTTCAAATGTCTTGGGATCATCCTCAATAATGAAGCAATAGGAGTATTGGTCTGAGACCTCATCCCTGGTTCCTTCAACTAAGTATAGTTGAAACTCAGGTCCAAATAACTTTGGAGTCCTGACCCTTTTGCTCTTCCTAAGCACAGGTTCAGGTTGTTGAACCACAACCTCATCAGGGACCACTGATGGTTCATCATCAGGGACCTCTGATACACCAGTGTCATGAGTTCCATTAGGAATCCTTTGACTTGGTCTAGGGACTGATGAGAATCTATTCTCATCAAAATTTGCATCTCTTGATTCAATTATTGAGTTAATTGAAAGATATTCATTAGGTTCAATAACATAGAACCTAAAAGCCTTGGAATGCTCAGCATATCCAACAAAGATGCAGTCAATGCCTCTTTCACCCAAAATCTTCAGCTTTGGATCAGGGAGTCTTACAACAGCCCTACAACCCCAGACCCTGAGATAGTTCAGGTTGGGTTTCCTTTTAGTCCAGAGTTCATAAGGGGTAACCTTGTTCCTTTTGTTGGGAACCCTATTTAATAAATAGCAAGCTGTTAACATAGCTTCGCCCCAGAACCCTTGACTCAGTCCTGAATAGGACAACATGGAATTAACCATATCCTTCAGCACCCTATTTTTCCTTTCAGAAATGCCATTTTGCTGAGGAGTATAAGGGGCAGTCGTTTCATGGATAATTCCAACAGACTGAAAATACAGAGTATCCATGTACTCACCTCCCCTATCAGTCCTTAATCTTTTAATCAGGGACCCAAATTGTAATTCAACTTCAGTTTTAAACACCTTGGTATGTAATAGATAGACATAACAAAACCTAGAAGCATCATCAATAAATGTCACAAAGTACTTCTTATTCCCCAAAGAAGGATTGGCATGCAAATCACACAGGTCACTGTGTATAAGCTCCAAGACCTTAGTCTCACGACTAACACCCTGAAACGGTTTCTTGGTTATCTTGGTCAACATGCAAGTTTTACACTTTTCAGTGTCCATGTCAAAAGCTGGGATTAACCCATCCTTAGACATATCTTGCATTCTTTTATAGTGTACATGGCCAAGTCTAGCATGCCAAAGGGTAGAGTCAGTCAGGTCATTGGTGGTTACAAAGGCTGAATTAACACTATCAGAGATAATATTAAGCCTAAACATTTGGTTACATAAATAGCCAAAACCAATAAACACACCATGCTTAGAAAGAACAAATTTATCAGACTCAATAACTTGTTTATATCCATGATTATTCAAAATACTACTTGAAACCAAGTTCTTCCTGATATCAAGAACATGAATAACATTAAACAAAGTTACAATCTTTCCAGAACTAAAATTAAGATCTACACAACCACGACCATGCACCAAGGCTGTTGACTCATTTCCCATGTGAAGAATAGAACCATCATTCAGTGACTCATAAGTCTTGAACCGGCTTCTATCTTTACACACATGAACTGTTGCACCAGATTCAACCCACCACGCAACATCATCATCCTGCACATAATGAGATTCAGATACATATGTAACATAATAAATCTGAAAAGACTTATTAACCATATTCTGACCTTTCAGTGAGTTGGAAGAACCACCACTCCCTGAACCATTAGTGCCTGATCCATTGGCTTTACCACCAACCTTAACACTTTTGCAATCCCTTTTAATGTGACCAGTTTTTCCACATTTCAAACAAGTAGGTGTTGCCTTCTTGTTAGGATCTGCCCTTGTGTTATCATGATATTTGCGTTTGCCTTTGTTGTCATTGTTCCTGGTGGAGTTGTTATGCTCCACCATATTGACAACAGATGCACTAGCAGCATTGCTGCTCTTTGGCTTGTCATTATCCTGCACCTTGAGAGATTCCTCAATGCGCAGATGACTGCCCAACTCAACCAAAGTTAACTCCTCCTTTTTATGTTTCAAGGTATGCTTGAAATACTTCCAAAAAGGGAGAAGTTTATCAATGACACAAGAGACTTGAATATCCTCATCCATGTGCATACTGTGTTGTGTAAACCTTCCAAATATACCAAGAAGTTCATTGTATTGTTCTATAACTGGTCTTGAATCAGTCATTTTGTAATTTGTGAAATTACTTAGAAGGAACTTCTTACTTGATGCATCCTCAGCCATATATTTGGCATCCAAGGAATCCCACAATACTTTGGAAGATTCAAAGTTCTGATAAATATCAAACAGAGAATCAGACATACCATTGAGGATTAGACCTCTGCAAATGTAGTCATCATTCTCCCATTTGCTCCTCCTCCTGACCTGCTCCACAGTAGCATCATCCCCATCATCAGGGATAGGAGTGGTTAGCACATACACCACACTCATGCATGACAGCAAAAAATGCATCTTCTTCTGCCATCTCCTGAAGTCCACCCCTTCAAACTTATCAAGCTTGGCAAAGTTTGAAGCCATGTGTTTCATTGCAGCAGTTGCCATTAATTATCACAAAAACAGTTTACTTTGATTGTTGGTTGTGTTATCCCAGAACAGGGTAAGATAATCAAGGCATCAACAATACCACTATGTGGTTACCGGATATCACTTGGAATCGTGTGATCACTTTCCAAAGTAAACTATTCGACCCTAATGCCTGGGTTACACGAATATCTACTTGGGATAAGACCAAATTTAGTTATAGAATTAGGCATAATTCAATAACCCTTTTGCTAAGAAGTGTTAATCGTTTTCTGTATATCCTTCATGCATAATCAGATATCCTATTTGTAGGAGATTACTTGTGACAATCCGTACTTTCAGGTCATTTCTCGACACAGTTCATGTCTTATTATTTCAACATTTTTAGTAAACTTGGTTTACTTGTTTCAAATTCGCGTAACCTTGAAGGTTTAGCGGCGAATTCATGATCATAACATCACGTACATTTCATATGGACTAAGATTAGTCTACATTTCATTGACATCATTTGCATCTCATTAGTTCATTCACGACATTTCATTTCACATGTAACGCGTAATTTTTATGTTTAATAAACTTTATCGCGTGAGTTATTATTTTAATATTTAATCCGTTACTTTCAAAAATGATCCCGATGTATTTTTAAACTTACATTTAGTTTATAAAAACTATATTTTTAGTTTTCCTAGTGTCTCAAATTTATTTGGTACATAAATCGTTAAAGTTAAATTATTACGACGTTTTTCTTAAAAATTATACGATAATTATTTTATCACTCAACTTTCACAAGGAATGTATTCTTACAATTTTTATGATATCATTATACTCTATTTTGATCTACTAAAAATTTACTTGTACCTAAAAACTACCATTTACCTTACAAGTATTATTAACTACATACAAGTACTTACATTTTTCCCACAATATTTACACAAGTATATATAAAAGAAAAAAAAAAAAAAATAATGTTGAAACATTTCTCCCCCATATCCGGCCCTATGGGGGAGGGTGGCAATTAATGACTTAGTGAATTATTGTTGATAGTATACAAATACACTCCAAGTCACCTTTACTCTTTCATTCATCACTCATTTTCATTCTCATTCAAGTGTTAGAAAACTTTTGTTCTCTCTTTGTTTTTCATCCTAGAACCGGTCACTTCAAAGGGGAAGCAAGAAATCAAAAATTTTGCAAGCTCTAGTGTTAAAACAATCTAGTGTATACTCTTTTTATGGTTTTGAAATAAAAACCTAGGGTATTTAGGATAAACCTTGTTACTTGCACCTCATCATATTCAATTGTAAGCATGTTTCTTTCATTTTTCATGTTTCCTTATCATTTCATAGGTTTCTTTTCATTTTTGGAGCTAGTATGCATGTTATGTGATTTATACCATTTTTCATGATTTTAGAAGTTATATATACATATGGTCATCCTATAATTACTCCCATGGTATTCTTTGGTCTTGATGGTGATTAGGAACCCATGACACCCTAAGAAGGTGTATGGTAGGATTAGATTAGTTTCGGAGTTGATTTGAAGGGATTAGAATAGGTTTTGTCCGAGAAAAACTATTTTCGATAACTATATATATATGTTCTGTCCTTAAATCGAAGTTCTGGAAAAACCAACAGATTGTACGAAACTTTGGCCTTGATTTTTAGAAAATATACTTTAAAACGAATCCGTGGCCTTTTGAACGGATAAAAACGGACTTATAACGAAGCCGTAGTGAATTTTTAAAGTTTGACGACGAAACGTATTATTTTCTGAAAAACTCAGCTTGCTGTTTTTACATATTTCGGGTCAAAAACGAGCCTTAAGCTTCACAAATTATTCCGACTTCTCAAAAATATATTAGTTTACTTCAATACGAAGCTAAGGACATATTATATGTAGAAAACGGATTTGAAACGACGAATATATGCACGTTTTCATAAAGTTGCCGTAACTAATATTTTCTGAAAAACTATATTATTTTTACGTTACAAGTGTTACATTAGCTGTAACGACCATGTTTGCGGCAGTTTTTAACCATGATGCAAAACTTTTTAGAACGAAATGTCTTCTAGAAAAATCAAGTTCACCGGCCATATTTTTGAAAACCAAAACCCGTTTGTCAAGCGGAGTCATAGTAAATTATTTACGGATGTTCAAAGTTGGCCGAAACTCATTTTCTGCACGCAATTAGCAAAAACCACCATCTTTAGCCTTCGATATCTATATGATCGAGACCTTTTGGACGAAAACTCCTGAACTGAAACTTTTAGATATCGATACAAACTTTCCAAAACCATCGAGTTCGTCCTCTAACGATCGACGTACACCATTTTACGACTACTTTTCCGGAGTCATTTTTGTAATTTCATGATTTTTCCGACGACATTGTTTTGCGACGAAAAGTGGAAATTTCACCAAAAATCATTATAAAACCATTGTAGGATGACATTTTGACGTAAAAACATGTAAAGTCATTTTTGAAGGGTCAAGACGTCAAAAGGGTATTTTTCGACGACGAGTAATATTTTTAAAACCCGTAAATGGTATAAATAACATACGAAGTGCATGCATAACATTACATTGCAACTCATTACATATCATATCATATCATTGGTACTAGGTCCCGGATAACGCATCACATTATACCTCAGTGTACTCACTCTTGTCATCTCGTCAGTTTACCAAGTGAGTTTTCATAGCCCCGACTTTTACTTGCTTTCATAACTGTTTTGGGGGAGATACATGCTCGACTATTTTTTATTACATTCATGACTATTTGCAATTATATGTTTATCCGAACTAAATGCTAGTCATACGAAGTAACCTTATTGCTATACTTAGAACTTCCATATCATATTCATTGAGCTAACGGTCTTGGTATATTCATTGGTCTAACGGACTTGGTATATTCATTGAGCTAACGGTCTTGGTATATTCATTGAGCTAACGGTCTTGGTATATTCATTGAGCTAACGGTCTTGGTATATTCATTGGTCTAATGGTCTTGGTATATTCATTGAGCTAACGGTCTTGGTATATTCATGGACTAACGGTCTTGGAACGATTTGAACCACACTCATATTCATTTGAACCTAAACTCTACACTTTGGCAATGGGTTGTGAACACACAGGTTGCAAGTTTTGTATGGGCGGGACTTGGAACTGAGTGGATTTACAATGCCTTTGCTGCATAAACGATTTCGATACATTGAGCCATGCGCTATTTTGTGAATTCATTTGACATCATGCACTTGATCATAGACTATATTACATTTTGGCAATGGATTGTGAACACACAGGTTGCAAGTTTTGTATGGGCGGAACTTGGAACTGAGTGGATTTACAATGCCTTTGCTGCATAAACGATTTTGACAGGCTCTACATTTTAACTCAAACTCTATGAACTCACTCAACCTTTGTGTTGACACTTTTAGCATGTTTTTATCTCAGGTATCTAAGGCATTCACTTCATGGCATGCATTTGGACACATCATGGAGTCGTGGTGACGACGCGTCTCACTTGGGTTTTACATATTTTAAAACATCGTTTGAATTGTAACAAACTTATTTCCGCACGAGATGATTTTCATTTGGGACCTACTTTGTAAACTCTGATTGTTTATTTAAATCAAACGATGTTCTTTTCAAACGACACTTTAGGTCGTTCAATATAACTGTGATTGTGATGCTATGACAGTCAATCCCCAGGAATTCCATTCCGCTGCAAAACAGGTAATTTGGGGGTGTGACAGATTGGCATCAGAGCTTCAGTTATAGAGAACTAGGTTGCATCATTGACCCTAGACTATAACTACATCATCATAGCATCTCATCATTTCATCATAAGTGCGGGTTCACTTCACATGCGGTCATTACGTACATTTTTCGAGTTATTCACTTTCATTTCACATCGATTGTCACATGGATGCCCTTAAATGCCCATCCCATTATCTTTTCCCCATACTCTAACGTGGAGAATTCCTTGTCATTCCCTATCACAATTTTATATCAGCTGATTCATCATCGATAACGACGAATGCCGAGATAAACTTTTAAATAGGACGAAGTCGCTCTCACTCCTTTGTTTCACCACTAACATGTCGAGTTACACTTTATTCACACATTAAGTCACTAAACCATTATACATTTGAAGTACTTACAACACCTCATAACCCATCTTTTCGGAAACCGACGATCATTTTTGAAACATAACCTCAAATTTATCATTTCTTATCACATTTCTTTGAAGCGCTTCTTATTAACATCGGATTTTGCTACGTCTCACATTTCCTCTTGTTTTGAAGAAGATATGGCACCGAAGAAAGCTACAGTTGAAATGACCCAAGCGGCTATTCAGAAGTTAGTGAATGATAGCATTGCTAATGCTCTAAGAGTTGAAAGGGAAACGGTGGCTGCTGCTGCTGCCGAGGCCGCGACTGCTGCTGTAGCCGCAAGGCTTGCTACTGCTACTGGAAATGTCGGAGGATCCGGAGTTAAGAAATGTTCGTACAAAGATTTCAAAAGTGGTGAACCCACCAAGTTTAGAGGGACTGAAGGAGCCACAGCCATGGTGCGATGGTTTGAAAAGTTGGAATCCGTGTTTTTGCTTTGTAACTGTCCGGATGATAGTAAGGTTAAATTTGCTACAAGTACTTTACTAGATGGAGCTTTGTCATGGTGGAATTCCTATGCTCAACCGATTGGTATGGAGAATGCTTTCAAGCTTACTTGGGAGGAATTCAAGGGTTTGGTGACTAAGAAGTTTTGTCCTCGAACGGAAGTGAAAAAGTTGGAGACGGAGTTCTATGAACTAAAAACTATTGGGTATGATATCGACACTTACATTCGGAGATTCCAAGAATTGGCCGTGTTATGCCCATCTATGGTTTCAGATAATGAGAAGCTACTGGAGGCTTTCATTGATGGACTTCCCGAGATCATTCAAGGCGATGTGACTTCTTCTGACCCGCAAACGATTGAGGAAGCTATTCGATTGACTCAAAAGCTCATGGCCCAGGTAGTGAAGAGAGGCAAGTACACCAACACCAACCAAAACAACAACAACAAAAGAAAATGGGAAGACGATCAAGGAGATTATAACAACAACAACCAAAACCGTAACAATAACCATCATCAACAACAGAATAGAGGGCAAGAGACTGCAATGGTTTATGTTGCTGCACCAATAGAAGGCAGAGGTTATGCCGGAGCCTATCCACTATGTAATCGATGTAAGTATCATCACACGGGTCTTTGCCCTGTTAAGTGCTACAAGTGTCAAAAACTAGGACACCATGCCAGGAATTGTAGAGGCAAGACTATAGTTACGTGCTTCGGATGTGGGGAGCAAGGACACTATCGGAATCAATGCCCTCAAAACCAAGGTCAACAAGTCGAAGGTGCTCATGGGAATGTATATATGTTAGAAGGAGCTCGTCAAGGTATCAACGACGCGGAAGACTGAAGAAGTTCGGAAACTAACAGTCTTATTTCTCCTTATGTATTAGGTTGTACCAAGTTTATGTCTAATCATCGTATCCGAAACTTTATAACTTAAAGATGTACTACTTTTGCTGAACCACTCGTTGTAAAATATTCTCATCTATCGTACTTTATTTTCTTTCCGATTTGTTATCATTTACGAGGATTTTAATTCTTTTTACTTCAACTATCATTTTAACGACACTTCTCCATGCCTTCTCTCCTCGATGTTCATCACAATTTTAACATCAGTTGACTCAACACCAAACAACATATGAGTCGATTAGTCCAAGCATTGCATAGTTACTCCTAAATTATACATAGACTGATCACCTATGTCTAATTCAGGAAGAATCATGCAATGAAGGGAGTAGTAGGCTTATATGAGTAAGCAATTCCGTAATCGAACCAAATTTTCAAAAGATTTTCTTCAAACCACTTGTTTCCAGTTGGATCCGCGTGACAGTTCTTGTTTGATGAGTTGCAAAGATCAAACTAGAAACAAGTTGTTACCTAAACCGATTTAGCCTAATCTCATGACAGTTCTTGTTTGATGAGTTGTGAGATTAAGTAAAAATCGGTTACCAAAAAGTCTTTTGAGGGTTTTGCTCGGGAATGGGAAAGTTTGCCACATCAAACCCTAAACCCGAGAGATCAACACGATTGAATTCAGGGACTGAATTCCTTTTTGGATGGGCGAATGTGACAATCCGTACTTTCAGGTCATTTCTCGACACAGTTCATGTCTTATTATTTCAACATTTTTAGTAAACTTGGTTTACTTGTTTCAAATTCGCGTAACCTTGAAGGTTTAGCGGCGAATTCATGATCATAACATCACGTACATTTCATATGGACTAAGATTAGTCTACATTTCATTGACATCATTTGCATCTCATTAGTTCATTCACGACATTTCATTTCACATGTAACGCGTAATTTTTATGTTTAATAAACTTTATCGCGTGAGTTATTATTTTAATATTTAATCCGTTACTTTCAAAAATGATCCCGATGTATTTTTAAACTTACATTTAGTTTATAAAAACTATATTTTTAGTTTTCCTAGTGTCTCAAATTTATTTGGTACATAAATCGTTAAAGTTAAATTATTACGACGTTTTTCTTAAAAATTATACGATAATTATTTTATCACTCAACTTTCACAAGGAATGTATTCTTACAATTTTTATGATATCATTATACTCTATTTTGATCTACTAAAAATTTACTTGTACCTAAAAACTACCATTTACCTTACAAGTATTATTAACTACATACAAGTACTTACATTTTTCCCACAATATTTACACAAGTATATATAAAAGAAAAAAAAAAAAAAATAATGTTGAAACATTTCTCCCCCATATCCGGCCCTATGGGGGAGGGTGGCAATTAATGACTTAGTGAATTATTGTTGATAGTATACAAATACACTCCAAGTCACCTTTACTCTTTCATTCATCACTCATTTTCATTCTCATTCAAGTGTTAGAAAACTTTTGTTCTCTCTTTGTTTTTCATCCTAGAACCGGTCACTTCAAAGGGGAAGCAAGAAATCAAAAATTTTGCAAGCTCTAGTGTTAAAACAATCTAGTGTATACTCTTTTTATGGTTTTGAAATAAAAACCTAGGGTATTTAGGATAAACCTTGTTACTTGCACCTCATCATATTCAATTGTAAGCATGTTTCTTTCATTTTTCATGTTTCCTTATCATTTCATAGGTTTCTTTTCATTTTTGGAGCTAGTATGCATGTTATGTGATTTATACCATTTTTCATGATTTTAGAAGTTATATATACATATGGTCATCCTATAATTACTCCCATGGTATTCTTTGGTCTTGATGGTGATTAGGAACCCATGACACCCTAAGAAGGTGTATGGTAGGATTAGATTAGTTTCGGAGTTGATTTGAAGGGATTAGAATAGGTTTTGTCCGAGAAAAACTATTTTCGATAACTATATATATATGTTCTGTCCTTAAATCGAAGTTCTGGAAAAACCAACAGATTGTACGAAACTTTGGCCTTGATTTTTAGAAAATATACTTTAAAACGAATCCGTGGCCTTTTGAACGGATAAAAACGGACTTATAACGAAGCCGTAGTGAATTTTTAAAGTTTGACGACGAAACGTATTATTTTCTGAAAAACTCAGCTTGCTGTTTTTACATATTTCGGGTCAAAAACGAGCCTTAAGCTTCACAAATTATTCCGACTTCTCAAAATATATTAGTTTACTTCAATACGAAGCTAAGGACATATTATATGTAGAAAACGGATTTGAAACGACGAATATATGCACGTTTTCATAAAGTTGCCGTAACTAATATTTTCTGAAAAACTATATTATTTTTACGTTACAAGTGTTACATTAGCTGTAACGACCATGTTTGCGGCAGTTTTTAACCATGATGCAAAACTTTTTAGAACGAAATGTCTTCTAGAAAAATCAAGTTCACCGGCCATATTTTTGAAAACCAAAACCCGTTTGTCAAGCGGAGTCATAGTAAATTATTTACGGATGTTCAAAGTTGGCCGAAACTCATTTTCTGCACGCAATTAGCAAAAACCACCATCTTTAGCCTTCGATATCTATATGATCGAGACCTTTTGGACGAAAACTCCTGAACTGAAACTTTTAGATATCGATACAAACTTTCCAAAACCGTCGAGTTCGTCCTCTAACGATCGACGTACACCATTTTACGACTACTTTTCCGGAGTCATTTTTGTAATTTCATGATTTTTCCGACGACATTGTTTTGCGACGAAAAGTGGAAATTTCACCAAAAATCATTATAAAACCATTGTAGGATGACATTTTGACGTAAAAACATGTAAAGTCATTTTTGAAGGGTCAAGACGTCAAAAGGGTATTTTTCGACGACGAGTAATATTTTTAAAACCCGTAAATGGTATAAATAACATACGAAGTGCATGCATAACATTACATTGCAACTCATTACATATCATATCATATCATTGGTACTAGGTCCCGGATAACGCATCACATTATACCTCAGTGTACTCACTCTTGTCATCTCGTCAGTTTACCAAGTGAGTTTTCATAGCCCCGACTTTTACTTGCTTTCATAACTGTTTTGGGGGAGATACATGCTCGACTATTTTTTATTACATTCATGACTATTTGCAATTATATGTTTATCCGAACTAAATGCTAGTCATACGAAGTAACCTTATTGCTATACTTAGAACTTCCATATCATATTCATTGAGCTAACGGTCTTGGTATATTCATTGGTCTAACGGACTTGGTATATTCATTGAGCTAACGGTCTTGGTATATTCATTGAGCTAACGGTCTTGGTATATTCATTGAGCTAACGGTCTTGGTATATTCATTGGTCTAATGGTCTTGGTATATTCATTGAGCTAACGGTCTTGGTATATTCATGGACTAACGGTCTTGGAACGATTTGAACCACACTCATATTCATTTGAACCTAAACTCTACACTTTGGCAATGGGTTGTGAACACACAGGTTGCAAGTTTTGTATGGGCGGGACTTGGAACTGAGTGGATTTACAATGCCTTTGCTGCATAAACGATTTCGATACATTGAGCCATGCGCTATTTTGTGAATTCATTTGACATCATGCACTTGATCATAGACTATATTACATTTTGGCAATGGATTGTGAACACACAGGTTGCAAGTTTTGTATGGGCGGAACTTGGAACTGAGTGGATTTACAATGCCTTTGCTGCATAAACGATTTTGACAGGCTCTACATTTTAACTCAAACTCTATGAACTCACTCAACCTTTGTGTTGACACTTTTAGCATGTTTTTATCTCAGGTATCTAAGGCATTCACTTCATGGCATGCATTTGGACACATCATGGAGTCGTGGTGACGACGCGTCTCACTTGGGTTTTACATATTTTAAAACATCGTTTGAATTGTAACAAACTTATTTCCGCACGAGATGATTTTCATTTGGGACCTACTTTGTAAACTCTGATTGTTTATTTAAATCAAACGATGTTCTTTTCAAACGACACTTTAGGTCGTTCAATATAACTGTGATTGTGATGCTATGACAGTCAATCCCCAGGAATTCCATTCCGCTGCAAAACAGGTAATTTGGGGGTGTGACATTACTCTTAGCTAGTCAAATAGAATTATGAGAATTAATCGGCCCATTAATCGCCTCAAAATTATCCCCATTATAGCCGTTAGTGATTACATGACCAATTAAACGTGGTCATTAAGCAGTTGAAACTGCCATTTAGCAGTACTTACATAGCACTAGCAGTACTTTCATAATACTAGCAGTACTTTCCACTAGCAGTACTTTCTACTAGCAGTACTTTCCACTAGCAGTACTTTATAATACTAGCAGTACTTTCTACCAGCAGTACTTTCTACTAAAAGAGTCAGGGTGTTCATGCACCTTATGGGTGTACACTCCGTACCTCCTGACCCATTACCAGGTGTGAACTAATCCCACAAGTGTACTAAATTTTCCAACATACCACATGCTCAACAATTTCACGTCTAGGACGACACACTACAACAATAATCACCTTAAACGAACGACGCATGTCATCGCTAAAACCTCATGAGACAGACACTTTCAACGAAGATTTTTTATATTAGTTTGACCGCGAGACCCACACTTTTAGCAACAACACATGTCGTCAGTAAAAGTATATATTATTATATTATATAATATATATATATATATATATATATATATATATATATATATATATATATATATATATATATATATATATATATATATATTCTTATTTGATTGCTAAAGCTATATTTTATTTAAAAAATATTATATATTTAAATATATTTTAACTCATTTTTAATTAAAGTAAATTATTTAATCAAAAAATAATTATTATTTAATTCATATATATTTTTATCAATGACATGTGTCGTTGTTAAAAGTGTTGGCAGGCTGAATAGGTTTTGGAGGGTTAGATTATTTTTAGTTTTAATAAAAAAAATTATTTAATCTTAAAATCATTATTATTTAATTAATACTAGGCGAGTATCCGGGCCTGGCGGCAGCGGTTCCTAGTGGCAGACAATTAACGATATGCAATATTGTTATAAGTGTTTCGTATAACATTCAAAATAAAACGTGAAAAATCAAAATGTAATTGCAAATGGTTGTAACATGTGATTCAATTTGAGCAAAAATTATTAACGTGTATAAAAACAAATAAAAATATTTAGTGCACCTGAAAATAAAATATTACATCAATTAGGAATTTTGATAAATCAGAAAACAGAAACAACTGACATGAACTTTTCAACTTATTGTTGTTGCTATACAGTAATTTGACCTCCAAGAGCGTATTAAAATATTGAGTATTGCTTATATGAGATTAAAGCTAACAATAGTGATTTTATAAAGTTCACATGTGGCTTATTTAAAGCTACAAAACTCTCATCCTTTTTCAATGCACAATATTGTTTGTGCATGATAATTTTTTGTATGTGTCATTTCTTTAGGAGAAAGATCTAGCAAGAATTGTAATGAAAGATGAAAGATGCATGTTAGGGAAACATCGATAATAACTTAATTTACACTTGTTTATACTTTGTTGCTAGACACGTGGACAAAAATAAGCTGAACTTGACAACTAAATTGGTACTTCATAAGTATCACCAAAATCCGAATAGAAGCAAAAAACATGAGATATTTCAAGCACACAACACATAATCCAAACTTGAGTACAGATATATAGTAACTTTCTAACTGTAAACGTAACGAGACCAAGATAAGAGGATATGTATGAGTTATATGTTGCAATGACTTTGAAAATACAGTATATTGTAGCCAATTTAATCATCAAATAAACACAAATTAATACACTAAAAGAACTATCAAGTCAAAATTATCACTATTATATAGTAACTACAAGATATAAAAAGGCTCCTAATGAGATTTCATTTAAAATATAGTATTTATAAGTAAAATAGAAGCTGCTTCTACATGTTCCATATCAAGTATAAGATTTTAGGTCGCAACTAATACCGGTAAACAACCAAAAGGTCAACGAAAAACATAAACAAATCCACAAACAAAAAGGTATTTAAAGGATGAAAGACACTTGTAATCGTGGCTGACTTGCCATTGAAAGAGTCTTTTAACTTATTTTGTGCAACTGACATAAACTGGAACAAGGAAAATTATAATTGAGAGTAAATGTTTCTATCATAGATATATTAAGAGCAAAAACCAAATGCTTTACCTCTAAATTTGAAAGTTCGGGAAGCGTTGTAAGTGATGTGATTTGATTCCCAGCAAGGTAGAGTTGTACAAGAGTTGAGAAGGGGAGAAAAATTTACATCAGTTGTTAAGTTGTTTAGATGGTTGATTACTTGCAACCATTTAAGAGATGAGTACAATGAGAGAAAGTAACCTACAAAGCTTTACAGGCTTCAAGTGGTTAAAACCCATACCCTTTAAAATAATTAAACCTCAAATTGAAAACCTACAAATAGATACAACAATTTTTTATAGATAAGTCAACCATCCTACTTGTCAAGGAGAGGAGACAAAAGGAATCTCGTATACAAACCTTCACCAGCTTGAGTATTTCGATGCCTTCTTATGACGATAGCAAGTTGTCTCTGTAACACCCCCAATTTCATGATACGCAGCGGAATTCAAACTGGGTGTTACTTCATGGCACAACAGTCATAACCATAGAAAACGAACTCTAATGGAGTCGTTTTAAAAGATTTATCATTCAATTTATATAAATATCAGAGTTTACAAAAATGAGGTCCCAGTAGTTTCACAGTTTACAAAATACATTAAATGGGTTTTCGAATGATAATAAAATTTATAGCCTTCTTGAGTATCCGTGCTTCTCCGTGCCAGCCTTGTACAATATGGACCTAAAGTACATGCTTAAAACTGTCAACACAAAGGTTGAGTGAAATTCATAGAGTTTAGGAAATCAGTTGAACACAATATTTGTAACGTGAGGTAATTAGTTTCACATTCATAGTTTAGAAAACAAAACAGATATTATTGCACTAAGCTCATGATACCGAAAACGTTAACAGCTTGTCAATAGAAATTGATATAATAGTAACAGTTGCCCTAATAGGTAATTTGCCAATAAACCTATAGATCTTCAAATATAGTGCGTTTGTTTGCCTACCCAGTCAACACAAACGGGATTCGTCAATTCCAATAGGCCTATCCACAATATTCGCGTTCACTCGCAAGTGATTAATGGTTCATGATAATACTTAAGATTCGCAATAGTGGTACTTAGTGCAAATAATACATTCAGATAAGCATACAGTTTCAAAGCAATGTGTTCAGTTTAAAAATATAGCATGTATTTCCCCCAAGGAGTTGAAAACAATTAAGTAATAGAAAGTGAGGGTATTAACTCACCGTGAACTAATGATACCAAAACGTATAACGAAATCATTGGATAAGCCAGGAAACCTCTACGCGCAACCTAGAATATGATGTTGTCTTAGGTTCTAAAATAAATATGTGAATATATAAACATGCTTATATAGTCATTACATCAATTATGATTGGATACTTAACATTTGTGAAGTCGTATAAATGTTTACGTTTCGTTTATTTAAGTTTTCCCCGTCTAAATCTACCCGTTATTTCTAAACCGTAATTGATCACGACTCGGTTTTTATGTCCTCGGAAAGGTAATTTAATTTACTAAACAGATTAGTGGGTCCTACTTCTCCAGAAATTATTTAACTAATGTGAAATTACCAATTTACCCTTGGATGTACTAGTTATTTCAGTCAGCAGCAAACTGTCTCACGGTTTTGGTCATAAGTCGGGTTCTACAACTCCGTTTAACGCACGGCCAGTGGCCACGTTCAAGTTAGGGTGTTAGCTAAAACTTTTATTTTTTGACAAACAAGGGGTTATATGCAATTTTTGTGAGTTTTAGCTGTTTAAAATCTGTTACTCAGTTTTGGACACGTTTAGCCTTTTTGGGTATAGTTTATTCATCGGGATGAGTTACGGCACGAGCCACCCGGCGAAACGACCAAAAGACATCGATCTATAATCCTATATCATTACTTAAGTTTCTCAGTTCACTAAATTTACCCAGAATTTACGTTTACAGCCCCTATCCAGTTTCTGTGTTGCAAATCTAGTCCTTTCGACGGTTTCTAGTGTTTTAGTCCATTTATCCAAGAACAATTAAGTATAATAAGCATATAGAACATATTACATATATGAAATACTAGTATTTACTGAAATCAAAGGTAAGTATATAAGTTTGCTTACAATCCTTGTGATGAAACAATTCAAGAACCAAGAACTAGGACACTAAATTCTAAACCCTTTCAACCAAAGTCCCTTGCTTTCAATCTTTTATCCATCTTGCTAACCCTTGCTAGGCTTGATCTAACCTTGTAAGAAACTTGTAAATTCAGCCCCTTAAACCCTTGTATAACTTCTAATTCAACCATGGAATCATGAAATAAACTTAAGATTCATGTAAAGATCACTAAGGCCTTCATCTTTGGTGTATAACTTGAAGCATGAAATCAAAGGATGAATGGTGTTGCTATTTGAGAAGTGAACGGCCATAGGGGGTGTTTGAGAGAGTTTTTGATGAGTATAAGTCTTGGTGGTGAGTTATGAATGAGTGTTAAATAAATATCTTCAAGTGTAAGACTTTGGAAGACTTATTAACTAAGTAAACTTTACATAAGCTTCAATCATAGGCTAGATTCATTCTCACCAAGCCATGTGGCTTGGTGACTAATGAAAAAGACCACATATCGCTGCTATTTGATAAGTACATAAGTTATTGTGATTATCTTGACTTACGGAGTGAGTTTTGGTCCCGGTGATCGCTAACGGTAAGTCTTTAAGTCACGAAATTTAAAATCGGGTATCCTAAAAATATGAAACTTATAAATTTGCTAAAACTTATCAATATACTCTATAATAAAATATAAAATGAGTAGTAAGTTCCATCGGGTTGCTTAAACGCTGTTTAAAGCTGGAAACGCGGGTCAAAACGCGTAATTCGCGTAAAACGCGGAACTGGAAAACGTAAAATTCCAAAACTTGTGGAATTGTCGTAAAATGGTAGAAATACATATTTCTAATGTTTATAGTGTTTTATGGACATATCGGGATGCCCGAATGACGTTTAAACCCTAAAGTAATTCTCGGACACGGTTTTGTGAAATCAGTTCTGTATGGATTCAACGTACGTCGTCAGGACGACTTGTCAAGTTTCAGTTATCTTGTCTTTATGGTAAAATAATAAAATTTTTTACGGGATGAATAGTGTTTCGTGAATAGTAAAATTTTAAAATAACTTCTCAAAGTCTCAAACCGACTTCAAAATTGATGAATAGTAACCAATGAATAGTAAATTTCTCGAGATGAATAGTAAAAATTTGAGAATAGATTGAAATCCTGAAAATACGAATTGTTACAGTCTCACCACCTTAATGGGAATTCCGTCCCGGAATTCAGTGTGCGTTATCCGATGTTGAAGTGTCTAGGAAAATGAGGGTGTATACGCCGAATTCTAATATTTGCGTTCTCAAGTTTCTGGTCATAGAGTGTGTTATGTACCATTTTATGTTTTTGGTGGTGGTTTAAGTTGATAATCTAAAGGTATAAGATATTGTTGATGTGAAATGGTTTATAATGATGTGATAATTGTCGTTTGTAGGAAAGTCTTGATAATGGCAAGTGGTTATCCAAACCATTTCCAAAGTTGATCATGTCTTAGGTGGTTTCGGGATGAAGACTATATCGTATAGTGTTTATGTCTACTAGTGTTTGAAAGAAATGTGCTACTGTGAAGTTTTACATACTGACTTTCAATGGGGTTCAGATAATGATGTGATATGTTGATGATTAGAAGACTGTAGTGTATGTTTACCATTATTCTTAGGTAGAGATGTCAAGTTTGCTTTAAAATCATAAGTGGATTGTAAAGGATTATGGCGGAATGATATCCTTGAAACCTAATCAGGCTAGTACTTCTAAGAAATGACGAGAAGATTTGATGGCTATCCCAAGATAGTAGTTAGGATTATTTCATAAATGAAAACATTCAAGAATGAAATTAGGTAGTATAAATAAGTGTTAAGATCTCGCTGAGTGGTAAAACACTATCGTGTCTCTAAGTCTTTTTAATGAATTCTGGTGGTTTGTCGAGTTTAAGTAGGAAATCAACCTGAATATAACACTTGTATAACTATTCTCAGTGTTTGAAAATTTTAAGTCGAACATAGTTAGTCTGACTATGTTCCACTATCCCTAGGTTAAATATAGGTGACTAGACTATATTCACCTATATTTAACCGAGGTTCGATAAATTTTTCAAATACCTAAATTAGGTATACTCGTGATACGTCCATAGCTTTTGAGAAATTGTCCACTGAGCAAAGGCGATATCAAACCATCCAGTTGCAAGTCCTGGCCATAAAAGACTTGTAACCTATGTTTTCAAATTCCATTGCATAGAAGATAATATAGGTAGATACGTGTGGAAAGGAAGTTTTAAGTAATTCTAAAATAGTCTATACTTGGCTAGAATCACGAACATTTAACAATGAAGGTTTCAGAAGAGAATTTTGATGAATGTAGAGAAAGTTACTGAACTTCAGCTTTTGTAGATGATAAATCAGTTTGTCCTTTAAAAATTCCATTTCTTGTATTTCCATTAGAGAAATTGATAGATTGTGACGGGTTTCATGTAAAACAATATCATATAAGGTTTTATAAGATAATTTCTAGAGTCTATTGTATAACTTACAATGTTTATGAAGTAAATTAGACCATTGTGTAACTCATAATGTCTGAGAAGTAGTTGAGACCATTGTGCAACTCACAATGTCTAAGAAATAGTTGAGACCATTGTGTAACTCACAATGTTTAGGAAATAATAGAGACCATTGTGCAACTCACAATGTCTGAGAAATAGTTGAGACCATTGTGTAACTCACAATGTCTAGGATAAATAGAGACCATTGTGCAACTTACAATGTCTAAGAAAGTAACTGAGACCACTGTTTCACTCACAGTGTCTGAGGATATAAGAGAGGCCACTATAGGATTTACAGTGTCTTGAAAAATGAATGAGACCATTGCATCTCACAATGTCTGGGAAGTAGGAAAGACCGTTGTAATTAGTTACAATGCCTTGGATAAAGTTTCGTAATCCTAAAATGCACGAGTAGATACATGATTGGGAGATTGAGAAAATATGATTGTACCGTAATGCCTTAGAATAGGCATACGCAGGTATATTTAGTACATCGTTTATGATTGAAATTATGTCGAGTGTATATATCAATATACTAGTGTGTTTGTGTAGCTTAAAATGCTTAAAAGTCATATAATCGTCTGGAGGATGGAAGGCACGAAGAACGGAAGGCTATAAAATGTTTTTATTTATAAAAGTAGTTACAATTTAGGTCATAATTAGACCCGTTTCTCTATAATTAAGGCTCTGATACCAATCTGTAACACCCCCAATTTCGTGATACGCAGCGGAATTCAAATAGGGTGTTACTTCATGGCACAACAGTCATAACCATAGAAAACGAACTCTAATGGAGTTGTTTTAAAAGATTTATCATTCAATTTATATAAATATCAGAGTTTACAAAAAATGAGGTCCCAGTAGTTTCACGGTTTACAAAATACATTAAATAGGTTTTCGAATGATAATAAAATTTATAGCCTTCTTGAATATCCGTGCTTCTCCGTGCCAGCCTCGTACAATATGGACCTGAAATACATGCTTAAAACTGTCAACACAAAGGTTGAGTGAAATTCATAGAGTTTAGGAAATCAGTTGAACACAATATTCGTAACGTGAGGTAATTAGTCTCACATTCATAGTTTAGAAAACAAAACATATATTATTGCACTAAGCTCATGATACCGAAAACGTTAACAGCTTGTTCATAGAAATTGATATAATAGTAACAGTTGCCCTAATAGGTCATTTGCCAATAAACCTATAGATCTTCAAATATAGTGTGTTTGTTTGCCTACCCGGTCAACACAAACGGGATTCATCAATCCCAATAGGCCTATCCACAATATTCGCGTTCACTCGCAAGTGATTAATGGTTCTTGATAATAGGGACTTAAGATTGGCAATAGTGGTACTTAGTGAAAATAATACATTCAGATAAGCATACAGTTTCAAAGCAATGTGTTCAGTTTAAAAATATAGTATGTATTTCCCCCAAGGGTTTGTAAAACAATTAAGTAATAGAAAGTGGGGCTATGAACTCACCGTGAACTAATGATACCAAAACGTATAACGAAAGGATAAGCCCGGAAACCTCTACGCGCAACCTAGAATATGATGTTGTCTTAGGTTCTAAAATAAAGATGTGAATGTATAAAAATGCTTATATAGTCATTACATCAATTATGCTTGGATACTTAACATTTGTGAAGTCGTATAAGTGTTTACGTTTCGTTTATTTAAGTTTTCCCCGTCTAAATCTACCCGTTATTTCTAAACCGTAATTGATCACGACTCGGTTTTTATGTCCTCAGAAAGATAATTTAATGTACTAAACAGATTAGTGGGTCCTACTTCTCAAGAAATTATTTAACTAATTTGAAATTACCAATTTACCCTTGGAAGTACTAGTTATTTCAGTCAGCAGCAAACTATCTCACGGTTTTGGCCATAAGTCGAGTTCTACATCTCCATTTAATGCACGGCCAGTGGCCACGTTCAAGTTAGGGTGTTAGCTAAAACTTTTATTTTTTGACAAACAAGGGGTTATGATTAGTGTGTAAAAACTCATCATTTTTGGTCAAATCTGAACTGCAAAACATTTAAAAACACTCAGAAATGCATCAAAATACTGAAAATATCTCAAAATTGTGTTTTATATGTTTTAGATGCAAAATAATTGAAAACAAATGAAAAATGAACAAAGTTTGCATAATTGGCAGTTTCAGTCCCCCAACTTTCTAAAATGCCAAAACAAGTCCCCGGAATTTTTAAAAAAATGAAAAATATTATTTATGGCCCTTGGTTAATAAATTTTGTCATTTACGGTCCTTATAATAATTTTTGGAAAATTAACAGTTTTGGTCCCTGGAGTTTCGGATTTTACAGCTTTGGTCCCTTAACTACACCTTGGGTCCATGTTAAATCCTAAATCTAAATAACTACAAACCCATAAATTGCCCAAGCCCAAAACCCACGGTCCAATACCCTTTTACCCGGTCAATAATTAACACCAAACCCGCCCCTTTTCCCTCCAAAAATCCTTTCCCCTTCACCCACTCTGCCTGCAAAACCAGATATCCCCTCACCTCCAGCTCACACTCCACACCCTTATCACTCCACCTCACCTAACAATCCAAATAGCATTTAATGCTTCTCCTTCATTTCACCCAACCCCCCCCCCCAACTGGCAGATATAGTTTTGGCGCCAAATCCCATCAATGGCTAAAAACCATTCAAGTAATCCAATGGCTCAGATTAGTGATGGGATTTGCTCAGAAGTCAAGTGGGAGCACTTTTGGTGAATAAATAGAGGAAGAGAAGGCAAAAGACAGTTGGTAGTTAGTTTTTAGTTTTAAGTTAGAAAGCTTTTACCATGTCTTAATTCTGTTATTGTAATTTCATCACGAGTTGTAGTTTTACTTTAAAAATGTAATTTCAAATTTATTAATGAAGCTTTGGTTTTATAGTTAATCTCAATTTTCCATTGATTGTCCAGTCCTCTATAAGCTTTCTTTTACTGTTCATATAAGCTTTTCTGAGCTTATGTGAGTTCTTTCTTTTTTTTTATTTGTCTTAATCTCAGTTTTCAAACAAAAGTGATAAAAGTCAATGATAGTCAAACCTGGTAAAAAAAATTGAAAAGTCAAACATAGTTTTGCTTAAATTCTGTTTTGAAATGGTTTTTAAGATAAGTGCAATTGTTCCTTGTTCATCTCCCTTGGATTTTGATCAGGTTTTAATTTAGTTTCATTGTTAACTAGTAAGCTAGTACTTTAAAAGTGTGTTTGGGTGAATGAGCCAACTGATGGGATAAGCTAATCCAAACAGCTTATTTCAAGCTTATCTTAACTATTGTTTTTACAAAAAAACCCCTCTTTTGATCTCATAAGCACCTCTGGCCTGTTGTGTTCTTGTTCCAGCAACCAATAGCAGACTCCATAAGCTCACCTTGACAGTTTATTTATAAGCTGTCAAGGGGTCCACAGTGCCCCTATTTAGCTTTTTTGTGAAACCCCCTAGTGCTTACTTGATTTGTGCAGGATTGGTTAGGAATTTGGAAGTGCCTTGTTTGCTTATTTTAAGCTGAAAAGTCCCCAAGTGGGCTGTTTTCAGTGCACTGCACACCACATCAGCAGCATACCATTCCCTTTCCTAGTGCTTATTAGGTGTACTTTTAGCTTATTCGCTTTTATTTAGTTATCACTAGTTAATTCTAAATTAGATTGAGTAGTTTCAGCTTTTCATGAGCTTAATTGTAGTCTTTTAGATTGATTATTTCCCATTTTTTATTAGTCTAAGGATCCCCTGTATTGATGATTAAGCCAACTGATCTCTTTTTTCTTTCATTAGTTTTTCTTTTCTTTAGCGTAGTTGGCTGTGTTTCCTTCTTATGTTAGTTTAGAGTTCATTTTAAAACTGTTTGTATATGCTTATTTGTGCCTAAATTCCTGTCATAAGGGGTGTTTGGATTTGCATGTTTCTTGGGTCAAGCTCACCTTTTGACCCATTTTGGGTATTGAAATAGTTTTAATTAGATGTAAGTTAGTTTGCTCAACAAATGTTTTAATCATTTTTTTGGTGTCAAGCACTTTGTCATGTGTTTTTTTTTTATGCTCTTAATCTGTTTCTGTCTTGTTGCAACAGCAGCTTCTCCTCTTTTTAGTGCCATTTAGGAGCTTCTTTTTAGCTTATTTAGGACTCCATCTAGTGGTTTTAGTGTAGTTAGATTATTATTTATTAGAGTTAGCTTATTTACTAGCATTTAGTAGCTTATTTAGGCCCCTTTAAAATGTTTTTTTTTCTGCCCTTAGTCTCTTATTTGCCACTGCTGCTGCATTTTTAGGCTGTGTTACAGCTCATCTCAGCTTTTTCAAGTTTTGTTTTAATTAAAAATCTTATTTTTGTTTATTAGTTAGTGTGCTAAAGCCAAGGTTGTAAATAGCGTGAGGCGTGGCATGGCGGCATGACCAAGCCTCACGCCTTTGCGGCTAAGACGAAGCTTTTGCGTTTATAAGGCGTGACATAAGGCGTCAAAAAGTATGAAAATATTTATATATTTATATAATAACTCATAAATATCGAGTTTACAAAAACATGTGCCATAAGGCGGCGTTGGGCCATGGCGTTGCGGTATTACCAAGCCTCGCACCTTTGCGAGGCCTTTGCGAAGCCTTTGCGAGCCTTTTAGAACAGTGGCTAAAGCAGAAAAACCAAAAATAAAAAAAAGTACCAAAAACGCCACTGACCAGACTCGAACCCAGGTCTGTCAGCAGCTTCCCCACGCACAACACACCCACACTGTACCATCTGTGCTAGAGTACCTTTTGTTTAAGTTCTCCTTAGTTAATTATTTAAACATATTTAGCAGTTTTCCCTTATTAAGCTTATTAGGCCTTTTTGACTGCTTATTTCAATAGCAGTCCGCATTTTTTTTTCTTTAATTTAGTTTCATTTAAAGTATTTTTAGTAAATGTTTCAGATTTTTCCAAAATCATTTATTATTTTTAATTAATTATTTAGTTTAAATTCGTTTTTAATTCATAATAAATAAAATAAAAATCCAAAAAATACCCGGCTTTTTCCTAAAATTATTTTTAGTCATTTAGAATGTAGGAAAATTGTTTTCACACTTGTAGGACTTAAATTTCATCTTTTTCACCTTCGGGAGCTCGGTGCGTTCTCGGTTTTTCACGTTTTTGCATTTTAGCACCCTAGGATGTAATGTAGCTTCGTTTTACTTTTCCTTAGGCTTAGTAATAGTTTATTTTTAGATATTTAGGGTTCCCTTGCCTTAATTACCTTCCCGTTAATTCATTCGTAGAAAACGTAATTCAAACCAATCAAATCATTCAAAACCAATTCAAGTCCAAATCACGAAACTCAAAGATCCCGTCAATTTCACACCTCGTTGGGACACGACCCGGGGAAATCACTTTCCCGGTATCACTTTTATCACACCCGTAAGATTTGATACGTTAGCCTTTTTCCTAAAAGGGTTAATTTGTCGGATTTTACAGTTATTTTGATATACGTTGATATTGTGTTTTTCACACACTCACTTTCACGCGAATCAAATTTCGGCGCCGCTGCCGGGGAGGTGTGTTGCGACAATATCGTGAAGTTTTTGACGATTAGTGACTTGAAGAACCTTCCTCGTGAAGTTATTGTTTTTATAAAAATACAAAAATACAAAAATATTTTTCTTTTCTTTGTATATATGTAAAAGATAAAAATACAAAAAGATTTTTTGTTTTAAATAAAATGGAACACACAATCAATATAACATTCTCAAATGAGGTGTTATCATTATAAGTTTCCGAACAAAAGATTCAAAACTTGCCTTTGTCTCACTTGCGTGAATACGCTTGTGATTATTGGTTTAAGTTCACTGTGTTTTGCCTCGGTCGTGTTTTAATTGAAAGTGCTGTTTTTAAAAGTGCATGTGCACTCGTTTTCGAAAAACCCAAAAATATTCATCTTTACCCTCTTACCCTTTTTGATTCTTTATCCCTTTACCCTCTATCCATTTGATTCTAACTTCTTCTATTCTCAT
Source organism: Chrysanthemum seticuspe (assembly GCA_019973895.1). Lineage (NCBI taxonomy): Eukaryota > Viridiplantae > Streptophyta > Magnoliopsida > Asterales > Asteraceae > Chrysanthemum > Chrysanthemum seticuspe. The sequence continues at coordinate 109,294,475 of BPTQ01000001.1, forward strand.
GGAATCTCTCGACTACGACGAATTCTGGAACGAAGTTGAAAAACTTCATACTTTATCACAAATGTCAAGAATTCGTGTTGTTCGTGATGATCCATTAATTCTGCGTAGGGAAATGGAACGAGAAACCGGGGGGACAAAGGACCAGGTACTTCCCTCTGATAATGGAAGTGCTAAATACGTCCAACCTACGGTTATCCAAAGATCTAACCCCTCAATTGCTCCTAAGCCGTCTAAAATTGATCCTAAACTTTCACAATTTACAGTTAAAAGCAATCATGTAGAATTTAGACCGGTGACTAGCAAGAATGACTTGCCTAATCTTCATGTTTCTCAAGAACCAGAACCGGAGACCATAACGGAAGAGGTGGAAATTGCTAGCTCTCAGAGCACACCACTTGTCCCACCTCCGGATTTTTCAAAATGTTCTTCGAGACTTGATAGTCATTCGGATCACCATGTTGGTTTTGTTGATTCTTTGAATGAACCGATTCCTTCTCATAACTCTCAAATGGAATCGTTTATTCCTTGTGTCGGTTGTGGTGAGCCTCTTTTTGGTTCACCATGTCGCTGGTGTACGTGTGTACAGTGTGGTAATGATATTCGGAACGGGAGTTGTTTGTTTTGTGGTTCGAGGAATTCATTTGATTATGATCCTAATCCGAACTCATTTAACGACCCCTCAAATTTTTCCAACTACCCACCACAGCCCGACTTATCTTCATATAATCAACATAACTGCTGTGAATTTTGTGGAGGTCCTCACCAAGGATTTGAGTGTCAATCCGGAAACACGTTTGTCTATGAACAGTTTTCCGGTGATGCTCAGAACTTTGGTTATGACCAATATCCATATGATTCACCAATCCAGGCTCAACAGTTTTACCGTTGTGAGAATTGTGGAGGTCCTCACGATAATCTTCAATGTCAACCGTGGAATCAAAATTACTATACTTCCGGTTTTGACAATTTCCAACCTCCACAGCACCATACGGTTCAAACTCCACCTGAGCCGTTGCCTAAAGAAATTTCCCAAGATTTTGAAACCGCAATGAAAACACTTGATGATATGATTCGTGACTTTAAGAATCAAGTGAGTGGTGAAAAGACCATGGGAGAATTGCTAGCCGAAGAACGAGAGGCTCGCAATTCTAGGGAAGAATTATTGGTCTTAGAACATGCAGCTCTAAGGCGTTCCCAATTTCTTAAGGCAGCTATGTATGATGATGACGAGGAGAGTTTTTATCCTTTTAAAGATAATATTTCTCAACTCCCTTAGTCTGTTGTTATCACACCCGAGATTCACACTCACTCTCTTATTATGGGGGATGAGCATCTTGACACTGTTCCTGAAAAGGAACCGAACGAATTCATAAAGTCTAGTGTCGAGAACCTTGTCCCAATCCCAAGAGAGTCACAGGGAATTCTCGAGCATTTGTGTGATATCCCTACCCCTCTTGTCTTCCCAAAAGATCATGTTGAGATGTTCTCCGATTCTAATGATGATGATTCGTTATCTTGTGGAGACATCGTTTATTTGGAAGATTTACCTTCTGAGCTTGTTAGCTTAGAAGAAGAGAATGATGAAGTTACTGACACTGAAATCAAAGATGAAGCACTTCGTGCAACATTACTGAATGTCAGTCTTCTCATTTCTAAAATCGAGGCTTTCAAAGAGAAACCTATTTCATCTCCTATCCCCATTAAGGGTAGTGACATTCTTTCCGATGATTCTAATCCGGAAATGAAAGCCTTCTGTTTTGATAATATGGGAGAGAAGATTAGTGGCAGTACCACTTTTCATTCTCATAATTCTCTCCCCGATTATGAATCATTTACATTGGAGGATTTCACCAGTGAAACCACTCATATCAATTCTGAATATGATTCATTCACCTTCAAGGAGTTCTCAGATGAACTCACTCATATCATATCTTCGCCGGAGTATGATAATTTCTACTTTGATCTAGACACACCCATAAAATGTCTTGATCAAGCGAGCTTAACTGATGAGATTCATGAAACTATGGATTCTCCTATTGAGGATGAAGAGTTAGTCATGATTTTTATCATGATTTTCTTTCTTTTCTTCATATATTCTGTCACTTCTCCTGTTCTTCACTCCTTCGGGAATGAAGACATTATCTTTGATCCCGGCATCTCCATGTACCATTATCTTGAGCCGGGAATATATCTCATCGGTGTGGAACTTTCACATGCTTCAAATGTTTGTCCAAACATCTTGAATGAAAGTTCGATGGAGATTTTTTCTTCCACTTTGCTTCCCCATGAACAAATTAATGCGGGGTCGAGTCAAGCTAGCGACTCGGGAATCAAAAACAGTAGCACACTATATGGGTTTTCACCCGTATTTCTGACTTCTTTCTATTTTCTACCACCCTAGTGTGGGGGAGTTGCCCCCGCTGTTGTATATAAGTTTCATCGAAAAAAAAAAAAAAAAAAAAAAAAAAAAAAACCCAAAAAAATGGCCGTAGTATTTCCCTTTTACGTTCTCATTTTCGGCATAACCGCCGGTACTTTGAATATTGAGGGCAATATTCATTTCTAGTGTGGGGGGGAATTCTCACGAATTTTATCATGTAATTATACCACCCAATTCCCCCATTTCTGGCCAAAAAAAAAAAAAAAAAAAAAATTTATGGTTATCAGTCCGCCATGTCTAACAAACAAAAGGATTGGCTGATCCAGGAGCAAACGGCTCTTGGTAAAGATATCTCAAATCCGTTGACGGCTTGCAATTTGCCCAAAATTGTATGGTGTTCAGCTCACCATATCTTTAATTAGTGAAGAGTTGGCTAGCCCGCAAGTTTATGGCTTGTGGTAAAGGCAGTTGGAAAACCATAATTGGTAATCAACTCACCAAAGATATTTTATCTAAGAGTTGGCTAGTCCAGAAGCAAACGGCTTCTGGTAAAGACAAATCAAATCCGTTGAAAGCTGGTGGTTTGCTCAAAATCATATGGTTATCAGTGTACCATAGTTCTTACTTGAACTGAAACATTTGGCTACTCCAGAAGTGATGGCTTTTGGTAAAGAGATTCAAATCCATTAAGTTTTCTCAAAAGATTGCTAGGGACTAGCAATGGTTTAGTGTGGGGGATTGATGAGTGTGTAAAAACTCATCATTTTTTGTCAAATCTGAACTGCAAAACATTTAAAAACACTCAGAAATGCATCAAAATACTGAAAATATCTCAAAATTGTGTTTTATATGTTTCAGATGCAAAATAATTGAAAACAAATGAAAAACGAACAAAGTTTGCATAATTGGCAGTTTCAGTCCCCCAACTTTCTAAAATGCCAAAACAAGTCCCCGGAATTTTTAAAAAAATGAAAAATATTATTTATGGCCCTTGGTTAATAAATTTTGTCATTTACGGTCCTTATAATAATTTTTGGAAAATTAATAGTTTTGGTCCCTGGAGTTTCGGATTTTACAGCTTTGGTCCCTTAACTACACCTTGGGTCCATGTTAAATCCTAAATCTAAATAACTACAAACCCATAAATTGCCCAAGCCCAAAACCCACGGTCCAATACCCTTTTACCCGGTCAATAATTAACACCAAACCCGCCCCTTTTCCCTCCAAAAATCCTTTCCCCTTCACCCACTCTGCCTGCAAAACCAGATATCCCCTCACCTCCAGCTCACACTCCACACCCTTATCACTCCACCTCACCTAACAATCCAAATAGCATTTAATGCTTCTCCTTCATTTCACTCAACCCCCCCCCCCAACTGGCAGATATAGTTTTGGCGCCAAATCCCATCAATGGCTAAAAACCATTCAAGTAATCCAATGGCTCAGATTAGTGATGGGATTTGCTCAGAAGTCAAGTGGGAGCACTTTTGGTGAATAAATAGAGGAAGAGAAGGCAAAAGACAGTTGGTAGTTAGTTTTTAGTTTTAAGTTAGAAAGCTTTTACCATGTCTTAATTCTGTTATTGTAATTTCATCACGAGTTGTAGTTTTACTTTAAAAATCTAATTTCAAATTTATTAATGAAGCTTTGGTTTTATAGTTAATCTCAATTTTCCATTGATTGTCCAGTCCTCTATAAGCTTTCTTTTACTGTTCATATAAGCTATTCTGAGCTTATGTGAGTTCTTTCTTTTTTTTTTATTTGTCTTAATCTCAGTTTTCAAACAAAAGTGATAAAAGTCAATGATAGTCAAACCTGGTAAAAAAAATTGAAAAGTCAAACATAGTTTTGCTTAAATTCTGTTTTGAAATGGTTTTTAAGATAAGTGCAATTGTTCCTTGTTCATCTCCCTTGGATTTTGATCAGGTTTTAATTTAGTTTCATTGTTAACTAGTAAGCTAGTACTTTAAAAGTGTGTTTGGGTGAATGAGCCAACTGATGGGATAAGCTAATCCAAACAGCTTATTTCAAGCTTATCTTAAATATTGTTTTTACAAAAAAAACCCCTCTTTTGATCTCATAAGCACCTCTGGCCTGTTGTGTTCTTGTTCCAGCAAGCAATAGCAGACACCATAAGCTCACCTTGACAGTTTATTTATAAGCTGTCAAGGGGTCCACAGTGCCCCTATTTAGCTTTTTTGTGAAACCCCCTAGTGCTTACTTGATTTGTGCAGGATTGGTTAGGAATTTGGAAGTGCCTTGTTTGCTTATTTTAAGCTGAAAAGTCCCCAAGTGGGCTGTTTTCAGTGCACTGCACACCACATCAGCAGCATACCATTCCCTTTCCTAGTGCTTATTAGGTGTACTTTTAGCTTATTCGCTTTTATTTAGTTATCACTAGTTAATTCTAAATTAGATTGAGTAGTTTCAGCTTTTCATGAGCTTAATTGTAGTCTTTTAGATTGATTATTTCCCATTTTTTATTAGTCTAAGGATCCCCTGTATTGATGATTAAGCCAACTGATCTCCTTTTTCTTTCATTAGTTTTTCTTTTCTTTAGCGTAGTTGGCTGTGTTTCCTTCTTATGTTAGTTTAGAGTTCATTTTAAAACTGTTTGTATATGCTTATTTGTGCCTAAATTCCTGTCATAAGGGGTGTTTGGATTTGCATGTTTTTTGGGTCAAGCTCACCTTTTTTACCCATTTTGGGTATTGAAATAGTTTTAATTAGATGTAAGTTAGTTTGCTCAACAAATGTTTTAATCATTTTTTTGGTGTCAAGCACTTTGTCATGTGTTTTTTTTTTTATGTTCTTAATCTGTTTCTGTCTTGTTGCAACAGCAGCTTCTCCTCTTTTTAGTGCCATTTAGGAGCTTCTTTTTAGCTTATTTAGGACTCCATCTAGTGGTTTTAGTGTAGTTAGATTATTATTTATTAGAGTTAGCTTATTTACTAGCATTTAGTAGCTTATTTAGGCCCCTTTAAAATGTTTTTTTTCCTGCCCTTAGTCTCTTATTTGCCACTGCTGCTGCATTTTTAGGCTGTGTTACAGCTCATCTCAGCTTTTTCAAGTTTTGTTTTAATTAAAAATCTTATTTTTGTTTATTAGTTAGTGTGCTAAAGCAGAAAAACCAAAAATAAAAAAAAGTACCAAAAACGCCACTGACCAGACTCGAACCCAGGTCTGTCAGCAGCTTCCCCACGCACAACACACCCACACTGTACCATCTGTGCTAGAGTACCTTTTGTTTAAGTTCTCCTTAGTTAATTATTTAAACATATTTAGCAGTTTTCCCTTATTAAGCTTATTAGGCCTTTTTGACTGCTTATTTCAATAGCAGTCCGCATTTTTTTTATTTTTCTTTAATTTAGTTTCATTTAAAGTATTTTTAGTAAATGTTTCAGATTTTTCCAAAATCATTTATTATTTTTAATTAATTATTTAGTTTAAATTCATTTTTAATTCATAATAAATAAAATAAAAATTCAAAAAATACCCGGCTTTTTCCTAAAATTATTTTTAGTCATTTAGAATGTAGGAAAATTGTTTTCACACTTGTAGGACTTAAATTTCATCTTTTTCACCTTCGGGAGCTCGGTGCGTTCCCGGTTTTTCACGTTTTTGCATTTTAGCACCCTAGGATGTAATGTAGCTTCGTTTTACTTTTCCTTAGGCTTAGTAATAGTTTATTTTTAGATATTTAGGGTTCCCTTGCCTTAATTACCTTCCCGTTAATTCATTCGTAGAAAACGTAATTCAAACTAATCAAATCATTCAAAACCAATTCAAGTCCAAATCACGAAACTCAACGATCCCGTCAATTTCATACCTCGTTGGGACACGACCCGGGGAAATCACTTTCCCGGTATCACTTTTATCACACCCGTAAGATTTGATACGTTAGCCTTTTTCCTAAAAGGGTTAATTTGTCGGATTTTACAGTTATTTTGATATACGTTGATATTGTGTTTTTCACACACTCACTTTCTCGCGAATCAGGTTATATGCAATTTTTGTGAGTTTTAGCCGTTTAAAATCTGTTACTCGGTTTTAGACACGTTTAGCCGTTTTGGGTATAGTTTATTCATCGGGATGACTTACAGCACAAGCCACCCGGTGAAACGACCACAAGACATCGATATATAATCCTATGTTATTACTTAAGTTTCTCAGTCCACTAATTTTACCCAGAATTTACGTTTACAACCCCTGTCTAGTTTATGTGTTGCAAATCTAGTCCTTTTGACGGTTTCTAGTGTTTTAGTCCATTTATCCAAGCACAATCAAGTATAAAAAGCATATAGAACATATTACATATATGAAATACTTGTATTTACTGAAATCAAAGGTAAGTATATAAGTTTGCTTACATACCTTGTGATGAAACAATTCAAGAACCAAGAACTAGGACACTAAATTCTAAACCCTTTCAACCAAAGTCCCTAGCTTTCAATCTTTTATCCATCTTGCTAACCCTTGCTAGGCTTGATCTAACCTTGTAAGAACCTTGTAAATTCAGCCCCTTAAACCCTTGTATAACTTCTAATTCAACCATGGAATCATGAAATAAACTTAAGATTCATGTAAAGATCACTAAGGCCTTCATCTTTGGTGTATAACTTGAAGCATGAAATCAAAGGATGAATGGTGTTGCTATTTGAGAAGTGAACGGCCATAGGGGGTGTTTGAGAGAGTTTTTGATGAGTATAAGTCTTGGTGGTGAGTTATGAATGAGTGTTAAATAAATATCTTCAAGTGTAAGACTTTGGAAGACTTATTAACTAAGTAAACTTTACATATGCTTCAATCATAGGCTAGATTCATTCTCACCAAGCCATGTGGCTTGGTGACTAATGAAAAAGACCACATATCGCTGCTATTTGATAAGTACGTAAGTTATTGTGATTATCTTGACTTACGGAGTGAGTTTTGGTCCCGGTGATCGCTAACGGTAAGTCTTTAAGTCACGAAACTTAAAATCGGGTATCCTAAAAATATGAAACTTATAAATTTGCTAAAACTTATCAATATACTCTATAATAAAATATAAAATGAGTAGTAAGTTCCATCGGGTTGCTTAAACACTGTTTAAAGCTGGAAAAGCGGGTCAAAACGCGTAATTTGCGTAAAACGCGGAACTGGAAAACGTAAAGTTCCAAAACTTGTGGAATTGTCGTAAAATGGTAGAAATACATATTTCTAATGTTTATAGTGTTTTATGGACATATCGGGATGCCCGAATGACGTTTAAACCCTAAAGTAATTCTCGGACACGGTTTTGTGAAATCAGTTCTGTATGGATTCAACGTACGTCGTCAGGACGACTTGTCAAGTTTCATTTATCTTTTCTTTATGGTAAAATAAAAATAAAAGTTTTTACGGGATGAATAGTGTTTCGTGAATAGTAAAAATAACCTCTCAAAGTCTCAAACCGACTTCAAAATTGATGAATAGTAAAATGATGAATAGTACCAATGAATAGTAAAATTCTCTCGAGATGAATAGTATAAATTTGAGAATAGATAGAAATCCTGAAAATGCGAATTGTTACAGTCTCTACGATATACAAACTGCCACACAAAAAAATCAGTGAATAAGCTTTCTCTAATGCACATAGTAGCAATACATATTGATGGTAAATCTAAAACTCATAAATAAACTTTCAAAGGGCAAGCGTTTCAGCATAGTTTTTAATATAACTTTTTTCGATACAAAGTGAGGGAACCACTTAATTTGTAGTGTCATAGAAACATGTAAATTTATTGAAAGAACATAATTCATATACATAGATCAACTTACCTCCAAATTATGAGACAAGTTCAGCCCATTAGCTTTCAGACTACGAATTCGGTGACCCCTAATATCCAACCTCTGATACCATTCGAAAAAGGAAATAAATTAGTAAAAAATAATTGCATTTGGATGCAAAGATGCTTCTCGTCTCTATATAATCAAAATACTAAAAAATCTACTACATATAAAAAAAAAACTTAATTTTAGATGGACAAGTAGATTATAAGAAGAAAATTTGTAACCTCATGATTGTGATGTATATACAAAACCACCAACTAATTAATCAAGACAACATACACAATAAGGACAAAAAATATCAACTATAAAAGCCCTTTACAATTCCTGATAAAAAACACGAATGTACCGTTGTAATGATTATGTACATGATTGAATGAACTATTTGTTGTCTTGATTCAAAATAGAATCCGGAGGAATCGTACCTGGAACTATTGTGTTTTTTGTGATGAATGGTAATGGCGAGTTAGGGTTAGTTAGTGAGATTAAAGTAGGGCCGGTAAGGGTTCATGAATAATGATGGGGAGTAAGGGGTGGGCTACAACTGGTTAGGTCGAGTTTTTAGATGTTTTTCTGATAAGCTTTGATTACTTTCTTAATTATTGTATATACATTTGTTTGACTTACTAATATAACCCGTTTGCATTTTAGACTAATCGTGTATTTCCATAAATAAAAAATAAATTTTCAAGATTCAATTAACTTTCAACAGTTTACATCTTTACAATAATCTAATTTGTTTCCATCTTTGATACAGTTAGACACACATGATTTTCTCATTCAAAAAATCTAATTTGTTTCCATCTCTCGTCATTTTTCTCAAGCTCTCTAATTCATCCTTCATTGTTGTTCATGTTTTATTTTCTCAGTTTCCAAATTACATGCAAACTGGACCACGTATGTTTTTCTTTATCATGCTAACTTGAAATTTCATGTAAAATAATGCATCAGAAAAAATTAAGTTCTATGTTTCCCACTTTCATTAATAAGTATAGAAGAAATAATATATAATCAAGTAACTACATAAATCTTATTTTAACCCAAGCACATGCATGAGAATAAAAGAAACACGAATTTAAGACGTATGCTTTTTTGAAGCACGAAGTAGATTTTTTAGTAATAACAAACAAAAGCATTTATAACCTCAAGATCATCATCAATATTTCTTTCTTCATTTCCATTTCTTTCTATTTGACTTGAAACTCGTGGTTTGCTCATTTCCAGTTCATTATATAAGCAATGGAAAACATTTTTTATTGGAATACAACCATGTAGTAGAGTCAACCGTGTGAAATGAAGTGTATTATAGAAGATTGAATAGTTGCCATATATAATTCGTGTAGTATGGTTGTCTTTGAAGTGTAGTATAGAAGATTGAATAGTTGCCATATATAGTTTAATTAAGGGTAATTTAGGCAAAGCATTAAGCATTAATTTAGTAAGATATTCAACAATTCACTTTCAAGTTTCAAGTTTTCACTTTCACCTTGACCCTTTTTACATTTTATGTAGTTAAGATGTAGTTTTAGCAACGACACTTGTTATCACTAAAAACGTGGGTCCCATGGTCATACGTATACCAAAAAGCTTCATTGAAATTTGGGGCCACACGTTGAAAGTATTGTCGTTTTGTGAATTTTAGCGATGACATGTGTTAGCCTTAATAGTTTTTATTAGAAGTGATGGTCATTCACATTTAGGAACTTTGTAACTTGTGTTAGATATCGTATTAGAATAGTCAACGGGCTCGTGGATTGGGCTAAGCTAAATGGTTAATCGTTTAGTTAAGCTAGCAATGTATAAGTTCATGTAACCCAATCCATGTCCAAGTCCATATCCACGGCCCATGCCAAGCCCATTAGGGTATTTCTCTCTTACTATAAATACCCTTCAAATATGTCATTTGAGGGGTGTGCTTGAGTGTGTGTGTGTGTGTGTTTTCTTATGAAATTTTGTTTTCATTTCTTTCCTTTATCTCTCTAAAACACACGCCCATTATATCATTCAAGTCACCACCTTCTTTACTTAATCTTTCTTCTACGCATAACACATCTGTTTATGTTATACGTATTCTTGCTGTTGGGAACGTGAGTAGTTGTGATAAGGTATACGTGATAAAAGGGGCTTTACAATTGGTATCAATCGCCTAACAATGGTTTAGGAGTGTTGTGTTACGTTTTTATTAAAGCTTTTCAAAGAAAGTTGCGTTTTTTACTATAAACGTGGGCTTTTTTGCTTAAATTTTTTATTTTTACGTGGTTTTAAGCTTAAAGTTGTCGACTTTAGTGATTTTTAAGTGTTTTGGAAGAAGTTTGTGCAAAAGAAATCACTTGAAAACGTGTTTTTGGGTGAAACATTCGTGTTTTTTCATTTCTGGGCATTCCTACGCGTAAGCCACTTTTTGGTCAAAACCCTATTCTTACGCGTAAGAAAAGTCAAAACCCTAATCCTACGCGTAAGAGTTTTGGTTTCTACACATAAGCTTTTGGTGCAGATTCTTCGAGCTTCAACGGTTACTCAGTGCTTCCCTCACTTGGATAAGTGTGTGGAACACTTCGACTTGTGGATATCTTTTACGCTGTGACAGTGTAAAGGATTTTTGGGTTTAACCCTAATCTTACGCCTAAGCTTAGACTTACGCGTAGAACACTTTACGCTTAAGTATTTTTGTTACGCCTAAGCCTTGTCTTACGCATAAGCTAAATCTTACACATAAGTTTTTCTACTCCTAACTTTAAGTTTACGCCTAAGCATTCTACGCCTAAGCATCCTACGCATAAGCACCATTTCCTACTCGTAACTTCTTCACTCTACGCCTAAGCTCTTCAAAAAAAAAAAAAAATTAAGTTTTTTGGCAGGAAAACTTGAGTAAAATTTAAATTTTAAGGGATACTAAATGTTCAATTTTTACGCGAAATTCAAATTTTGGTATAACTTGAAAAATTTTGGTCAAAAATTCAAATTTTTGGGCTTAAATTCAAATTTTTTCGGTCAATTTGGCGTCAAAATTGTCAAAACTCAAATTTTTCATACACCCTTAGAATTGATTTTTATAGTGAATTCCAAATTTTGTGAGAGAAAAATTTTACGACTTTGAACAAGCTTACGAGTAAGATTCACCGAAAAACATCAAACGTGCATAACTTATTAAACACAACTCCTTTATCGTTGAATCGATCCTACATCAACTTTATCATTACATACCTTCATCAATGGCAACTATGCAAGATCGTTATACAACTGCTGTCACAAATGCTATTGCTGCATTCGCCAATAATGCATTAAACATCAGTGGTTACTCTACACCAGATAACAACAATCAATGGATTTCATCGTATAATCCGCAGTTTGCTCAACCGAGTATGCATATGGGTCAAGGAGGACAAATGGTTGATGTTATTGGGAATCAGAATGGATTTGCTACGGGTATACAAATGGGGAATCAGATGCAATATGCAGGGCAGTTTGATGGACATCAGAGGAGTCAGATTGTGAATCAGAATATGGGAAATCAAAATGGGAATAACTGTTTTATGACTTCTGTTCAGAATGCTACTTCCGAACATCAAAGCCAAAATTCAGGTTATTTTGATTCAGAATCTAGGGTCAAACGACTAACGAAGCTTGAAAGGCTCAAGTACATGTTGATGTTAGCACAAAAAGAAGAGTCGGGAATTGAATTGACTGATGCGGAATACGAATTCATGAATCCAGGACGGGCAGATAAAGCAATCAATACTGCTAACTCCAGTCATACAATCAATCAGCAGGACACAACATCATGTGGTACTTTTGATACACCTCCCGTCTACGACATAGATCCACTCAATGAGGTACCAAATTATAGTAATGTTGCTAATTCGTTTACTCATGACGAACAGCATTCTGTGACATCTGCACCTACTTATGATACATACCTGGACAATCCGAGTTGTAGCAATACTAACTCTGAAACTCCAGATGTGGATTATAGTGGAGGCTGTGTGGCACAAAATACTGAGACTGATGAGGAAACACGTGCTTATTTTGAAACATTAATTAATAATTGTGGTATTGAGATTGAGAAAGTTAGAACGGTCAATCGCGAAGTTAAGGCCGCGAATGCTAAATTGACCGCTGAGCTTGAGAGTTACAAGGAGAATGCAAAAGCTTTTGAATTTCACAAAAACAAAGAGTCAGAATTAGAAATTGGTTTTCGAGATTCTGTTTTAAGAGAAAAAGAATTGCAAATCAAGTATAACACACTAGATGTGAATTTGAACTTGAAAATAAAATCTTTAAAAAAGGAAATTTCTGATCTTCAAAACCAACTTTCTAAACAAAAGGCAACGTATTATGATCTTGAAAAAGAGAAGAAACAGTTGATTACTGATTTTTCAAAACGAGAAGATTCTCTTCTTGATGAAATTCTTGATAAAGATGAAAAAATCAAAAAATTGGAAAATTTGCTTGTTACAACGGGTCATTCAGCTAAATTAACTAATATGCTGATTAATCAAACAAATCCGTATTTTCATACAACACAAAAAATGGCTCTTGGTAACTCACCTCCTTGTTTCCTCAAGAAAGCTTAGAAAGAACAGAATGTGTTGAATAATGGAAAAGCTGTGCATGAACCTATAATTGTTCATGATTCTCTTGAAACATTACAACTATCTGATGAGAGTAGATCAAAAATGCAACAAAAGAATCCAGATCTAAAATCAATTGATTATAACAAATGGAACAAAATTAATGGAATTACTTTTGTGTCTCAAAAAGAAAAGTCAAAGTTTTCCATCACAACCAGTGTTTCAAACAAAATGTCAACACCAGTTTCAAAATCAGTTTCAAAACCTGTTGTTGTCTCAAATTCTCTTTCGAACATTAAACAAATGTCTTCAAATAATCCTTTTAACACAAGTGATGCGAGAAGTATTTTAGAAAATGTGAAAACTAGAATTGCGGATCTTCAAGAGACCGTTAAAACTAAAACCACTATTACACCTAACAACTGGTTCTCTAGTTTTGATATCGAACAAAGAAAGTTTTTTGAAACTCAAATTTCCCGTCAGTTGAATGCCATCAGTGCAAGGGTAATTTATTTTGAACAAGCATTTTTGAAAGAAACAGTTGCCTTTGTCAAGGACCACAAATCCCTGGTAAAGCAAGCTAAGGAAAGTGTTGAACACATCAAATTTTTGGAAAATTTGAATGATTCTCTCTTCGAAGATGTTATGACTACCGATATCATGTCCATTATCTTACAAACATACTCTGTTGAAGATCATGAAAGACTCACCTCCGCAATTGTTTCAAAATATGAAAATGCTCTTGAAAAACTTGAAAAAGAAAACGTGTCCTATTTTAAACAACTTGATCGAAAATATGAGAAATGCAAGTATGACAAACTGTTGTATGAGCGTGCCTACAAGGACATGAAAGAGCAAAATGATCTTTTGAGAGCTCAGTTGGAATGTCTAAAAGGAAAGGCTGTGGATACTAAGTTTGCAAAACCATTGACTGAGGAGAAAACAAATGTTCCCAAACCAGTTTTCAAACCAAAAATGTCTATTTCTCAGTTTCCTCCAAAAGTCAACGAGAAAAATGATTAATCAAAAACAGTCACTCCACAGTCTTTGCCTATTAAAAAGAGAATTATCAAAGGTTTTGAAAAACCTGTTTTTGATAAAGAAAAAGTGTTTACACCTGGCATTTCTAAGACTAGTACACGGAATGTGACAAAAAATCTTGTTAAAGAATCTGTCGGTTCTAACAACATGGTCAACAATCACTATCTAGAAGAAGCTAGGAAAAAGGCACAGACTCGAAAAGACGGAATTTTAGGTGCAACATCTAGGGTGATGAATTCTACAGGATTTCAAGGCACTGCTAGTAGTAGTAAACCATTACCTAGGAACACTCTACAAAATACTAGGGATTGGCTTGCATCTAAGAGTAGTTGCGCAAAAGAAAATGCTATGCCCTTAGAAAACAACACTAGGAATTCTAAGTCTTTTTCGAACAAGAATCAATGTCCACAAGACTGTAGTGACAAAGTTAAAGCTGTTGTTTTAAACAAGAATATTGAATTTGTCTGTAATACATGTAAAAAATGTGTCTTTGCAGCTAATCATGATGCATGTGTCTCACAATATCTCAAGAAAGATAATTCTCGTGCCAAGGCACAATCCACTAAGACTCCAAATAGAAACAAACCCGTTGACAAGATGCATGATTGGTGCAAAACCGTCAAGTTATCTCACGCAAGCTAGCCACTTGTGAATGACCAACCGTAAGAAACTCAAAACAGTTCACACACCAAATGCAATTTAGATCAGAGGAATATAGTGGATTCCTAGGTCGTTAAGTCCCACGGAGGATGAATTGGTGTTAAACAACTTCAGATGTCGAATAATCACTAAGGATAGTGATCAGAAAGGATTTTGAGATATTTATACCTAAAGAAAAGTTTAATAAATTACAGGGGCTTAAATGCAAATTAAAGGAAATAAAAGATAAAATATATTAAATAAACGCTATCACTATTTTTACAATGATGTTTTTATGATTTATAAAATAAAATGACTTAAATAAACTATTTTAACTAAAACGTAAACTTAAATTATCTAAAAACGTGATTTAAAATGAAAACGTACGTTAAATCTAAAAATTACGCGAGTGCGCAAGCAAAAACGTAAAATTTATGAAATAAAAGTCCTACAAGTGTAAAAATAATTTTTTTACGTACTATATGACAAAAGAAAATTTTAGAAAAAAGATTTATATTTTTTAGACTTTTATATTTTTTATTATGAATTAAATAAGATTTTACACTAATTAAATGATTAAAAATACTAAAACTATTTAGAAAAATCTGAAACTTTTTTATAAAATACTTTATACTAATACAAAGATAAGAAAAATAAAAAACATGAAAAAGCTGGATTGGATAAGCTGGTAATAAGCTAACTGCCTAAATAAGCTAATAAGGCAAAAATTGGTTTAAGTATATAGATTATGCAAACCATGACAAGAAAGACCCAAGGGCGCAGTCTATCCAGGTACACACACTAACACTCTCATAAAGGTGGGAGGTCTCAGGTTCGAGCCTGCCTCCCCACCTTTTTGCAAAACATTTTTTTTTTCAATTTTTATTTTACAAACTAATTAAGTACTATGTAATAAGCAATTTTCACAACTAGAGCTTTTTATGAAAATGACTAATAAGCTCTGAAATAAGCTAAAGATCTCAACAGTAAGCAAAAATATAGAATAAGCACAAGTTTAAGCTATTTGGCTATAAAGCTAATGAATAAGCAAAAGGCTAGCTGGAAATAAGCTAAGGAACTGAAATAAGCTAAAATTACAACTGTAAAAGCAAAATGAATTAAAAATAAGCTCTAAACAAACTCAAATAAGCATAAGCTTATCTGATTGATGCACAGTATACTGTTGGTTTACTAGGTACTTTAAAGCTAGTTATTAAGCACTGTAATAAGCTAGGGAATGCAAATAAGCACTGGAATCAACAAGTTAACCAACTAAGCTATCTAGAAAGCTAATATTCTCATTGTGATATCCACTGATGAGCTTATAAGGAGCTTATGAAAAAGTTAACAAACACTGCATGGTTATTTTTCACAGGAAATGGACAAAGCTAAAAGCTTCTAGCAGGCTAATAAAATAAGCTAAAAAGTAGAAAATTAAGCTGGTAACCTTGAGACAGCTAGGTGAGCTTCTCAAAAAGCTAAGGTACACAATCTGAAGCTAACTAATAAGCTTTGTGAGAGCTTGTGAAAAAGCTTAACACATCTGTGCACAGGGCATGTTTCAGAAAGGGGTGCTCAAAACAAAGCTAAGAATAAGCACTTTATAAGCTAAGAAAAGATGAACTATTATTTTTCTAATTTAGATAAGTAGCTAAATATTACTATCGCAAAAGGATTTAAGCTAAAACTTAGTAATGAATCCTATATAAAATTATTCATTTTATTCAAAAACCACTTATTCTGAAATTTTGACTTTTTTAATTGTAAACAAGTTTGACTTATTTGAACTTTTGATTGATCTTAAGGACTGAATATGATGTAATAAGCTACTATGAGATGAATTTAAGCTAAAGTACCTAGTTATAAACAACTTTGATGAGATTTGAACTTAAAAATTGTTAGGAACATGTTTTAATTATCAAGTGTAGGTCATTTCATTTGTAATAGGTCGTTAATTAATATGGTTTATAAATGTTTGTAATTGATTTCACAGCTCATGTAGTAAGCCCATGAGCTGTGATAGAAGGTTCTTCTAGAACCAAGGGGAAACACCCCTACTTATGTAAACACTATAAATACCCCCTCCCTAGAAGGGAGAGGGTTGTTGGTTCTAATTACAATTATCATTTTCATTAATCATTCATTAGTTCCTTCCACTTTCTATCACTAAAACTTTCTCTCTCTAGAAATACATATTGTTGTGATAAGATGGTGACCTAACAAAAATTCTAACAGTTATTAACTTAAAATAGAATTAAGGTGATTTTGACTTTTACTAATCCTAGGTGCAATCAAATGCCTAAAGTAAGTATATTATACCTAAGTAAGACTATAGCAACTAGAATTAACCACTGAGCTAACCTTAATCTCAGTATAAATCCTAGATCCAAACACACTTTAAAATACTACAATAAGCAGTTTACACTAACTTATTTTATCCTGCTATAACATAGATTAAAACAACTAAGTAACAAATATTTTAAAGCTAAAATAACAGTAAATCAAGCATTAAAATCAAGTAACCATTATCATATTATCAAGACAGATTTGAAGCTAAAGATTATCAATACTTACTTGAGTCCTTAGCCACTGTGGCTTGCACAATGATCAAAGAACCACTATCAATACTTACTTGAGTTTGTTGTGAGGTAGAGGTTCATGTGAGGGGGTTGGTTATTGGAGGCTGGGATGGTTTCTTTCATTGTTTATGATGAATGTAGGTAGTAGAGGGTTGAGGACTTGTGGTTTATTTTGTTGTTCTTGCTTCCCCTATTGAATGTAGATGTAGATGTAGATACGGGTTGTGGTTTCCCCTATCATAAGCTTATACATGTATGGTTGATGAATGTAAAGGGTCGTTTGATCCCGATTTTCTTTGTATATAGTGTTTGTGTATCACAAACACAAACATGAAAATGACAGTGTTCTAACCGTAAAACACACACAAAAACTTGTAAATGCTATTAATCGAACCATAAAACACAAACATAAACAAAACATATTATGTATAAGAAATTGGATGCAATAACAGAGTATTGATAAGTGTGAAACATCACTAAAGATTAACCCATATGTAATACTTCAAGTTACATAATATCGTTCGACATGTACCAAAACGATGAAACCATCACACTACCTCCACACAACCCTTGGTTTATCCGAAACATATGTAATATAGTTCAAGTTACATAAGTCAAATTACATACATAATATACTACCAAATTAAAACTGTTTTTGTTTCTACACATTACATAATCCCAAAAGATGAACCTATTTGTCAAACTTCAAAGCTTCTACTGGTTGAACCAACAAGTGATCAACTATACATGCACAATCAAAATATGCAATGTAATAAGGTAAGTATAATATGCAATGCAATGTATAAAAAAAATTTGCTAAACAATTCGTTAGACTCACCTAGTCAAAATATATAACACCATTTTGTTTCCCATTTATATTAGTGCCCTTAGACCTAGTATGTAATTAGTGATTTTAACATCACTTTTTGGTCTCAAGAAACCCGCACCCCTAGCTCCCACATTCACTGAACCAACACATCATCCTCATTAGGGGTGTCAAAAATCCTGACTCGACCCGAACCCGACTCGGACCCGAACCCGACTAAGCATATTCGGGTCGGGTTACTCGGGGTTAGAAATTGAATTTGGGTTATTCGGGTCAACCCGAGTAACCCGAATACTAAATACGGTCGGGTATCGGGTTGAGATTTTTTGGCTAAGTCGGGTTCGGGTCAACCCGTTTGACCCGAATAAGGATTTTTTTATTTTTTAAATATATTTATTTTAGAAATTTTCTATATAAATTAGAACAAATATGTTAGGAATTAGATAATTCCTGTATTGAAGAGTCGGTCACCCCAACTATTATCTAGCCCAAGTTAGCTCGTAGATTGGTCATTAGTTACGTTTTTATGTAGTTAATTAGTTAGTTAGTAGCGTAAAATAGTTTAGTGCAACACCGTGGAGGAAGGTCGGGTCTTTACCCACTGTATCCCTGATCCACAGGCCGTCAGGAGGTCGTTTAGTTTGTAACCTATAAATACCCTCTACCTTGCAAGGTAGAGGGTTGGATGTTCTTTGGTAATCTAATATTCCACAAGTTTCTCTCACTAGAATGTCCCACTCTTTCTCTCTCTAAAACCATCTATGTGCTCATTGTGTTAATGTTATGATGTGTATGTGAAAGTTAATATCTTACAAATGGTATCAAGAGCCATGGTTAGATCACATCTTGCACATCTTTGGATTTATAGTGGTTTTTAGGTGGTTTTTGAGTTTGAAAAAGTTTTGTGGTTTTTGCATCATTTGGTTGATTTCTTGTGTTAAAGTTTGAATTTTGTTGGTACTTTTATGTTTAGAATCATCAAAAGTGTTTAGGTTTTCATTTGGTAAGCTTGAATCATCTTGGTTGGGTTGTTTTTGGATTGAAAAGTGATGTTTATATGGTTTTTCAAGCTAGCGACTTAGCTCACGGAATATTTTCTTGGTAGCGACTTGCTTCACATTTTTGTAGCGACTTACAGTGTTGGAACTAGCGAGTTAGATCTAGCGAGTTAAAGTACAAGTAGTGGACTCTCCACTATGGGTAGCGACTTGTGGTAGCGACTTGGTCTGTAGCGAGTTGCTCTTTAGCGACTTGCATCGTTGGCGACTTGAGTAGCGAATTGCTGCCGAATTTTTGCTAGCGACTTGAGTGTTAGCGAGTTACCACCTAGCGACTTACATCTGGCTAGCGAATTGGAAAGCTAGCGACTTAGCGTGGTGGCGAATTAGTGTTGGCGACTTGGTGTAGTATTTTCTAGCGACTTGGGATTAGTGTTATTTAGTTGGTAGCAAATTGATTCTAAATTCTCTAGAGACTTGGGGAGTAATTCATAATAACACAATGTCAGTCATCACGGATTCTTTAATCACCAAAGTACTTGCTCTCTATGACACAGCACAGAATTGTGAAACAGAATGCCCATCTGAAGACCTCACACTTAATGACTCAGTATCGATCCATCAGAACAACTCAAATAAGTCACTCTTAATATCTTCAGATGATACTAAGAATGTGGAATGCACCAGTGAGCCGTTTCAACATCTCAGTCAGCTTCTCAAATTACTCTTATCAACAACCATGGATCGAACAAGTTGTGCCATCCTTCGTCAGGATTTTCCCACTTTAACAAGAGCTGTTTTGCTTAACCTAGAACGACTGAGGTTTCAAATTACCAAAGAAAAGCTCTCAACTGATGATTCTCATGCTGCTCTCCAAACCATCTTCAACCAATTTCAGCCACTTACCCGGGAAGAATACTCCTCAGATTTTGATAATACCATGACTGGAATGTCTTTCAAGAAGCACACGGGAATGGAAATTCATGAGTTCAGAAACTCATTCATTCAACTCATGAGTAATATGGAAACATACATCGAGGAAGCTGCAAAAGAGAATAACAAGCTGAAAGAATTGAATGAGTGTCAAGAGTGTCCATGGAACAATGATGACGTGTCATGCTTCATTCCAGTTGAACCAGCAGAAGACACTGATTGCAGAATCTCAGTTGTGATGGAAAAGGATGAAGAAAACAACACTGATCTCAAATTCTCAGAGTCAGAAAAGGTATCAATCAACAAGGTACACTTATCTGATCACACTAATTCTCACAAAAAGGTACATGACTCTTACCCTGAACATAACAATGTGGAATCAATCTTTGTTTTGTCTGAATCTAATGCAAGTAACATGATTGAAAAAAGGGTATATGATGAGCTTTCAAACAAATTTTCAATTCTTGAAAAACACTGTATCTCTTTGCAAATTGAAATACAACATAAGGATGAAA
Source organism: Chrysanthemum seticuspe (assembly GCA_019973895.1). NCBI lineage: Eukaryota > Viridiplantae > Streptophyta > Magnoliopsida > Asterales > Asteraceae > Chrysanthemum > Chrysanthemum seticuspe. The sequence goes on from BPTQ01000001.1 coordinate 109,314,765, forward strand.
TGTTTTATGCTAAAAAACAGTGTAGTAATCTGGAACTTCCAGAATTTAGAGAATTTTTTGAAATTAATCAGTTAAAATCCCAGATTCAGGACAAAGATTCGACCATAAGAAATCTGAAATCTCTTCTTTCAGAAGCCCAGAAATATGACTGTCATGAGATGAGTGATACACTAGAATCTAGGAATTCTGAACTAGCTCTATGTGTGTCCAACCTTCTAAGAGAAAATGAGCATTTAAGAAAGAACCTTGAGGAAACAAACTCTAAATTAGTCAATCAATCTAATCTCTTGATGAAAGATATTGATGACCTCAAAGCACATATTCAGGATAAGAGCTTCAATATTGTTGCCCTAAAAAATGAGCTCAGGAAGTATGCTGGAAATAGGATGAACACTAAGTTTGCAAAACCTTCAACTTTGGGAAAGTCAACGGTTCAGAACCACTTGAAACGAACAGTTATTAAACAACCTAATGCCTTTAGGTCTGAAAGAGCTAAACCATTGAAATCTAAGCTTACATCCCAAGTTGATAACAAGTCTGTTTTGTCAAAACCAGTCACTTCATTGCCTAGTTCAGATATGATGAATCCCAAGCATAGGACTAATGAACATCACCCACAAATCAGAAATGCTATAAGCTTAACCAGGTATCATACAAAACATAGTCTGACAGATCAATCCCCTAAGAAATTCTCTGATCACAAAAAGATAAATAGTCAAAACAAGGGTGTGCACTCATTTAGTTCATCTCACTGTGGCTTAAAATGGATTCCCACTGGCAGGTTATTTAAGTATACAGGACTTAAACGAACTTACATTCCTAAATCATGCCTCAAGTGGATTCCCACAGGTAAACTTTTCAAGAATGTAGAACCTAATAGGATCCCCATTAATGATACGTCTGGATTATACTGTGTTGCATCTAAATGTGAGACTAAACATGTCACTAACCCTTCTATGTACAAGTCTACATGTGCTTCAAGTACAATGTGCTCTCAGTCTTTTTCAGGTACAATGCTCAACTCAATCAGGAACTTCATGACTTGGTTCCCGTCAGATATGAACATAGCTCATTCAGGAGCTATAGCTTGCCAGAGTTGATGTACTTCTTACTTTGACTCCTATTCATCTTGAATCTGGACTCGTCCTTCCATGTCTTTGTATAAATCAAGTTTCCAAAAAAAAAATATATATATATATATATATATATATATATATATATATATATATATATATATATATATATATATATTTGTTTAAATTCTTTAAATGTACAAGTTTATCACGTTTTTCCTATCTAATAAAGAATATTTTCACTGTTATCGATAACATCTACGGTCCTAGAAATGTCATTCAATAATGGCACGGGATCATAGATGAAGTTCGAACAATTGAAATATTCTTGTTTCCATTTTATCAGGGTAAACTTATGTCAATCAATGTTCTTTGATGAACTTGATTGAGGGGGAGAATGTGTATATGCTTTTCTTGACTTTCTATGTCATTGGCTTCTGTGGTGGTTATAATGCTTACTCGTTTGTATATTGAGGTCGTGTTTTGCCTCTGTAACTATTTGGTTCTGGTTTCTGTAGGTTGTGGTCATATCTTGCTCATGTGATTATCAGTGTGTACTTACGTATTAAGTGCCTAGCTTAGATTTAAATGCTTATGTGTCTAAATGTTTAATTGATTCATGATGATCTAGTGTAATAATTCAATGCTAGAAACGTTGTTTCTTATCCGTGTTAGATGTTATTACACTCATTCGTTTAATACCATAGGGACCAAATTGTCGTATAGTGGAAGTTATGTTGCATAAGCGCATTACCTCACCTCAGTTTAAACCCACAAGGACCAATTGTGTCATATTGCCTAAGTTAGGTCGTATACCCCTAGCGGAGGCTTACCCATTAGCGAGTTACCATTTTACCCAACAAGATTTTTTTTTCTCTCTCGCGTTCCTTTGTTCTTCTTCCTCTTCGTCCCTTGTGTTCTTACTAGCGGACTCTTAGCATAAGGTTTGCTTCGATTCCCTCTTATCGTTACTATTCTATGCTTTAGTGTTCAGTTTCTAACTTATCTTTATATCCAGATCCTTTGTGCTCGTGAGGTGTGATTAGTTGACTCTCTCGCTTAGGTTCGGATTTTTATGTAATCGTGTGTGTGTTACTTATAAAATGATTGAACGAGTTTAACTTGGTTGGAATATATTGTTTGGTATATAGTGTTTGGAATACATTGATGTATGATTAAGTGGATTGGACTGACGGGATGATGTTAGAAGTGTTCTTGGTGGCGAGTTAAATAGTTCTTGGTAGCGACTTAGTATGAATGTTCTTCATGGCGAGTTAGTGTTCTACTTAGCGAATACGTCTCCGTAGCGAATAAGTTCACTAAATTCCAGCGACTTGGTTAGCGAGTAAGTAGTTAGCGACTTGTACTTACAAGTTAGCGAATTAATAACCTATCGACTTAGTTAACTGCTTTGTAGCGACTTAGCTCATTTACTGTTCATGGCGACTTGACTTTACTAGCTAGCGAATTAGCATAGCAACTTGGTTAGCGAGTTAGTAGTTAGCGACTTGTATATACAAGTTAGCGAATTAGTAACCTAGCGACTTGGTTGACTGCTTTGTAGCGACTTGGCTTAGGTACTGTTCATGGCAACTTGGCCTTACATGCTAGCGAATTAGCTTAGCGACTTAGAGTGCTAATCCTTTAGCGACTTGTCTGTGGCTCTAGATGACGACTTGTTTTTACAAGTCTGCAACAGTGTTCACTTTCATGTTGAGAATTAGTCTTAGGGTCAAGGATTATTAAAATGTTCAAAGTTTTTTTGTGCTAAAGATGATTTCACTCTCACTACACTTAGGATCTCCTAATTCGACTTGTTGAATCAACTTACTCTAGGTAAACTGTTATGACATCTCTGTTTAGGCAAAAGGTACTTGGGTTCTCTCACGACTGCCAAATGTTACTTTTTGCCTCATACATATGTGTTATATCACTTTTACATGTGTATCTTGGTTCACGTCATGATCATTGTGAAATGCACTCTTTTGCCCTTTAAATCCCTTATAAGCTCATCATGTAATCATTTATTTATATGAATGTACTTCATTGATATATCTCAATTATGAATGTTATCATATATTTGAAAGTTGTCATATATTTGTAATCTATGCCACTCTATCCTTCTCTGTATGTGTTTGGGGACTCCTTCTGAGGTACTACTCTTCCATGCTAATGTTGTCTCACTTACCATTTATCATCTAACCTGTTCCCATCCATTACTGTTGATTGTATGATTACTCAGAACATCAATGGCAAGTTCAATCCCAGAAAAGAGCGCTACCCCGTCAGGATCATCCAGAGTTCTATCAGACGATGAAATCCTTCCCAGAAGTCAATGGGTTGCTATAGGTAAAAGCAACTGTTATGTGGACCTACAGAGGCTCCAACAAAATCCGATACTCAAAGTTTCAATTGACATCCTCAAAAACACTAACTTCTTCGGAGCTATTACCAAGCAATGCTCAATTCCTACCATCTACATTCAACAATTCTGGAACACCGTTCAATGGAATAAAATCACAGCACGATACTCTTGCAAGCTGGATAATATGGAGTTCACAATTGATTCTGATATTCTGAGCAAAGCTCTTGGAATCACACCATGTGACCCTGACGTTCGTTCTGAATCTCCGCCTGGTGCTGCGATCTGATCGTATTTCTTATTGGGTTGGGCTATCAGAACAGTATTTCAAGAGCTTCTGACATCATCACCGGACACATGTATCAACCCTGGAGAGCTATTACAACCATTCTGAACTTATGCTTATCTGGGAAAACATCAGGGTTCGATAAAGTGAGAATTCCTATCTTGCAAATCCTATGGGGAATCGTTAATAGGGTTGATGTGAATGTCTCAGATCGTATTTGGGAAGAATTCTCATTATCAATGAACACATTCATATCTGATAGAACCTATTTCCTGAACAATGTTCAAGGTCGAAAGAAACAGAACAAACTTGTAATTCCCAGCATCAGATTCTCTAAGCTTGTTATCCAGTATTTGCAACAAATTCACAACTTCACTCCTAGGTCTGAATCAACTTTACACAAAGCAGATGATGAATTTGTTTTAGGAAACCTGAAATATGTTCCTAGAGGCTCGAATAAAGAAGTATTTGGATTGCCAATTCCTGATTGTCTTCTCACAGAAGATATCAAAAGGAAGGACTACTTCAAGCAATACATGAAAAGAGCAACCAAACTCTCTGCTGATGTCACACCCTCTCCTTTACAACCAAATGCTCCCGTGACCAAGTCAGCCTCACAAGCATCCTATGCCTCTCTTCCTAAAAAGAGACGTGAAAGTTCTCAACAGTCTGACACCACCTCCAAGAAGCAGAAAGCAAAAAGGAAGAAAGTGGAAAAGGAGATTGGTAAGAACACTGAGACACCAAGGAATGTTTCCAGGCTAACTGATGAAGATGATGCTGATCTGCAGCTTGGAATTCAGCAAAGCCTTGAAAGTCAAAATGTGAAAGCTCCAGTAGGTGGAATTGTGTTAAGAGAACCCGCTCAACCACCTCGACAAACAACCCCAATTACACTTGACAAGGGTAAAGGAGTTGCAAGTGTTGAACAAGCTGCTCACATGCTTTTAACTATCTCATCATCTCCTTCTAGCACCACAAATCAATATGAGCTGAAGAGAAGAACAGATTCACCTCATGCAAAAGAACAATCTGGTGTGGTCAAGGTGCCTGAAACGTTTAAGGAATCTCTTACACTTGGTGAGACTCAATCTGACTTGAATGTTGACACTCTGTTACAAAAGGGCTCACAGGAGAACCTTGAGACAAGATCTGATGAGACCTTGAAGATGGATGAACCAAATCTGTCTACTAACTCTTTATCTTCACTTAAGAATCTTGATGAAGACTTCTCTTTTGGTGATCAATTCATTAATGACAAAACCTTAGATTCGGCACAATCCATGTATAATGTCAGCATTCAGCAAGATACGTCAACCATTCCTCCAATGATTGCATCTTCATTATCAACTGCACTTCCACCTCCCTTACCTACTTAATCAACTGTACAAACACCACCAACAATGTCACCAAATCCAGAACCCGTCATTACAATTGCAGATGAAGTGGCTCCACCAGCTTCCCCTCCACAGATTCTCACCTCTGATCAACTACTGGATAAAGCCATTAAAAGGATAGAAGCTCTGGAAAGGCAACTTCCTAAATCTGTTGATTCTCTGGTGGATCGCGTCTATAGATTAGAGCACCTCAACTTCAATGAAGCAGTAACTGCCGCTATTGAAGGAGAAGTCAAGGATGCTGTAGAATGGGCTATGGAGGCTCCACTTCTTAGACGATTCAAGGACCTCCCCATCTCCGATATGAGGGCAGCTCTGTGTGAAAGGATGTATGAGGCTGAAGAGGACAAGCATGAGGTTCACAGTAAACTCTATGAGGCACTTGAAGAATCCATCAAGTTCGACAATTATGAGCAGTTCAAGATTGATGTCGGGGAAAAAGAAGCTAAAAAGAAAAGGAGGACAATTGTGATGGAAGCATTGATGAAGGATCGCAAAGATCGCGAAGATCCTCCACCAACGGGAGGCGCTGGAACTTCGGGAGCTGGTAATCCTCCTTCAACAACCAATTCACCTCCATCACAGCCACCATCATCACCTCCAAAACCGTCCAATCAATCAGACTCTACAAACAAACAGAGTACTCAGAAGAAATCTGCTGCCTGGACGACGATTGATTCAAGGTTCACCTCCACATCCACTTAAATTCCTGATGATCAAGTGGTCCACGAAGAGTCTCAAGTCATGGCTGACTCAGAACCAGATGAAGATGATGCATCTACAAAGCATATTCCTAAGCCCTCAGAAGACTGGTTTGACTCTTACATGGCTGGGAATCGCACTAGCACATCCAGAGTTGCACCTTCAAGAGACACAATTCAACGCTGCATGGTAGAAGATAGACCTCCTTCTCCAGAACCCACATGGACCATCCCAGAGTCTGACTCTATGATTCCTGACAACAATTGGGCATCAGTTATCACCAATAATTACGAAATTCCAGCTGAAGACTCTCTTCTACACTACACTGGTGATATGGGAAGTTTCATTAGATGGTTTTGTGAACGGAAGAGCATCTCATCCATAACACCAAGAGATCTTGAAGGTCAAGCTTACGAAATTGTCAAAGTCTTCCACTCAGATGCAAATCATCTTCAATATCAGATGGAAGAATGCCATAAGATGCTAAATGACCAAGTCAGTGATCAAATCAGTCGCTTCAATGTCAACAAATCTCTTCCTCTTGGTGGTGAACCTGGTCAGAAGACCATTCAGGCAGAATTCTTCTTCAATCACGACTTGGACTATCTGTGTGCTCGCTCTGCTGAAAGAAGACCTGCTCTATCAATATCAAAGATGAAAGCTGCAACCTACTCTGATCAGGGGCTTGAGCAGATGGTTCCTGATCAATTCTGGGCAACTGAAGAACAAAAATATGATATTGCAGCTTCTTATGGTATTTCTCACTGGTGGTTCAAAAAGAAGAAGTTCTACATAGAAAGACATGGTGCTGATAAAAGACGCAATGATGTCAGATCAAAGCTACAAATCTTAAGCGTTGTTAGTGTAAAGATCTTCCCTATCTATGGATATGAGTACTTGAAGAAGATTGTTCTTAAAAGAGCTGACCTCAAAGTGTATACCATTGAAGAGAACGACTTCAAACATCTCCTACCAAATGATTTCGAAGATCTCTATCTCTTAAATCTTCAAGGACACCTGGAGCACTTACCTGTACGTGAGAAAAAGGCCCTCTCTGCAGCTGTCACTCTTTGGATCAGGGGCTTAGTCATTCGGAAACGAGTTGAGGACTTTCAGCTTGGCATTGAAAGCTACCAAACCAGGGTCAACCTCACAAGTCCTCAATGGAATGCAGCTGGGCATGAATTTCATCGAGAATACAAAGTTCTTGACACCCCTAGAGTCGTCATCTTCACAGACAGATATGGATCGCGTATGCTTATGCGTCTATGTGAACTCTACAAGTTTAGTGATGGTACGCTCAAAATGGTCGAAGAAGAACTTGACACTAGAGTGAAAGAAGCCAAACTTGATATGAGATCTTGGGTTAAAACTACTTTCTGGACTGATGATGACGTGAAGAGATGTGAACATTTCATTGCTGCAATCAGACGAAGACTCAAGACACGAAGGATCTTCCGCAGCCTTGAAAGCTTTGTTGGTGGAAGGCTCCGTGATGGTCACTACAAACTTCTTCAGAGAACTGAATGAAGACTTCTTCAGAATACCGTTTATGTTTTGTTAACTTTGTGTAATATGTGGTGTAATAAATATGAACAACTGTAATACATGTAATAGTGCTAGGATTTGTACTATGGTTTCCCCTTGTGAAAAGGGGAAACATCTGTGTTGTCCTTTTTCTTTATCATATAAAATTGGACACATTTTTCTCCTACAAATATTTTACCTCATACTTATTTAAATCACTTGAGATCCAAAATCTCAAAGAATTTAAGATTTTTGATCGGGGGAGAAAATGTGATATAAATATGAAAGATGGTAAAAGATAAGATGATCAATTTTTGTGCAAACTTCTCTCTTATATGTGCTAAACAATTTTTCGAATCTCGAAGCATATATTAAGGGGGAGAACTCTCTTTGTTAATTCAAGTCATCAGGGTACACTACACTTTAAATATTTTTAAAGTACCTTGATCACATGGCTTCTAATCCTTTGATGATAAAGGGTTCCCTCTAGTATGTGCAAAACTCTTTTCAACCACGAGGCACATATTGAGGGGGAGCAAATTTATGGAAACCTCATCCTTTCTGAAAATGCTTTATCTACTTGATTTGATCAAGGAAGTGATGGTGATATTTTTTAGAAAATGGTAATCAAAGAAGAAATTTCTTCCTCTTGCCTCCGTGTGCAAAACGATTTCAAACATTTGATGCACATGTTGAGGGGGAGCACTTATTCTAAAAATATCAAAAACAATTCAGGTACAAAATGCTTTGATAATATATCACAAGTATCTGAATTGATTTTCAAATGGTTTTCAATTGGATCCAATGGCAGATGAACAATACCAAATAGACCGACCAACTTTACTTTATGTACGGTGATATAAGGATGATAAGGTTAGGTATTGGTTCCCATGATCCGCCAGAACTGGAGGGATCTACCCAGGGACTATCCACTAGTTAGTGTAGAAGTCCTTAGGTATGATGATAAAAGGAGAAAAATGAGATATGGGAAGAGTGCGGACTAAGACTGAGCTAGTACTGGAATAAACCCAACAAGGTTCTAGTTATGAAGTCTCGGTAAGCACTGAAGGGGTTGAAGAATTAAAAAGAATTGAATGAGAATAGGGTGAAAACAAATAACCCTCCATTTATTCAACCTTAGGGCAGATACCGGGTTCAATTCATATGCTACTGATGGTAACATCGGTATTGAAGACAAGACGTCATGGACCCAGTGACGCACTGCACTTCAACTTTCCAAACCACTCAAGTTCCTCTTAAAAGGACTTGTTTCATTCTCACGGGGAACCGACATTATCTATCGACTTTCTCTTAAGGATTGTTGATATTGAAGAAGGAGACCCTCTCCCTAGTCTCCGGCATAGGATCCAAATATGCACAAATTGAGTCTAGAGCCACGAGATCATCAATAAATCTCATTAGGACACTTTCAATGAAGACTCTCTGTTTCACACAATGTGGAAAGAGAGATTATATCTTGAGTCCTACGCATTATCCTTGTGGTATTGCCAGAACATCTGAGTGATGTGTTTACATATTCACAATGAAGATGGAAAGCCTTCTGGAGCCAACATCAAACAAGCTCCTGGTAGGTGGCATGTGAGATCTATTATATAGATCAGCCATGTGACAACTGAACAGAAACAATGGGGCGATTCAATCTCTTGAATCAATCCTGGTTCAGGTTATAGATTGACGGATGCCTTTGAAAAACCGGTCGTTGTGCTTAATAAACTCTTTTCTTTAGCACATCGACCGTGTACTCATATTTTCAAACCAAAAGGTTTTTTATGATTGATAATTGATTTTCAATAAAACCTTCGTTGTATTGCAAAAACAATTTCTATTGAGCAATACACGATTGTTTTTCAAATCTCTTTTCATCAATCAGTGAATCTCAATTCGCTGGTTCACTCACTCCGTGTTGTCTTCTTTGAGATGTTTCGGTTTGAGAACAGCTAGAACAGCTGCGAAACCCTGTCAAGGAAATTCTTCGGAATTATACCTGATCACAGGCAGTACATGTACTGATCAACGGGGAACCGTGGGCCGTGTACCTCAATTCAACGAAAGTGATCAAAGACACTTTCGTGCGATTTATTGCTAACTGTTGTATGCAGGTACGCCCGACGTTTGCAGCTGATCAGAATGAAGCGGTCAATCCATAGCCGCATGCTCACTTAACACATTCACCTCGAAAGAAATCATGATTAGTGCATCAATGACTCTGATATTTTCACTCCATGCTTCTGCTACGCTGCTGCCAATATCATGATTCAACTAATGCTTCCGTAACTCTGATGAGAAGATATCATGATCCAGAATGTGAGCATGTCGGTCCTAAAGTCACAACATCACATAATACCAACACCACAAAGGATGTGTCAGAGATTGTTGATAGCTGATGATCTCAAAAGCTGGGTCATATTTACTATCTCGTGAATCAGAAATGGACCTCCAATTTAAAGTACAAATCTTTGCAGACTTTGAAGTTGCACCACCTATGCACTAAGTTTACGATGTTAATGTATGAAAGTCTACGAGCTCAAGAATCAAGTCCAGAAATGTTAGTGTCTGTAATGTAAATCATGGGGTGACCTCCCTTAGGGGGAGATTGTTAGGAATTAGATAATTCCTGTATTGAAGAGTCGGTCACCCCAACTATTATCTAGCCCAAGTTAGCTCGTAGATTGGTCATTAGTTACGTTTTTATGTAGTTAATTAGTTAGTTAGTAGCGTAAAATAGTTTAGTGCAACACCGTGGAGGAAGGTCGGGTCTTTACCCACTGTATCCCTGATCCACAGGCCGTCAGGAGGTCGTTTAGTTTGTAACCTATAAATACCCTCTACCTTGCAAGGTAGAGGGTTGGATGTTCTTTGGTAATCTAATATTCCACAAGTTTCTCTCACTAGAATATCCCACTCTTTCTCTCTCTAAAACCATCTATGTGCTCATTGTGTTAGTGTTATGATGTGTATGTGAAAGTTAATATCTTACAAAATAGGCAATTTTTTCACTATTTAACTTATATTCGGGTTGACCCGAACCCGACTTGACCCGACCCGAATTGACCCGACCCGACTAACCCGAGTTCAAATAGGGTCGGGTTCAGGTAAATTATTTTTAGCCTTGACCCGACTTTGACCCGACCCGAATTGACTCGAACCCGACCAACCCGACCCGAATGACACCCCTAATCCTCATCAATCATTTTTCCTTTTCTCTCATCCACAGACCTATTCACCATATTTTTATTCTTCCTGAATTCAGCATCAGCATCACTCACAACCATTCATTTCAAGTGTATACGTCTCTCTATAGTTGAAATACTAATCCTAAAAGGAGTTGAAGTACTAGAGCACCGCAAGCTAACATCTTCTTCTACCCATCCGACAACCTCCCCATCTTCATCCTCTAAATCTAAATCAAAGTTTTTTTAAATAGTATTCAGATAACCTCTGATTATTGTGAGCAACAAAAAAATATACAAAACCATTCCGACAACCTAGTTCTATCATTGTATGCACATCATTGTCTGTGTGAATCAACTTCGAACCTTCTTCTATTAATTACCCATGCAAACAAAAGAACAGTGCCCTTTTTCTCCCCTAATGCGTGATAACATATGATCCAAACCAATACTAAAGATATGTCTTTCAGAGACAAAGGCAGAAAGTGTAGAAACATTCCCTTGTACATACCTAAATAGAGCAAATTCAAATAATCTATTATTGTGCATGTTGAACACAATTTCATCCTGATAAGCAATTAAACTTGCCACCATTTAAATTCAGACGTTAATAGTCAATCAAAGTAACACACTATTCACATTTATCATTTTAATTCAAACATCAAGTCTAAAGAGCTACTACGGGTGCTACAACAAAGTCCAAGCTACTACATCAACAGCTCTCAATGTGAGAAGACACAATCCATATAGACTTCAAACATCACCAAAAAAAATACCAGCACCTATGTAACTAATGGTATACATGCTAAAGTCAATGCAGCAGCAGTCAATGAAACAGTTATGCATACAAGTGCAGACTGAAGTATGCAAGCTCAAGTGAAGCAGAGAAATGCAGTGTTCTATATCTCACCACATTATACCAGACATCAATCCTACTTATTGATGATGCAAAGCTATTGGTTATGTATCATGTATAATTGTACTTTAGTTAATAAGTCAATGTGACAACTTAGTTATTATAGCAGTACAACTACTATGCCAACCACTCCTACATTTCCCATTCTAACGGCCTACTTACAACCATAATACTTTTTTTATTCTAAACATACCAATCAGGGCACTCAATCATGCCACTCAATATCAGCATATAACAATCTATCAAAAAGATCATAGGATCCAACATAAGCAAATTAAAAATGACGCGTAAATGAAATATAATACATTAACATACCAAGATTCGCATGCTCTTCCTTCCCCTCCATCTTCCTCCCACTCCCAACAGGCCTTCCCCTGTTCCTTTTTTTTGTGTGTCATTGTACTCGGATTATGACTCCCCTCCTTCTTCCTCCTACTCCCAACAAGCCTTCCTCTCTTCCTTTTTGGTGACATTGTACTCGGATTATGAATTGGTATAGAAAAAGTTACTTACTTTCTGAGCCTTCCCCTACATCTTTTTGTCTTTGCGACTACCTCATTGTCAGTTCCGCTACCATTTCCAAGGGTATGAATAGATATCGCACCACTACCACCCATATTTGGTTCGTTGTAAGTTTTGTTCCACAACCATTGAATAATAACTTATATCATCTCCTTCCCTATGTTCTTATACGAACCATACTTGGCAATTACTTTATCACCAAATGTAGCCATAACTTCTTCAAAGACTTCATCATTTAATAATAGTTTTCACCACGACTTTTCCAATGAAACCCCCCCCCCCCCCCCCCCCCAATCAACAAATACTTTCCCTCATCATTATTTGCCATAGCTGGGTTTGGTTGTGCCCATTTTTTGGTTTTTTAAAGATATGGTTTGACTGTTGATTATTAATTTGAAAGTATGTTAAATGGGGTTGTTTTGGCACTTAATGATTTCTGGAAAAGCCTACTCTAGTTGATTTAATGAAGTTAAATTATGTTTTCAAATGTTGTCCGTGAAGTAGAATTGGCGGGAGAGACTGAGACGATCGAAATGACAATAATACCCTCAGTGACGAAGCACTTAACGAGTAACATGACGAAATTTAACAAAAAGTAGCTTTGGGCGGCTATTAAAAAAATTTTCTTTTTTGCAACAAAATTCGTTTCAGAGTGATCCTTGCACATTTGAGCTACTTTAAAGATCATTTTTGCAATTTACCATACTATAAAAGTAGAGTATAATTTGGTATTATCAGATTATTCTAGTGAAAACCTAGCTAGCAAAATCAATAGTTCCTATTTGGACATTTGGTGATTATGCCATTTGACATTTTATTTGTTATATCATGCTATACGGCCAAGTTGGTGGTGCCCATTTTTAAGTGAATATGATCATGATCAAAATCTTGTTCGGGATGTTTTTATTTTTTTTAAGATTGAGATTGTAAGATTTGATCGGGATTTTTTAGGATCTTACTATAATATCATAGTCTACTAGTCTTTCTAATATTATTATTCAATTCTTCAAATTATTATATATTATAAATATAAAATTATATAAATATTTTATGAAAATATTGTTCTAAATTATAAATATGAAATATTTAAAAAGATTAAAATGTTACTTTTAATCTACAACTTTTTAGTTTTTTAGTTTGCGGTTCGATATTATTGTTATTATTATTTTTTGAACGACAATTTGATTAGAAACCTAGCAAGATGCTAGAAGGCAATACAAGATTGGGATAAAGCGATACAAGGGTGAATAAAACACGTACTCTATCCAATTTAAATTTAGTTTCTTACATCTACTAGAAATCCAAGTGAATAACAAGTGTTTAATATCGCTAAAAATGAGATCTTTGCTGTTCGAGACTAATAAGATTTGATCGGATCAGATTTTAAGATCATATAAGATTGGGATTTTTGCAAAGATCCTACATAAAATTTAAATCATTTTTATTTGTAATAGCATAAAATTGTAAGATTTTTAAGATTATGATCTTAACAACCATGATGTTATATCATACTTGAATGGTATGACTTTTACACGTTTCAGGCGGCTGTGGTTGGGTCAAGACCCAAAAGAAGATCTAGCCCAAATAGTATAGTAACTTTATATTTTAAAAGTAGGTAATTTAGGCCCATTAAGCTAGTTAAGCTACCATGTATTGTAGGGTTGAGCGAAAAAACCGTAAAGACCGAATAAACCGAAAACCGAAACCGAACTGAAAATAATCGAACCGAATTAATAACTGAACCGAATTTGCTAAAACCGAACCGAACTGAACTACTAATTCGGTTCTCGATTTGGATATGGGTTTGGCAGTTTGAACCGAAAACCAAATTCATATAAATATATATATATATACTTTTTATATTTATATATTTTTATGTATATTTATATATAAATAAATACTATTAAAATGTTATCATAATATAATAAAACACTTTTTATGCTTGAAATATATATTTTTTGCTAAATATCTATGTATTTATTATTATTTTTTTAAAAAACTAGAAGGGTATCCGCACAATGCAGCGGGGTACCCGATGACTATTTTTATAGCGAATAAATGTTTTTCATGTGACCTTTTAAGCATAGTAAGACGACCGACATCTTCTTTTTTTATGTTATTTTTTACAATAAATTTACAGATATCAAGAATTTTGTTTAGCGAATAAATGTTTTTCATGCTCGTTCGGGTTCAAGCCCATTTGGCCCGTTGCCCGTTCGAGATTGAATATTTATATAATGTGCTTATTATTTGTATTAGTTACATTTAATGCAGGAATTGTGTTTAATTTGGTTGTACAATATGCTTGATAATTTGTATTTCTTATGTAAGGGTGTTTTAATAACTGTATTAATTGTATTTATTGACCAGTAAATTAATTGACTATATTAAATAGCATTAATGTGGTGTTTTGTTTTTTTTTAATATGTGCATTAAATTGGTGTACACTATGCTTCTTGTCTTGTACGTCTGAAAAGTATGTGCATTGAATAATGTGATGTATTGAATTTTAAACCTTCCTCTTATAGTAAGTGTGTAAGCTTATTTTTTTAAGACTTCCTTTTAAAGAAAGTCCCAAACACTTTATATAGTAGTATAGATAGTGAAATTCGGGTTATTCGGGTCAACCCAAGAACCGAATTAGAATTCAACCGAACCAAACCGAAAACCGAATTTGAATTTGGTTTGGTTCGTTTCTCGAGTTGACCTAAAAAAATGTTTTAACCGAATTAACCGAACCGAATTAACCTAATAACCTGGTGACCGAACCGATCAACACCCCTAATGTATTGATCTGCTTGATGTCTCACATTAAGGAGAGTTACATACAGCCAATCTGATCTTAACCCGTTGAAAATTTTCTTTCCAAATTGTACATACTTGATAGTCCGTCTATGAATTAGTTTATCAACATACCCGCAGGTTATGGCGACGGATAACCTGCAACTAAAATTTTCGGTGAGACATTTCAGCCTTATGTTTCCCGATATAATGACTATGTATTACGACAAATTTAAGTTTAAATAAAAATAATTAATATTAAATTAACTCATATAAAAACTGAAAATTACCGCATTATTGCGGCATACAAATGTGATAGCTGGTAATATTATAGAGGTATGAGGTCAAATTGGTTAACAGTGGCTTATAGTCTTCAATTCATTAAATTTGTATGGTATAAAAATATACACCTGCTAATCTGTAAATAAGATATGTTATTTTATATTTTTTGCACCATAAAGTTTTAAAAAGTAGATTTGCATCATGTTAAGAAAAAATAGTTTTACAAATATACACGTTTTAAAGTTTGTTTTTCGTAGAAATTCTTGGTATTGTTCAAATCATGTATATTATATTTGTCCCACATAGAGTAAAAGAGTGCTTATAAATACAAATAAAACTCAAATGCTATAAAAATCATGTGGAGTTAACTTTGAAAAAAACACTTGCGGGGGGCATTTCAAATCGATAACATGAGATGGTGATGAGAAGCCCGTTACCTCTCGAAGTACACCATTTTGACCCATTAAGACCAATTTCGACATATACTTGGTCTCATCTTGCATACCTACATATAACATGAAATTGAGAATGGTAAATCCTTGCGACTTAGTCAGATAACGGAAACTGAATTAAAACATAAACATGATATTTTCTGATATAAGACTTCGTGTGCGTCTTGCACTTCTTCTACACGTAGCTACTTGATCATACCCGGTGCCTAAACAGTTCTAGCATCATACATGACATAAGTGCATAAGACTCTATTATAGCTAAGTGCATATAGCACATTTCTGACTAAAACTCAGGCTATTTCTAAATTGGCTGCTAACTAAGTTATAAACTATTTCTGATATGATTTCTGAAGCTACTTCTGAATTTGTTTCTGCCTGAGTTCTATTTATGAATAAACTTGATACTAACTATCGGAATTCCCTTGAAGGCTGCGAGTACTCATAATTCGAGCTATACCCTCTTGCAGGGATGCAATCCGGGTTGTGACATGCAAAAAGATAACATAGCTATATCATATGTGCAGAAGTATGTTATTCAAGAACGGGTACTCCACATAGAATACCTGAATGGGAGATTCCTCATATACTTGTCTAAAGCTTCTGACTTACTAATGGTGTATTCTGAGGCACTCGTATCTACGTACTACTACTTTATGATCTATTTTCATAACATGATATTTTCGGCTATAATTATGTAACATCATAACATAACTGAAATCGGCTATATACGAAGCATGTCATAACATAACTAATAGCATGTCCAATTTACTAAGACATGTTAATCTAATCCGTTATTCACCTGAACCATGAAATGCAAGCTAATAATCCTTGAACAAGACTTGAACACCTAAAACATGATAAATGCACATGTATGCTATTAACACATAAATGACTAAACATGAACATGCCATGAACACATAACCTATAACATGAATTATATCATCATTAACATGAAAACTGAAGTTAAAGATGAAGCCGAAGCTAACCATGATTCATGAACTTTACCCATAATCTCATATCACTAGAAATTCGTAAACATAACATACTTGAACTTCATAACGTGATAACTTGAAACCATGATTCTTTAACATCATAATCATCATAATTTATGAAACTAACATAGGCATAATCCCCTATTCTTTCTGATTGTACAATAATTCGTACGACCAGGCCTTCGATGGTGATATGCTTGCGCCAAACTTGTAGCCAATCTGCAATAAGAAATAGTAAACACTTCGTTAAGTGATTGCGCAGGGGTTAGGCCCTGCGAACCACCTCCGGCGTGAGAGTAAGTATGTGATATGTGTTGTAAATAATATGGAGTATGTGAAATACTGTGTTGAATGAACATACCATTGAAATGACTCGTCCAACCTATTTATAGGTGAAGAAATACGCTTGGAGAGTGTTAGCACACGTTTAGGAGATCATGGGGGCGTCCCCTAATTTGTGGTAACCGCTAGGGCTTCATCCCCACTATCTCTGCCTTGGCGGGGAAGCTAAGGAAATAGTGGGAACGTGGGGGAAGACCAAGTCAAGGTTCTCCTTTGTCTTGGTGCCTTCAAGAGAAGACTCCGAAGGGCATAGGCCTTCGGCTGGCGAATTCCCAACTGGTAACCATATCAATGATGAATGATTTTACGCCACCAATGACTTATGAAGAAAGACTTGGGTCTTCGTAATGCAAATTCGACTGAGGTCGAAGGGGTGTCCTTCGACCTGATCGGAGGGTACGTCATCAAGCCCCCAGTCGAAAGTGATATGTATGAACAAGAAATATTGCTTACGACTCAAGAAGAACTACGAAACCTCCCCTTCGTCACAAAAAACGAACGAAGATGAAAAGTCTAGCAACTATTGACCGTAATTAATGCTTGTATTTATCCTAACTACCCCTTTCCTCGGTAAAATAAAACGTCATTTCGAAATTTAAAAAAGGGTTTGAAATCCGAAGGTAACTAGATAACTTAGGACACGTGTAGGGCCGAGATTTAACATATGTGAGGGTATTTAAAGTTAAAAACAGTAAAACCCTAACACCATTTTATCTCAACGCTCAATTTTTCACCTACTAAATCCTCTTCCGATCAGCCTTTCGAAAAAACAAGTAAAGTACTCCTTCGTATCTGTTACGTTTTCAAATACTTTATTGTCGATTTAGGAGGATCAATGTCTACAAATAAGAAATTTGTGATCAAACAACAAGGTTGCACCTTGACTAGGGAGGAGCTCAAAGCGTTCCTCACCGATTATCCAATTTCCAAAGAGCATAAAATCATGTTACCTGGTAAAAATCAAGGTATTTTTTATGCCCCAGAAAACTATGTAGGCTTATACACCCATGCATTCACCACCTCCAACCTTAGGATACCCTTGCACCCTTTAATTTTAGAACTCCTCCAGTACTACGAGGTACACATATCTAGGTTTAATCCTTTTGGCCTAGCCAAGCTTACGACATACATTGTAATGCGTAAAGCTTATGGGTTTGAACCATCATTAACTGTGCTTAGAGGATTTCTAAACCTGTACCCTAGGGGAGATTGGTTGACGTTGGTAAAGAGGGGTGAGAGGGATGTGCCCATTCTCATATACAGGCCGTTTACAAACATCAGGAACTGGAAAGGAAAGTTCTTTTACATCTAGAGTACCATTATTCCTCCAACTTTCCCTGCATTGTTAAACCCATAATTTCAATATGATGAAAAAAGGTTCAACGATCCCTTACCCTATACTGTGAGGAGGAATCCTTTGTATCAGCGTTTGGCTCGTCATCCAGCTGATTGCCAAACATTCCTTGAGCCAATTCTTTTCATGGATGGTCTTGCTGAAAGCTGGGAGGGATCTCCTTTGGTTCCTGAGATTATGTGTGATGGAGAAAGTCTGATATTCATCTTATTTGTTCCTGATGACGTACCCTCCGATCAGGTCTAAGGACACCCCTTCGACCTCAGTCGAATTTGCATTACGAAGACCCAAGTCTTTCTTCATAAGTCATTGGTGGCGTAAAATCATTCATCATTGATATGGTTACCAGTTGGGAATTCGCCAGCCGAAGGCCTATGCCCTTCGGAGTCTTCTCTTGAAGGCACCAAGACAAAGGAGAACCTTGACTTGGTCTTCCCCCACGTTCCCACTATTTCCTTAGCTTCCCCGCCAAGGCAGAGATAGTGGGGATGAAGCCCTAGCGGTTACCACAAATCAGGGGACGCCCCCATGATCTCCTAAACGTGTGCTAATACTCTCCAAGCGTATTTCTTCACCTATAAATAGGTTGGACGAGTCATTTCAGTGGTATGTTCATTCAACACAGTATTTCACATACTCCATATTATTTACAACACATATCACATACTTACTCTCACGCCGGAGGTGGTTCGCAGGGCCCACCCCTGCGCAATCACTTAGTGAAGTGTCTACTATTTCTTATTGCAGATTGACTACAAGTTTGGCGCAAGCATATCACCCCTCATACCCTTCGATCACCATCGAAGGCCTGGTCGTACGAATTATTGTACAATGAGTGGCGCCATCCGTGGGACCCGCTACTATTGGTCTCGTTATTCTAAACTTATACCCAGTCAATCACGCTAACTAGCTTTACGGAATGAATCAAAGAATAGAGGATACACTCCCTCCGAGTTTCTCGACCTTGACACCAATCCCAGTCAATTATCCTAACAACCTTCCCAATATAACCGCATCCACCTTTACCACACGATCTCACCCTGAAATAACTCCCAACAACCATGCTTCAACCTCGGCTAACCCTGAACCGGTAATCAGCCCAACGTTTGTCGAAGCTAACATCGAAGCACTAGAATCTTTACTGAGGGCTCGAAGGAGGAAGCTCGGAATGTGGAGATGCGAATGGAGTTGGAATAAACAAGCGATGAGTATGACGAAGAGTTGGAAATGGAGGCTAGGCCCTTGGCTCCTGGGGCTACACGCTCAGTGCTGAGGATCGGGTCTCCGAGCAGTCGAAGGCCGAGTGGAAGGTCGGTTGGTTTTGAAGATGTTCCGGAGAGGGCTCCGAAGAGAAGGGAAGGAAAAATGGAAGGCTCCAATGGAAGGAGTCATCGAAGGGAGACTACGGAGGTCAACTTGCCACCACTATTGGCAGCCCATCTAGGCAGAAAAGAGGCAGGGGTTCCGTTGCAGCCTTCTCACGCATCCGGCGTAGAAGGCAATCCATCTCAAATGAATGGGGGAGGAAATCTTCCTCCTCATGGTATGTACCCTTCTTTTCAGGCTCAATCTTACCCTCAAGGGGTATATCCCCCACCTAATGGGCAGGCTAGCAACCTTAGTTTTACTCAACCATACGGAAGCATGCCCTATGGGCAACCTATGGTATACCCTTCGTACCCTGTCGGAAGTCACCCACCTTATATACCTACTGCTTACCCTCAATATGTTAACCAAAACCCTGTCGGAGTACCTCCGAACCATAACCCATATAATGTTGTCCCCAATTACATGCCACCTTACAACTGCCTTTATTCGGAGCCCATGGGTTCCACAACACCCTTCGTAAGGTGGATAGAAGACTACCCTTTGCCTGATGGGTTGAAAATGCCCACACATATTGGTACTTATGATGGGAAAGGGGACTCGGATAACTTTTTACACATGTTCGAAGGGGCTATCAGAATGCAGAAGTGGGTCATGCCCATTGCTTGCCACATGTTTACATATACCCTACGAGACTCTGCTCGTATATGGTGGAACGGGCAAAAACCATGTAGCAATGTGAATTTGGATGATCTCAAGGCCAAGTTCAGATCACATTTCAGTCAACAGAAAAAGTTCACAAGAACGCACCTAACAGTGCACAACATCAAGCAGAAGGAAAACGAGAGCACCAGGGCTTTCATTACCAGATATACCGATGACACCTTACAGATAATGGGTCTGCACGAAGACCAACGCATCTCAGGTTTCGAGCATGGCCTACGAAACAGGAGTTTGGTTGAATTCATTTCCACTGACCTTCCTGCAACCTACAAAGGCTTGGTGGAGAAGGCTTACACCTGGATCGAAGCCAAAGATGTATCTACTAACGGGGCTCCGGTTGAAAACAAAGAAAGTCACAGCAAAATCCCGAAGCACCCTTCGTGGGAAGGGTCAAAGAACAAGCACAAAGGCAGAGACAAGTTTAAACCCTACCACAAGAACATCAATCACGGACTCTTGGCTAATCTGTCCAAATCTCCAAGGGAGATACTTGCTTCAGAAAGGGCTGCGAAAGCCTTTGATCCTCCTCCGCATTTGGCAAGTAGAGGAAGAAGCAGGGACACCTCCAAATACTGCTATTTCCATGACGATTACAGACACGAAACCAACAATTGCAGAGAGCTCAAGAAACAGATAGAAGAGGCCGTGAAGTCCGATCTATTGGGACATTTGGTGAAGGGCTTAAAGAAAGGTAAAGAAAAGGCCTCCGACACACAGTTGGGGAAAGACATCACACCTGTCGAAGCACCCATCCTCATGGTATACAGGGATGATTCTGGTTTAAAAAGGAAAGCAGCAGAGGAAGCATTATGCGGAGTAGGAGATGTCACCTTTCCTTCTATCACAGGCAAAGTTCTCTCAAATGACCCCGTGGTCATCAAAGTTTTGATCTCTAACAGATAAGTAAACATAGCCTACTTAGACTGTGGTAGCTCTTGCGAAGTGATCTACGAACATTGTTTTCTAAAGCTCAAGCCTTCGATAAGGTCGAAGAGAGTAGATTCGAAGGTACCCTTGGTAGGGTTCTCAGGGGAACACTAATGGCCCTTAGGAGGAGTCCCTCTAGAGATTACGATTGGAGAAGGAAGACTAAAAAGAATAGAAACCCTGGTTTTCGCGATCGTAAGGTCTGAATCTCCCTATAACCTGTTGATAGGGAGAACAACAATGCAAAAGATGGGCATCGTTGTCTCCACTATACATGCCGCGGTGAAATTCCAAACACCTTTCGGTATTGGAATGGTTTTCTCCAGCTACGATATGAAGAAGCCTATGGAAGTAGGCAAAAGGGTCAAACAGGTCTTGGAAGAGCCTCCGAAAGATGTTTTTAGCTGTACTGATGCCGATGTACGTATTGTAGTAAACGATCTCTACCCTGATCAGACGGTGGTAATTGGAAAGCAGCTCCCTACCTCTTTTAAAGTTGAATTGGAAAAGGTACTATGGGCTAATGCAGATGTCTTCGCATGGACCTACTCTGACATGACGGAGGTCCCCAGAACTCTCACCATAGACGGAAAGCCCTACGGCACTGAACACAAGCTTAATGAGTTCAAACACATTGAACCTATCAAGCAAAAGCGTCGCAGCCTGGCTCCTGAAAGAAATGCCACAACATGCAAAGAAGTGGATGAGCTCGTAGCAGCAGGCATACTCAGGGAGGTGAAGTATCAAACCTGGATAGCCAATCCGGTGATGGTCAAGAAGCATGACGGAGGGTGGCGGATGTGTGTAGACTTCACAGATATCAACAAATCTTGTCTGAAGGACTGCTATCCTCTTCCAAAAATCGATTGGAAAGTGGAATCTTTATCAGGGTTCTGACTAAAATGTTTTCTGGACACTTACAAGGGTTACCATCAGATACAGATGGCGGAAGAGGACGAAGAAAAAACAGCCTTTTTTACAGGAAAGGGCGTTTATTGTTACAAGAAAATGCCTTTCGGTTTGAAAAATGCAGGTGCTACCTACCAACGTTTAGTGGACAAAGCCTTCCACAAGCAGATAGGTAGGAATCTCGAAGCATACGTAGACGATATGGTTATCAAGAGTAGAACGGAGGAGGACATGCTCTCCGACATAAAGGAAACCTTCGACCAGCTTCACGCCATCAACATGAAGTTAAATCCCAAGAAATGTTCCTTCGGCGTGGAAGAAGGACAATTTTTGGGACATTTGATCACCAAGCAAGGTATTAAGGCCAATCCTTCCAAGGTTAAGGCCATCACAGACTTGCAGCCTCCTAAGTCCCTAAAGGAAGTGCAAAGCCTGAATGGAAAGCTAGCAGCCCTCAACAGGTTCTTATCGAAGGGCGCAGATAGGTCTTTGCCATTTTTCAAGACACTCAAAGGATGCATGGATAAAAAGACGTTTCAGTGGAGTACAGATGCAGAAGCTGCCTTCCAAAAGCTCAAGGAGTTCATGGCTATTCTACCTACACTTACTGCCCCAATCAAAGGCGAAGTGTTGTTTATGTACATCGCAGCCTCCTTCGAAAGCATCAATGATGTGTTATTGGCAGAAAGGGAGAAGAAGCAAATCCCTATCTACTTCGTCAGCAGGGTTCTATAGGGAGCTGAGCTAAACTATCCAGCATTGGAGAAGCTAATCTTGGCTTTGGTCCATGCTGCGAAGCGCCTTCAAAGGTACTTCCAAGTTCATCCCATAACCGTACTTACTGACAAGCCTATTAAGCAGATACTTTTGAAGCCGGAGAAATCTGGAAGGATAGCTAAGTGGGCTATCGAGTTAGGAGAGCACGAAATTGAATACAAAGGTAGAAACTCGGTCAAAGGGCAAATATTGGCAGACTTCTTAGCAGAAACACCCTCTGAACCAAAGCAGGACACAAAAGTTGCTGAGAAAAAGCCTGTTAAGACGGTCGAAGGGTGGAAACTTTACACCGACGGAGCCTCCAGCTCCGACGGTTCTGGCGCAGGTCTAATGCTTGTTGATCCCGAAGGGAAGGAGTATACTTATGCACTCCGTTTTGAATTCGATGCTACTAACAATGAAGCAGAGTACGAAGCCTTGCTAGCAGGCCTCCGACTGGCTAAGGACATGGAGGAAGAAGACTTGGCTATTTTCGTTGACTCACAACTGGTGGCTAATCAGATAAAAGGCTCCTACAAAGCGAGACAACCTGTGATCAAGCAATACTTGGATAAGGCCAAGGAGATGCTCGAAGGGTTTACATCCTACAACATAGAGCATGTTCGAAGAAACCAAAACAAGAAAGCGGATGCACTTAGCAAGCTGGCATCAATGGCATTTTCTCATTTAACTAAGGAGGTTCTGGTCGAAGTGTTGGCAGACAGGTCCATCATCCGAAAGGAGGTGTCTGACGTAATACTGGAGGAAGACTCAAATTGGATGACTCCAATAAGAGAATACCTGATAAGTGGTATACTGCTGGAGGATCAGAAACTAGATCGAAAGGTCCGCATCAAAGCACTACAGTACAAAATCATGGGGAACTACCTATACCGAAGATCATTTTTGTCTCCATGGCTTCGTTGTGTGGGACCTAGGAAAGCCGCCAACATCATTCAAGAAGTGCACGAAGGATCCTGCGGGCTTCACGCAGGACCTCGCTCTGTTGTTTCTAAGATCATGAGGATCGGATATTATTGGCCTTCGATGCACAGGGACGCAGTAGAAATCATCCAGAAGTGTGAAGCCTGTCAAGTTCACTCAAGGGTGCCGAGGCTACCAAAACAAGATATGACCTCTGTAACATCCGCATGGCCTTTCAGCCAATGGGGAATAGACATCGTAGGCCCTCTACCAATTGCTCCAGGAGGAGTAAAGTTCTTGGTCGTAGCCATCGACTACTTCACGAAATAGGTGGAAGTTAAGCCTTTGGCATCCATCACATGAAGGCACATGGAAAAGTTTGTATGGGAACACATTATCTGCCGGTTCGGAGTACCCCACATCATCATCTCAGATAATGGGAAGTAGTTTGCCGAAGGGGTATTTCCAGTGTTTTGCAGAGGCTTGAACATAAAACAATCTTTCACTTCCGTCTACCATCCTCAAGGTAACGGACAAGTGGAAGTTACTAATAGTGACATCATCCAAGGCATATAATGAAGGCTGGGATACAGTCACCACGGTTGGGTAGATGAACTACCTCAAGTACTTTGGGCCCACAAAACGCACATAAAGTCAAGTCACGGGGAAACACCTTTTAGCTTGACATATGGCACGGAAGCTGTCATCCCTTCGAAAGTAAGTGTCGAAACAGAAAGGGTCATGAACTTCGAAGCAGCAGACAACGAAGAAATACTCCGTAGCAACCTATACCTACTCGAAGAACTAAGGGAAATAGCCTCAATCAGGGAGGCTATCCATAAGCAAAAGATTGAAAGGTACTACAACAACAGGGTTAGGCCTTTGACCTTCAAGCCAGGGAAATACGTCCTCCGACTCAACAGTGCAAGCAAAGCTGAGTACCAGGGTAAACTAGGGCCTACATGGGAAGGGCCCAACGTTGTTAAGGAAGCATATGGGAACGGAGCCTACAAGTTGGAAACCTTGGATGGAGACGCTATTGATAGAACTTGGAATGGCACTACCCTTCGCAAGTTCTACGTATGAAACTTACAATGTCCAAGGACATTTTTTAATTTGCTTTCAATCAATGTATTTGCATTCTTCTCACTTGGGGAAAGAAGCATTAATGGTAGGCGTCTAGTATTCATTTCTTAAAATGATGTAATAGTCCCTACCCACTTAATGATATAACGCATTTCCCTCAAATCTCTTGTTTCGTTCAATACAACAAAGATTTGTCCACCAAGTCGCTTTTATAAGTTTCAATGTCGAAGAGATGTACAAAGACTAAAAACACGTCTTGCTCATATGCATAACATCCATCTCAACTTCACATTAACTTTCCTATACGGCCTTAAGGTATTTTAAGCCTTTCGTTGCCCAAAGGATAAAGATAGAGTGGGTCGCAACCCTCTGTCAGCACTCAAATTATACGATTGCTATATTCTTGGTGAAGTAATTACACACAATGAGGCTATGCATCTACCATACGCCTTAGGTTGTAAATTTTTTTTATGCACAAGTAAAATTTAAGGAGAAGAATCACACATGGCAAAATACAAGCCCTAGTGGCTTTGATGTAGATATTAATTAATGACTAGTTTAACTAGTCTAAACAGGCCGTAGCCTTAACGATCCAAACAAACAAAACATTGTCTTAGGCCGAAGCCTATACCACACACACCAAATGTTAATTGTTTCATCAGGCATATAGCCTGGAAAGGGACACAGACAAATTGTTTTAAAACAGGGTACATACCACCCTGGGGATCAAAGTACTACCACATGGTAGCCTTCATCAAACTTTGGAATGGGTCGGATCAGCTAAACCTGGGGATGGAACCTTGGGAGATAGAGTCTTCTTCGAAGGGGATGGAGGCTGGACTTTCCTTGGCTTCTTGACCAGCAGGTCCTCAATAGAGGCCGCTGGGTCCTTCGGCACTTCGGCAAGAAAGGGGAACTCTGAAGCGGTCAAGGCATTGCCTGCATCATCATACTCTTTCTCACGAGTTGCCCTGTAGTATGGAACATTTTCCAGCTTCACTGGTTCCTCTGCCGCAGCTATCTCCTCCAAAGTGGTACACTTGCCATGAAATATGGCTGCATTCACCAGGTTCCCAATCACAATCCCCACATCGCCACTATGGTAAAGTTCCATGGCGACGTAGGGGATGACTTTGGTTACCAAGTCCACCCTATCCTTCTTAAGCATCTTCAACCGAAGGTTTAACCCATCTACCTTCTCCCTGAGCTTGATCTCCTGGTCCATCAGCTTAGCTCTCTCTTCTTCCGGGCCTCCACACTTGGATGAAAGAACATATATTTTCTCTTTGTAACCTATGACCTTCGAGCCTTCGAGAGTTAACTTGCTGCATTCAGCTTCGCTTGCTGCCAGTTAACCTTTGAGCTTTTCCACATCAGCTCTGAGATCTTGCACCAAGGGGTTCTTGTCAAAGTCCTCCAGTGAATCTTCACATTTTTTCTCCAGGTCTGCATGCTTCTTATCCCTAGCCTTCTCCCTGGCAAGCATGACATCCATTTCTTCTCGAGCCTTGGTGACAGCACAGAGCAGTTCCCTTGTCCTAGTATTAAGTTGGTTGTCCAACATGCATTGTATGACATAACTCATGTCATGAAGATCGCAGAGCCTTTCCATGGACATGTTGTCCATCACCCCCTTCCAGCTGGGTAGGGTCACACGCTCCACAAGCAGATGGCAAGCTAAGGGAGAGGAAAGCTCCTTCGTATCATGAAGTCCTGCAGAATATGTAAACTTGTTAATATATTATTACTTGTATCTCATTCTTTTTAACAGGAAAGAAACATTACCATGGATATCATCTCCGCTGGGCCCTTCGATGGCTGGAAATACCACAGCCTTACCCTGGGTACTCTTTTGCCGGGTAGTTCGAGAGGGAGGAGTAGGCAGGATAAGCTTCCTCTTCGATGCGGATTTAGCAGCTTTTGCACTGGTACCTTTCCAGCTTCGGACTCTCTCACTAATGCCGGAGGGTCCTACGATGGCCAATAGTCCTTCTGAGACTGGTTCATCAGAGTCTGCAACATTCTCCACAAGATGGTCTTCAACATCTATAGGTTCCTTTGAAGGGAGAGCAGAGGAAACAGGTTCGATGGGCTGAGCATCCATGTCATTGTTGTTTACCGACACTGAAGGAGAGCCCACACCATAGCTCATCTCCTTGGGATCCTTCGGAATGAAGTTGACCTCCTTTGCACCACCAGCACCCACAAAGTTTCTAAATGAAGCGTTCCTCACCGATTATCCAATTCCCAAAGAGCATAAAATCATGTTACCTGGTAAAAATCAAGGTATTTTTGATGCCCTAAAAAACTATGTAGGCTTATACACCCATGCATTCACCACCTCCAACCTTAGGATACCCTTGCACCCTTTAATTTTAGAAATCCTCCAGTACTACGAGGTACACATATCTAGGTTTAACCCTTTTGGCCTAGCCAAGCATACGACATACATTGTAATGTGTAAAGCTTATGGGTTTGAACCATCATTAACTGTGCTTAGAGGATTTCTGAACCTGTACCCTGGGGGAGATTGGTTGACGTTGGCAAAGAGGGTGAGAGGGATGTGCCCATTCTCATAGATAGGCCGTTTACTAACATTAGGAACTGGAAAGGAAAGTTCTTTTACATCCAGAGTACCATTATTCCTCCAACTTTCCCTGCATTGTTAAACCCAGAATTTCAATATGATGAAAAAAGGTTCAATGGTCCCTTGCCCTATACTGTGAGGAGGAATCTTTTGTATCAGCGTTTGGCTCATCATCCAGCTGATTGCCAAACATTCCCTGAGCCAATTCTTTTCATGGCTGGTCTTGCTGAAAGCTAGGAGGGATCTCCTTTGGTTCCTGAGATTATGTGTGATGGAGAAAGTATGTATTTTTTGATTAAAATAAGAGATAAGCTCTTTGCGCAGAAATGTCATTTAGCAACTTTGTGGTTGCTGGTGGTGCAAAAGATTTCAGCTTCATTCCGAAGGATCCCCAGGAGATGAGCTATGGTGTGGGCTCTCCTTCAGTGTCGGTAAACAACAATGACATGGGTGCTCAGCCCATCGAACCTGTTTCCTCTGCTCCCCCTTCAAAGGAACCCATAGATGTTGAAGACCAGCTTGTGGAGAATGTTGTAGACTCTGATGAACCAGTCTCAGAAGGACAGTTGGCCATCGTTGGACCCTCCGGCATTGGTGAGAGAGTCCGAAGCAGGAAAGGTACCAGTGCAAAAGCTGCTAAATCCGCATCGAAGAGGAAGCTTATCCTGCCTACTCCTCCCTCTCGAACTACCCGGCAAAAGAGTACCCAGGGTAAGGCTGTGGTGTTTCCAGCCATCGAAGGGCCCAGCGGAGATGATATCCATGGTAATGTTTCTTTCCTGTTAAAAAGAATGCGATACAAGTAATAATATATTAACAAGTTTACATATTCTGCAGGACTTCAAGATACGAAGGAGCTTTCCTCTCCCTTAGCTTGTCATCTGCTTGTGGAGCGTGTGACCCTACCCAGCTGGAAGGAGGTGATGGACAACATGTCCATGGAAAGGCTCTGCGATCTTCATGACAAGAGTTATGCATACAATGCATGTTGAACAACCAGCTTAATACTAGGACAAGGGAACTGCTCCGTGCTGTCACCAAGGCTCGAGAAGAAATGGATGTCATGCTTGCCAGGGAGAAGGCTAGGGATAAGAAGTATGCAGACCTGGAGAAAAAATGTGAAGATGCACTGGAGGACTTTGACAAGAACCCCTTGGTGCAAGATCTCAGAGCTGATGTGGAAAAGCTCAAAGGTCAACTGGCAGCAAGTGAAGCTGAATGCAACAAGTTAACTCTCGAAGGCTCGAAGGTCATAGGTTACAAAGAGCAAATATTTGTTCTTTCATCTAAGTGTGGAGGCCTGGAAGAAGAGAGATCTAAGCTGATGGACCAGGAGATCAAGCTGAGGGAGAAGGTAAATGGGTTAAACCTTCGGTTGAAGATGCTTAAGAAAGATAGGGTGGACTTGGTAACCAAAGTCATCCCCTACGTCATCATGGAACTTTACCATAGTGACGATGTGGGGATTGTGATTGGGAACCTGGTGAATGCAGCCATATTTCATGGCAAGTGTACCACTTTGGAGGAGATAGCTGCGACAGAGAAACCAGTGAAGCTAGAAAATATTCCATACTACAGGGCAACTCATGAGAAAGAGTATCATGATGCAGGCAATGCCTTGACCACTTCAGAGTTCCCCTTCCTTGCCGAAGTGTCGAAGGAGCCAGCGGCCTCTATTGAGGACCTGCTAGCCAAGAAGCCAAGGAAAGTCTAGCCTCCATCCCCTTCGAAGAAGACTCCATCTCCCAAGGTTCCATCCCCAGGTTCAGCTGATCCGACCCATTCCAAAGTTTGATGAAGGCTACCATGTGGTAGTAATTTGATCCCCAGGGTCGTATGTACCCTGTTTTAAAAGAATTTGTTTGTGTCCCTTTCCAGGCTATATGCCTGATGAAATAATTAACATTTGTTGTGTGTGGTATAGGCTTCGGCCTAAGACAATGTTTTGTTTGTTTGGATCGTTAAGGCTACGGCCTGTTTAGACTAGTTAAACTAGTCATTAATTAATATCTACATCAAAGCCATTAGGGCTTGTATTTTGCCATGTGTGATTCTTCTCCTTACATTTTACTTGTGCGTAAAAAATTTTTTTACAACCTAAGGCGTATGGTAGATGCATAGCCTCATTGTGTGTAATTACTTCACCAAGAATATAGCAATCGTATAATTTGACTGCTGACAGAGGGTTGCGACCCACTCCATCTTGATCCTTTGGGCAGCGAAAGGCTTAAAATACCGTAAGGCCATATAGGAAAGTTAATGTGAAATTGAGATTGATGTTATGCATATGAGCAAGACGTGTTGTTAGTCTTTGTACATCTCTTCGACATTGAAACTTATAAAAGCGACTTGGTGGACAAATCTTTTTTGTATTGAACGAAACAAGAGATTTGAGGGAAATACGTTATATCATTAAGTGGGTAGGGAGGATTACATCATTTTAAGAAATGAATACTAGACGCCTACCATTAATGCTTCTTTCCCCAAGTGAGAAGAATGCAAATACATTGATTGAAAGCAAATTAAAAAATGTCCTTGGACATTTTAAGTTTCATACGTAGAACTTACGAAGGGTAGTGCCATTCCAAGTTCTATCAATAGCGTCTCCATCCAAGGTTTCCAACTTGTAGGCTCCGTTCCCATATGCTTCCTTAACAACGTAGGGCCCTTCCCATGTAGGCCCTAGTTTACCCTGGTACTCAGCTTTGCTTGCACTGTTGAGTCGGATGACGTATTTCCTTGGCTTGAAGGTCGAAGGCCTAACCCTGTTGTTGTAGTACCTTTCAATCTTTTGCTTATGGATAACCTCCCTGATTGAGGCTATTTCCCTTCGTTCTTAGAGTAGGTATAGGTTGCTATGGAGTCTTTCTTCGTTGTATGCTGCTTCGAAGTTCATGACCCTTTCTGTTTCGACACTTACTTTCGAAGGGATGACAGCTTCCGTGCCATATGTCAAGCTAAAAGGTGTTTCCCCGACACTTACTTGACTTTGTGTGGGCCCAGAGTACTTGAGGTAGTTCATCTACCCAACCGGGGTAACTGTATCCCAGCCTTCGTTCTATGCCTTGGATGATGTCACTGTTAGTAACTTCCACTTGTCTGTTACCTTGAGGATGGTAGACAGAAGTGATAGATTGTTTTATGTTCAGGCCTCTGCAAAACACTGGAAATACCCCTTCGGCAAAATGCTTCCCATTATCTGAGATGATGATGTGGGGTACTCCGAACCGGTAGATAATGTGTTCCTATACAAACTTTTCCATGTGCCTTCCTGTGATGGATGCCAAAGGCTTATCTTCCACCCATTTCGTGAAGTAGTCGATGGCTACGACCAAAAACTTTACACCTCCTGGAGCAATTGGTAGGGGGCCTACGATGTCTATTCCCCATTGGCTAAAAGGCCATGCAGACGTTATAGAGGTCATATCTTGTTTTGGTAGCCTCGGCACCCTTGAGTGAACTTGACAGGCTTCACACTTCTGGATGATTTCTACTGCGTCCCTGTGCATCGAAGGCCAATAATATCCGATCCTCATGATCTTAGAAACAACAGAGCGAGGTCCTGCGTGAAGCCCGCAGGATCCTTCGTGCACTTCTTGAATGATGTTGGCGGCTTTCCTAGGTCCCACACAACGAAGCCATGGAGACAAAAATGATCTTCGGTATAGGTAGTTCCCCATGATTTTGTACTGTAGTGCTTTGATGCGGACCTTTCGATCTAGTTTCTGATCCTCCAGCAGTATACCACTTATCAGGTATTCTCTTATTGGAGTCATCCAATTTGAGTCTTCCTCCAGTATTACGTCAGACACCTCCTTTCGGATGATGGACCTGTCTGCCAACACTTCGACCAGAACCTCCTTAGTTAAATGAGAAAATGCCATTGATGCCAGCTTGCTAAGTGCATCCGCTTTCTTGTTTTGGTTTCTTCGAACATGCTCTATGTTGTAGGATGTAAACCCTTCGAGCATCTCCTTGGCCTTATCCAAGTATTGCTTGATCACAGGTTGTCTCGCTTTGTAGGAGCCTTTTATCTGATTAGCCACCAGTTGTGAGTCAACGAAAATAGCCAAGTCTTCTTCCTCCATGTCCTTAGCCAGTCGGAGGCCTGCTAGCAAGGCTTCGTACTCTGCTTCATTGTTAGTAGCATCGAATTCAAAACGGAGTGCATAAGTATACTCCTTCCCTTCGGGATCAACAAGCATTAGACCTGCGCCAGAACCGTCGGAGCTGGAGGCTCCGTCGGTGTAAAGTTTCCACCCTTCGACCGTCTTAACAGGCTTTTTCTCAGCAACTTTTGTGTCCTGCTTTGGTTCGGAGGGTGTTTCTGCTAAGAAGTCTGCCAATATTTTCCCTTTGACCGAGTTTCTACCTTTGTATTCAATTTCGTGCTCTCCTAACTCGATAGCCCACTTAGTTATCCTTCCAGATTTCTTCGGCTTCGAAAATATCTGCTTAATAGGCTTGTCAGTAAGTTCGGTTATGGGATGAGCTTGGAAGTACCTTCGAAGGCGCCTCGCAGCATGGACCAAAGCCAAGATTAGCTTCTCCAACGCTGGATAGTTTAGCTCAGCTCCCTGTAGAACCCTGCTAACGAAGTAGATAGGGATTTGCTTCTTCTCCCTTTCTGCCAATAACACAGCACTAATGCGTTCGAAGGAGGCTGCGATGTACATAAACAACACTTCGCCTTTGATTGGGGCAGTAAGTGTAGGTAGAATAGCCATGAACTCCTTGAGCTTTTGGAAGGTAGCTTCTTCATCTGTACTCCACTGAAACGTCTTTTTATCCGTGCATCCTTTGAGTGTCTTGAAAAACGGCAAAGACCTATCTGCGCCCTTCGATAAGAACCAACTGAGGGCTCCTAGCTTTCCGTTCAGGCTTTGCACTTCCTTTAGGGACTTAGGAGGCTGCAAGTCCGTGATGTCCTTAACCT
This sequence comes from Chrysanthemum seticuspe, assembly GCA_019973895.1. NCBI lineage: Eukaryota > Viridiplantae > Streptophyta > Magnoliopsida > Asterales > Asteraceae > Chrysanthemum > Chrysanthemum seticuspe. The sequence goes on from BPTQ01000001.1 coordinate 109,347,118, forward strand.
TCGAAGGATTGGCCTTAATACCTTGCTTGGTGATCAAATGTTCCAAAAATTGTCCTTCTCCCATGCCGAAGGAACATTTCTTAGGATTTAACTTCATGTTGATGGCGCGAAGCTGGTCGAAGGTTTCCTTTATGTCGAAGAGCATGTCCTCCTCCGTTCTACTCTTGATAACCATATCGTCTACGTATGCTTCGAGATTCCGACCTATCTGCTTGTGGAAGGCTTTTTCCACTAAACGTTGGTAGGTAGCACCTGCATTTTTCACACCGAAAGGCATTTTCTTGTAACAATAAACACCCTTTCCTGTAAAAAAAGGTTGTTTTTTCTTCGTCCTGTTCCGCCATTTGTATCTGATGGTAACCCTTGTAAGCGTCCAAAAAACATTTTTATCGGAACCCTGATAAAGATTCCACTTTCCAATCAATTTCTGGTAGAGGATAGCAGTCCTTTGGACAAGCTTTGTTGATATATGTGAAGTCTACACACATCCGCCACCCTCCGTCATGCTTCTTGACCATCACCGGATTGGCTACCCAGGTTTGATACTTCACTTCCCTAAGTATGCTTGCTGCTACGAGCTCATCCACTTCTTTGCATCCTGCGGCATTTCTTTCAGGAGCTAGGCTTTAACTCTTTTGCTTGATAGGTTCAATGTGTTTGAACTCATTAAGCTTGTGTTCAGTGCCGAAGGGCTTTCCGTCTATGGTGAGAGTTTTGGGGACCCCCGTCATGTCAGAGTAGGTCCATGCAAAGACATCTGCATTAGCCCGCAATACCTTTTCCAATTCAGCTTTAAAAGAGGTAGGAAGCTGCTTTCCAATTACCACCGTCTGATCAGGGTAGAGATCATTTACTACAATACGTTCCTCGGCATCAGTACAGCTGAGAACATCTTTCGGAGGCTCTTCCAAGACCTGTTTGACCCTTTTGCCTACTTCCATAGGCTTCTTCATATCGTAGCTGGAGAAAACCGTTCCAATACTGAAAGGTGTTTGGAATTTGACCGCGGCGTGTATAGTGGAGACAACGATGCCCATCTTCTGCATTGCTGTTCTCCCTATCAACATGTTATAGGGAGATTCAGACCTGACGATCGCGAAAACCAGGGTTTCTGTTCTTTTTAGCCTTCCTTCTCCAATTGTAACCTTTAGAGGGACTTCTCCCAAGGGCCATGAGTGTTCCCCTGAGAGTCCTACCAAGGGTACCTTCAAATCTACTCTCTTCGACCTTACCGAAGGCTTGAGCTTTAGAAAACAATGCTCTTAGATCACTTCGCAAGAGCTACCACAGTCTAAGTAGGCTCTGTTTACTTCTTTGTTGGAGATCAAGACTTTGATGACCACGGGGTCATTTGAGAGAACTTTGCCTGAGATCGAAGGAAAGGTAACATCTCTTACTCCGCATAATGCTTCCTCTGCTGCTTTCCTTTTTAAACCAGAATCATCCCTGTATACCATGAGGATGGGTGCTTCGACAGGTGTGGTGTCTTTCCCCAACTGTGTGTCGGAGACCTTTTCTTTACCTTTCTTTATGCCCTTCACCAAATGTCCCAATTGACCGAACTTCACGGCTTCTTCTATCTGTTTCTTGAGCTCTCTGCAATTTTTGGTGCCGTGTCCGTAATCGTCATGGAAATAGCAGTATTTGGAGGTGTCCCTGCTTCTTCCCCTACTTGCCAAACGCGGAGGAGGATCAAAGGATTTCGCCGCCCTTTCTGTAGCAAGTATCTCCCTTGGAGATTTAGACAAATTAGCCAAGAGTCCATGATTGATGTTCTTGTGGTAGGGTGTAGACCTGTCTCTGCCTTTGTGCTTGTTCTTTGACTCTTCCCACGAAGGGTGCTTCGGGATTTTGCTGTGACTTTCTTTGTTTTCAACCGGAGCCCCGTTAATAGATACTTCTTTGGCTTCGATCCAGGTGTAAGCCTTCTCCACCATATACGAGCAGAGTCTCGTAGGGTATATGTAAACATGTGGCAAGTAACGGGCATGACCCACTTCTGCATTCTGATAGCCCCTTTGAACAGGTGTAAAAAGTTATCCGGGTCCCCCTTCCCATCATAAGTACCAATATGTGCAGGCATTTTCAACCCATCGGGCAAAGGGTAGTCTTCTATCCACCTTACGAAGGGTGTTGTGGAACCCATGGGCTCCGATTAAAGGCAGTTGTAAGGTGGCATGTAACTGGGGACAACATTATATGGGTTATGGTTCGGAGGTACTCCGACAGGGTTTTGGTTAACATATTGAGGGTAAGCAGTAGGTATATAAGGTGGGTGACTTCTAACAGGGTACGAAGGGTATACCATAGGTTGCCCGTAGGGCATGCTTCCGTATGGTTGAGTAAAACTAGGGTTGCTAGCCTGCCCATTAGGTGGGGGATATACCCCTTGAGGGTAAGATTGAGACTGAAAAGGAGGGTACATACCATGAGGAGGAAGATTTCCTCCCCCATTCATTTGAGATGGATTTCCTTCTATGCTGGATGCGTGAGAAGGCAGCAACGGAACCCCTGCCTCATTTCTCCCTAGATGGGCTGCCAATAGTGGTGGAAAGTTGACCTCTGTAGTCTCCCTTCGATGACTCCTTCCATTGGAGCCTTCCATTGTTCCTTCCCTTCTCGTCGGAACCCTCTCCGGAACATCTTCAAAACCAACCGACCTTCCACTCGGCCTTCGACTGCTCGGAGACCCGATCCTCAGCACTGAGCGTGTAGCCCCAGGAGCCAAGGGCCTAGCCTCCATTTCCAACTCTTCGTCATACTCATCGCTTGAGTATTCCAACTCCCTTCGCATCTACACATTCCGAGCTTGCCTCCTTCGAGCCCTCAGTAAAGATTCTAGTACTTCGATGTTAGCTTCGACGAAAGTTGGACTGATTACCGGTTCAGGGTTAGCCGAGGTTGAAGCATGGTTGTTGGGAGTTATTTCAGGGTGAGATCGTGTGGTAAAGGTGGATGCGGTTATATTGGGAAGGTTGTTAGGATCATTGACTGGGATTGATGTCAAGGTCGAGAAACCCGGAGGGGGTGTATCCACTCTTCCTTGATTCATGCCGTAAAGCTAGTGAGCGTGATTGACTGGGTATAAGTTTGGAATAACGAGACCAATAGTAGTGGGTCCCACGGATGGCGCTACTGATTATACAATAATTCGTACGACCAGGCCTTCGATGGTGATCGAAGGGTATGAGGGGTGATATGCGTGCGCCAAACTCTTAGCCAATCTGCAATAAGAAATAGTAGACACTTCGTTAAGTGATTGCGCAGGGGTTGGGCCCTGTGAACCACCTCCGGCGTGAGAGTAAGTATGTGATATGTGTTGTAAATAATATGGAGTATGTGAAATACTGTGTTGAGTGAACATACCATTGAAATGACTCGTCCAACCTATTTATAGGTGAAGAAATAAGCTTGGAGAGTGTTAGCACACGTTTAGGAGATCATGGGGGCGTCCCCTGATTTGTGGTAACCGTTAGGGCTTCATCCCCACTATCTCTGCCTTGGCAGGGAAGCTAAGGAAATAGTGGGAACGTGGGGGAAGACGAAGTCTCCTTTGTCTTGGTGCCTTCAAGAGAAGACTCCGAAGGGCATAGCCCTTCGGCTGGCGAATTCTCAACTGGTAACCATATCAATGATGAATGATTTTATGCCACCAATGACTTATGAAGAAAGACTTGGGTCTTCGTAATGCAAATTCGACTGAGGTCGAAGGGGTGTCCTCCGACCTGATCGGAGGGTACGTCATCACTTTCCTTACTCATAATCATCATACCATGATTAGTAAACACAAATCCATAAAACCTTTAAATCACCATTCGCATAACCCCCCATAACCATGTGATTTGAATTCATCCATATACTATGTAACATATTTAAATTAACATGTCCCCATGACTCCCTTTGTTCGATTCAGGATTTTACATATAATTAAACACTTGCTTGATATTGGGAAAAAAATCACTTGAAGATCCGTAATTATTCATAACTTGATAACCTCTTGATTCCTTGATAAATCCTTGCTAGAACTTGATAGGAATTGCTATTATATGAAGAATTCTTCAAGATGAAGAAAGTGATAATGTAACACCCCAACCCGACAAGGGTAGAAGTGTTACCTCATGGTGTCATATCAGAACATACAAAAAAATATTTACAAGCGGAAGCCTTATAGAATAAAATACCAAGTCATATAAACGAATGACTTACAAAGAAAATACAAAATCCAAAATGAAATGAAATCTCAAAACAATAGCTCTTCAAATTAAGTCCAAAATAATAAGGTAACTAGGGTCGGTCCACTCAAATATTCCAACTCTCAGCCCATCAAAGCCCAGCTTCCAACCTAAAACCTGCCGTAGGAAAAGAAATGCGGTGAGCTTAAAAAGCCAAGTGAACAGATATAACAAAACGAAAGCTAAACAAAATCAGGAATACAAAATGAAACAAGGGAACAACGAAATGAGAACAATGAGTCATTTAGGAACCTGCAGAACATAATGATAACAGATCTCCAGAAGGAACAGAAATCAAAGGAGAACCAAGCAAAGCAACACATCGATGACATATATAATCACATATAAACAATCAGACATACAAGTATCGAAACATAAACAAGCATAGCAGACGTCGTATCCACTCAACATAAATATGACATACGATTAAATCAGGAAATAAGAATACATATAAGTCACATAACCCATAGTTAATAACATAGCAAGTATCTCAACAGTAGAAGTACTAACAGTAGTCAAAACATGGTCGCCACATACATCAGGTAGGAATACAGAACAACATCATAACTGAATGAATTGTCTAAACAAGGACATAGCATGGCAGCTAAGCAATTTAACTAGATAGACAACATAAGTGAACCATTTTGTCATCAAACAGTATCATAAACAGAAGTATAAACATGGCAGGTCAACAATTAGCAAACAAGAATACTAACGGATAAATATAGTCCATGAACATAACTGAACGAAAGTGTACATAATAAAAATATAAACCAATTGATTACACACTATCATGGTCACTAGACAAATCAAAGGGTCACGTAACAGCATGATAAGCGGATGATCAGATGATAGCAAGACAAACATGTGAATCATATAATCGCATATGAATCATAGTGTAGTAGATTAAACGGTAGTCACATAAATCATGAAAAAGCATAATCAAATTCAATAATCATATAATAACCCAGTACGTGAAAGGAATGATAGTATGAAGTAACGGAATAAGAGTATGACAGATCAATGCAATGAAATATAGCATGGTAGTAGAGTGAGTCACATAAGGGTACTGAGTAATGGACAATTAATGCAGAATAGGGTGCGTTGGGGAATACAGAAGGTACAATATAGGCATATCAAAATTGTAAGGGTTGTCAGAAATCTACCACGAACCAACAATACAATACAATAATATCAATAGAGGAAATAGCAGCCAAGTAACCAATAGTAACCATTGTATTCGGAGGGGTGACCTCGGAATACCAAACCAATAGGAGGGGAGACCTCAAGTAGGCAATGGAGTAATCAGCTCCCAGTATGCGAGGGGGTGTATGGCACACACGTACCACATCACCAGAACATTACATATATCAATAACAATACACTACAAATCTAGGATGCATCCATACGCCCCTGCAGAACAATAGTGGCCATAACAATATATCTTGAGCGCGCATAATCAATACAGAATAGGGACGGTGTAGAACATCACTCACCTACGCTAGAGTCATGTCATTGGTGCATCAATGACACCGACATGAAACCCCCATGCCTAGTTAATGGTTCGGGTATCAAACTGACAGGTCAAAGCAAAAGGTCAACAGTGTAGCAATATATAAGTCATCATAATCAAAGGTTCAATATCAATGGTTCACAATTCATAGATTCATAGAAATGGTTCAATATCAAAGGTTCATAGAATAAGTTCATAATCAGAAGGTCCATATCAAAGGTTCAATATCAGAGGGTCAATAGCAAAGGTTCAATATCAGATGGTCAATAGCAATGAAATACCATAAGCGAAACAAAGTTGAAGGACTAGAAAGTCATAAGAAACCCCTACTAAAAAGGGATAGAATATTTGTACCTTATTCGAAGTGAGCAAAATAGGAAGGTAAAGTCACAAGATGAATCAATCTCGCCGCCCGGAACCTATATGAATTAGACAACGCTAATTAAGATCGGATTACTCATTTTAGACAGCTTTCCATTTTTAGCATCTTTCCACTTTTAGTAACTTTCCATTTTATGTAACTTTCTATTTTAGGCAGGTTTCCATTTTAGGAAGGTTTCCATATTAAGCAACTTTCCAAAAATAGTAGGTTTTTGTATTTAGCAGATTTAGTCATAAATGTTATAATCAAATTCAAATTAGGTTAAAATGATGAAAACAAGTATTATCGTAGTTTAAGGGTCAATTTTGCCAAGTTATAAAAGTTTAGGGTCAAAACTGTCAATATTACAAAGTATAGGGTTAAAAGTGTAAATATAGCAAGATTACATGTTTTACCCATTTAGCCCCTTTTTAATTATCACATTAACATATCAAACCTTCAAGTTTTATTATTTACAAACTGAGTCCTTTTCTTTTAATCAGAACCGAATACTTTATTATGAAGACCCTAGTTTACTCGACATTCATTTTTCCCATTTTAAACAATCGAATCCAATCCAAACAAAGATTTTAACGACCCTTCACGTGTGTTATTCTAGGTTGATACATACCCATTCCCATCCAATCCATTCGACAAACATACAACAAATCCAAGACTCATTTATAGATTATTGTCGACACAAAATTAGCCATAACATATACGCGTTTTATTGAATCCATTTTAGTTCGATAACGATAAGACGAAACATGATTATGAGGGTCGAATACATTCAAGATGGTAGGTTATGCATATGGTCGAACACATGATTTCCCATTCGTTATTTTATGTCGTTATATACATGAGTTCATGTAACCATTTTATCCTTTCATGTGATTATTTAATTCGTGTACATGCATTCAAAAGGAGACTAAAACAGATGAAAATGTGTCGAATATACATGGATCAGTATTCATTATTTCATGCAGCCAATGTTATCATTTTAGATGTCCTTGATTCATGATTTCATTCAACATTAACGTGTCATTTCATGTGACAATTTGTATATCATTTTATGCAAGGTTTAATTTGGTATAAACATGCTTTCGAGATGGACCTCAGAACACGATCAGAAGAAAATCAAAAGAAGGAAATCAAAACTAGATTGTATGTTACCCTTGTTGCGTGCGAGTGGAAGGAAAAATGAGAACCAAAAGAAAACAAGACCCACGACAAGGTTTAGACCAAAGTAGTCATTCCTAGACTCACGACCACAACTTCGAACCAAACTCACGATCAAGCCAAAACCAAACAGCCACCTTTCGACTTAGAACTCGTAATCACAGCATCCTTTGAACCAAGAACCCGCGACCTCCTTACAACACCTTACGAATCTCCCTCATTTATTTTTTTCGAGATCGAATGGAGGAGGGAACCAAGATAGTTTACCGTCACTTTTAGGTTTAGGGTTTTATGTGATTTGAATGTGTGAATTGTAGGGTTTAGAAATGAGATAAATGGAGAATATATGAGGAGATACGGGGTGTTTAATTTGGCTGAGAAAAACGGGGAAAATCACAACCGAACATTGACATTCTATGATACTATTATGGGCTTTTACATTTCATTTATCATGATTTGCAAAGTTGCATGCATATAAATCGGCCCATGCAAACTAAAAAGAAAGGTGTGATGTTTTAGACGCAAGGTGTAAATAGATCTCATATATTAGGTTTGGTAATCATTTACAAGTTAGGTTAAAATTTTATTTAATGAGCTTGACGCATTTTACGTATTTTATAAATATTAAATTTGAGGGGTAAATTAGCCTTTTCACACGTTTTAGATTTTTAGGGTTTTACAACTCTTCCCCTCTAAAAGAAAATTTTCGTCCTCGAAAATTGAAGTCGCAGAGGTACACGGAGACGTACAAGTTTAGGGCAGACGTAGCAATCCATAGTTTCGCACAAATCATAATGATTTCAGTTCCAAAGAGTACAAGACTTATACGTAACAGATGTTAGTGAGAATCTCGCAAGGAGGTACAAAATTTCAAACGAACCTAACGATTGACAAATAACGGATATAAGCCCTAGTCCATTCACGTACCAACCTCAGGCATTTCACAAGGCGTCGTATGATTTCAATAAGTTCAAATTATATGATCTCGGTATTATCACGTTGATCAGGCGTCATAATACTTGCATCACATATCAAGTTCTTATTGTCATCATATTCTGCCTCGGGTCATGGTAAACAACATAAACAACAAAACAGATAACATACAGGTATCAAGTAACACACCAAAACAGACCAGATTCACATACATGCATCATATAATATATTAAACCAACTTACCATACCACAAAAGAAAGAAGGCCACCAACTTCCTCAAAACGGTTCCTCATGACTCATTACTGACGATCCAAATATAAAGCTGAGATAATACCAAAATGCTAAATCATAAAACTTCACGATTCAAACCGAGTTCTGAACAAATCAAAGGAAAGTAATACTGATCAAAATCACATAGCAAAATATCAAACCGCCTCAAAACGGGCGTGACAAACAAATCAGAATAACACTAGTCGCGCCCAATCATATGAAGTAGATGAACCTTCTCAGCCACCAGTTGAATATTGTCTCCGTCTTTCTGCCTTTGGTTGATCCGTCCAGCCCCCTTCAGCAGCATCCTGACGTCTCTGGCAGCATCACTATCGGGTGCGGCTTCTGTTTCACCAACCTCTCCAGAAATTATTGCAGCAATGCAGGGTCGGCACCACCATCTTCGTCTCTACGAGTAATATCCATCTAAACGATCGATAAACGAATGCGTGAAGATAAAACAAACAAAATCAAATGCAAAAAGGAGAAGGTCAAATCAGCGAAGACAAAAGAATATCGAAGTCAAATCTGAACGACAATCAAAAGGAATCAGAAGAGATCAGAACAGACGGAAGCCTAATGTCTACCCAAGTCCTCACAGGTCAATCCTAAGGTCAACAAGACGAAACCTTTGCTCTGATACCATGATTGTAACACCCCAACCCGGCAAGGGAAGAAGTGTTACCTCATGGTGTCATATCAGAACATACAATAAAATATTTACAAGCAGATGCCTTATAGAATAAAATACCAAGTCATATAAACGAATGACTTACAAAGAAAATTCAAAATTCAAAATGAAATGAAGTCTCAAAACAATAGCTCTACAAATTAAGTCCAAAATAATAAGGTAACTAGGGTCGGTCCACTCAAATATTCCAACTCTCAGCCCATCAAAGCCCAGCTTCCAACCTAAAACCTGCCGCAGGAAAAGAAATGCGGCTGAGCTTAAAAAGCCCAGTGAACAGATATAACAAAACGAAAGCAAAACAAAATCAGGAATACAAAATGAAACAATGGAATAACGAAATGAGAACAATGAGTCATTTAGGAACCTGCAGAACATAATGATAACAGATCTCCAGAAGGAACAAAAATCAAAGGAGAACCAAGCAAAGCAACACATCAATGACATATATAATCACATATAAACAATCAGACATACAAGTATCGAAACATAAACAAGCATAGCAGACGTCGTATCCACTCAACATAAATATGACATACGATTAAATTAGGAAATCAGAATACATATAAGTCAAATAACTCATAGTTAATAGCATAGCAAGTATCATAACAGCGGAAGTACTAACAGTAGTCAAAACATGATAGCCATATACATCAGGTAGGAATACAGAACAACATCATAACTGAATTAATTATCTAAACAAGGACATAGCATGGCAGCTAAACAAGTTAACTAGATAGACAACATAAGTGAACCATTTTGTCATCAAACAGTATCATAAACAGAAGTATAAACATGGTAGGTCAACAATTAGCAAACAAGAATACTAACGGATAAATACAGTCCATGAACATAACTGAACGAAAGTGTGGAAAACTAGAAGGGAGGGTTGAATAGTTTTACCAATTTAAAACTTCCTTTTAAATATTTAGATCGACTTATGTCAATCTATTTGGTTGTTTATGTTGGACGTTAATAGATAGAAATATAAGCGTGTAATGAAAGATAAAGAGTAAGAAGCACATCACCATGACACAAGTTATTTATAGTGGTTCGGCTACAAGGACACCTTCCTTGCCCTACTCCACTCCCCGAGTCACCTAGTCGAGAGTTTGTAAACACTACACCAACTCCTTATGGCGGAGAAGCCTTCACAACGTCGCTTAACCTTTTTCTGATACAAAGCTAAATACCGAGTTCCTTCACACCAAGGCGAACCACACCTAACACAACGTCGCCTACCCTTTATACGGTGCTAGGCTAACCACCGAGTTCTTTCACATCTTAGGAGAACTAATCCTATCACAACGTCACCTACCCTTTATTAGGTACTAGGCTAAGTACCTAGTTCCATTACTATGGAGGAACTACTACCCTTCACGACACAACACCTAATCTCAAGGAGATCTACTCCTTGTTACAACACCATCAAGGATATCACCATCCTTGTAAATAAACAAATACTTATGTGTGTAACGATGTACCTCATCGATTATACGACCTAGGCATTCTTCCCAAATGCCACTTGATTTAATTCTTCGGCATCCTTTACTAATGCCTTTGACACAACGCTTGGCACTCTTCACTAATGCCTTCGTCTTGACACCTATAGCATTCTTCACTAATGCTCTTGACACGAACGATAAGCACCTTTCACTAATGCTTTCGTCTTGACACTTTCGGCATCTTTCACTAATGCCTTTAACCCAACATCTATGGAGAAAGGAAGAACTATCAACAAGAGAACCTTCATTGTCTTGATGATGATGAAGCATGACAACTCATGGACTTGAGCTTGCACGTCTTCAAGAAGTGGTGATCTTTCCTTTAAGAGGAACCTAGAAGATCACACAAAAAACAAAAGACAAACTACATAGATCACTTGGATCTGAGGTTAGAGGGTTAGAATACTTGGGGAAAGTATGTGTGTAAAGTGATAATTAGAAAGGAAGAAATGGCTCTCTATTTATAGAGAAAATTCTCTACTGTTTCCCCGGATCCCACGGATCCCTTCCACTTGGGATTCGGCTAGCACAAAGCTAGGGATCCGTGGAACGCTCCTCTTTGCCCATGGGTAATTTTGGTTATGGGTCATGGGTCATGAGTTATGGGTTGATCCATGGTTTTCTTTCTAGATACAATGAACTTGGTTAAGTGGTATATATAAAGCCATGGGTTATGGGTCAATACCATTTGCTAGTTTTTAATACCATTTGCTAGTTTTTACCCATTTAGTATATACTTGTTTTTACTCATTTTAGTATACTTAGTTTAAGTATATGCTAACCCAATATGTAAACACTAGTTGTTGTACATATATATATCTAAATCATAAAATCACTTAAGCTTGTTTTAGTGTTTTATGTGATAACGTAAGTGTGTTAGGAAACTATTAACTCAAACTATTTACGTACTCTATTTGTTTCGTTAAAATGATTTTACGTTTGTTATCGACAAAACATTAGAAGATCGTAAAATATAAATAAACGTTTTTACGGCTTATTTTTATTAACAATCTCCCCCTTTTTGTTGATGACAAAACATAAAATTATTTTAAGGAAAAGCTAAAATTCGTAAAAGTTTGAATTTGTAGTTTTTACTTTCTTCTCCCCCTTTTTGTCGAAACAAAAAGTGTTAAAAGAAAACTAACACAATTTTTTTAAAAAAAATGTAAAAATGTAAAGAGAGCAAGTGACGGGAATGGTACTCGTCTTAACTCCCCCTTGACGAGTCCATCTTTTGAAAAAGGCGTCAAGGACATAACGTAACATAAACTAATTGTGTTTGCAATTAAGTTTGCAAATGGTTCGCCTAAGTGACGAAGGCGTGCTCCCCCTTGAATATTGCAATGTTGCAATGGGGTGTCATGAAGTGTAATCCAAAATCGGATTAAGTTGCAAATGATTTTGCAATGTTGTTTGACACAAAGCTCCCCCTAGCTTTATGGTGTCAATATCTTCATGTGTATTTTGAATAACTACAAAACAAAGGTTAGAAAAAAAGAGTATAGTGCATAATTTCCTGCAAATAAGACTCAAGTTAGTAGAAATTTGTGCTTCTGTACCACGGATCCCACGGTTCCCTTCTTGGAGGGATCCGTCTAGGCATTATGGAGGGATCCGGCTATCTGATGATAGTTTCTTCAGCAGTGAAGAGATGTCAAGCAATGCTAATGAGGAAATGATATATATGTACAATATAATAAGCACAACACATAAAATAATCATAGCATATAAGTATTCATTCAATAAAACAAGAGATACACAACCAAATCCCTAAAACTAAGAGAATGAACTAGCCAAACAAGTGCTCCAAGCTAATGCTAATGAGTTATTCCCAACTTTAGATTAAAAGCTTTAATGATGATAAATGATGAGATGAGTTTTCCTAAACATCTTTAGTTTGAGCTTGCATTTTATGTATCAATTTATCTAGTTCATGTTTCAATCTCTCACCATGTTTACAATGATAGCAATCCTTGTCATGGTTTTGAGTTTCAAGTGAAGTGGGTTGAGAATCTTCAAATGATTGTGATGTGGCTCTAGGTACTAATGATGTTGGTTGAGTTGTGGAGGGTATGTTTGGTATAGTAGAATTAGGTGAAGAACTCCTAGTGGGAACACTTTTCTTGGAAATTAGTTTGATTGGTTTCTTTGGTGTGGGAGAAATCCTAGCCTTGGTGGATTTAACCGGAGATGATTCGGTTGAGGAGACTTCATGTATTGTTCTAGCAAGTTTCTTGGGTGGTTCTTGAGTGGATGAGTTAGCACTAGGATCCTTAGTCATAGTGATGATCGTGCTAGTAAGAAACTCTTGCTGAATTTTGAGATGTGATTGAGAGTGGTGTCTTAATTCTAAGGTTGTTGGGTTTATAAAGGATAACTTTGAATTAGGAAATTAAATTCTTGGCCACTTAGAGGACTAAGCATGCTCTTGGGGTTTTGATCAGCTCTAGGAGGATAATTAATGTATGCTAAGAGTGGTTAGAGAACCAAAGGGTGACTTGAATTCGAATATGGAAGCTGATTTATGCATTCTGCATCTACGGATCCCGCGGATCCCTCTCAGTAGGGATCCGCCTGGTTAAAGACCAGGGATCCGGCTATCAGACAAGGTCTAGGTGAAATCATTATGCTTTTGTAAGGTTTGTTATTAATGGATTTCGAGGGTTTGACTTAATTTTGAAGTCTTTAGCTGTTGGATATCTCAAATCCTTAACCATAACAAGTAATGGTGCTTAATGATGGTTTTGGCCAAGAAAGTTTGACCTTGGGTAGTCTAACTATATGGTTGACAATGATTCCATTTAATTTGATGTGGAGAAATGGTGATACCAAGTCCTAGAAGTCAGATGATGTCCTAATAGGATTTTACTAAAATCCTTAAAAATAAGAAGAAATAAAAAGCTAATTTTTGACCCTAATTTTGATTAAAAGATGATTGAGATCAATTTGCTAAAATTGAAAGATATACCTAACTAAGTGCTATTAATCGTGATAGATAATGTGTTAGTGTTGGAGCAGAATTATGGTGAGTTTTGTCCAGTTGAAAAATCAAAGATATTTCAAAGATGTATCCTAGATAAGCCATGGATGAGAGTGAAGTTTTCAACTATAAGAGAAAGACTTAGTTGGCTCTAGTATCTTGTTTTTGACTTGTTCTAGTAGACTATTTTGATATACCTAAATCTGTATTGTATATCAGATACCACGGATCCCACGGTTCCCTTCTGGGAGGGATCCGTCTAGTACAAATGTTGGGATCCGCCTACTGCAGATCAGAAGGCTTTCAGTAAATGTGCAATTTTGCACTTCTTAGTAAATGTTTCTCCTAGTTGTTTCTATGGGGACCAATATGCAAGAACTCAACTACTATGATGTATGGCAAAGTAAGCGAGTCATTTTAGTCTGTAATCTTGTAAAAGAGGGTTTCAACTAGACTACGGGTTGTTATTCTAGTGGACATAACCCGAAAGCCGCGCAAACCTCACAGACCCCTTCATCCAATAAAAAGATATGGGATATGGCAGTCTATTGTCCTTCCAAGCTAAAATAACGAGTTCTTATTGCAGCAGGATAGTAGCGGTTGGCTTTCGACGACGACCACTCAAGGGGTCGTAAAATCTCATTTTTCAAATACTTAAGTTAGAGTTGTTTAGAGCCAATATATGGCCGTACCTACATACTACGAGCATAATTAAAAGTGTTTACAAACCATTGTTTGAACTTGTTCATCATACACTAGAGTCCTAAGACCTTACCTTTCTTCTTCTCTTTTACTTCTTCGCCCGTCCTCCACTCTTTATCGAACTATCTTCACTTCTTCTTCCTCAAGAAATTGGCGAAGCATTTGAAGATTCCCTTGGTTTGTTGCCATTCGGGTGATTCATTAGGGATGTTTGGCAATTGGTTAATGTAGTCCAAGGGGTCAAGATCGATATTTTCAAGTGGGTTGCTACTACTCCCTTCACCTTCATCTTCTCTTTGCCTTTCCCTCTCGTCCGAGGAATCCGTGGGTGGGTGTGGCCTCTTGCCTTCCACCATAAACATTGTTGTTCTACCCTCGGTTAATGGTACCATAACCTTATTACAAAAGCTATGATCCAAGGATTGTGGAGAAAGGTCTAATGCAAAGATGAATTTGGCAAGCCGGGTTAGAAGCATTGCATACGGAAGCACCATCTTGTCCATGCTTCTTACACTTGCCATTCTCTTGATCATGTAGTAGGCAATGTTGAAGCGGGTCTCGGTTACAAGACAATAGATCATGAAACTTAGACATGCGTTGGGGTGATCCTTGTTTCCTACTAGACACACCACATTCTCCCTTATCACAACTTCACATTTTCTATATAATGCAAACATCTCTGAAAGCTCCATTTGAAAAGGATCCCTATAGATCACTTTCGACTTTCTAGTCACTCTTGAAGGGGATGTTCTTGGCATAAACACGGTTTCCCTTACCGTGGTTGCTTCCGGGATTATTGTGTGATAAATGTCGTGATGATCAACCATAGAGTGTAATTCCTGCAACGACCATTCATTAGAATACATGCAAACACCATCGGATGGAACCCCTATTATTCTTCCAAACTCCTCAAGTGAAAGAGTGTACTCATGCCCATTTATCGTGAATTCAATTGAGATGGACCCATCATCATTTCTAATTATACCCATAGTCTTGTAGAACTCAAGCACAAAGACCTGGAAAATTTGCTCGTTTATATCCAATAAACAATCAAACCCAATAGTTCCAAATACTTCCCTTATGTCGGTATTTGCAAGGAATAATAGATCAACAACTCTACCTTCATGAAAGAGTCTCCTTTCAAGTAACTTAAAGGCTTTTCTATCATCCGGACTTAATCCATTTTTCCTATGGTACATGGGTATGTAGTGAGCGGTGTCTTGGTAATCTTGTTGCTTGTTGCTTGGCATGATGTTCCTAAACAATACAACCACAATGTGGTGTTAATTGTGAATAGTAACCTAGAGGGTTTGATCACAATTTTTCTCTCATCATCTTTGTTGAGTTCAAGAAATGTGTTTAATTTGTATTAACAATGTTAATTCTTTGATTTAGATTACCTTAGAAAACAATGTGGTGACAAATTATGGTAAACCCATTTGAACCCAACTCTTAAAGATGAAGAAATTGTAATCAAGGAATTAAATTAACAATGTAGTGAAGAATGTGCTTACACAAGTGATTGTTAAACTTGAGAGGAATGATCAAATTGCTCCTATGAACAGTACCTGAGTTTTTGTTCGTGAGTCTTTGAGGTGAGTATAATTGTGGAACATCCACAGTGATCATTCTTGAACATATACTGTCTTCTGTTGCACGGATCCCGCGGATCCCTCTCATTTGGGATCCGTCTAGTATAAACGAAGGGATCCGGAATGACAGAAGAAATCAGCTCAAAAATTCCTTGATAACTTTGGTTTGGGAGTTCTAAAATGCCTAGTGTTTTGGTGTTAAGGTTCTAAAAATTTGTGGTTTGAGGTTTTGACGATTTAATACTATTCCTATTTGACGAGGTTCCCTTTTTAAGAATTAGTCATAATTCTTGGGAAGCTTTTCAAATATTATAATAAAATCCCATTTTATCATAATATAAGAAGTTTCACATAGATATTTATTGACATAGATGAAGTGTCAATAAATCTTTTGTGATGAATAATGATTCAGGTTATCGAATAACCACGATATCATTATTACAAGTTGATAATGAAGTCAATACAAATAAGTCAGAGAAAACTAATTTGATGAAGACTATAATATGAATAACTATTAGAACAATTACTAATAAATCATGCAACTAAGATTTTAATAATAATAATAAAGTATGTAATTAAAGATCATACCTTTGCCAAATATTGTTTTAAAGAAAAGAAGTATTTAGATGTTTTGTGATCTTCTTGGAATCTCCAGATTTAAGTTGTAAGAATACTTAAATATTCTTTTTGCGAAAAAGAAATATTTAGATAAATTCTTTATGATTTTCTTGGTAACTCCAAATCCAATTATGGATAATGCTTTAAGAGAGAAAAAATATTAGAGCATTCTATCATTGTCCAACAATAAACAATATACTGATTTTTAAAATATGACAAAAATAATCCTTCTTTGTATTTTTCAAACATACATGGATCGTATCAAGTTTTTAAAGTACAACATACTTTAAGAAACTTGGTAACGAAGCTCTGATGCCAATTGTGGAAAACTAGAAGGGGGGGTTGAATAGTTTTACCAATTTAAAACTTCCATTTAAATATTTAGATCGACTTATGTTAATCTATTTGGTTGTTTATGTTGGACGTTGATAGATAGAAATATAAGCGTGTAATGAAAGATAAAGAGTAAGAAGCACATCACCACGACACAAGTTATTTATAGTGGTTCGGCTACAAGGACACCTTCCTTGCCCTACTCCACTCCCCAAGTCACCTACTCGAGAGTTTGTAAACACTACACCAACTCCTTATGGCGGAGAAGCCTTCACAACGTCGCTTAACCTTTTTCAGGTACAAAGCTTAATACCGAGTTCCTTCACACCAAGGCGAACCACACCTAACACAACGTCGCCTACCCTTTATATGGTGCTAGGCTAACCACCGAGTTCTTTCACACCTTAGGAGAACTAATCCTATCACAACGTCGCCTACCCTTTATTAGGTACTAGGATAAGTAACTAGTTCCATTACTATGGAGGAACTACTACCCTTCACGACACAACACCTAATCTCAAGGAGATCTACTCCTTGTTACAACACCATCAAGGATATCACCATCCTTGTAAATAAAAAAATACTTATGTGTGTAACGATGTACCTCATCGATTATACGACCTAGGCATTCTTCTCAAATGCCACTTGATTTAATTCTTCGGCATCCTTCACTAATGCCTTTGACACAACGCTTGGAACTCTTCACTAATGCCTTCGTCTTGACACCTATAGCATTCTTCACTAATGCTCTTGACACGAACGATAAGCACCTTTCACTAATGCTTTCGTCTTGACACTTTCGGCATCTTTCACTAATGCCTTTAACCCAACATCTATGGAGAAAGGAAGAACTATCAACAAGAGAACCTTCATTGTCTTGATGATGACGAAGCATGGCAACTCATGGACTTGAGCTTGCACGTCTTCAAGAAGTGGTGATCTTTCCTTTAAGAGGAACCTAGAAGATCACACAAAAAACAAAAGACAAACTACATAGATCACTTGGATCTGAGGTTAGAGGGTTAGAATACTTGGGGAAAGTATGTGTGTAAAGTGATAATTAGAAAGGAAGAAATGGCTCTCTATTTATAGAGAAAATTCTCTACTGTTTTCCCGGATCCCACGGATCCCTTCCACTTGGGATCCGGCTAGCACAAAGCCAGGGATCCGTGGAATGCTCCTCTTTGCCCATGGGTAATTTTGGTTATGGGTCATGGGTCATGGGTTATGGGTTGATCCATGGTTTTCTTTCTAGATACAATGAACTTGGTTAAGTGGTATATATAAAACCATGGGTTATGGGTCAATACCATTTGCTAGTTTTTACCCATTTAGTATATACTTGTTTTTACTCATTTTAGTATACTTAGTTTAAGTATATGCTAACCCAATATGTAAACACTAATTGTTGTACATATATATATCTAAATCATAAAATCACTTAAGCTTGTTTTAGTGTTTTATGTGATAACGTAAGTGTGTTAGGAAACTATTAACTCAAACTATTTACGTACTCTAGTTGTTTCGTTAAAATGATTTTACGTTTGTTATCGACAAAATATTAGAAGATCGTAAAATATAAATAAATGTTTTTACGGCTTATTTGTATTAACAGAAAGTGTACATAATAAACAGATAAACCAATTGATTACACACTAGCATGGTCACCAAAAAAATCAAAGGGTGACGTAACAGCATGATAAGCGGATGATCAGATGATAGCATGACAAACAGGTGAATCATAGTGTAGTAGAGTAAATGGTAGTCACATAAATCATGAAAAAGCATAACCAAATTCAATAATCATATAATAACCCGGTACGTCAATGGAATGATAGTATGAAGTAACAGAATAAGAGTATGACAGATCAACGCAATGGAATATAGCATGGTAGTAGAGTGAGTCACATAAGGGTACTGAGTAATGGACAATTAATGCAAAATAGGGTGCGTTGGGGAATACAGAAGGTACAATATAGGCATATCAAAAGTGTAAGGGTTGTTAGAAATCTACCACTAGCCAACAATACAATACAATAATATCAATAGTGGCAATAGCAGCCAAGTAACCAATAGTAACCATTGTATTTGGAGGGGTGACCTCGGAATACTAAACCAATAGGAGGGGAGACCTCTAGTAGGCAGTGGAGTGATCAGCTCCTAGTATGTGAGGGGGTGTATTGCACACATGCACCACATCACCAGAACAATATATATATCAATAACAATATAGTACAAATCTAGGATGCATCCATACACCCCTGCAGAACAATAGTGGCCATAACAATATATCTTGAGCGCGCATAATCAATACAGAATAGGGACGGTGTGGAACATCACTCAACCACACTAGAGTCATGCCATTGGTGCATCAATGACACGGACATGGAACCCCCATGCCTAGTTAATGGCTCGGGTATCAAACTGACAGGTCAAAGCAAAAGGTCCATAGTGTAGCAATATATAAGTCATCATAATCAAAGGTTCAATATCAATGGTTCACAATTCAGAGGTTCATAACAATGGTTCAATATCAAAGGTTCATAGCATAAGTTCATAATCAGAAGGTCTATATCAAAGGTTCAATATCAGAGGGTCAATAGCAAAGGTTCAATATCAGAGGGTCAATAGCAAAGGAATCATAGCAATGAAATACCATAAGCAAAACAAAGTCGAAGGACTAGAAAGTCATGAGAAACCCCTATTGAAAAGGGATAGAATATTTGTACCTTATTCGAAGTGAGCGAAATAGGAAAGTAAAGTCACAAGATGAATCAATCTCGCCGCCCGGAACCTATATGAATTAGATAACGCTTATTAAGATCGGATTACTCATTTTAGACAGGTAACTTTCTATTTTAGGCAGGTTTCCATTATAGGCAGGTTTCCATATTAAGCAACTTTCCAAAAATAGTAGGTTTTCGTATTTAGCAGATTTAGTCATAAATGATATAATGAAAGTCAAATTAGGTTAAAATGATGAAAACAAGTATTATCGTAGTTTAAGGGTCAATTTTACCAAGTTATACAAGTTTAGGGTCAAAACTGTCAATATTACAAAGTATAGGGTTAAAAGTATAAATATAGCAAGATTACATGTTTTTACCCATTCAGCCTCTTTTTAGTTATCACATTAACATATCAAACCTTCAAGTTTTATTATTTACAAAATGAGTCCTTTGCTTTTAATTAGAACCGAATACTTTATTATGAAGACCCTAGTTTAGTCGACATTCATTTTTCCCATTTTAAACAATCGAATCCAATCCAAACAAAGATTTTAACGACCCTTCACGTGTGTTATTCTAGGTCAAGACATACCCATTCCCATCCAATCCATTCGACAAACATACAACAAATCCAAGACTCATTTATAGATTATTGTCGAAACAAAATTAGCCATAACATATACGCGTTTTATTGAATCCATTTTAGTTCGATAACGATAAGACGAAACATGATTATGAGGGTCGAATACATTCAAGATGGCAGGTTATGCATATGGTCGAACACATGATTTCCCATTCGTTATTTTATGTCGTTATATACATGAGTTTATGTAACCATTTTATCCTTTCATGTGATTATTTAATTCGTGTACATGCATTTAAAAGAAGACCAAAACAGATGAAAATGTGTCGAATATACATGGATCATTATTCATTATTTCATGCAGCCAATGTTATCATTTTAGATGTCCTTGATTCATGATTTCATGCAACATTGACGTGTCATTTCATGTGACAATTTGTATATCATTTTATGCAAGGTTTAATTCGGTATAAACATGCTTTCGAGATGGACCTCGCAACACGATCAGAAGAAAAGCAAAAGAAGGAAATCAGAACTAGATTATATGTTACCGTTGTTGCATGCGAGTGGAAGAAAAAACGAGAACCAAAAGAAAACAAGACCCACGACAAGGTTTAGACCAAAGCAGCCACGCCTAGACTCACGACCACAACTTTGAACCAAACTCATGATCAAGCCAAAACCAAACAGCCACCTTTCGACTTAGAACCCGTAATCACAGCAGCCTTCGAACCAAGAACCCACGACCTCCTTACAGCACCTTATGAATCTCCCTCGTTTTTTTTTAGATCGAATGGAGGAGGGAACCAAGATAGTTTGCCGTCACTTTTAGGTTTAGGGTTTTATGTGATTTGAATGTGTGAATTGTAGGGTTTACAAATGAGATAAATGGGGAATATATGAGGAGATATGGGGTGTTTAATTTGGCCGAGAAAAACGGAGAAAATCACAACCGAACATTGACATTCTATGATACTATTATGGGCTTTTACATTTCACTTATCATGATTTGCAAAGTTGCGTGCATATAAATCGGCCCATGCAAACTAAAAAGAAATGTGTGATGTTTTAGACGCAAGGTGTAAATCGATCTCATATATTAGGTTTGGTAATCATTTACAAGTTAGGTTAAAATTTTATTTAATGAGCTTGACGCATTTTACGTATTTTATAAATATTAAATTTGAGGGGTAAATTAGTCTTTTCACGCGTTTTATATTTTTAGGGTTTTACAGATAAACACCTCATGCTTTTGTTAATGAGATGTGTAATATGGAGGGAGTTTATCTCCCTAGGACATTTTTGTGATAAGCCTCATGGGCTTTTTGGTCATTTCCACTAATTTAGCATTTTGTCATAATAAACCCTTATAGTAAACAAAATAGCCAACCAACCCTAATTCAAAAAACGCTAATCTTATCCCAAAACCGGCCCCAAAAAACCCTAATTCGACTTTGATTATGATCGTTTTTTTTCTCTATTTTGCATCGATCTTACTATGGAGTATCATTAACACTCTTGTTTTAATCCTATTATGTACTAGATTCATTTTTTAGGGTTTAACTCATCCGGGTTTCAAGTGCTTTACGGTTTCTTTTCCAAATCGTTCGGTAAGGTATACTATTTTCAATCTGATCGATCTTTGGTTGGTTATTTGGTTCGTTTTACTATCAAAAGGTACAACCTGATATTAACCTAATCAATTTTTGAGTCCATTGGTTTTTGAATTATACCTTGATCGCAAAGCTGCTGGTGACGTATCGCTTTAAAACCCCTTTAGGGTTTAAATATTTTTTGTCTCATTAATGTAGGCTACATGTTTGATTATTATGGTTTTTTTTATTGTTTGTGGTCTCATTTGGGCACATCTTTTTGAAAGGTTGTTAATTGTTGGGTTTATTATTGTGGTTCGGTTACATGTATTAAGCTATGGAGAAGAGTTTCTTGAGTCCAAAAGGGTGAGGGAGAGGCAATGGTGTTAAGAAGAAGCAAATCACGATGGGTGATCCGACCAAGGTTATTGAGCGTGCTGATGTTATGAATTTGACTTATAACGTGGGTATGAATATTGACCAGAATTCTGACACTAGTCATGGTTCCAACAAGTTGGATATTTCGGCTTTGTTTAGCAAGAGACTTATAGGGGCTTATATGGGCTTGAGTTTTTAAAATAAGTCAACTTATAAAATAAGTCTCATTTGTCACATAGGCTTATGGAGGCTAATGGCTTATAAAATAAGCTACAAGCCTCCATAAGCCCAAGCTCATAAAATGGGGCTTATGAATAGTTAAAATACATAAATACACTAAAAAATATAATGAATTATCACGCAAAAGCTGAAAATATATGTGAATTTTATTTGATGTATTTTTATGTGATTTTACAATAATAAGCTTCAACTCTAACTAATTTGCCAAACAGCTTTATAAAAATATAAGCTTCAACTTTCGGCTTATAATATAATATAATCCCCAACCCTAGCTCTAGCCCCAGCTGTAGCCCCAACCCTAGCCCATTGTGCCAAACATACCATTCAAGTGGTAAACTTAATGTAGATTCTAATGTTGACGATACTTCTACTTCCACTAATGCATCAACTGGTACTATGCGGCCTTTCGTATGCAAAGCTGGTCAAGGGAGTAACGAGTGGTAAATGTATAAACTTTTGTAAACTACTAACACTGGCTGGTAACGGGGCAGATGTTGCGGTCTCGATGGACTCGCTTCAAGTAGTACGTGAAAGGTTTAGTAACTCGGTCTATGGCATTTTTTTGGGCAAGCGTGTGGCATACCCGATAGTCGAGAACTTTGTAAAGAATACTTGGAGAAAGTTTGGACTTGTTAAATCGATGGTGAATTTTAATGGCATTTTTATCTTCAATTTTAATTCTAATGATAATATGAACACATTACTTGAGAGTGTATGTGGTTAATTCGCAACGTACCACTAATTCAGAAAAATGGTCACCGTATGCCAATATTATGAAGGGTGATGTGTTTAATATTCCGGTTTGGGTTAAGCTTCATGATATTCCTATTAGTGCATTCAAGGAAGATGGTTTAAGTTCTATTACAACTAAACTTGGCACCTCATTGATGCTGGATTCGTACATGTCCACTATGTGCATAGAGTCTTGGGTTAGGTCGAGTTATGCACGAGCCATGATTGAGGTAAGAGCTGATGCGGAGCTAAAACATTCTCTTGTGGTAGCGGTTCTAAAATTCGAGGGTGGGGGTACACTATGTACACTATTCGTAATGAGTACGAGTGGCCACCTTCACGATGCTCTAGTTGTAAAGTATTTGGCCATGTTCTTAATGAGTGTCCTAAGAAACTGGCTACGGATGCTATTAAGAACATGAAAACGCCAAGGCAAGTTGTTCGTGGGGTTCAGATTGGTTCAAAGTCACAGTTTGTTTTTAAACTTAAGGCACCAAGGAAACCGACAGAAACTAATGATAAAAATGATAACACGGTTCCTTCCACATCGAAACCGTTTGATTATTTTTAGCTCTATGGTAGATAAGGAGGAACGTGAGGGTCGTAAATCTTCCGGTTCGCATGAAAAGAGCCAAAAGGAAGATAATGGGAACAAGGATAAACATGCGAGTGGCAGCCTAAGTACTACATCTCTGGTGGAAAAGATTAATAATTTGGAAAGTCAAATGCTTGATGTAAAGCTTGTGCTATTGGGTGATGATGGGAATGCGCTTCATGTGCAAAAATAGGCTAATGTGACATCAGTCTGTGAATCTAGTGCTAATATGGAAATGCAAGGGGAATCGGATAGTGTTGAAGTCGAGGATATTGATGATGATATGGCTAGATTAATGGCTAGCCCGAATCATGCTGGTGGAGGAACTAATGATGCAAGTCTCCGGGAGTATGAAGATTATGATGGTTTTGATGATTTTAAATACGATGTTGATGATTTTAATAAACAACAACTTGCTTTCTGTGACGCGTAGAACATCCGTATCTGCGGTAGAGCTAGGAAGTAGGTTTAGTTTTGTCATTAGCATTTTATTTTGGTAGTTTAATAAGATATGTTTGTCTCTCTTATGATAGTGTTTGTTTGAAGCACAATAGATGTGTTTGTATTGCATGTAATGGGCTGAGATGTGGGATACACCCTCATCCTAGTACTTTAATATTTTTTGGAATAAAATATTTACTTGGAAAAGCTCTTTAAAAAAAAAAAAAAAAAAAAAAAAAAAAAAAAAAAAAAAAAAACTCTTGTAGTAAAATTGTCTTGCAATACATGTTTCGCCTTGTTTCATATTAAGTCAGAGCTAACTTTGTATTTAACTCCACTAAAATGAGACTTTTCTAGTTATCATTCTAAAATACTAGACTAATCCTGTTAATATTTTTTGTAAAATTCGAAATGTTACAGGTTTGACATCCTTTATATAACCCAATTCTTTTTTAGATATAATATTTATTATTCAAACATTTATAAAACATTGTAGAATCCTAATCCTATGCTAGGAAATTTGAGTAATTATTAAGTGGTGTGATTAGGGTAAGGAGTGTAAAGAAGAAAATAGAAAGATGCCTATGCTCTTCACAAAATATGTTACTTCGCAGTAAAACGTCAGAGGATGTTTTTTGTGTGTGGAAATTAATGATGGAAAATAGAAGTAGGGTTTTGCACCAATCATGAAAAATAACGTATATAGCATCAAACAATGCAATGGCAGTCTATCAATACTCAGAACACCATTTTTCGTCTTTCGATATTTTCAAAGTACTAGCTCCACTGTTTAACTAGTATTAGATACGAGTTAATATAACTAAGAATAACAAATGCAAAAGTTACATGATTTCTATTTTGAAATAAAATCATAAATGATAGAAAGAACATCCGAGTAATTAAGCGTTAAACTTCCCACCAACGATAAAAATTTACTTTAAATAATACATAATATTTTTTTTAGTGTATGTGCATCAAAGATTTATATTATTGGTAAAATGACGAACATTTCATTGTTAAATTTGTTTGGTGACATAAAAAGGAAAAATACATGTCAATATAATATTTCTCTATTGATAAACTATTAAATTAGGATGCAAAATATTAAACGAAAGAGAAGAATAAACAAGAAAAATAAAGAACATGGTTACGGACTTAAAGTTAATTTGTGAGGATGATCGATGGATCGACTTCAACTATTCATCTTAATTATTTGTATAGGTTGTAATTAGGTAACTAATTTTATTGTGGCCTCAATCTGTTTATTGTGTTTTTAATTTTTGGTGTTGGTTGGTGTTAATTTAACTTTGAGTGATTTTTGGCTGGGCGTGTTTTTTATTTTTATTTATTTATTTATTATTATTAACTTTTTGTTATACCCGAGTTTCTGACTCGATATTACGAGCCGGTTAGGGCGATTATCTTTTTTGAATAATTTGAAGACACTATAGGTGAACCTCCGTGCTAATGAAAGGATTGATTTTCTCCTCAAAGTTCGAACTCACGACTTCTAAACACTTTCATTCTAAAAAGCTAAACTTTTACCATTAGGTCACCTCATTCGTTTTTTTTTTTTTTTTTTTTTTTTTTTTTGCCTGGGCGTTAGGTTGGGATACTGTGTGTTTGTGTTTTGTTTGGTTGTGGCCCCTCGCCAATTGATATATTCTCTTTGTCTTTTTGGAGCAAAAAAGATCGTTTAAATTAAAATTAGAGATTCTTTACAATACTTTTGAAATGAAGGTCTCTTGACTTATAATTTGATCATAACAAGTCAAAGAGAGAAGTAATAAAGAATGTGAACATTTAATTTTGCATGTTTTAGTATTATCATCATTATTTTATTATTATCTTGTTATGTTGTTGACCTACGGACACTCGCCATCCCGGATATGCCTTATCACTTTATTCTTTTTTGCTTTTCAAAACACCCAAACACATCAATAAACTACGTACGATTACATGCTATTAATCCAAAAGGCGTCGTTGAAAAGAACAAATCAAAAGGAGAGCGATGTTACACATTGGATTGAGGGATTTTCACCCTTGAAGGAACTAGGGTTGTTCTGGTTCTTTTGGGTCGGTTTGGTCGGAACTCGCACTTATGGCTGTTTTAGGGTCATGGTAGTTTTATTATCGTGTTGTCGGAGTTATTGTTTTAGGGTTGTAGCAATCTTTAATTAGGATCATTGTAAATTTATGTTTTGGGTAAAGATTGTTAACTTGTATTCGCATGGTCGATTGTCAGTTTGTCACTGTGTCAGTTTTAACCTTGTTAGTTTTATATTTGTATAACAGAATTGCTACGGTTACATAATTTTTACGCAATGAGATGACATAGTAATTTGTACATTTAGATAGAAGAAAGAGAAGGTATTAGAGTTTAAAAAAAGCTATAGATGAAAGCCAACACTTATTTGATAATAATATATTTTCACCTTTTTGCAAAAATAAAAAAAAAAAAAAAGAAAAAGAAAAAAGAACCTACGGAATTTCCATGGTAGTTCAATTCCTTGTTTTCGACTCAATTTGAGGTTCGTTTCTTTTTCCATTTTTTTCTTTAATTGTAAATGCAAACTCACACATTCACTATATTGATGACCAACGCTATCGGAGTAATTGCAAATTTAACGTACAATTACTAGCCTAGAAGGGTTTTTTTTTTTTTTTTTTTTTTTTTTTAAAGGCTAATATATTAAAAACAGGCTCCAAGAAGGAAGCCAAAGGAAGAGTACATGAAAGAACAAAAGGAAACCAAAGAAGCAACAACAAAAGAAAACCAAGAGAGCACACACAAAAGCAAACTAAGAGAAAATGGCAAAAGGTCTCGAAATTCAGTTATTCCAGCTAGCCAATGACGACTTAAGACGGGCTGAAATCCAAACTTTCGACATCCTTTGAATAGCGGGGAAAATATCTTCATCAATGACCTTAGAGACCGAATCCAAATCCGCATGGATGACTCCTATTCATATGAAGTTATGAACATATCACCAAAACCAAAGACCCATTGGTTCAAGGCCAAATGGGATCATATCATACTACCTATGTGCAAATATCTTAGTTATAAATCAACCAAAATATTAACGGTTAAAAAAGGAAAATTGGATCATGTTTCAAATTTTGATATAACAGAAAGAAAGGCACTACAAATAAGTTAAAAAATTTGCATCGGGAATGAGAACCAAATATTTTGTAATGAAAAGTGAAACACCAACTAGATATGTGGTAGATTTTTATCAAAAGGTAGTCCCTGGTGAGGACTAGGATTACCATTTATAGTAAGTTGTCACCAAACATTTGTCCCCACCTTCTAATCGTATTTCCTTCTTGTTGCATCATATATTTCTTTTAAGAAGCGTCAAAAATAACATTAACTTATCAATTTTACATCTGCCTTTTTTTTCATCTTCAAAGGGAAAATCAAGAGCAACAAATGGATGAAAATGGAGCTATGATCTATAAGAGTATTGATAAAAGTAATGGTGTGGAAGGGAGCAAAGTTGGAGTGAGAGCAACAAACAAAGGCACCTTAAGTTATACGAAAGACGCAATGATAGATCATCATTACGGGGACGATATTGATGGCGGTGAAAGTTTAGGTGATGAAGGAGATCATGACATGCTTTGTGAGCTTTCATGGCCTCCAAGATCTTACACTTGTACTTTTTGTAAAAGAGAGTTTAGATCTGCTCAAGCTCTTGGTGGTCACATGAATGTTCATAGAAGGGAAAAAGCTAGGCTTAAACAATTACCTATACCAAGGTATCTTTCTTTTCTTCATCCTCAATCTCAAAACATGTCTTCTCATTCCAAAGTTCTTGACCTAAATCTTGGTTCAAACCCTAACCCTAATATCTCAACATGGCTTGACTCAAGCAAACCATCATTTCCAAAAATGTTCCCATCCTTCACAAGTTCTTTTTGTCCTCCAAAATCTGATCCTTGTACATTCCATCCTTTGTGTTCATCAAATTGTGCAAGTTTCAGTGCCTTGAGATCTAAAAGATCTGGCCTCAAATTTGATGGCTTTGATGATTTTGTTCATGATAAAGAGGGTATGATTGTCAAGAAGATGGAGGCTGGTGTGCTTGTGGAATCAAAATTTGATGATTTGGATTTGGAACTTCGACTTGGGTGGTCTTAGGTTATTATTGAGGTTCTTTCTTAGAATCTCTAGGTCAAGTTGATCCTTTGTTTCGGCTGCTAGTTTATCGCAAACTTGCGAGTTCTTTATTTATAACTCTTTGGGTTCAAAATTAAAAAATAGTTTACTTTGAACTATTTAAACCTTTAGCAAATTTATGAACTCAAGAGGTGAGCTATTTTAGGTTTCATGTAATCTTTTTTTTTATCTATAATATGAACACTCTATATTCAGTAGTTCGTAACTTGATTTCTTAGTTTCTGTGTTGGAATTCCCATTATACTGCATAATTCTGATTGGTGTTAGTGACATGATTGCAACAATGATCATGTTTAACTTGCTTAGTATACAAACTGTTTACTCTCTTATCAAATTTTTGTTTATATGCAAATTGGAAGGTTTAGTTTCAGACATAATTCAAAAGACTATACTTTTACTATTTGTTAAGTAACAAAAGGATATAATAAATGGTAAAGAATATGAATTGATCTTTATCGATCCAATTTTAACAATCAATTGGGATCATGTCGACAGTGATCGAAGAGACAATTTGATTTATATCATCAAAATTTTCAAACAATGTATGCTCAAACTATGCGAGTTTTAGATTAAGTCTCAAAGAAGAAGAAAGTATATATGATGTGTAATATTTTATGGATGAGTTGCATTTCATGTGATTAGGAAGACGTAACATTATCGGTTAAATCATGGTTTGACGTATGTCAAAGTTTTTCCACAGAAGTTACCTAGACATTACTTGTAACTGCCCAATTGTAATCGAGCTTTGGTGCTATGGTGTCACAAATCCCTGGTGTGTATGCAAAATGAACCCTCACACGAACCTAGCTAGCAGTAACACTCCTCTTCTTGAGAGACAAGTAGGATCACAAATCTCAGGCTATTGCTTCTTAAGATTTGCTTCATGAATAATATGTCTAAAGATAGATCGCTTCTGATCTGCGGGCTAATTGGGTAGTTAATCTTCTCCATGCATGTGTGCCGGCCATACATCTTCATGACGTAAACGTTCCATTATTAGGTTTGTTTAAGCTATTTGCTTGATCCAACTTCCCCTTTTTTTCTAATCAATACAATTTAGCTATTTCAAAAAAAAAAAAAAAAAAAAAAAAAAATAAGGTTAAATGCTATTTTACTAATTACTCCATAAAATAAAACGTATAACTATATCACGCCATATGTAAATTATATTAGCTACTTATTTATGTACATGTAAGTGATTATATCAACTCTGAATGTTTCCACTTTATACTTATAATAAGAAATGTATACCTCTCAGCCCCATTATAAGTGTCGATGTTACTATTTTAATTTAACCTAAAAAAACTATTCACTTCATTACTCATAACTTAATGTTCCAAATGACTGTTTTGACTACTTAATCTTATGGGCAAATGATTGAAAAAAGTATTATATTTGTCATCATTTTCATTTGTGAGTAGCGAACAAATTTTTTTACTTTTGTGGATACTTTTCTTTCAAATTTATCCTTTTTAGGGTATTTTGCGAAATTTTTGGACATTTTTGCCCCTCTTAGCTAATGGAAATTTGTTTTCCCGAAGGACAAAAATGTCACTTAATACCCTAAAAAGTATGAATTTAAAAGAAGAATACCCACAAAAGCAAAAAATTTTGTTCACTAACCACAAAATAGAATGGTGACAAGTATAATAATTTTTTTAATCATTTGACCTAATCTTATTAAATCTTTTAAGATTTCAAAGTTAATTGCTACATTTATCTTTTGCTATGCAATAAATGCATCTATCACAATGTTATGAAGTTTTTTTGTTTGTGGACATATAAAGTGAGATGAAGTATATATACAAAAATTGGATACCTCAAGGTTTCAAAATAATGAAAACTCACTACCTTAGGTGGAGATGTAAAATACAAAGGAAATGACACTATGTTGAACCTGAAAAGGTTCGATAATTGACAAAATATTTGATTGAATATTATTTTAAAGGCTATGATTGATATTGAATAGTACATATTACCAAAAAGCAATAAAGTAGGCTTCCTTGAATAGGTTGGCAATTATATCGATGTTGTTGCCATTAAAGATTATGTAAAAACGAATATTAGTGTCTCCAACTTGAGTTTCATTTCCGGTAAAAATAAATAAATAAAATAAGAAAATATTGAGTTTCAATTCATACATATGATTTAATTCTTTAAGACAAGGTTATAAAGATCGTGATTTTGCTTAAGATCGTTTTTGTCTTTAAAAGATCCGAATCTTATGATTGAATCGAGATCTTACAATTTAACTAAATGCTTATTTTCCTTATAAGATTTGTAGTACTATATAATTCTACACAATATTCAATATCATAGAAAAATTAAAATGATTTATTTTTCAAACAACGTAATAATTAAAATACTTATTCTATAGAATTACTTCATTTTTCATTCGTTGTATAAAATAATCAGGTATAAAGAAATATGGCATAATTACCTCTTCAATATCATAACCTATTTCTTTCCCTTTTTAATATCATAATCAAATATTAGATCTTGAATATTTAGCCTAAGTTCTTAAAAAGAATTGTTCACTAACAATAAATTGGCTTTATAGTAGGATCGAGATCGATAGCGATCCTACGATCTCACTGGCGATCCTATAATCTTACTCCGATATTATGCTATTTCTAATCCTACTTTGATCTTGAAAGATTTTTATACATAGAATCATAACATTGTATGATTCTACAATCAGGATTGCGATCTTGATTACCATGCTTTAAGGTACTTATAATTCTTAAGGTTTAGTCCTTAAATTAACGAGATACTTTTAAAATTTTGTTTATTTAGGTACTTTAAACCAATACTTATTAGAAAGATGATTGATTGATTTTCCACTCAATTTATTTAAACTTCAGCTAGATACAAGTATTTTTCACTTATTATTTTGTATACCCGAATTTTATACCCATTTTAGACATGATACATTTATTTGATCCATATTTATTAACAACCGGTATTTACCTTTTCTTGCCCTAAATAAATCTTCAACAACCTCATCCTTTCATATACTTATAGTATTTCTAGGTGATTAAGAAAGAGATAAGACATAATAGGAAGGATACATACATATAACTAGACTAAAATGTCAAAGTTTGACTTGTACACAAAAACACAAATTAAAATAAAAGAAAATAAAAAATGATGCGGATTGTTTTGTACCTTATCAACCGGTAGCAAGTGAAGAATTGCGACCGAATTTCTAATATTATAACAAATTCAAATGTTTTGATGGAGGTAATGGTATTATTCACAGTAAATTACCGAGATAAAGAAATTTTTGATGGTGGTAATGGTATTACAACCATCTTCCCTACCATGTTCATATCTTGGGCTTCCGATTGGTGCAAATATGAATAGAAGTTGTAATTGGAAAACCGTTATCGACAAGTTTCACAATAGACTAATCTCTTAGAAAGCTAAAACTCTTTTTTACGGTGGAAGACTAACACTCTTGAAGTCGGTTCTTGGGGCTCTAGGCACCTACTTTCTCTCCCTATATAAAGCACCAACTTTTTGTTGGAAAATGTATATATTTACAAGTACGTAAATGTCCGGATTCGAACTCGTGACCACGGGATTGCACACTTTACGTATGAGACTCGATGTTTAAATAATTAATATAAAATATTATGTTTAATTATTAAATTCACAATAAACGACTAAACGAGCGATAAGCACTTATCGAAAGTGACTATTGGTCGTTAAATGTCAACGGGATATGAAGAAAAGTAAACAAGCCAAGAGACGGTTTTAGGAACCTTCTTTTGGGCTTGTTTTTGGCCGAAACTATGGAATCCCACATCGGAAACCATAGTAAACATGACATCTACCATAAGGCTATAAATACATCCCCATGTATTCATCCTTTGGTACACTTGATTTCATTAGAAGGCCAAATTTCTTCTTTTCTTCCCTCTTATTCTTGGTCGACGAGTGAATCCCCATTGTAAGGGATTTACGAGTGACCTTGAGCATAACAAGGTGTTTGGTTATTCTATTGTGATCAAGAACTAGCATTCGCATCGAATCGCTAATAGTACGTGTGTACAAGAACCGCTAAGCTACGCTTACGATCAAGAACTAGTGTTATCTTATTGGTTTGTGGAACAATACGAGTTCCAGTGAGCATTTAGGGAATGTTACCCCTAAGTGAGCAGCTGGTTCTTATTCTCCCTTCTTTTCTTCTTTAAACCGGAAGATTACTTTAGTTCACATGGTTTCCTACTTATGTACCCCTACATAAATATCGGAATACCATCTACAGTACAAATGATACCAAAGGCTACACCCTAAGGTATCAAAGCCGGTTTTTGTTCGGGTTTTCTTCCAAGGATTTTGGCAGAGAACCGAACAAATGAAAAGAAGTATAGGGCAACTGTAAATTGCTGGTTATCAGTGAAAGCTATTCACGAATAGCGAGCAAATCAGCAAATAACACTTAAA